>WOXC01004357.1:0-632082 GCA_011680675.1 Gymnobelideus leadbeateri
TTTAAACAAATGCTTTATTAACTTCTGTTTTATATCATTCATTTCCGCCAGATTTTGAGTTACAATCATTTTCCCCCCGTTATTCCCCTACCCAACCTCCCAGAATAGCAGTCCCACAAGATATCGCTTCCTCCAATCTGCTCTCTCCCATACCTTCTCCCATACCCCCATCGACTTTTCCATTAGAGGAAGATGAATCTTTGTGTCCCAATGCCTGCACATCTTATCTCCCAATTACAAGCAAAAGAGTATTAATAATAGTATTTATATATATTTGAAACATTTAATCTTAAGACCTCGAATTTCAGATCCATTTCCTTCCTCCCTTGTCACCCATTCCCTCTGGGGAGATAAGTAATTCAGTATATGTTGTACATGTCTAGCTATGCAAAACATTATCAGAGTAGATATATTGTACAAGGCTGCTTATAATTCCCTCCCACTCATCCCACCCCCCACCTGGTCCATTCCCTACATGATCCTGTCCCTCTTTTATAGTGGGTACTTCCAACCTCCCCTCACCCCAAGGATGCCCTCCCATCCATCATCCCTGCTCCCATCCCCCTTCCCCCTATCCTGCTGCAGGTTGAGATATCCCATTTACTATGTATGTCATTTTCTCCCTGAACCAAATTCAGTTTGAATGTGGTTTTGCCTTTTTAGCCTTCCTTATTCTCCCCTCTTTTGCAACCACTTCCCCTTGCTTCTTCTGCATGGGATAGTTTACACTACCCTGTCTCTCCCCATTTCCTCTTGCCACTTTCCTCTCTCACCTCATAATTTCATCCCTTGAGTATTCTCCCTTCCCAACAAATTCAACTTATGCCCTCTATCCATATATAACTGTAACCATATACACACACACATTCACATTTGTATTCATATGACCACACCCCCTTCTTCCATTATTTTCATAGTGAGAAAGATATCATCAGTCACAGTTATTGCTTTTCCATATAGGAATGTAAATAGTTCAACTTTGATAAGTTCCTTTTGATTTCTTTTCCCTGATTACCTTCTAGGCATCTCTTGCTTCTTGTGTCTGGATGTCAAATTTTCTATTCAATTCTGGTTTTTTCCTCAAGAATGCTTGAAAGTCCTCTATTCCACTGAATGACCATATTTTCCCCTGAAACAAAATACTCAGTTTTGCTGGGTAGGTGACCCTTGGGTTCATTCCCAGTTCTTTTGCCCTCTGGAATATCATATTCCATGCCCTTCGATCCCTCAGTGTAGAAGCCACCAGGTCCTGGGCTATTCTGATTGTGTTTCCACAATATTGAAATTGTTTTTTCCTGGCTGCTTGTAGTATTTTCTCCTTGATCTGGGGATTCTGGAACCTGGCTATAATATTCCTGGGAGTTTTCTTTTTGGGATCTTTTTCAGGAGGTAATCTGTGGATTCTTTCAACCTCTATTTTGCCCTCTGGATCGAAAACATCAGGGCAGTTTTCCTTGAGAATTTCTTGAAGGGTGATTTCTGGGTTCTTTCCTTGATCGTGGCTTTCAGGTAGTCCAATAATTTTTAAATTGTCTCTCCTGGATCTATTTTCCAGGTCAGTGGTTTTTCCCATGAGATATTTCACATTGCCTTCTAATCTTTCATTTGTTTGGATCTGCTTAACAGCATCTTGATTTCTCATAAAGTCATTAGCTTCCATTTGCTCCAGTCTAACTCTGAAGGAATGAATCTCCTCAGTGAACTTTTGAGATTCTTTTTCCATCTGGCAAATTCGACTTTTTAAGGCATTCTTCTCCTCATTGCCCTTTTGGGCCTCCTTTGCCATTTGAGTTAGTCTATTTTTTAAGGTGTTGTTTTCCTCAGTCAGGCTGTTGACCCTCATTTCATACTTTTCCTGCATCCTTCTTATTTCTCTTTCTAATTTTTCCTCCACTTCTCTTATTTGATTTTTAAAGTCCTTCTTAAGGTCCTCTATGGCCTGCAACCCGCTCATGTTTTCCCCTGGGGCTTTTGGAGCAGGACTTCTGACCTCACAGTCCTTTTCCTGCTCTATGCCCCCAAAATAGGAGTCTAGGGTTGCATTTTTCTGTTTCCTTTGCCTTGGCATGTTGCCGCTTAATTACTTGACTTTTGGGCTTGTTGCCACACTATGGCTTTAGGGCCAGATAGAGGAATTTTTGTCCCGAACGTGTGGGGGGCAACTTCCGTTTCTGGCAAGCTGTAAACCCACCCACAACTTCCACCCTAGATCACAATCCAGATCCAGGGAGGTTAAAGCAAGAGCGATTACCCCCCAAGACTGATCGCTGGATCTCCCTACAAATTTGCAGGCTGGGAGCGGGAGCTGCCTCTGAAAACTACAAAATGGCGTGTCTCCTCAGTGGCTTCTAGCCCCCAGGGGAGGGAGCCGATGCATTCCCTAATACCAGTCCCAAAGTCCATAGGACACTAACCTCTTACTTTGTCCTAGGCAAGTCTATGTTGATAATTCTGGAGTCGCCACAGCTCCTGGTGTTCTGGGGTTCTTCCAGCTGGCTGCTGGCCCTGCCGCCTTGGGGCTAAAACCTCTGCTCACGTGGACCTGGGCTCGGCTTGGCTCCTGCGCTCTGTGCTGCGTGCTGCCAGGTCCCAGACCGCTGTGCTGGTCCTTCCTGCAGGGCTGCTGGACTGTCCTCAGCGGGAGGTTAGCTTCTCTGTGTCGCTCTGTGGGTGCTGGGGCTCCAGAAGTTGTTCAGAGTCCCCTTTTACATAGTTTGGGGGGAATCTGGGGGCAGAGTGGCTTGGATGAGCTGTTTCTACTCCGCCATCTTTGCTCCGCCCCCCGTGGGTGCTCATTTTCTGAGGCCAGTTTCGATCCCGGGTCATCCCAACTCTGAGGCCAGCGCTCTTACTCACTGTGCCACCTAGCCGCCCCATACTGGTTTCTTTCAATGGCTTATAATTAACATAATTGTGTTCAAATATAAGCCATTATTTCAGTTAGACTCTTGACAGGGAAACAAGAAATAAATTAAGAAAACTATGGATAAGAGTTAAACAGCTTCCAGATTCCTCAGTTTCAGACTTAACTCAGGCATTTGCATGTATTCAACAATGCCAGAAACTTCATCTAGTTGAGTCAAGATTTAAAAAAAAAAAGAGCAGGAGTGGGAAGGAAGGAAAGGACTGCTAAAGAATTATACAGATATTTGAAATAGCTATCATAGGTGGCAGAGGCATTGTGACATAGTGGACAGCCTTACAGACAGGATGAACTGCAGTTTGGGTCTAGCCTCTGACACATACCAGCTGTTGTAACCCTAGAATAGTCACTTACATTTTCAGTGCCCTAGGCTAAGACCTGTACTGGCAGAGGGAGTTTTCTCACCTTGTAGGTTTCTATACCAATGAAACGAAAGGTCCAGTTCCACTTTCCACTCCCTTCAACCAAAAATGTTAATTACCATTGAAAGCTGTCACTGAAGTTTAACACCAGATGTTAGGTAGTTTGCTTGGTTTTAAATTAGGAAAAACATCAGCTGGTTTAGTTTCCATCAGATTAGTGATAATGTTTCACTGTCATTCAATCACCATTTATAATTATGCTATGTTTGTAACCATTTATATTTCAAATGCTAACATTTTTCTTTTCAGATGTGCAACAGTGAAGAATTCTGGGAGAAAATTAGAATATTGCAAAACAAAAGTGCCTTTGACATAAAGAGAGTGGGGCTAACAATTTATAAGAAGCTGATGAATTTCCATCAAAAAGCAGACCATCAGAGGCAGCCCATGCAGAGGAGACAAACTGCATTCTTCTAAACACTGAAATAAGAATTTTCTTTCAACAACCAGGATCACAATTGTACCATGTTTATGGCTGCAATAGAGGTGGCACATTTGAGCAGTGTAATTTACACACATAGGTATGTGTGTGCACACAATCTTCTGCATCTGAAATGTTTTCAAAATAAAAATGAATTTTTTCAGTGCTTAGCATGTAAGAAGCACTTAATAAATGCCTTTTCATTTGTTTGATCACTTAAATTTGGGGGAATAGCAATATCCACAGTCATTATTTGACAAAACATGTCAAATATGGAAAAGTTGAATATTAAGGTATAGCATATTTCCTCTAGATCAGTGGTCTCCAAAGCTAGTCCCCTGGGGGTGGGTTATTGAAATGACCACCCAGTGGTAGGTGGTCAACCACTCAGAGATTGGGAAGATGGGCTATATCCATCCCCATTTCCCCATAGCCAATTGTGGGCTTGTCTCCAATGTAAGTACATCATATCCTTTAATATTCCCCTACTAGAGACCCCTTCAGCTTTCCTTCCCTACTATCAGCCTTCTCAGCATACCTAAATCTAACTCAGACACCTACAGCAGCTGAGCAGGCAAATTCTATCCTGCTCCCCTCTCTGCCAGCCCCACTCTACCACATCAGGGTTCTCTGAGTTCTGGGGTGTTGGCTGGAAAATAAACTTCACTCTATCCACTTTTCCTTTTTTTTTAAGTGGGGAAAGATGAGTGGGCATAGATATTTCCTTCCCCCTCCCCCGACCCCCATCTGACTTTTGTATTTCCATGGAAATACATTTCCATTATCTTTCCAGTCTTCTGGTTTCTCAACCAGCCCCTTATACTTGACTCTTCAGTTGAGACTTTTCTTCTAAGTTACCAGCAATCTAATGGCCAAATCTGAAGTCTTAGTTTTCGTACTTCCTTAATTCTGTAGCATTAGATCCTATTGAACTCTCCTCCTGAATACCTACTTTCTTTTGAGTAATACTGCTGCTTCTCCATCTCTCACCATTCCTTATTCACTTTTGCTGGATGATCATATCATGCCCTCTGATTATAGTTATGTACCCCATGGCTCTGTCTTAGGCTTTTTCCCCCTTGTACACTCACTATATGACTTCATCAGTTCCTGTGGGTTTAATCATTGGGTCTATGCAGCTGACTGACTTATGTAACCAATCCTAATGTCTCTTTTGCTCCAGTTCCACATCACAAACACCCACTGGACATTTTGAACTGGATGTTCTATAGACATCTCAAACTCACTATGTCCAAATTAGAACCCATTCCTTTCCCCCCCAAAACTCAGCTCCTTTCCCATATCCATTTCTACTGAACAAAACATTTTTTCTAGTTTCCCAGGTTGACATCAGCCTTGATTTCTCACTTTGTTGTATCTGACTTTTCATGACTCCATTTGGGGTTTTCTCTGCAAAGATACTAAAGTGGCTTGCCATTCCCTTCTCCAGTTCATTTTACAGATAAGAAAACAAGGATTAAGTGACTTATCCACAATCACACAGCTAGTATCTGAGGCCAGACTTGAACTTATATAGAGTCTTCCTGAAGACTTTAGGCCCAGCTATCTAGTTGTCCCTTGTTATACATATTCAAATCAGCTACCAAAATCTTGTTTCTATTTCGACATCTTTTATAACTTTCCTTGCAGTTACCTACTTCAGGACCCCATTACCTCTCACCTAGGCTATTGCAATAGCCTCTGACAGCATACATAATAAGTTAGGAGACCACTGCTCTAGTGAAGAAAAATGCCATTAACATCTAGTAAATTAGAATACCATAATAAATGTAAACACATAGAACACTGAAGGACTCTAGGTGATTGGTCTTCTATTCTCTGTATTGCCTTTCTTTATAACATGGCCAAATTATTTACCTTGCCAAATCCTCTCACAGGACCAATTTTTAATAAGCTCAGAAGGTGGGTGGCTAGGTGGCGAAGTGAGTAGAGTGCCGGCCCTGGAGTCAGAAGGACCTGAGTTCGGATCCGACCTCAGACACAACACACACAAACAAAAACCTAGCCGTGTGACCTTGGGCAAGTTACTTAACCCCAATTGCCCTCCAAAATGCAAAAAAAAAAAAAAAGCTCCGAAGGTGAACATACTGTTAAGTATTCTGAGCTAGTGAGGTAAAGGGTAGCATGAGGGTTTTACAGTTAGATCTGGATGTGATTTCCAAATTGCCCTATTCTCTCCCCCCCCCTTTTTTTTAATAAAAAAACTACCCTCTCCCCCCTCCCATTTCCTAAAACAAAACTGGCTAGTATTTTAATCAAATATTGTTTTCTTTAACAAGAGGTGAGATTTGGACCCAGTCAGCCCTTTTTGATTGATCTCCAACAGTGAAAAGTTCAGCACAATTTTCCTACATTATATAATTTCCAGTAAGTATCCACTAGTTGTATTAAAATTTTACCTAGATGTGGAATTGCCATCAATATGTTTGTCCCCCCGCAAAAAAAAAAACAACAAAAAAAACAAACAAAAAAACAACTTCTCTGGCACATGCTAGGTGTGCTTCATGTTCATTAAATGATTCCCTAATCAAATCTTTAACTGCATCTATTATTTCATAAATTTATACGAGATAAGGCAATTTTAGTTTCTCAGTTACTCGGTTACAAAGGTCTTCAGATGTGGGCAATTCTCCTTCCCAGCAGAACCTCTGCAAATAATCTAAAATTGCTTGTGATATCATTTGACAAGCACCACACTCATCGTTATTAGCAGATACAGGATACAGACACAGATACCAGATTTCTTTTGGTTCCGAAGATAAGGTTTTGAAATTGTTTGGTTTTGCTTATTAAAAGTATCTTTTCCCTCAAAAATTTCTCATCCTGTCAAGTGTTCTGCACACACATTTTTAAGATGCTGTTTAGTTTATTAATTTCATGCTCTTTCCAGGTAAAGCATTCATTCACACAAAGCTAACCCAGGTCACTTTCCTCTCCATCACTAAAATATTTGTGAATCTCAAAGATCAATGTAGCTGAAAACTTTTTGGATCTGGGTCCTTTACATCAGGTTTCTGTAATTCCACTACTTTAAACCGTCTCTGTTGTCTTAGATAGGTTTCAGTTGACCCAGTAGGTATTTTTCTCTGAACTGGTTATGTATTTGTACAACACAAATGGGTATTTTTCACTTCTTAAGTTAGAAACAACAAAAAATTTAAGAGATTTACATTTAAATGTCATTGTTGACAATTTAAAATATCTGGGTTTTTTAGTTATTTCAATTAAAAACATTCAGTTTGTTATAGTTTACTTAAAATGAGTGCCATTGTGAAAAGTAACAGGTATTATACTTTTTATTTCCATACTGATGGTTAACTTTCAATTTGCACAGTTTATGTTCAAATGGAGCTACAAAGATGATGGCAAATCAATATCGGACAAGTGTGGACTCAAATTTCACACTGTGCATACCATATCAAATAATCACTGCACTGCCCTCATCATTGAATTCACTGTCTCAGTCTCAATATTGTTGACTCTGGTTTGAACCTTGCTTTGACTCAAAATATGCATAGTTACGTGGAAGTTAAACTAAAAATATTCAATAAATTTGAACATTGCTTTGCATTATTTTCCCCTTTCCTCCCCATCCCTGTTTGGGCAATTCTTCTCTAGAGAACAATCATGGGCACAATTATAAAGGATTCAGTTTCACTGTAGGTAAGGACTCCTTAAGGAGGAGGTTAGGAAGGTGTTACTTTGGAGTTATTAGCAACTAGATTCTACCCTCTTCCTCCCCTTTCTTCCCCCCAATCTCATTCTACTTCTGGTTACATTTATCAAATTGTGGTGACAATGTCAACTTTAAGAGACTGGGAAATGGCATCCCCAAAAAATTCATTTCAAAATGAGGGTTAAATAAACTAGGAATAAGAGAAACTATCAATCAGAAGCCTTGGGTTTGAATCCAGGTTCCAACACTGTGAACCTATTTCCTCAATTTTAAAATAGGAGTAACACTACCTACCTCATAGGTTTGTTAAAGGGAAAGAACTCTGTTGACCTTAAACTCCCATATAAATGTTGGCTATTCACATAATTATAAGCAAAGCTAATCACAGCAGGTCTAAACACATGCCATTCTAGAAGGTGCCTATCAGCATTTCAAAGGCTAAGCTGCCAACTCTGTTCTTTGAATGTTAACTGCTTAATTCTCAGTTTTGCTCAGGCTTTTAGCTTTTAACATCTGTGTTGAAAATATAGTAAATTTGTTTTGAGTACAGCTGTGTAATGAACCCCTCTGGATCTGCCTACTCCTCCCTGCTTCTGGGGCAGAGGCATATCCTCAAGGTCAGAGGAGACACCAGGGCACAACAAAGGCAGGAGTGGGCTTCCTCTTGGCCGGAGCCACACACCCGAGTCCATTGATTGTGTGATTATTCACCTGCAACCCAGTGATGTCAGAAGTCTAGGGGACTTGTGCAGGCACTGAAAACAATGGATTTGCAGATGTTCACGTATTTACTATGCATTATGCTTCCATTATTATATACTGTTTATTTGCTTGATTCTGAATAAATATGGCATTCAGCATCAAAGCAAGCTTCTGTAGAGAGCTAACATTACTAGGCCAAGGTCACACACCTAGCACTCCCTGAAATCTAGCAAGTACCAGAAAGGAGTTTTGCAATTGGGTGGAGACTCAGAGCTAAATTTTCATTTGGTAGATCTATAAATTCACATATCTAGTGACACTGCTCCACAGAAGCAGAGCTACAGGATAAACAGATCAATGACTTTTAAAACCAAAGAGTAGATTTAAACAGGACTTCAGCCCATGAGGCCATGAGGAACTCTCCAATCATATGATAAACATTTATAGTAACTAGCCATGTAGCCTTTCTGCAACAGCTCTTGGACCTCACAACTTGTTTGCTGTGCCTATAAGTTTGTCAGTTAGGAAACTCCTGCCAATGGATATCAAAGAAAATTTGTCTTTGACTTAGATAAATCCTAGTGACACAAAGGTTGTGTGATTTATCCAGAACAGAAAACAATTAAGTTCCTGATTAATTCCAAGCTCAGCATCTAAATTCCATCCTTTCTAAGCTACCCTTCTTATAAAACACTAAACACAAATTATTTTGTATTATGGCTATGTGAGGAATATCACTCTATTAGGCTTTTTACCTGCCTGAGGACAGAGACCCAAACCCAGTCTTAATCTAAATTCTCTTTATCTCCCATCACAGTACTTTGTAAACATTTGTAGAAACAAAATGTTGTTTCTATAATAATGAGAAGCATTTTAGTTGCTAAGACTTCTGTAACTCATGAACCATTTAAAGACTAAGGTAGTTCTGCTTAAATAGTTGTGTAAAAAAAAATCTGAATTTAAAAGAGAAATTAGGTTTTTTTTGTTTTTTGTTTTTTTTGCTTTTTGGAGGGGGGGAGGTAGGGCAATTGGGGTTAAGTGACTTGCCCAAGGTCACACAGCTAGTTTTTGTGTTGTATCTGAGGCTGGATTTGAACTCAGGTCCTCCTGACTCCAGGGTTGGTGCTCTACTCATTACACCACCTAGCTGCCCCTAGGTATTATTTGAATACATGTACAGGCAAATTTGCCAGAGGGACACATAGGTATTTGTTATACAGTCCTCTCTAGGTCCCTTTTAAATTATCCAGTTTATAAAATTTTAATATTTTCTTTGGAATATGCTGATTGAATTTCTTGTTAAAATTATGAATTGTTTCTGATTTAACTTAATTTCAGTGTCTATTTGCTAATGGACACATTAGAAATATTTTACCAAGTTTTCCAAGTAGGAACATCATTTCACCACGGGACTAACTATGCAAATTTAGTGCCAGAGTTGTTTTATCAGGAGATTCTTTGCTTATCAAGTATTTTATTATCACTATCATCATGACTATTACTGTTATTATTATTGGTACTAGGCCAATTTTGAGATTTTACCAGCATAGGGGCATACTGTGGGAACTCTTTCCACCACAGCAGACGAGTAGTTGATCTGTAACTTCTGGTTTTGGAGTTGCCTGATACACTGAGAGGTTAAGTGCTTTGCACAGGGTCACAATCTGGTAACTGATCAGAGGCAGACCTTGAGACCTCCTGCCTTTCAGGATCGTTCAGTAGGCACTGGACACACAACTTCTTGGTTATTATTGTATGGAGAGAAATATATTACAGAAGAGAAGAGAAAGTCAAGGATTCTGAGCATTTCAACTTATGCTTGAAGAATGACTCCTGTTTATTCATAATTTACTGGTAAGGCTCTGAGTTAATTTAATGATGATTTGAATTCTAAACACAGGGCTCAAAAGCAATGAAAAAGATTTCTTAACAAGTAAATTGCCAAGTAATTAAATGAAACTAAATAGTGGAATTAAAATTGAAAAAGAAAGTAAAACTTTGGGGAAAACTAAATGAAATTACCACAAAACCAACCATTTCTGGTTCACTGACAAAATAGCCCTGGGGCCCCTTTGAGAATTTTGGTTCTGGCAAAACCTGATAAACTAGAATTCCCAAAGACTCAGAATATTTTCTTGAGCATTTTTACTATGTGACACACAATATAAACAAAGGTTATATGAGAAGTTCTTATTTAACAATAAAGGCTTTAAAACTGAATTATATTGTCACCAATCATGTGTCCCTGAACAAGTCACTTAAAAGTCTTTTCTTCCTGATCACCTTTGATTCTCAGAAAAACCCTGTGGCAAATCTTAAGCACTGTTTTCTAGACAATGTATTCAAAAGCACATAAATGGTAAAGAGCAGTACAAAAAGGAGGCACTAAAAAGAAAATTCTCAAAAATGGCTATGAATATTTGGCATGCTTTTCACTTAAAAACCATTTTGGCAGGGGGTACTTACACTTCCTCAAGAGCCAAATCAAAACAAGCTCTCTAGGCATCTAGAGATAAAAGTGGAGACCAAGAATCAAGGAATTTCTCTTACTCTTCTAAGTAGGAAAACTACAACCCTCATTTCTTGTCTGGAGGATCCCTAGGTGGCCCAGTTACAAGTTTGCTACTATTGGTTTTTGTATATTCAAGAGAACACAGGATCATTGATTTAGAGCTGGAAGAAAACTTACAGGTCATCTGGTTCAGTCACATTCTACAGCTAAGGAAGCCAGAAAGTTAAGTGACTTGGCCAAGGTCACACAGTAAGTGGCAGTCATAATTTAAATCCAGGTCCTATGATTAAATGCAGCACCCTTTCCCACATGCACAGACTTTCAGGACCTATGTGAGTGTCCTAGAAGCATGAAAGACCCAAGAAAGATTTGTCTGAGAATACTCTAGTTTGCCAGGGTTAGCCCTATGGTGGATCATTGGGACCTTTCTGCATCTTGAACTGTATATCATCCAGTGTAACCCCAAAGGAAATGACATCCTTGTGGCTTTTCTGATATATGCTGACTGCACACTTTGTAGGTCATCAATTTCTAAAATATAACTCCCTATGGTACTTTGATTTTATAATAATTAATTTTAAATATTTTATTAGTGGGCTTAAAAAATTCTAATTGGATGAATTTAAACATAAGTAGGAGGAATCATTTTCAATCTTGATATATTAAATGTCTTGAAAAATACAATAATTGGAATTTCAAATCTATAACACTAAAATGTTATATTTAATAAAACATTCAATGCACAGTGCTAAAGGTAAACTAACATTTTTAGATTTAGCTAAAAGGACAAAATACTGTAGTTCATAGTTTCATACAACTGAAAAAGACACAGTGCATTAAAAATGTCTAAAAACTGCAAAATGAATTAAGATAGTAGCCATATCTAATTCCTACCCTTTCCTCCCCCCAAATTTTATAACTTTGGGTAAATCCTACTACCAAAGTGTATGTAAAACATGAACATAAGTGTTCATAAGTTTCTATCAAATCATCTCTTTAAAAGTCAGTGCCCCAAACATAAAATAAATAAAATCAGGTATACTGTTGAAGTGCTGATTTATGTTAGATTGATTTGTTTTAAAATGTAAATGTCAAAACTTAGGAAATATTTACAACATAAAAGGCAAAAGTGGCTGAATTACAAATTCTGTAACGATATGAGAACTGGAAACTTTGTGTCACACTTACCCGACACTAGAGTTTTTTGAAAACTAACACAAACACAATGAGGTACTGGTATCAACATGTCATGTTGTCACAAATGTACAAACAATGAAGTATTGTTATTCACAGAACAGATTTAAAGTGCCTCAGATTTCAAACTGATGCAACATGAATTTTCTTCATCTTTCTTGACATAATATTTTCTGAAGGAGATAATTTTCTCTCTTTTAGTTAAATAAATACTAGTTTACACTAGCAGAGTAAACTTAAGAAAACACCAGCCCAGAAGGGGACAAAAAGTCTATCTCTGTCACATAGGATGATTACTAGATGCCTTGGTTATGGGTTTCGGCTTATTCACTGGAATCACTTTTAGTACCTTTCCTAACTATGGAAGAATGAAACTTGGTCACAACCATGACAGATCTGCCTTGCATGGTGTTTTACTCTGCCTCTTCACTCTTCTCAGAAGCAGCTCCTGCTGGATTCTCTGCCTCACTTTTTCTATCACAAGCCTCTTCAGAGGGCTTTGCAGTGCAGTCAGGAGTTTTACTTGTAGAGCCCGTACGTGTTCGAATGCGAGCTCCTGGCTGGTATAACTGCATGGCCGGACGATCCTGCATTGAAAGAAGTGAACACAATGAATTTACATTAAAGAAATCATCACCTGAAACTAAGATTCAAAATGACCAACTTGTAGGTATATTATATCATTTTACATTTTTATGCACTAATAAAGGCTATTAATCATGGAAATAAAAAAATATCTTGCAGCCAAAAAAATCTAGCCTTTAAAAAACACTTTTCTTAGAAGCCAAGCACTTTGAGAGGGACTAAAATGAACCTATGAATATATGGGTAGATAATATTTAATTGATGCTAAATTGTTCTCTAGGAAAATGCTACTTCTTAAGAATGATTTGTGGAGAACATTGGCATTATCCTAAGAATTCAGTTTGTTAAGGAGTTTTTCCACCTACTTGGAGAGGGACAAAAAAACCCAACCCTTTATCTTGGTATCAATCCTTACAATTTACCCCTCAAAATTATAAATATTTGTGGGCACATGAGGCAAAATGGGACAAGAAATACCCCAAATGTGCTTCTTCCAGGGCCACAAACCAATTCATACTGACTAATGAATCAAGAACCTTTATTAAACATGAATCATCAAGAGTTTCAATATGGATTTCTCAATTCTACTTATCTGTACTGTGCCACTTCAAAGCTTCCTTCTTACAAAAACCACCATGTACAACAATTTTATTAAATAAATGAAAACAGAAGAAGGAAATTGGTATATAAAGCTCAGTGTTATGAAAAGAATGTTTTAGGGCTAGAGAATATAATTGGGATAAAGAACAGATTGCTGAAAATTGTGCATGAGACCAATTCTTACCCCGTGGACATGGAGAGATGGCTTATATAATTCCATCTGGTAATATGTACATCAAAAAAAGGGGAAAGAATGTCTTTATATCCATGCACGAGTAGAATGGCCCTATGTTAGGGCCCTCACAGTACCAGTAGCATGTTTTTTGTTCATACATAGGTGGGAGAAAGTCCAAGGATTTTGATTTGGCTGCCATTTGCAGGTTGGCTATCCTCCCTGTGTACACATCTCTGGCTGGCAAAAGGCAGACCTGAGACTACTAGTCTGGCAATCTCTGCACTCTTACCTTTTTGCTACGTACAGGGCTATCTATAGACCTAAAGTGTCTGACTGGGGAGAATATTCAACCGGTCACAGCACAGAGCCAGTGCAATATGCAAAGTGGCCAATTTCTTCTCTCTTCCTTTGTTGTAATCCCGATCAAAAAGGACAATGTGGGAGAGAGTGATAAAGAAGAACTTCCAATCCCCTCTGGGCTCAAGGAATATAAATTCCTCAAAGTAAGGAGGCCACTCTAGCTATTTCATGTGCAGTGGAAACTAGTTTCAATTTAAATATAATTGTAAATGGGTCTAATATGCCTCGGTAAATAAGAACTGTTGGTAGTTCTGCTTATTTCTTAGTATTTTTATATATGGATCTTAATGCAAAATTAGATCCAAAAAATATATGATTGGTCTTGTACTTACCATTTGTAAAATGATTTCAGATCCTCATTAGAAAGGGGCTATTGAATACAAAGCACTATTATTACTACCACATTATCATTAGATTTAATCCACAGAAGCATTTATGTGCTTCTCTAACAGAAATTGTGCAAATACCTTACTGTTTAGGCTGTTGCTAAAAATAAATGCTTAGACCAACAGGATAAAAGAAAGATGACATTCATATCGATTGTACAGAGAGCACACTTGTTTTCTCAATCAAGCCAATTCAAGAGCTTTACATACTGAATTGGAATTGGTTGAATTAGACAACCAGGACCTTTAGATTTATTGTGGACACTAGTGAGGCAAATGTTGACATTTGAATCCAGGGTCTATTCTTTTTTAAGCACTATTTGAGACATTGCTCAACAGGTTAACCCACTGTAAAAATCACAATCTAGCTCTAGGTTTACTAAGCTTGGCATACACTAAAGAAAAAGAAAGGTAGGGGTGGCTAGGTGGTGAAGTGAATAAAGCACCAGTTTTGAAGTCAGGAGGACCTGAGTTCAAATCTGGCCTCACACACTTAACACAAAAACTAGCTGTGTGACCTTGGGCAAGTCACTTAACCCCAATTGCCCTCCAAAAAACAAATAAAAAATAGCTAAAAAAAAGAAAAAGAAAGGTAAGATGAAGTGAAACCCTGTTTTATGCTGAGGCTGACTGCTTGCAAATCTCAAAGAAAAATACTGATGCTTCATGTATTCTCTATCAAATAATTTTTCTTTTGAGAAAACACACTCCCTCCAACTGTAACCCATTAATAAGAAAACATATGGAGACAGTATAGTTTTTTCCCTGAAACTGGTATACCAGCCTTGGCACAAAACTTTAAACTTTTTCCTTTGACTTTCTATTCTTGTCAACTTCCACCTCCTATTTTTGAGAAATTTCATAACAAAAAACTGTCTTCAGCAACTTTCTCCCCCACCATACAACAAATAAACACCATTATTCTTATGCTTTAACACAGGACCCCCAGTTTTTACTCTCCATTGCTTTTGTTTACTTTCCCTCTCACCTATCCACCTTCAGCTCTAATTAACTTTCCTCTTCAACTCTACTGTTGGTCACATCAATGGAGTTTTGAAAAGAATGCAACATAAGTGACTGGGTGGTTCTATAATCCAGAGCCTGGCACATGCAGGGAACAATGGAATCTTTTTTGGGAGAGGAGAGGGAGGAAGGTGCTAGACAGATGAGCCCAGTGTTCCCCCCTTTATCATACAGCAGGCAAATATGCCTGGTTCTATTTCACAAGGCTAATTGAGAAAACAAAGTATACCAATAACTAAAATACAGGCACCAAAATGAAACCTTATAGAAAACAGTAGTTTCTATAAGAACAATCTAATTCCAAAAGGATATGTAAGGGAACGTACTCTCACAATAAGAACTTGATAATCTTGCTCACAAATATTTTTGGCCTTGTTACCATATACTCTTCAAGGCTAGTCAGTGCATATTGGAAACATTTCGGTTGTAAACCAGGCATGTAATACTTACTTTTTGGTTTAATAGAGTTGCATATATATTCTCTTACAGGCAACTCATTTCTTTTGGGTTTGATTTATGCGATCATGCCATTGGAAATTTTTTCTTTTTTCCTTGGCTTCTACTACCACAAGAAAATAAATAAGTTTGAGGAACTAAACAACATCTAATTAATTTTGCAAATTCATTAAAAAGTTTTTGGGGAGGTGAAGAGCAAGACTATTAGCTAAAATTAACAACTACTAACAGAAGCAGACTTCTTTTAATTATCTAACTTCTATTCCATGGATAATTTAGCAACCTATCCAAGAATTTTTAAATATACATAATTTCAGAAAATGCTTTTATAAACTTTTTATGACTCTCTAGGCTCTACTTTTTAAAGTAATCTATAGATGACTTTTAGATATTAGATGCCCATACCCAATATGAATCATATAACGGAGCTAATTATTTGGAATAAGAGGAGAAATATTTTAATCCTATGTTTTACATTGGCTATGCAGATCTTGTTCTTGATTCTTAGTTCAATTGTTCCTTAATAATCTAAATAGCAGTAATAATATATAACATCAGTTACTAAAATGCCAATTATGCTCTCCTTATTATATTGGAGGATAATCTCATTGGCTATGGTTACAGAACTCCATAACTCTGCTGGCTCCATGCCGAATGAAACCTTTTATTAATGAATAGTTAGAACTCTAATAGAACAGATTTTGGTTGGCTTAGTTTATACTTTGACATTTACAGTTTTTTAGTGAATAATGTTAATTGCTCTAGTGACTACTACTGAAATATTTTCAACACTTGGTTCCCTAGGATAATGTTCTAAGCTCTAGATCTAAATTCCGAGCTAGATCTAGTGTGCCATGAATCCCCATTCTCCACCCTCCCAAAAGAGCAGAGAATCAAAATCAATGCTAGTTTTCTTCTTCTTCTTCTTTTAAAAGAAAGTAAACCTGTTATTGTTTTTTAAAACACCATTGAAACAGAGAACAATTGCTGGAAAAGATTGTTTTAGATTGCAAAAGTAATAACCATTGACCTTGAAGTATAGTTTTAGAAATGAAAGATTATCCTAAATGAATAAAAGAACCTTATTTCTTATGCGCTCCTTTTTGGATGCCATGTCATCACACTTGTCCTCTTTACCCAGTTTGTCTACTGCCTCCACAGTGAAGCTGTAGTTGTGGTTCCCTTTCTTCCCTCTGTCTTGGTTGTATCCTTTCCCCCATTTCAGCTCGTCTTCATTCCTTCTCAAAAACTTGTCAAACTCATAATGAGTTCTATGTTTTCTGCCATCGTCCAAGCGATACCTTTGTCTTTCAGGTTCTTTTTCTCGAAATCTTCTATCCATATCCCTTTGTTCTTTATCACTGTCATTTTGTGACCTGAGGTTCAATAACAAGTTAGTAGAAGTTTAGTTTCTGCTCAGTTTGGTCAAAGACATCTGAATTTTTCATGGAACTGAAGCAAGTGCAATTTTACCATACACAGGTATAAAATTATAACCTGATGGTTTCTCCTTAAACCATTTCATTCCATGGATGGTTTTATGCCAGGCAAAAGATACAGTGGACATTTATTCCACATATTCCTATTTGCCCCTCTAAATTATCTCACAATGAGAAAATTTATACTGACTTTGATTAGGCAAATGAGGGATATTATTAACTAAATTATTAATTCAAACACCATGGTGGAGTCAGAGGGCCTGGGTTTAAATCTTTCCTGTGATGCTCCTTACTCTTTCTGGGCCTCAGTTACTTCATTTATAAAGTGAAGAGCTTGGCTAGATGATTTCTGAGGTCCGTTTCCATGTTAAATCTAGGATCAATTTATTGCTGTAGAATAATGCTACAGGAGGTCCCTCATCATCAGCAAGCGTGAGACAGGTGCCTGGGGGTATGGTTATGTACAGACACCAGGGGATAATAGCGAAAAGGTGCTGTTACCCACCCACCACCACCACCCTCACCCACCCCATTCCTAGGCTCTCTGGTCCTTTGGGAGAAAAGAATCTAGAGCCTGGGTCTCCAATGCTGTTCTACTATATCAATGACTCTGTGGCCAATGATTCATCTATTCCTAGAGTTTCAATAAGTGAAGTACTGATCAAGTAAGTACTGGTTTTGAATAATGGAAACAAAGGATTTAGTGTGAAACCACTGTGGTATGAGCAATATAAAACTAACCTTCAGTCTGCTATTCTTAATGGAGAAACCATTTAAAAATGATAATTTGTATACTATTAATGTTATTTTCTACAACAGTGGCTCCCAAACCTTTTGAAAACTGTTAGAATCTATTGACCAAGAAAATGCAGGATAAGGGGCAGTCAGGAGGCAAAGTGAATAGAGCACTGGCCCTGGAGTCAGGAAGAACTGAGTTCAAATGTGGCCTCAGACACCTTCTAGCAGTGTGACCTTGGGCAAGTCACTTAACCCCAATTGCCCTGCCTCCCCCCCTCCAAAAAGCAAAACAAAACACAGGATAACAAAAAAAAAATTAATTCAGTAACACTTGAGTGAATTTGTATTTGGTTATAACAGTTATCTATATACATTTGAAAAATAGTAATACATCGGAATATTTATTATTGAATCATGCTGCATACTTTATAGGCGCTAATATCGATCAAAACAGCAATGTTTACTATAGTATGGATTTGCAGGCTTCACATAATAATATTTGACCTCCCTAGGGCTCCAGACACTAGGGTTTCCCAAGAACCACTATTCTATGACACAGTGCTCTTATTATTTGGGGGCACAATAGTCGAGGAATTAAACAGACTACTATTCCCTCAGGGGATTCTGATGGCATATAACACAAACATCATAAAATGAGGCACGAGTACACAGATTAGGACTTCTTGTGACTGTGCTCATAACTCACTTTTCCTTGAGCTCCTTCACAGAGCCTTCCAAGGGTCTGGACCTCGTGCTTCCAGAGCTGCAAGACTTTTCCCATCTTCCTTCTTCGACATCAGCTTCCTCTCCTTTCTCCTTTTGCTTCTCTGCTGCTGGTTCGTCTCCCTTTTCAGGTTTTTTAAGAAGCTGAAAAACCATGTAGCGATTTAAACACCAACCCAACAGCAAAGATGAAAGGCCACTCAGCCCACAGGACTTAGTCATCTTAATAAGGACTCTTGGCTTGGGGAGTGAGCATCATTCTAAAATCTGAGAACTTTAATAAAGTTAATACATATAAATATATATATATAAATTATATAATTATATATTATATATACTATAAATTATATGTATATAATATACATTATATATAATAAAAAATAAAGTTAATAAAATAAAGTGGGAAGTTTCCTTTCTAATTCTGATGCATTTCGTTTTCTGCCTTTAAAAACATGGTTCTGAGAAGGGGTCCACAGGCTTCATCAGCCTCTCGTGGAGGCCAATGAAACAAAAAAGGTTGAGAATCCCTGGTTTAAAAAGACTCACCAATATAGAATTCCTTTTCTTGGTCTATATACACAGAAATAGAATTAGTTGGATAATAACCTGAGAAACATTTCACTTGACTTTTAGTTCTATCAGACGATTTTCCTCAACATTCTCCTTACTCTTTGTTACACAGTCTTAGAAACTTTAGTATCATAAGTAAATTCAAATTTTGAAAAAACTTTTTTGGGGGAGAGATCTGTGAAGGTTTTAAAATCCTTCAGCTCTACTACACTTTGAATTACAATCCAGCCAAGTGTTTTGGTTTTTTTTTGGAGGGGGGAAGGCAAGGCAATTAGGGTTAAGTGACTTGCCCAAGGTCACACTGCTAGAAAGTGTCACGTGTCTGAGGCTACATTTGAACTCAGTTCCTCCTGACTCCAGGGCCAGTGCTCTATACACTGTGCCACCTAGTTGCCCCAATCCAGCAAAATGATATAAAGATTAATTTTTACTGAATGAGTTATAAACATAAAGTAAGGTAATATTTATTTCAGGCATGCATGCACAATGTTAACACATAGAATGACCCAATCTCCTGACTCTGAGGAATGATTCCTTCAAAAAATTACCAAATTTCCAGAGAGAAATGCCCAGACTATTACTGAAATAAATGTTACTGGAATAAATAGCACAACCTTTTAAAACTTATATACACACACACACACACACACACACACACACACACACACACACACACACACACACACACACATATAAACTATAACCTACAAACTTCAAAGGCAGGAATTTTCTCTGTAAGGTTAATCTAACCTCCTGATGTAATTTATACTTATTGCTTTTTTAAGTCCTCAGAGGAAATGAAAAAATGGATGTTTGCTACCCTCTGTCTAGTCCTTTGTTCAGGAAAAGTAAACTCTTTTGTCAGTCTTCTGCCTCTTCTCCAATTCCTTAATCTTTTCCTAGCAGAGGTTATCAAATGTGTTGCCCTTCTCTGTAAATTTTCTGAATTAATCTTAAGTTAGGTTCTTAGAACAAAGAATTCTTATAATGAACTAATAAAGGATGACTACAAGTTAAGATTACCTTTAATTTCCTATATGCTTTTATATATCCATTTTAAAATAACAATTCTGGATTTACTTAATGACAAAAGCACATTAAGACTCACTTCAGCTTGTAGTATACTAAGTTTCTAAAATTCTGTTCTACCATATTTGCACAAAACACTATTTTTTCCAATAGTGACTCTGTATATTTTGTCTTCTACCTACCCTTCAATGACATATCCCCAGAGGAAGGAACCCTAATGAATTTTATATTATTTATTTCTTCAGCTTGATTCTAATCTTATTCTCCAAGATGATACCACCTCACTTGGTTTGCTGTCTTCTACAAACTGGTATCCAGGATCTAAGACAATGGTAAAATAATGGGAATTATGCAAATCACACTTTGGTGTTCAAAAGGTTGAAATTAAGGTAGCAGGTTTCTACTATAAGAAGCTGTGCCACTTTCATCAAAAAAATAGGATTTTAATATTATCATGTGAAAATTTTTTAAGTAGTAAATTTAAAAAGATGTCCCTTTTTGATTGTAATTATACTTAATTACTGCGACTGGACTATTGCAACAGCTTCTTGTCTCCCTGCCTCCAGTCTGCAGATTTCAATCTTCCAAATAGCTGACAAAGTGATTTTCTTAAAACAAAGGTCTGACTGTATATTACTATTATTTTGCTACACAATAAACTCCAGTGGACCCCAATGACCTTTAGGATTGAATATAAACTCCTTTATTTGGCATTTCAAGTTCTTTACAACCTGGCCCCATCCTAGCTTTTACCTTTCCAGTCACATTACTTCTCTCTCTGCACTCTATAGTTCAGCCAAATTGGTAATCCTGGAAGTCTTCACACAAGATAGGCCATTTCCCATTGCTGTGCCTTTCAAACTTGTACCCTCTCTTCACCTATTCTTCTCAGAAACCTTGTTTTTTGTTTTTTTTAAAGACTCAACTCAAGTGCTGGTTTCTCCAGCTGAGAGTTCCTTCTGCCCAGCCCACCAACGTCACTTTGTTTCTATTTGTCTGTGTTCTGTATGTATATATATGCTATCTTCCCTATGAGCATGCAGCCTTGAAGACAGAAGCTGCTGTACCCTCAATACCTAGCACAGTGTCACATGCATATAAGATGCTTAATAAATGCTTGTTTATTGAGTGGAGAATATCTGACTGAGATAGATGAGATTAATGTTAGCTCTAGAAGAGAAAAAGTATGTAAGCACATTGATGAGTAAGTAATACCAAGCTTTAAAAAAGCTGTTAGCACCCGCTGATGTTCACCTAGTTGATATATACTTCCTCAGGTTAAAGTTTAAGTCGGTTAGTTCAGCTGGTTAAAACAAAGCACTAACGGAAGTCAAGCTTGAAAGTCTGATTTGTGTGCGTCAGTTCATTTTACACACACAGCCTCCTCCATCCTGGTCATTTTTAACTGTGTGCAGCAGTCACCAAGGGAGCAAGGCCTTCACCACTAACTACTGATAAAAGCTATCTGAAGCAGTATGTTTTTTCTTGGAGGGAGGAGGCAAGACCAAGTGTCTCAGGCCAGATCTGAACTAAGGTCCTCCTGCCTCCAGGGCAATGCTGCCCTGAAGCAGTATCTTAATCACCGCGGACCAGTAGTGTTTATACAGAAATACCCTGAAGACTGCAGTCAGCAGCCAAACAGATGACTTTTTAATAACTTTAAAAGGTGTCTGCCCCAATACCTTGATCCTGATCTCTTTCTCAGCGATTTTCTTCTGCTTTTCAGCCTCTTTTCTCTTCCGTCTTTCCTCTTCCCTGCGTTTCCTTTTCTCTTCTTCTCTCAGGCGCTTCTTCTCTAATTCCCTCCTCCTTCGTTCTTCCCTTTTCTCTTCTCGGATTCTCTGAAGATGTGGAAAATCGTTATACAAACGGTCCAAGTAAAGCAAGCAGAAAGGCTGCTCAGCAGATGGAAGGCCAAACCTACCTGCTTTTCTAGTTTTCTATTTTTAATGTATTCCAGAAGAGGTGTTGTTCTTCTAGCTAAAACACAAAAAAAGGTGATGTAGTATGGAACTCCTAAAAGAAGCAGTCTTTCAAAAACAATACTCGCACTTGTTTTAATATTCAAATGAAAATAAGCATTATGCAGTGCTATTCATTTTGTCTCACGAGGAACATATTCTCAATGTTGGACAGCACTCACAACTAGGTCAAGCAATCATGGTAATTACCACTGATAATGACAGAGACAGCGGAATTTTAACAAATGATTTGTTAACTGGCCTATTGGTGTTTTAACATGCCACTAAAATAAGGTAAAATGCATTTGACTTTTCAATTGTTCTACATACATATCACCTGTGTATTTAATTTGGACATCTGTGCTTATTAATAATATACTTTTTAAGGATACATTTAGGCAATAACATTTATTTTTTCTTTATATGTATTATTTCCCCCCTGGGATCTTCCTTTTCTGCTCTCCAAAGAAAGTAGTATGAACAATTTCATGTCTATTTTATACACACACACACACACACACACACACACATATCCTTTTAATTCCTTGCAATATATAGTCTAATAAATCAGCCTCAAGTCTTTTATAACCACATAAAAAAATACACACCTTAAAATATTTCTTCCAACCTTGAAGAATATTTTTAATGACTGCAAGTGACAGTAGTATCTCACAAAGCACCAAACACTATGGAATGAACGTCCCAGGAAACACGTCATGCCCTCACCCCAGAGGCAGAGTTTGATTTGGTTTAGGTGAAGGTCAGAGAATACAAATCCATAGCAGAGTAGGACCACAGGCATTTGTTTCAAATCAGAGTGGGTGACTAATTCTTGTTCTGCAGAATCAAAGTCTTGACATGTGAAAAGATATGGAAGACTGTTTAGATCCATTCTATAATGGGTCTGGTTAGCCTCAGGGATCTCCATTTGGGAAAATGTCTCTAAAGCAATCCAGCTTAGGCCCTTCCCAGGTATTCCTAGGATCCAAACTGATCCAAGGTCAAAATGAGCTAGCCAAAGCAACCCTGGCTTTGGGAGTTATTCTCCCCTGGGCCTTCTGGGGAATAAGAGCCAGAATTTGTAGAGCACTTTAAGATTTGCAGCATGCTTTACATACAATATCTCACCTAATCTACAAAACAATTCTACGAGGTAGATGCTGTTATTAGAGTAATTTTACAGATGAGGAAATTGAGGCACAGATAAGTTAAATGACTTGCTCAGGGTCACAAAGCTATGAAGTATCTGAGGCAGGATTCAAACTCAAGTTTTCCTGACCCCAAATTCAGCACTCTATTCACAGTATCACCTAGTTAAGCAGGAGAATCATTATTAGAAAAGTAGTACTCCTTTATTAGGTGCACATTAAATGAAATCTCAATTGGGGTTTGATGCTCCCTGAAATTTCATGCAAGGCATAATAGACTATAGAATCCACAAACCCATGAAAGAACCCCCAGTGTTTTGGGTTGTAGGCTGACTGCATCAAGTTGACTAAGGTCACGGGACAGGGGGGCGGCTAGGTGGCACAGTAAGAGCGCCGGCCTCAGAGTTGGGATGACCCGAGATCGAATTCAGCCTCAGAAAATGAGCACCCACACACAAATAATGACTGGCCGTGTAACCTTGAGCAAGTTACTTAACCCCAATTGCTTTAAAAAAAAAGAAAGAAAGAAAGAAAGAAAGGACAGGTCTTGTTGGGAGACACAAGACTGAGCCAGGTCTTTTCAGGATTTGGTTTATGAGGCTAAAATGACCCAAGACTTTCAACCCATATGGCTTTGTTTTGTGACTTACAAGCCAAATTCTTCACAATGTTTTTTTTTTCCCCTGCTGCAATGCATACATAAAAGTTGTGAGATTATGATATTTATTGCCCAAGGAAAGGAGACTGACCCAATATGGTTATATGACATTACCATTTAATCCTAATTTTCTACACTTGGTCATAAAAATTGCTTAAGAAAAAGGAACAGCAACCTACATTAAGATTAAATTCCATATTTAAATATGTAGAAACAAGATAACAGAAAGGGAGAATATTTTTAGCCCAATTCCATTAGGTATATACTATTATCATTAAAGTTAATGGATTTCTGAGCATGTACCTGGGTGTAGATAACCGATTTAAAAGTAACAAAAGTATCTCAAAATAGCACTGGGATGGGAAAAGAATCAAGAATTAAAGTTTATAATCTCTTTCACCTGACCCACCTCATTTAAAGGAATATTTTAAGGGCAGGAAGAAATGAAAAGTAAAAGTTTTACAAATAACTTTTGTTTGCTTTCCTTTTAGAATTTTTCATACATAAAGAAGGGCAGACAAGTCAATTAAAAGGGTGCCATATGTGAGAGTGACTCATGTTACTCTATATTTCAAAGTCCTCAAATTTATTATTTGGGCTAATCTTCTACTTAAGATAGTTCTATTTCAATTACATCTTCATCTAAGAAATCTAAAATATTCTATTTACAGATTTACTCAACTATTCCCCCCTCTGTTCACTTCTCTTGATATTTATATTACTCTAACATGGGAGATTATCCAAATATTTTCATTAACAATGACAAAACTAATTAGTGTCATAACTAATTAATATCTAGATTTCCTAATATTCCTTAAGCTAATTCTGCCAAGTTCCTGAAAAAGTTCAAATTAGAACAAAAGCCCACTTACAGTGAGCTTAAAACTTTGATTCTGAAAGAGAGGCAAAACGAAGGAATTCTCAAGTGAATGGAAGAGCAGTGTTTATATTTAGGACTTTCTTTACTTCCAAGTTTTAAGACTGGGGATAACTTTACACAAGTCATACAGAAAATTACTGAAATATTTAAAAAAATGAATTTTAAACCGAAGACAGAATTCTTAGACGATTTCAGTCCTTTGAAGACTCCTCCATAAATTAAATGATGCTATACATTTACAATTTTCCCAACAGGAAACATTTTAAAGAAATTATCATCAATCTCTAAAGATATTTTGGATCATTGCTAATAATAATAAGCATGACCAGCAGCAACATTTACACAGCACTTTTAAGATTTACAAAACACTTTAAATACATTAACTCATGTAATCCTCATAACAAGGATGATGCAAATTACATAAGAACTTCTGAATCTCAACCAACCACTCAGTTTTACTGTATGGGATGAGAAACTTTTTTTCCCCAAGATTCTAATTTTTGTTGGGCCCTTCTGTTTGCCATTAATTAATTATCCTTTGCCCTGGGATAGATTGGTAGCAAATTCATACTGGATCAACACAATTGCTAAGCACATAGCAGGCAGATCAAGGAACACTTTTATAATTAAACTGAAAGAGGCGTGTGTGGGAAGATAAAGAATAATGTAAGAGTAGATTGAAATGATATTCATTTCTAGTACCAAGAGGAAGATCTGAATGCTATTTCTTAGTCACCCTTGTTTTAATAGAAAAGAGACAAATATCATTATTGTTAGATTTAAAGCTCATTAACATATACCATTAATAAGACTTAGTAACCAATTAAATTGTTACTTGAAGACCTTTAGATACAAGAGAACTATATATGCATGCTTAAATGGCAAGTATGAAAATTAACTGGAAGCATAATGTCCCTGGATTTTAAATGGACATGACTCTAAGTCAAAGGTTATTAACTTAGGGTCCAAGAACCTCCCATTGGGTCTTTGGAAAGATATCAGAAGTTATGTGAACCCAGATAGGAAAATGATTGCATCTTTACTTCCATTAACCTCTAACTGAAATTTAGCATTTCCTTCAATCATTTTAAAAACATTACTCCGAGAAAACATTTACAGGTTTCATCAGACTGCCAAAGGGGTCCACAATACAAAACAAGGTTAAGAATCCCCTATTTCAAGTAAACTTCCCCCCACCAACTTTCTCGTAAAGGATAAATAAGTAACTTGATCTTCAGAGCTTGTACTTTTTTTCCTAAATGGGGATGCTATTAAGAGTTATTTCCCAACAGTAAGCTTTCAATAGAAAAGGCAAAATCATATAGTCAAATTAGAATCTTTAGTAATGGTTAATGCTATTCTTTAATTTACTAGGTTTGACCAATGCGTCTCTTTTGAAAGAATGAAAAATAGCAATTCTGAGTTAAAAACTTTTTTTCAGTGAGAGGCTAATATGATTAACTCTCTTTTCGAAGAATGCCAATTTAGACATCATAAACATTCTATTTCTCTCCTTGTATTAAAAAAAAAAAACAAAAAACCCAACTGCCCAGGAATAGGAAGTTCAAAAGGCCTAAATGAATGCTCATTTGGAATCATTCATGACTTTTTCTACCATGTACCAGCTGAAAATTCATGTATTTTCCACACTGTAAGATTTTTACAAGCTGACAGCCTTTCACAGTTACTGAGGGAGAATGCTTAATTGCTTCCAATCCAACAGTATATTTTCATTTCCCCATAACAAAGAAAAATTAATATGTACCTAAAAAATCTGTATAAAAGGGAAAAGGGGAAGGGAAAAAGCAAGCAAAACAGACCAATGAGTTCCCGTGTCTTTGCCTCAATCTCTCCCAAAAGAGTTTCAGGATTGGCACTTATTTTCTCCTCCTCAACACAATAGGTTTCTAGAAACTTCCTATACTCTGGATCTGTAAATAAGAATGAAAAATTATTTCCCAGAAATTTGACAGATGCTAGCAGATAAACTGAATCTATTTTTAAGTGAGCATTCTTTAAAACAGATTACCTTCTTCAATGCTCCCTGCTTTGGCATCTTTTTTCTTTAATTTCTTTTTGGAAATCTTTTGGAATGGAGCAAATTCTACTACAGCAGGATATTCCAGACCTTAGGAGCAAATACGACAAAATTTTTTACATTATATAACATGTCTTTTTAAAAACATGAGCTATATTTGTGAGGAAAATTAATTACCTTCTTGAATAATAGGAATTAAGCAAAAAGGGAGAATTGTATGACAATGATAATTTATCATAACTCCTTAAAATGGTTTCTGGGCTACTCATACATCACTTTAAGGAAACCTGGGGCATATGAATACATATGAAGTGCCTGAGAGCAAGGAAAGAGACAGAAAATCTATAAAAAAGAGACCCAAGAATTCAATATGTATAACATTCTGGTATTATTTTTTATATAGACGCAAACAGCTCTACATGCTTCAGCTGCCCCAAGGGTTCCCACTATATTAGAGCAGGCTGTCATGATGAAACTTAATCACATACAAAAAATTAAATTATTTCCACTATACTCTGTTTACAAAAGGAAAGTATGCAATACATTTTATAAGGTTTATATATAAAAATTGTAATTTGTTTTTTTAATTTTTTTTAGATCTTTTAAACAAATGCTTTATTAATTTCTGGTTTACATCATTCATTTCCACCAGATTTTGAGTTACAATTTTTCCCCCATTTTTCCCCTACCCACCACCCTAGAATAGCATGTCCCACAAGATATTCCCTCATCCAATCTGCTCTCTCCCATATCTTCTCCCATACACCCTTCAACTTCCATTAGAGCAAGGTGAGTCTCTGTGCCCCAATGCCTGCACAACTTATCTCCCATTTACATGCAAAATAGTATTATTAAAAGTGCTGTTTCTACTCCGCCATCTTGGCTCCACCCCGTGTTTTTTTAATGTTAAACGAATTATATTTCAATTCTTTTGAAAGCTCACTTATGAGAAATGCCACATTCTTGAATAATGTAAGATAAAAGTGCTAGATAAAGAAATAAATGCCAGATACAACCATGGTCTATAAAACTTTTGATGGCACGGTTAGTATTGTCACATAATCACAAGAACATTAATTTAATTAAATTACTAACATTCTGGTGGAATTAATTACAGAAAACAATTTAGAGAAGTATTCTTTAAAAATAGCTTTCCTTTTAGATGTCAGAATTACTCATATTAAATACTTAGAAATCAAAACTATCTCAGCAAAACATTTATAAACTCAAAGTTTGTAATAAATCCAAAAATGTCAGTGATCTAACCTTTACTATCAATGAAGACATAGCCATCAAAACGGTCTCTAAAAAGAAGGATGTCATCAGGATTTCGAAAATTAATGTATGCTCTTGAGTAAAGATGAGGATAAAGACTGAAATAAGAAAGAATAGTATAAAGAATTAGGGTATAATATTAAAATAAGAAAAAATATTTAAGGCAATGATAATCTTAAACATTAATTCAGATCTTTTTGATGAAATTAATAAACAGAATTTTCATGTTAAAGATGTTCTCTCTAGGGAAAAAGGATTTTTATGTATTATTGGAAACATTTTTATTCATTTCATCTAACAAATTCCTATTCACACTGAAGAGACCAATGATAATAGACCAATAGGTCTAAGTGCCAATCTACTAAATATTTGGATTATCATGTTTTATGGTGTAGCATGATAAAATAAAGCTCTGGTTTTGACTCTAGCTTCCTCCCTGATTAGTGGTTCTTAACCTTAGGCAAGTCACTTAAATCTGTTAGAGCTTGTTTTCCTCATCTGGAAAAGGAAGAGGCTGTGGGGTGAGGGGCAGGAGAAAGATGAGGAGAAAATTTGTAACTCAAAATCTTGTGGAAATGAATGCTGAAAACTAAAAATAAATTAATTAATAAAAAAAAAAAAAGAAAATGAAGAGGCTGAACTAGATGATGTCTAGAAGGGTCCTGATAGCTCAAATGTGTCATGATTGTATGTTTCTGGTCACTAAGTATAACCATTCAATTATTTTTTTTTTCAAAGCAATTGGGGTTAAGTAACTTGCTCAAGGTTACACGGCTAGTCATTTGATTTATGCGTGGGTGCTCATTTTCTGAGGCCGGATCTGATCTCAGGTCATCCAAACTCCGAGGCCGGCGCTCTTACTCACTGCGCCACCTAGCCGCCCCAACCATTCAATTATTAAGAAATCCTAATGTTAATTCAGGAACAAGTAAAGGAAAATGGATAGTCACAAAATCATAGTCCTTTAGTGTTCTTAGTATTAAAAATATAGAAAGATAAAACATTTGAAAAAGTAGAAGGGGAAAAAAATCTTTTTATAAGAGTGAATTTTTTGACTAAACTTTAAATGATAACCTCTCCTTTCAAGGTAAAAAGGAATGATATCCTTAGGCAATACACAAGCCACAGTTGAGATAATTTTAAATTCTTTTTTTTTTTTTTTTTGCTTTTTGGAGGGAGCGAGGCAGGGCAATTGGGGTTAAATAATTTGCCCAAGATCACACAGCTAGTTTTTTGTGTTAAGTGTCTGAGGCCAGAATTGAACTCAGGTCCTCCTGACTCCAGGGCTGGTGCTCTATTCACTGCACCACCAAGCTGCCCCATAGATATTTCTTATACTGTCAAAGGGCTGTTTTGGAGCCTATTTTCCTGGTGAGAGATCAGGTTTGAAACATTAATGTGCAATGCATAAATGCAATACTTTATTATCAATATTGACTAGCAGTAAAACTCTTTACTAGGTGCTAGAGAGAAAAAATGGCCAGTTAAGTTGGAAATAAACAAAACATTATTCTATACTTAAAAATTAATTCCATATTGAAACTTCATCTGGAGTAATACAAGCTAGTTCTCATTGCCATACCTCAAAAAATAATAATAATAGAATATTCAAAGCGTACAACTAAAATGATTGAGGATCAAGGTGATATGGAGACTATATTAGAAAATGCTTAAGGGATTAGAAATCTTCAGATTGTAAAGAAGACAGCTCTTCACGGATGGTGAACCCAGATATTAGGGTTCCAGGATATTGAAATAATAGCAAGGTAAGATAAATAGAAAGCTTACTTTACATATTGGGCAATACATTTATGGAACCTGATGCTTGAAATGTCAAAAATAGTTAACAGAAATGAATGTATGAAAAAAAAAACATAAATTCCCAAGAGATTCTAGGATATCTAGAGTGAACTCCTGGCCTTTGCATATGATCCGGAGAAGAATAATCACACCCTTCCCCCAAGACTTTCCTTGATACTTCTGTCAGAAAGGAATTCTGAGTTCAATGGACCCTTATGTTCTTACATAGACTAGAATTTACTGATTGCTTTTTTAGGCTTGGTCATTCAAGATGATTCAAAATCCCACTGCTGCTTCTCTTGTCACAAAGGCATAAAATGGTGTGAAGGTCACCTAATCAGTTGTGATGGCCCCAATTGGGAGTCACTATACAATGTGTATCATGCTACTTCTGGAGAGTCACTAGAAAAGAAGTCTGTACAGATCTGCTTAAAAAACTAAAATCTGTAAAGCTTTCTGAAGAACAGCCACATGAAAAGGTTCACAAAATAAGTTTACCTAAAATGTTACAAAATTAAGTGTCAAGGATACAACTTTATTCTTTTTGTTCCAAAGTAAAGGTAAGAGATAAATATTCTAGTTTGCCTTCACAGAAAATTTAAGGTCATGGTTTACTTTTGAAACATGGTTTACTTTTGAAACATCAACAAACTGGGAGAGAACTCCCAACACTAAAGGGGAAAAAAGTAATTTTACCATGATTTCACCTTAGTTTATAGTCACCAGAAGTTCAACCATTGGAGAAGAATTCATTCTCATGTCTTCTGGGATAACTGAAACAAATCACTATCTAGTGATATGTATGAAGAAACACATGTTTAAAAAATATTTTTTACTAATTTAGAGTGGTAATTTATGTAGAAAATATGCAAAGTGAACTGTGAAGAGATATGAAAGGGATTACAGAAAGAGGGAAAATTTTTTGTTATCTATGTAACTGTTCATCACTAGACAATACTTCTTGGCTTCTTTGTGTTGAAAAATAGACCCTCCTCACCTGGGATCAGCTGTACAAAATTCAAAGTAATCATGAGCAGGAAGTGGATGTAATTGTTCCTCTAGCTGCTCCTTGGTTAGACTGGGAGGAAGTCGACGAATAACTACCTGAAAAATACAAGAAAAAAATCTTTATTAATATACTCAGACTCAGCTCCTGTCCAGATTATGAGTTAATTAACAACACCAAATTTTAGAAAGGATGAAGACTATATGAGGAGATAAAAGGCAGAGAGGCCTTTAGTCTCCAAAATTTGTTGATGTTGCTTAAATAAACATTTCATTGTAGTGAGGTTCTTAAGAAATGAATTTACCTATAACCTTTTTATTCTTACACAAAAGATGGATTGTTAAAGGTCCTGTGACAGATTAGAGTGCATAAATAATTAAAGAATCTGTGTATAAGTCTATGACACAGTAGGTAAGAGTTAAAATGACTTGCCCAGGGCTACCTAACTCCTAAGTATTAGAGGTGGGATTTGAAACAAAATTTTTCAGACTTCAGGCTCAGCACCCATCCATCATTCTGCACTACCTCTGAAATAGACATATGTATCTTTTTTATGTTTAATACAGACATGACTACAAACATTTCCACAAAAATCGCTGAATCAAAAAACATTAAATACTTAATTCTCAAAAGACCTCTTAGTCATTTAGGTTATCCATTTGTCTGGAAAGATATATAAAATGTCATCCACTTTCCATTCAACTCAAGAAGACCTTTACAGGGTCATAGTACCATAGGTTTAGAACTATATGTGACCTCTGAGGTCATCTAGTTCAACCCCCTTATTTTAATGATAAAGAATCTTTGGCCCAGAGAGTTAGGTAACTGGCCCAAGGTCCTTTAATGCATTTAATCTCTGAATTAATTAGAGATTATTTTGAAAGGTGTTTTTTTCCCCCACGAAATATGCCATAAGTTTTTTATTTGAACAAGGAACTGTCATTCTCTGTACTCTAAATGCATTTATTTGTATTACATTATGAAATTAGAAAAGACTAGGTGACCAGAGTAAGAGAAGATAGTCTAATTAAAAGCATATTTGTTGATAACTACATTTAGGCAAAGCATTTTCACATTGTACCTTTGGATAAGATGAACATATACTGACTAGTCAGTATGATTTTAGGCTGCATGAAGACAAGAAAAGAGATCAGAACAAGGAAGGTGACCACTCTGCCCTGGTTAAGAGTAAATCTGGAATACAGTGTTCAGTGTGGGATATTTTAAGAAGGACACTGATAACTTGCAGCTCATCTAAAAGAGTGATCTAGATGGTGAAGGGAAGAGAAAAAAATGAAATAAGAGGCTCAGTAGAAGGAACCAGAGCTATCTAGCCTGGAGAACAGATGTCTTAGAAGATATGTGATAGGGGTGGCTAGGCAGCACAGTGAGTAAGAGCACCGGCCTCGGAGTTGGGATGACCAGAGATCAAAACCGGTCTCAGAAAATGAGCACCCACACATAAATAATGACTAGCCGTGTAACCTTGAGCAAGTTACTTAACCCCAATTGCTTTAAATTAAAAAAAAGAAGATATAAGATAGCCTACTCTTCAAGTATTTGAAGAATTGTTTTGTGGAAGAGGGGATTAGACTGGTTCTGTTTGATCCCAAGAGGGCAGAACTAGAAACAACAGAAGTTGGAGTGAAGCAGATTTAGGCTAGATGATGCTTCCTAACAATTACAGTCATTTAAAACCAGGATGGACCACCTGGGAGGTAGTAGTGATCTTCAAGCTCTTACTGGATAAGGACTTGTCCAGAATGTTGTGGAAGAGATTCCTATTTTGGTACAGACTGGACTAGATTGCCAACCCTTTCCAACCTAGGTCTTTTAAATTCTGAAATACTGTTTTGTTTTGTTTTTTTTTAAACTACCCAGACTACACTGTGAATTTTCTTACATACAAAGTAATTATTTTGGTTCTTTGTAGCATATTCCTCATCTCTCATGGCATCATTAATATTTTTAAAAAATTCTCAATCGCATGAATCGACCTCTTTTCAGGTATGGTTTTCTTTACAATTGGGAGTCTGTTTGTTTTACTAATGTTCATCCTATCAATTTAAAATCTATATTCTCAGGTCCTGATGTTATTTGCAGCTCTTGCTTCCTTTATCAACATTCAGATTACATTATAGTTTCCTTCGGAACCTTTTGTTTTTGGAGCATAAACTCTCTGCCAGCCTTCAAGACCCAATGGGCAGTCAGAGCTTACCTTCTTTCACTGGAGAGGGAATTTCTCTGCGTTTGATAGCCTGAAATTTGTAAAGTGGGAGCTTCTTATTCAATCAACCTGGAAACATTTATAATGAGCTCTTTCTGTGTGCAAACTACAGGGCCAGATGCTGATGACACAAAGAAAAAAGGAACAAGAGCTGTCTTCAAGGAGCTTACATTCTACCGGAGGAGTCACTACCCGGGTATGATGTCAGCTTGGAACTGAGACACGCAGGGTGTAGAATAATTCTGCCTTCTAGAGGGCAGCAGCCGCACCTTTTCTTTTTGTCTTTGTGTACCCAGACCCTAACAGTTAATTAAGCAGTTTGCGGAACCAGGGTGGGGAGGAGTGGTCACCACCCACCGATTTCTACGATGCTGCAGCATCACAGCATGGAGAACGATATTGGATTTTCATTTTAAAGCTAAATTAGACGTTAAAAAACATGTCTTAAGTGACTTCCACCTTGCCCTAAGAGAGGGGAAAACAATCAAGCAGAGCAGCAGCCCAGGAATTAGATCCCCGGGGCTCCCATCTTCTCCGTCCCTCCCTTTTCTGGGGCCATTTCTCCAGCCCAGCCTCTCCCTCCTCCAGCTGCGCCCCCCGCCCCTCCCCCACGGCCGCCAGCGCCCAGGGCTCCCGGGCGCTCTCCCCGGTCCTGAAAGCTCGTCCGCTCTGCCTTCCGCCTTCCTCCCGGGCCGCGGCTGCTCTCGGCCGCCTCTGCGCAGTCCCTTCCCCCCACCGCGACACCCTTCCCCGCCGACCCCCGGGCCGCGCGCCCCTCCCTCCCCCTCCCCCTCTCTGGCTCCCCCCCCCCTCCCCCGACCTTGCTCAGGACCGTTTTCTTCTCCTCCCGCGGCTTGCTGCCGCCTCCGCCTCCCCCGCCGCCGCCGCTGCTGCTTCCGCCGCCCCCGCAGCCCGAGGCCGAGACGGCTGTCGGCGGAGTCTCTACTTCGCGCCGAGGCGACTCGCGGCGGAACTGGATTTCCATCGCTGTCCCTCCGCGGGACGATGCCGGTGGTGGTGGCAGGGGTGGAGGCGGAGGCGGTGGTGGCGGCGGCAATGGCGGCTTCTCCTTGCCGCCCGATCCCCGCCCGGCCCCGCCGACGCCAGAGCCCCCGGCCCCGCTGGCTGCCTCCTTCTCGGACCGCATCACGCACCCGCCGCTGCCTCAGGCGCTTTCTCCCGCCCGTTCGGGGAGTGTCCGGAAATATCGCGAGATCTCCGCCCACGCTCTCGCAACCTCCCCCCCCCCCCCTCGGCCCCGCCTGCTAGTCGTGCTTCTTGCTGACCGTCCAGCTATGCCTAGTAACGAAGGGAAGGAGCAGACCCACGAATGGGTTAGGGCAGTTGGGGGACTAGAAGCATGTCAGAAAGGAGAAGCACAGGGACTGGACAAGAAAAGATGGTCTGGGGGTTTCTGGGGATGGAGACCATGAGACCACGGAAGTGCCGCTGTCCATCAGGAAAATTAAAGGGGGTGGGGTGGGGCAGGGCGGGGCCGGGAGGTGGGCGGTGCGCCTGCGCGAGCACCGGGGAGGCCAGCTCCCGCTCTATCTGCATTGCTGTCTCCCAAGTCGTGGGCGGCCCCCAGGCGCCCTTCTGAGAGCTTAGGCTGTTCCCACACCGGAAAGTACCTGAGCCACTGTTGGCGGGGCTGGGGGAGTGGAGTTTCAAAGCTGGAGAGGACACGATCAGATTGGTTCAGAATTCCAGCCAGGACAAATAAAAGCGGTTAAGAAATAGTTAAGATAACCCTGCGGCTGGTGCGTGCGACCCAGCAGCTGTCGGGGTGTGTGCGGGTGCTCAAAGCTGCGCTTACGGGGACGTCGTCCACGCCCGACTCACCCGCCCAGCCATCTCCCCCGGGTTCAGGTGCTTGCAATCACAGGGACACCATCGAGGAAGATCGCGTTCATGTCTGTTTATTTTTTTTACACGTGCAACTACTAATAAATGCTTTGGGTTAAAATTGACAAGGAAATCATCTTAAAATTATTTTTTATACTATTTACGGTTTATTTCTATTTTATTCAACTTGGCAATAACGTTGTTGTATTGATAGCACCTTTCTTCCAAGCACCTCGGAGACGTGACGATTTTTCTCATGACAATTAGCAAATAACTAGGCACACAGATAAGATGAGGCTTCAGTGACAGAAAAATGGGAGAAACCAGGGCCTTTGACTTTAACTATTAAAACATTCTGAATGTTCTTTAAATGTGACATTAATAAACGGCTCATGGAAATTTAACATGAAAATTTCATGGTGCTTAGAGTAAAATCTCCAAAAAAATTTAAAAATGAGATATGGTCAATATTTTCAAAATATCACAGGGTCTGCAGTTCTTCCCTCTCCAATTACTACAAGCTATTCACATTAAACTCAACTCAGTTTTCAAAAAGGTTGAGTAATTTGGATGGATTTTAAGATTATAAAGCAACCATCCACAATGAGATGTTAAGAGATTCTGGGTCTTGGTTCTTCTGTCACTTAGATACTAAGTACACAAATAAGTAACTCCTTGGGGGAAATCTTTGGAGTAGGAAACATTGCTCACTTCTCATGTGACTATCAGGTTTATGCTTTTATCTTTCTAGTCCACCATTTTGTCAGCAAAAAAAATTCTGTTAAAAACTTCATTTCTGGGCGGCTAGGTGGCGCAGTGAGTAGAGCGCCGGCCCTGGAGTCAGAAGGACCTGAGTTCGGAGCCCGGCCTCCGACACTTAATCCGCACAAACAAAAACCTAGCCGTGTGACCTTGGGCAAGTTACTTAACCCCACTTGCCCTAAAGGGGCGGCTAGGTGGCGCAGTGAGTAAGAGCGCCGGCCTCGGAGTTGGGATGACCCAAGATCAGATCCGGCCTCAGAAAATGAGCACCCACGCATAAATAATGACTAGCTGTGTAACCTTGAGCAAGTTACTTAACCCCAATTGCTTAAAAAAAAAAAAAACAAAAAAAAAAAACAAAACTTCATTTCTCTGTCCTAAATGGGGTTTACAAGGATTTGCATGGCTGCATTCATACACAGAATGGCTACCAAATTAACCCTAAGTAAAAGCAGAATGCCTTTATTGCAGATAGGAAAAGGACTAACAGTATTCAACAATGATACCTAAATCTACATTACTTAGCTGGAATTTAATCACATTTCAACAAACAAGGGCCATCTACAAGCAAAGCATTATATTAGCTTGGGAAATAACATACATTTATAAAATGCTTTATTATTTACAAAGCACTTTCCTTACAACAACCCTTAAATGGGTAATACAAGTATTATTTCAATTTTACAGATGAGGAAATGAGGCTTAGAGGTGAATTTGCCCAGGATTACCCAGCTAGAGTCAGAGGCTTCAAGTCCAGTGCTATATTATGAGTAATCTATGTGTGTGTGTATGCATATATATCCACACACACATACATACATATGCATGTACATTTATAAGTATGTTCCACTATGCTATATACAAACAATTTTGCCCTCAGAAAATTTAGATAAGAGTGAGGTTCCCTGACCTCATAGAGCATATCAGAGGATTATGGTACAAACACAAATAATGAATATGACAATATATTAGAGCGCAAGAGTGGTACAGATAAAGGACTAAAGGAAATCTGAAGTGAGGAAAGCCATGACCAGCTGGGAAGGGTCATGGAAGGATTTCTGCACAAGTTGCCATTTGAATTAGTCTTTAAAATATGCATAGGAATAAGAGGCCAGAGAAGGACAGCATTCTACTGTGAACAAAAGTATTCTTGTACTATTACTTTTACTGTGTTTTGTTTCCTCAACTAGATCGAATACTCTTGTGAGGGTAGACATTTGTCTTCTACTGCTTTGTGTTCCTTAACAGAACCTAGCACTATCTTGTAAAATTGTAAATAAATATTTGTGGGTGATTTTAAAGTGCATGGTAATTTAAATACTGATATAATTGAACTTGAAAAAGACAAAGCTCATCTCTAATAATTTTAATACTGATAAAAATGAAATCACAAGGACAAAACTCACTTCTTGGAGCCAGCATAACACAGACTTGTTTAATGCTTTCTGTCTACCAAATACTAACCTAACCTGATGGACAGGTGGTTTGAGAGCTCAAAAAGAAATATTTTCAAATGCTTTGAGTGGTCAAGATTCTAACATGTTGACTTCATGGAAAAGAATCACAAAATGCTTATCTTGAAATCATGTTTCATCTAAAGAGAAGTGAGTAGTGAAAGCATTTTTTTCTTTACTGTTGGTCTTATCTGGAAAAAAAGCTTAGAAGAATAGACTTATCAGATTACCCCTCAAAAAAAAAAACACTCAAAAATGTTAATACTTCAAGTATCTTGCACTGCCTAGAGGAGAGATCATGAAATAAAGTCAGGAGACCCAAGGAACAAGTCTTTTTTCTGCCCTTAAATAGTCATTACTTCTCTGGCTGGTTATGTTTCATTATCTTAATATGATAGGGTTTAAATAAATGATCTCTAGGGTCCTTTCCAGGTCTATGCTAAGAATAAACATTTTTAGTGTAAATATTCTATATTGAATATAACTGCCTGAGTCTATATTATTATGAGGAGCTAAATTCTCAAGTTTTTGATGGGATCACAGAACTAGAACTGGAAGGGTCAGTAGGTCCAATTCCCTCCTTTCTACCAGTAAGTTAACTCAAACACAGGGAGGTTAAGTCAAGTAACTTGCTCCAGGTCATACAAGTAGCAGCAGTAGTATTGGAACCCCAGTTCTCTTAAATGACAGGTGCAAAGGTATTCTGAAAAGTCACTGTTGTGAGGACAGAATCCATGTTGCTGCCCATCAAACGCTTTGTAAACAAGCATGTTATAAATAATAAGGGGATAGGATTGAGAGACAGGGGGAGCCATGTCCATGTAACCAAGGTCACTGTACCTGTAGCTGGGGGTCAGGCTTGGTGTGGGTTTCTAAGAAAGCCTGGGGAGCAAAGATGGCATAGTGGACAAACTGCTAGACTCAATGTTACCTAGACCCAACTTCCACTCCTGGCTCCCATACTTAACAGTTGTGTGACTCTGGGAAAGTCATTTAAAACTTCTCTGTGCCTCTGTTTCTTCACCAGTCAAATCAAGGGACTGGATTTGATGACTTCTAAGGTCTCTTCTAGATTTACATCCATGATCCTATGACTTAAAAGATCTTCAGCGGGTAGAACATTTTCAGGACAACAGGAAACAGAATATATATCGTTAATTCTCAAACATCAATTACTTCCCTTCATTCAGTCAATCAGTCACTTAACTAGTATTTAATATTAAGCACATACTATGTTCCAGGCATTATGCTATGGGCAGTCTCTATAATCCAGTCAAATTGGCTTTCCTAATTTAGTTCCTTATACACATTCCTTTTTCTGCTTCCACAACTTTGTATAGGCTGTTCCCCATGTCAGGAATGAACTCCATTCTTAAATTAATCTATATTTACTTTGCACATACTTCTCTATATATACATGTTTCCTTTGATGTAATTTAAGCTCCTGAGGTCTGGTAATATTTCTGTCTTTATTTCTAGAAACCAAGTAGAGTGCTTAGCATATATATTAAGTGCTTACTGATGTCATACCAGCTATTCTTAAGCCTAGTTTATACCTTTCTCTACTCTCCTCTGTATTTGTATTTCATCTGTCAGTTTTCATACAAATCCACTAATGAGATAAATCTGATTCTGCTTCTTGACAAGGAACTTTTGATCCTGCGAGTCCTGTCGGACATTGTGGTAGAGAAATCACAATAGCTGGGGGAAAGCTGGAGTTCATTTTATTTTCATAATTTCAATTCCCAACAAACATAAGAGCCTGGTTATAGCAACTCATGTCTGTGCTGTAATTCATGGCTTATAAAGTGCTTTCTCAAAACCCCTTAAGGTGGGTTGTCATCATCCCCATTTTACAGTAGAGCAAATGGAGACTCAGAAAAAGTGATTTGTTTAGGGTGATCCTTCAAAAGTCATAGAAGGGTTTTAAGCTTGGACCTTTAAACTCAGTCCAGTGCCCTTTCCTCTCCATTTGCCACAATGCCTTTTTATTGCTGTTTTTTTTTTTTTGCTATTAATGATGTTAATTATGAAACAATTTACTCTTTAAAGACCTCACAGACCAAACTCTTCTTCCCTAGTCTTAAAATATGATTTGAATATACCTGTGATATAACCTCTTTCCATTTAAAATACATTTTAATGAATTACTATTTTTTTAAAGCAATTGGGATTAAGTAATTTGCTCAAGGTTACACGGCTAGTTATTTATGTGTGGGTGCTAAGTACTGAGGCCGGAATTGATCCCGGGTCCTCCCGACTCCAGGGCTGGCGCTCTTACTGCACCACCTGAATTATTTTTTAAAAAGAGGCAAATGAGGAGCACCAGCATGAATCTTCCTTCAAGAAAAGAACTTAATGGAAGAAAGGTGACTTTTTTTGGAAATGTGACTTTTTTTGGAAACTAAACTGGTTCTGTCAGATGTTTCATGATATTGACATCTCAAGTTTCCAAGACCAAAACGAAATTATATTAACTCCTGACCAAATGTCAACTGTAGATGTGGATGACTTCATGTTGGGATGCATTATACCCCAGTCTTTTATTTCTGTCGAAGGAAGTACCCAAGAAAGAAATGCTTATCCAAAGAAAAGCTCTTGCTTTCTAACAGACATAACTGGCAGATGTTATCACCATTTCAACAGCAACAGCTTCTGTGAACATAAAAATTTCCTTTTTTTTTTCTCTGAAAACTAAGCAGTTGCTCTAATTTTTAACATTCTTTTAAGATAAATTTCTAGCAAAAATATGCATCTGTCTGAACTATTAGGAAAAATAAGCAACTATGGAAATAAAAATTAGTGAAATTAGAAATTACCCTGTTTGCTTTTCTTAATTATTCACTTACTATCAGAAATTATAAGCATTGACATCAACTGTTAATTGATGAGAACTATAAGAAGCTTGAAGTGACTTCTGGAAACTTTTTGTCAACTTAAGGCAGCACTTCATTTGGTCGGGAGGTCATCAATCTAGCAACCTCAACTATCCAGAATACAGCCAAGAATAGCAGCTAAAATGAAATTCACAAAGCCCACATACCTTAACATTTATGTATATTACTTATCAGTATGGAACTCTCACTATGAACTCTTTCATAAATCTTGCTTTAGAAATAATTTTAACAAGTAACTTCCACCAACGATCTATATTCACTGTCAACTCCACCCCCCTCCCCACCCAACCTGGACTTTAGTTTTATCATCTTTAAAAGGAGGTAGGTTGAATCAGATGACCTCTGAAGTCCCTTCTATGATCCCAGATTTGATTACATGATTTCTCTGTAACTCCTTCTAAGGAGATAGGACAGAGACCTGGAAGCAAGCAAAATAATAAAAAACAGCTTGAGCACAAGGAAGGGTAGAAACAAAATCTCAAAAAATGTGATAGACTGGGACCATCAGAAGAGAGGAAAATGGCCCTAAACACTACTAAAGTCCCTAAAGGCAAAACTTTATGATGATGGCCGTAGCTTATTTAAATAAAGGTTTAATAAAGTTAATTCAATAAGCTAGCTAAAAAGAATAGAATACATTTTAGAGAGATTCCTTCACTTCCATCCATGTCAGCGCTAGGTATCAGTAAGTGCTAGGTATCACCACCACCACCACCACTATCTATTAAAATCCCTTTCTTCCTTCTAGGCTTAGTTCAGGTGCCACTTTTGCCATGAAACCTTCACTGATTCTTCTCCCAAAGTTGAAAGTAACCTGAACTTCCCTGAATTTCCCTGGGAACACTTTGTACTTTTTCTTTGCCCTATTAAGCTCTACCTTGCATTATACTTACATTGCCACCCCCACCCTCACGCCATTAAACTATAATAACCTCACTGGAAGCAAGGACTATGTTGTTTTCTATCTTTATATCTCAGCCACTAGCACCATGCCTTACACACAGTAGATACTAATGTATTGAGCTTTCTTTGGTTGCTGTTGAAAGATGGTTCAAATTTAAAAAAAAAAAGTTTTAGCATTTACAGGGGTAAGCTTATTTTATTAGGAGAATTTACTTTTGTGGAACATCTTATTACTTGATAACTTTTTTTCTACCAAAAAGTGGGGTGTAGCCCTTTCCTTAGGATTGGCAAAGAGCTGGAAAATTCAGAATTTATTTTACATGAATGAAAACAAGACATTTCACTTTTTTCTATTAAATTACTGGTTTTAATCTGGTGGACTGCAGCTGTTTCAATTTAAGTCCTAGGTATATGGTAAATTAGGGCTTCTTTTTTTTGTACACAAAATTCCCAGAGCTGTTCAAATCTAGTATCACCAGTTTTGGAAATCCAAACACTGATTTGGCAGTTCCTTAAATTAGAGAAAAAAAATCACCATTCACAAAACTTTGAGGGGATTTATATCAAAGAATTCAAATTAATTCAACAAATACTAAACATATAATAAGTACAAAGTAGATGTACTGAATGAAACTTTTGTGGACTTAGGGATATTTTGGTGTCAATCACATTCAACAACAATGTTTAGAGTTCTACTCTTAAACTCCACTGTTATACAAAGTGATCTTGAGCTTTCAAAGATTATGCCAGTGGACTAACTCTGCAAAGGCCTACCAAGCCAGAAAGACCTCAAGACCATGACTAGCCAAGAACTATTACTTAAAGAATAAACCATGAGGTTGCTTGAAAGTGAAAGTAGGGCCATAAGGGAACCTCAGATAGACGTTATAGGATGTCTGAAAACCAGATGATGACTATTTTTGGCCATAGCATTTCATAAAACCTACCAAGATAAGGAGTGCACACACTAGTGAAATCATGAAAAATTACAATAAGCGATATTGGCACATTTTTTGAGCATCAAAATATATAGCTTTGAGTGAAGATATTAATGTGGGACATCTATGTAATCTAGCAATAAGATCAGTAGGCTATTATTCTTCCTTACTTAAAATCATATGTCTACCAATGTTGAATTTTAATGCATACAGTCTAGCAAATGCACAAAACTGAGTTCTTTACATGACATAGTTTAATAATTCAGAAATAAATATATATATTTATAACATAGTTTAATAATTCAGAAATATATATATATATATTTATGGTGTAATAATGGGAAAATGCAAGCCCTAACATTTTTTAGGAGGTAGAAGGGAAGGAGGTTCAGCTCTGTGATTTCATTGGTGTGAAGAACATCTAGTTTGGAAATTCCCTCCACTGATGCAGCTTGGCAACTCCTGTGTAATTAATTTATGGCCAGTAGAAGGTGGGTACTTAATTTTTTTTTTGGTGTTATGGACTCCTTTGGCAGTCTGGCGAAGTCCATGGATTCCTTTACAGAAGACTGTTTTCAAATAATTGAAAGAAATGCTGTACTTCATTTTAAGTTAGGAAAAATAAGTAATTTCCCTCCTCCTCCAAGTTCTTGGACTCTCTGAAACTTATTCACAGGTCTGGGTCCTTAACCTAGGGTCCACAGTTAAGAATTCCTATTTTAGAGAGCTGCTGGAGGCATGGAGAAATTAAAGAGTTTGCCTAGGTTCACATGCCAGAGGAAGTACTTGAAACCAGAACATCCTGACTCTACCTACTGAGTCAATCTACTCTACTATGCTACCTCTGAATTTTTTTTTTTAAGCAATTGGGGTTAAGTAACTTGCTCAAGGTTACACGGCTAGTCATTATTTGTGTGTGGGTGAATTTTTTTTTAAAGAAATTTAAATTTTCTGATGAAAAGCTGATTTTGAAATAAGTGGGAGTTTCAAACGAAGCTAGTGAAATCATGTCTTTTTTATTTTTGGAGGGCAACTAGGGTTAAGTGACTTGCCCAAGATCACATGGCTAGTTTTTGTGTTAAGCGTCTGAGGCTGAATTTGAACTCAGGTCCTCCTGACTCCAGGGCTGGTGCTCTATTCACTGTGCCACCTAGCCACCCCAAAATCATGTCTTCGTAAAGAAAAATTTGGAGAAGTCTTTTGGAGATGTTAATCTAGATCAGAAAAAGATGCTGTGCCTTCAATACATTTCTTTATAAACCTTACTATTCTGAAAATACAGCATTTAACAAAATAAAATCTGCTGAATAGAACTGGGGGAAAAAAGGACTATAACTTCAAAATCTTCTAAAGTAAGCAACACTGACAATTCTTAAACTATAAGTTACATATGAGTTAGTTGCCCAGGAAAAATAGTAGAGGGAAACTCCATGCTGGAAGTTCTAATGTTAATTCATTAGTATGGTTACTACACTAGTGAAATGAATAGTGAAATCATTCCAGACCACACCTCCTTTACGTGACCCTTCTCAGGCCTCTCCCCTGTTTTCCCGATCCCCAACAAACCACATACATCTTTAAAAATCATAAGAACAATAGCTATTTCCATAAGGAAGCTTCTGCAAAAGTAAAGCAAATAGACATTGTAAGGATCAAGCCAAAGTCAAATAATATGCTACCAGTTTGGGGACTTAAAAATCCAACAACATCACTATTACCCTTTTATATGTCCCTCCTGACAAGTTCTAGCTCACCAACTGTCATTTTACATGATTTCTTAAAACCATTTTTGGTTCGACAGGGTCATGGAATTACAGATTTAGATGTGGAAGGGAGCCTTTAGGCCATCCAAGTCTAGCCACCTTATTTTAAATTTGAGGATATTTGAGGTCCAAAGATGTTAAATAATTTGCCAGTATCACACAGCTGGTAGGTGGCTGATATGGGGAGAAAATCTGAGTAGATATGGTGGTAGCCAAGTAACTGTCTCAATGATACTAACATGCATTATAAACTTACTGGTTATTACAGAGTAGAAATTAAAAAAAAATAAACTGGCAGTAGATTTAGAAATATCATCAAACAGGCAATATATCTGTGTCTATAATCTTTTCATAAATGGAAATGGACATGACTAAATTTCAAAAGGAATAAGGGAAATAAAAAATACTTTCTAAATATATACAATGGTATTTGAACCACCAAAGGGTAATATATAAAGCTTAATATCTGAATCACTGCAGTCTTTTTTTGGCTCCCTGACAAAACAAATTACAAATCTTTTCAGTGAATTCACAGTATAATTATTCTTGCTAACTAAAGTGACTAAACTACCAAAAAAAAAAAAAAAGATCACAGTTTCAGTTTCAAAATCAGCCATACTACACATTTTAACACAATATAATATTAGGAGACTTCTTCTTGCTATATATCAGAAGAAGGATGCTCTATACTTTCTAAATCAATTTCATATAATGTAACTAGATGTCATTGTTCATAACATTAAAATTATGTACCATTAAAAATAACTGCCAGCTCATCTTTAATATAATCTCAAAATTATCTAAGTACTAAAGATGCTAAAATTAATTGCCAAAAATAGAACAAGAGGACCTAACATTTAACACAGTTTAAAAACTTGGTCATCAATTTAATATGCAAAAATGAGACGAAATCAAACACATTTTGCCTCCCATATACTAGGATATAGAAGTTTAAAAGATCAATGGATTACTTTGAAGTTATTTATTTTAAAGAACAAAATGCTAATTTTACACTAAGATTCCCTATAATTCTTTTGGCTTTTTTAAAATGACAAAATGTGCTTCACTGGCAGGCTAGAAGTCTGGTAGCCTTAATACTATAACAACCTTTAGTTGTTTTAAATTAATTTTGATATGTATTGTAAACAATTTCATATTAATTTCTTAGTATTTATCACAGTTTAATAGCAGTCAAAGGGTCTCATTACAGTTTAAAAAACATAAGATGGTTTACCTTCTTTATTCCATAATGTGTAACTTTTTTTTTAGAATCAGTAAAATTGGAAAACCATCTGTTGTGAAGGTGTGCTATCCAGTCTTTTAAGGCAGGCGTTAGTTCTCCGATGATAGATGTAGAGATGTAGTTTGAATTCATATAAAAAAATAGTAAATTCTTCAAACATGACAAGGAAGTGACAAAATACTAACATATTAGGACAAAATGAAATTTTGAACAGGCTCTGAATCATGTACTATGGTCTGACATGGATGTTTCTAACATCATGTCACTTTCATTCATTTCAATTTCAAAGGTTTCTTCCAAAGGAGGCCTAGAATCTGTGTTCTTCCTTGAATGATGTGACGTTTCTAATGGTATAAGCCCAGTTTCTTCCAGAGTCTGTCTTTCTATATCAAATTCTCTGAAATCCCATGGAGGTGAAATGATGTTTTTCAGTGTCTTCATTGTATGTACATCAAAGTCATAACACCTCAATTTGTCTTTGATCTCTGTACCTAAAAAACAAAGAAAAAATTCAAGTGATTACTGCCACAATGCCTAGATTTGAGATGTGTAGGGATAGGGGACTAGACTTGTAATTTCATTAGGACTGGGAACTCTTGAATGAAAAAACTCTCTCTCTCGATGCAGGCTGACACCTACTCTACAATTTAAAGTCTTAGAGAGTTGCTTACAGCACAAGTATCAAACTTGAAGCCCACAAAACTCCTGGGTGCAATCTGAACCAGATTAAAACATAACTGGGAAATGTTTAATAAACAAAAAATAAAATAAAATATAGATAATGCTAATCTGTGGTTTTCTAAGTGAGCACACTGCCCACAGGGATCCAGTTTTATTTGAGTTTGACCCTACTGGTTTAGAGCACCTAAGAGGTTAAGTGATTTGCAAGAGTCACAGCATCATTATGTGCCAGGGGTGAGACCTGAACCCAGGTCTTCCTGATTCCAAGAGCTGACTCTATTTAAAATAATAAATGGGAGACATTACTGCCTCCAACATTAAATAAAGGCAGAGGGAAGGATCCCATGTATACAGAAATATTTACAGCAATACTTTTTGTGGAAGCAGAGAAATGAAAGCAAAGAAAATCTCCACTGACAGGGTAATAAGTTAATTGTGATAAAATAAAATATTATTGTTCCAAACAAAATGATGAATAAGAATGAGGAAAAACTTAAGATGATATGTAAGAAGGAGAAGAATACAAAAAGATCTTTGATCAATGCAATGAACAATCTTCTTTTAGAAGATTTCAAGTATGGAACAAAACACACACTTTTAGACATGGCCAATCTGTTGATTTGTTTAGATTAATAATTTTTGGAAGGATTTTAACTGAGGAGGAAAGTCACTAAGAAGCGACAGGAATGTAAAAAAATATAAACTTTTTAAAAATAGGAGATGCCATTTACAATAATGATGAATATATTACATATATAAAAATATAAATATCTGAGTATCAATCTATCAAGATTTACACAAGAACTTTAGAAGGAAAATTATAAGACAACTGTACAGAAATAAAGAATTAAATAATTGTATGGGCATTAAATGTACATAGCTAAATGGAGTCAAGAAAGTAAACACGGCCATTATACTTTTACAAATTAATTTGTAGCTTTAAAGCAATACCAATGGGCTACACATCTTAGAATCAGCTAAAACAACAACAGTAAAAAATATTGAGTGAAATTGTAAAAAAAAATTAAAAAAGAAAGAAAGAAAGAAAAAGATTTGTCCTGATGACCAGACCTCATGTATCTGTAAGGATTAAAAGTATCATGTAATAGATAAAAGAAATTGGCTATTAAGCCAATTAAGTTCTATTAAGAACAAAATAATTGGGGCGGCTAGGTGGCGCAGTGAATAGAGCGCCAGCCCTGGAGTCAGAAGGACCTGAGTTCGGAGCCGGCCTCCAACACTTAATCCATACAAACAAAAACCTAGCCGTGTAACCTTGGGCAAGTTACTTAACCCCAATTGCTTTAAAAAAAAAAAAAAAGAACAAAATAATTAAGCACAGAACCAAAGTTATACAGCAGACTAGTGATGGATAAATAAATGTAAGACTGAAAAGCAGAGGATGAATTAATAATAACAAAAATTAAGGGAAAAATTGATGAAAAACTATGATGAAACTATGATTTTAAAAAATGGGATTAGAGGGGGCGAAGCCAAGATGACGGAGTAGAAACAGCACTTCCACGGTGCTCTCCCCCACACCACTTCCAAACAATGTAAAAGGTGAACTCTGAACAACTTCTGGAGCTCTAGCACCCACTGAATGACATAGCTAACCTTCCACTGAGGACAGCCCAGCAGTCTGGCAGGGAACGGCCAGCACAGCACTCTGGGAGCCGCGCAGAGCTCTGGGAACTTATCAAAGTTGAACTATTTACATTCCTATATGGAAAAACAATAACTGTGACTGATGAAACCTTCCTCATTATGAAAATAATCGAAGAAAGGTATACGGGCATATGAATACATATGTGAATGTGAATGTTTACCGGTATACATGATTAGAGGGTATATCGATTCAACTGAGCTATTTATTATTTATTTAACCTGCATTTCCACACAACGCAGACTTTGTCAAATATTTTACTAAAATCAAGTAAATTACAACATTCTTCTGAACTACTAGCCTAATAACCCTATCATAAAGGAAATGAGTTAAGTCTGGCAAGACTTGTTCCTGCATGGAGCCATGCTGCCTCTTTACTACATTCTTTTCTATATGACCAATCATTCTTTTTAGACAATATTCTAAAATTCTGCTCAGTGATCATTATAGTTCACTTTCTTTCCTTTTCTGAAAGCAAGACACTAGCTATTCTGCAGTCCTGCAGGGTCTTTCTTCTTTTTCACAAGTTTTCAAAGCTCACTCAGAGGCTCAACAATAACACCTACCAATTCTTTTACCTCTCTTATGATTATCAAGTATTTTTGTTGTTCTGACTCCAGATATTTTCACTGGTTGCCCCTAAGGCCTAAAATTCTCTCCTTCCTCATCTCCATCTCGTGGCTTCCTTCAAGTTTCACCTAAAGTTTCATCTTCTGTAAGAAGTCTTTTCCAATCCTTAATCTTAGGGTCTTCCCTCTATGACACTCCAAAGACACTCCCAAGTTATTCTGTATGTATCTTGTTTGTATATAGGTTTTGATATTGTCTGCCCCATTAGACTCTAAACTAACTCCCTGAGAGTAGGGACTGGCTTTTGTCTTCCTTTATGCCCCAGTATTTAGAAAAATGCCTGGCATAGAGAAGGTATATAATAAATGTTGGCTCACTGACTGTCCTTTATAGTCCAAAGAGCATTTCTTTGGCATAGAAAACATTAGAAAAATAAGATATAAGTAATGGGGTCTTCTTTGTTATAAACATCCCATCTGCTCAGAAGAAGCATTTTATCCTTTCTTTGAACCTGGTTTTAAAAAGGTCCTTTTTTAGTTGTCCTGTTAAACATAGACACAGACACAGACCCACAGACCCACACCCCTTTATCTTGTTCTTAGATCTCATTCTGAGATGCCATGCTTTTGTATTCAATCTCTGTTACCTGTTCTTTCAGCAAAGTTGGTAAGTTCCCTGTATATTAACACTGGTTTCTTTATATAACTGAAACTTTCCCTTCTCTTTATACTAGTATCTTTATCAATTTCAAAGGTTAAGATTTGGCAACAGATTAAGTATATGGGGTTTACACTGAGGAGTTCAAGATGACACTGAGGATGTGAATCTAGATGACTGGAAGGATGGTGGTATCCCCAACAACAATAAGGAAGTTAGTAAGAGGAGAAGGTTTGGGACAAATGAATTTTGTCTTGGAAATGTTGAGTTTGAAATCCATACAGGACATATGGTTTGGAATGTCTAATAAGCAGTTGGAGATGTGAGACTGGGATTCAGAAGAGAGATATAGATCTGGGAATCATCTCCAAAGAAATAATCCCTGAATTTATGGAAGCAGAAGATATCACCAAGTAGTGCTGAGAAAACAGAAAAGAGGGTCCAAGACAGAACCTCTGAGTTGACCTACAGTTAGGGGGCATAGCAAGGATAAAGATATAGGAAAGAATACTGATAGGGAACAGTCAGATAGGTAGGATGATGTAATGGCAAGCAAAGCAGTACTTTGCTGCTTGTTTCAGCTATTCAAGTGCCTTTGAGTCTCACCTTTGGTTGTTTCAACTCTTCGTTGGAAATAGTGTACATTTGTGTTGCCCTTAATAGGCCTAAGGGAGTTCAGACACCTTCCCTTCCCTTAATAGGCCTAACATCATCACATGGAGCCCAGGGTAGGAGAAGCTTGCTGAAAGTGCGTAACAGGAAGGGTGGAATAGGAAGGAGCAGAGCAGATAAAAGCTCAAGCACCAGCTGGGACCAAGCAGAACTAAGAGAGAGAATCTTTGTGATGTTGGTACTCTGTCGGTTCTGTCTGTGTTGATGTGACTCTGTCAGAATGAAGTATTGTCTGTTCAAAGAGGACTTTACCAGAAGCCCTGAAAGAGTACTTTATTGCTAATACAGAAGCCCTGAAAGAGGACTTTACTCCTGTTTACAGAAGTCTTGGGACTTTACTGTTGATTTGTGTTTGATTTCTCAGACAAAAGCTTTGTTCTTTGGTTTATGTTACTTTGTCAGACATAAAATGAATTGAGATGACAGTGTTGAAATGTGTGTAAATATTGTTGTAGCTCTGTTAAGCTTCATCTTCAAAGAAAAAGAAACAGAGAAAGGCTTGGAGTGGAATAGTCCCCATGGGCTAAGATACAGAACTAGAGCAGGGAGCTGCCTGCATGTGAATCTAGGCAATAGCTGGGACAGCTGCCTACCTGTGAATCCAGGCAAGAGCTAGGAGCATGGTAGAACCGCCATGACGTTTGGAAGTTGGCTTCAAGTTAAGATGAAAAAAGACTTTACTGGGGCGGCTAGGTGGCGCAGTGAATAGAGTGCTGGCCCTGGAGTCAGAAGGACCTGAGTTCAGAGGCGGCCTCAGACACTTAATCCACCCAAACAAAAACCTAGCCGTGTAACCTTGGGCAAGTTACTTAACCCCAATTGCCCTAAAGGGGCGGCTAGGTGGTGCAGTGAGTAAGAGCGCCGGCCTCGGAGTTGGGGTGACCCGAGATCAGATCCGGCCTCAGAAAATGAGCACCCACGCATAAATAATGACTAGCCATGGCTTTAAAAAAAAAAAGGCTTTACTTGGGTATACAGTGCTGACTGATTATATTTTAACTTACTGTTACCTAGGGGTGGATGGTGTTTGTACTTTCTGCTACCCCTCAAGGATGACTGGCTTAAGGATGATTGGAAGCCAGTCTGGAGTCATGGTGAAAGAAGACTTGACTTGGGTACTCTATACCGATTGAGGAGATTGTGATTTACTGAATGATATGTTTTTAGACTATGTGGCCACCTTACTAATAAGCTGTTTTGTTATATTGTTGTGAATGTTGTACTTTAGTTTCTTAAAAGTTTTGCTTTAGTTTGCTGCAGAATAAACAGAGAGTTCACTATACTATGCAATTAGATCTTATTCACAGCAGCAGTCCTCAGGAGAGCTGCTCATGATTGGCTTTAGACAGATGAGAACCAAGAGAACAGTTATGACACCCCAGAGATGAGAAAGTGTCCAGTGAGTGACAGTGTCAGATGCTACAGAAAGGCCAGAGAGGATAAGGAGTGATAAAAAGCTATTTCACTTGGCAGTTAAAAGATCTACGATGATTTTGTTAAGATCAGTTTCAGCTGAATTATGAGGTCACATGTCAGATCATAATGCCATTTAGAAGACAGTGAGAAGAGAAGAAAGGGAGGCACCATGTATAAGTCACTTTTTCATGGAGTACAGCTGGGAAGACAATGAGATATGAAACGAAAGCCAGTGGGAGTGATGGGATCAAGTGAGAAGATATTTTTGTTTTTTTTAAAGGACAGGACATATTTGTACATAACAGGGAAAAAGAGCCAGTAGATAAGGAGACTAAAGAATAGAGGGTAGGGATGATAATATTGGGGATAAGGAAGAAGGGGATGAAACCAAGGGTGCAAGTAAAGGGGCTTGTGTAGGCAAGGATTAGGGTTACCTCTTCAGAGACTTGAGCAAAAGAAATGATGTAGATGGGGAAGGGGAGCATCTATTTTCAAAGATGATGTCAGTTTTTCAGTGAAGTATGAGGTGAGTTCCTCACCTGAAAGGTGGTGCCAGAGGAGGCTTGAGGAAGAATGAGAAAATCTGGAACAGCTGCTGTGGTGCACTAGCTAGAGAACTGGTTAGAGAAGTTGGGAAGATTAGCTCACTGCAGAGAACAGAGGCAAGACTGATAATATAATTTTGGAGAGGACCCAATTAGAAGTTTCATGGTGCTCTAGTTCCATTTAACATCATATGAATGGGAGTGAAAAAGGATTATGTGATCCATGACCAGGGTCTGGTGAGGCATGCTTGGCAGTAGGATTCAAGGGCAGAGAACAGAGGATAGTGTGGAACTACTGATGCACACAGAGTCAAGACTGAGGAAGAAAAGAGTAAAGACAGTACACTGGGGTAAGCTGGGAAAGCAGTAGGGGATAAGCTGATGAGGAGGTCCTGGTGAGGAGGAATAACAGGATTATGGGTCATAAGACAAATGGAAAGCTGAAATGAAAAAAGATTATCATTAGACAGGGAAATTTGGGAATTTGTAGAATTAGAGAACTTGAGAATTGGTAAAGACCTTAGCAATCCTTTAGCTTCGGCTTTAGAGCACTAAGAATTGAGAATACATCATTTCTCAAGGTAAGCCACTCAATACAATTTTTGTACAGTTCTAATCATTAGATTTCCTGTCATCATAACTAAACTGGCCTCTGAACACAGAAAGGGAAAAAGGGTGGATAGGAAGATCAAGAGTATGAGCATTCTTGTGGGTAGCTAAGATGGAAGAGAAAAGCAGGTCATGAGGCAGCTAGGTGGCACAGCCCTGGAGTCAGGAGGATCTGAGTTCAAATCTGGCCTCAGACACTTGATACACTTGTTAGCTGTGTGACCTAAGTCACTTAACCCCAATTGCCCTGACTTCCCACTCCAAAAAAAAAAAAAAGGCAGGTCAGGATTGAGCTGAGGATTTGGGAAATCAGAGTATCTGTAGTTATATCAGTGGGTATGCTGAAGTTCCCTAGTATAAAAGCAGGAATTGGTATAGTTCTGTACTATATGTCCATGACATGGTACTCGTTTTTAAATATTTTCAAGTTAAAAACAAACTGTTATGACAATCTTGCTCACTTTCTACCTTAGTTCATGAAGAGTGTCTTTACTGTAACCTACACAGTAACTTCATGAGAACGACTTGGTGTATCAATAGCAAAAAAACATTTTTAGAAATGTTTCAATATTTAATTAGGTGAAACATTACATGAGTAAGTGTTTGATGACTACTATCTCCTACAGCATCACTGTACCAAAATAAAAAGGCATTTTGGGGTATATTAAGAATGCTTAGAAAGAGAGGCTCCCAATAAAATAATACTCTTATGTCACATCATGATGAAGACAATCCCAGCCAGTTTTTTTAAACACTATGCCAGTGAAGTACCAGTTATGGTATGTCTTTTATATCAAGATAGATGGAAAACCTTTAGAGGCCTGGGGAAGTACTGATTATATGCATGTTACCAGAAGATAAGCTTAAGTTTAGATATACTCTTTACTAGGTTGTTCTTAAGGTGATAAATTTTTTGGCCACAGCAATTTACAAAAATGACCTACTAAGTTAGAGACAGGTGTTGTGTAATCTGTAGAAAGAGAACCTACTAATACTGAAGTACTGAATTAAAACGAAAGACTTAGAATGGGAAAGTAGGTAACAAAAAAGTGACTGTCTACAAAAAGGAAACACTTTGCACAGTTAAAAGAGTTATCAAGAATGATACAAATAAGAAAAATTAGCATCTTACCAATATAAGCTTCAGAATCACCAATGTACATTTCAATGCAATGCCCAAGCATGGTAACGGAAAATGTATCATCTCTCCTTAGTCCCAGGGCCTGTCAAAAAAGGGGGCCAGAATATTTACAAGCAAAAAAAGAAATACACCTGTGAAATACTTAAAATAAATCTTGTTTTTCCATTTTGTGTAAGTAGTCCCACCTAAAGTAACCTGCACAAAGCCCACTGTTTATGAAGAATGACCAATTAAGGCAATAAGAGCAAATATTATACCAATCTCTAAAAATACTAGTTGTTTTCATAAGAACATAAAAATATCTGGCAGTAGCACCAAAAAATGCTTTGGTTAAATTTCCCTTTAAGATATTCTATGGATACAAATAATATCCACACATTTTATATGTGAAGTTCATATTTTTTTCTTCCATGTCATTTTTAACTTCATGAATTAAATGAAATCAAGTACTACTAGTCGGTTGTGCATTTTGTCACAGATGCTGCTCCTCTGCAAGTTATTAGATACACATAGCTATATTAATTAAATTCTCAAACCTGGTTTAAATGTTCCAGCAGAAAAAAAAATATATACATAATACATGAAGAGTAATTTCATTATGCCTACATTTGTTAACTCATTAATACAAAATTATGACAAAAAGCAAATTAATCAATAATCAATAATCATCAGTTATAATGTGCTCAGCACTATCTCACACCTCAAACATAGGCTCAAAATTGTTCCTAAGTTTAATCAGTTACACATCCTACAAAATTTTCTCTTGCAAAGGAAAATCTCTATCTGATGAAATTCAATTCATCCTTCAAGATTAAATTAAAATAATAAGTCCCATGAAGGATTCCTTATTTCCCAAATACTACCCCCCACCCCACCTCCCCACCCCACCTCCCTACCCCATGATGTCTGGTGCATAGAAGGTGTTTAAATATACATTTGCGAAACTAAATTTTGCAGCTTTAAAATAGGAAAAAGAAAAAGACAGACCTAGCAAAAAGAATTTTTAAAAATTGGGTTTAACTTAATTTTAATTTTAGCAAGGTATAAATTAAAGATATACCGTGTGAAAATAATCAACTGCACTTTCAAAGTTTCCCATTAGGCTGTGTATATAACCTATGGCAGAATAGGTAGAAGCATTCTGGGGAATCAACACTAAGGCTTGACGATGGTATTCTAGTGCCTCTTCATACTTTCTGTAAAAAATAAAAATAAAGTTGATATTACATACATTTTAAAAAGCCTAAAATCTCAAGTTTTATTTCTAAGTTCCAAGAACACACATTTCCAGAAGAAATGTCACATAATATCAGTTCACTCAACCTGAACAGTATTTTCTTTGCCATTGCCACCATGGACATTTTATTGAACAGTTTGATTATTTCCTTTAACTATATCATGCTTACGGATATAGCCTAAATATATACATTAGTTTATCACCACCTTCCTCAAAAAATTTGTACGTTTTTGGCCTGTTCAACTTGTTAAGATAAGTTCCACACATTTATCACTTACTATATGAAGAAATATTCTCTTTTATTTATCCTAAAACCTTTATAGTATGCTATTTGTATCTAGCATTATTTGTTATTTGTACTAGTGGCATAGTAAAGTGAAAAAAGGTTTTTGAATTAGAAAGATATTGGTTCAGCTACTGCTTCTGACATGCTGGTTGTGTCAGACAATGGAAAAACACCAAAAGGTACTGCAAGTTTATATTCCAATGTTCTATACTAAAATCCACAAGGGAATAGAATTTCTATTCAATAAAAACTACCAGAAAACTGGCAACCCCCCACCCCAAGGATCTAGATCATATTCATGCTATACATAAACCACTTTGTTGCTACAAAGCATTTTTAAAAATTATTTTTAAAAACTAAGAAAAAGGAATGTTATTTATCTCAATTATGGACAAATAAAATCTTTAATAATAACTCAATTTAATAAGTTCTATCTGGCAAAAAAATAATTTTTTTGCATAACAAAAACCCACAATCTCTAAAATTAAGGGAAAAAATTGAAATAAACATATTCGATAAACAGAACTGACACATATATCTAAGGTCAATATTACTTCTCTTAATGGAATAATATTCAGAGACATTTTTATAAAGAAATTAATAAGGACAGGAATAGGAAACATGGACTGGACTAATTAGAGCACCCAGACATTAGTAATTTGCTTTGTCACAAAGCTTTCATGTGTTTGAGGAAGAACTTGAATCCAGGTTTTCCTGATGCCAAGCCCAGATTAATAACTAGCTCTAATATGACAGGCTGCCTCTCCAAAGAAGGAAATTGAAATGGTTAATGACCACATGGAAAGACTGTCAAACTCCCTAGTGCAAAAAAAAAAAAATGCAAAATAAGATAACCTTAAGATGCTGTCTTCTTCTACCTCCTAGAATGACAAATATCTATATTTACAAATATATACAAAAATTTAATATGGGCAGGGCTACCAAAGAAGGGGCATTTTCATACATAGTTGGTGATCCTGGCAATATGCAAGAAGAATTACACACTCAAACCTTTTGTTTACATTGTAAGGACTATTGTTCAAAAAGAAATCATAAAAAGGAAAAATAAAGACCAATCTGTACAAAAATTTCTTAGCTGCTCCATTTGTGATGTCAAAAAACTGTAAACAAGCTACATGTCTTAAAAAATTAGAGAATGGCTGAATTATGGTATACTGATGTGATGAAATATTATAGTACCATAAAAATAAACAGGAAGGCTTTTCTAAGGAAACATGGACAGACCTATACAAAGTGAATCAGAATAAAATCAGAAAATTAGAACTGTATACACATACAACTATAACTATATACTTTTTTTAAGAAAGGAAAGTAGGGCCAAAAGTTATAATTTTACACTGACACAAAATGAAAGTACTGTTTGTTATTTATTAATTCCTTTGGTTCTGCCTTGTTACAGGATAAGGAATTTGACTAAGATTTTGACCCTTGATTTTTGAGTTTGTCATTAAGTTTATAATAAAATTCTTAAAAAGAAAACTGATTATATCTGGTTCACTGTCTTTCTCAACAGTTATCTCTGTTGTTAAAATACCAACAAAGACATCTGTTTTTGAAGTGATCTAGATGCTCAATATCACACTTTATGCTTATAATTTGAAGGCCTAGGCATAAGTAATACCTTCATGTAGAATAAAAACATTAAAAATTGCATACAATCCAGGGAATTTATAAGATTTAATTAACAATGTGTGCTAAAAATGTTCCATTTCATCACTTACTTAAGTTTTCTGCATACATGGCCCAAGTTGTTCAACAAAGGTTCCCATTTGTCAACTGTTACCTACAAAATGATTTGTCATTAAAATAACCACTTCATACTTTCCAACTAGATTTGCACATGTTTAATTACCTCACAGATGGCACAAGACTTGCTATTTAATTATCATATAATAATGAGATACCAGATTAAAGCATGCTGGAAGTTCAAATTCTTTTCATTTATACTTTTTATTAATTTAATGCAGTTTAATGACCAAAAAACAGGCACTGTTTTCTCCTTGCTGCTTTGCCATTTTATACAAAACAAATTTTAAAGTTTACATATTAAGAGGTGTAATCCAGTAAGTAAGTAAGTAATCCACAGAGTGAGACCTGTGCCTATGGTCACATGCAGACTGCTGGAATTGGCTATGGTTTGAGGATGACTCAAAACCAGAACAAGAAGTAGAAGGTGTAGCCAGGTAGGAGGGTAACGCAATTGGGACAGAGGAACTCAAAGTGGGATCAAGTGGACAAGAATGAGAGGAAGTACAGTTCAGAAAGGCTAGGGTGAATAACATGCATAATTCTTGATTTTGAGAGCTAACAAAGTCTAAAACTGGTGGGGTTTTTTTTTTAAATGGTGACTATTAAATTGTTGCTTCAGTGCCTATACCTTTGCTAACCTAAAAAAATTAATGCATATTCAAAGCGTCCAGCTAAATGCATAGAGCAGAACTTTCATAAAGCAGTACATGGTTTAATATTTCAAATATTTAAAATTTTAAAGGTGTATTAAAAAGATATGAAATTATGGCAATGCTCCATTCTCCTCAAGGTAGTACTAAGTCTGAGACCCAATAACACTCTTCTGCTTCAGAGATGGGACCTGCTGAGTTTAGAAGCTAATGACGCCATTAAGAACTCTCTTCAAACAAAGATGCAGGTATTTTAAGCCCTCTGAACCAGGAGGAGATTACACCAAGACCGGAAATGTCAAAGCTTCCTATAATCATTCAATAGGCTTCCAATGACTGGAAAAGCAAGAGGAATGGCTAGCCTATCACCAAAAGGCAACCTATCCCTGCTCTCTTAAACGGTTACTAATTTAGATAATATCAATTATTAAATGGTGTGAGAGGGATGTAAGTTAAATACATGACTACTCAAACAATTTTTACAAGTTTTTAATAATGACAATTATTACATTAACTTTTAGAGGGCAAAAACTGATGCAAGGTTATCTCTTTTTTTTCAGTATCTTTTGTAATTAGGTGTTTATAAAATGGCGACAAAGTAAATACCTCATTTCCAATGGCTTTAATTTTTTCTAATGCATCAAGAAACCATTTTTCAGCTGTTTTCCAGCTAAAGGGGAAAAAAAAGCAATAAATTATTACAAATAAACAAATAGCTGATAAATATTTCCCATTAACACTATAAAAATTTGAAGGCAAAAATATATCTTTGTTAGCAACCTGATTTAAATTGCCCAAAGATAAATATATGTGGCAATTGATATTATAGTATTAGGGTTTGTTGAGCTCAAGATAATATAGGATTAATGCATTAAGTAATCCATGTGCATAAGATTAAAAGCCAAATGTTTTTTTCATTTAAAAATGTGTACTGATGTTTTTAAAAAACGAAAACCAGAAATATAATGCTGAAGAGAAAATAATTTAGTGAATATGAATTCAAAATTATATTTTTCTTTGAATAGCTTATAAAATATTTCTTTTATTAGAGATAATAGTAAAATAATGGAACAATCAAAGTATGGTTTTTTGATTAGCTGCATTTTCTGTTCATCTAAGGGTTAATCAGGAAAGGAATCCTTTGTTTCAACCAAAAATTCTCTAAAATGTATTATTTACAATGAACAAAATCAGAATTATCCTGCACAATTGAGAATCATGCAGTACTTCTGAGTCAATGATGAGTGAATAGTACTTTCAGAGTTAAATAGGCAACTGAGCTAATAATGAGGCTCCCATCTTTAGACTTCCTGTACAACGCCAGCTTGCTTTTTGTCTTTCTTTTAAAAGTGAAATGTAAAACAAAGATGACATTTAATGAAGAACTGGATTAATTTCTATTTGATCAAGGTTTTGATGAATTTAGAAAAGGAACTCAGGCTGATGCTATGTTTTTGTCTTTATGTACTTACTCTCCATTCTGAAATGCAACCACTCCAACCTCATGCATAACAAAAGGATCTTCAGGTGCAATACTTAGAGCTTGGCTAAAAAACCTTTCAGCCAACTTTGAATTGTTGGTCAAACCATATTCCAGTCCAATATACAGCATTGGTAAGTGACACCTAAAACAATGTTAAAATCACATATTCAATTGCATCAGTGCAACAATTTAATAACCTATTAGAAATTCACCTATATGATCTTTTCTTAAAAAATAATTCAAACACCAAACCAGTAACTAGGAATTTAAATCTACTCACAGGAGTCCTGGGAGTTTATGAAAGAGCCTACTGACCCTTCTATGACTAGCTCCACCCTATCTTACATTAAGAAACAAGCATTATTAAATTTCACCTTATTTTCTGTTACTCCTTAGCATCGCACATCTACAAGATTAGGCTGTAATTCAGCTTATGACATCCTGAACAAGTCATGTTCATTTCTATTTCTCTTCTTATTTTCCCAATTTCTTAAAAGAATAACTTACACTTCTTTGCCATCCAGTCACTTCTGACCATCTCACAGTAGAAGTTCCATGTCCAGTATGGCAGTGCTCATTCTTTAATGTGCCATCTCGTGATCCCTTCTTTGCTCACTCTATATTCCCTCAGTAATCTTATGACTTTATCACTTCTATACCCATTACTTTCTTTTTTTTTTTTTTGCTTTTTGGAGGGCAATTGGGGTTAAGTAACTTGCCCAAGGTCACACGGCTAGGGTTTTGTTTGGGTGTGTGTTGAGTGTCTGAGCCCAGATCCAAACTCAGGTCCTTCTGACTCCAGGGCTGGTGCTCTCCTCACTGCGCCACCTAGCCGCCCCATATACCCATTACTTTCACACTTTTATCTTGAACCCTGAACTCTTCAGCTTCTTTCAGTCCCAAATCTCCAGCTATTTGTCAGACAATTTTGCCTGAACATCCTCCCAGCACCTCAAATACGACATGGTTAAAAATTAAACTTATTCCCTTCTATTCCCTGCCCTAAATGTTCCATTATTCCCTTGCTTGGGAATTCATCAATGAAAGCGGGTAAGTGAATGCTTCCTAATCTTAGTTTTGCTCACTATTTCTAAGAGAAGAAATACTAGAAATGTGTGTAGAGCTGAAAGGAACCTCAAGGATCATGTAGTCAATCCCCTCCTCATTACAGAAGAGGAAACAAAGGCCCAGAAAGGTCACTCCCTGACAGAGGGACTGAGCATCAGTTAGTGCTGAACTGAGGTCCTCCAAGTCTAAATCTACTGCATTTTCTCCTATGCCGTGGCTGCAGAGATGCCTGCCAAACTCTAAGCCACTGAAAGGAAGATCTCCATAAGCTGCTACCTTTTTCATTCCACTGGGGTTACTACATAATTGTTTAGTACCTAAACAGTAACATGTCGTCCTTTAAGAAAACCATTTAATTTCTTCATTAAACTGATCCATTTGCTTGTCACATACCCCTTCATCAGCTGTGCTGCTGTGAAGTAAGCCGCCATTGCTTGGTCATGCTCACTCTCAACTGCAAATGAATGTCCATATGCTATCCATGCAGGTCCATAGGTTCTTTCAAGTGTTGTGGCTTTGCTAAAATAAATTCATTAAATTAGTACAAACTTGTCACCTCACTGGTAACTAGACAAAGACCACAAAAACCACTATTACTTATGGGATAAAATAAAAACTCTTCAGCCAGCCACTTAAGGTCCTTCAAAATCTGTATCTAGTCTACCTTTATAGCTTCTGGTAACCTTATTTCCCCTTCACATGTTCTCTGTTCAAAACGAACTATATTATAAGGTCTCCTTGGATCTTATTCTAACATTCCTCTGCCTCTATGCTTCATTAAGGCAGGAATGTTATCTCCCTTCATCTTCAAATTGAAATTCTTTTTTAAAACAGTTTAGATATCACTGTTAACATGTTCAATTGCAGCTGATTTTTCACAACCCCATTTTATTGGCAAAAATTCTGTTTGCTATTTCCTTTTCCAGCTCATTTCACAGATGAGGAAACTGAGGTAAACAGGGTTAAATGACTTGTCACAGCTACTAAGTGTCTATTTAAGTCTTCCTGATTCCAGGCTCACTACTGCACCTAGCAGCCCATTAACAATAAAAACAAAAGCCGATATTTAAAGTCTTTTTATACCTGTGATTTTTAACTTCTTCTGTGTTATGAACTCTTTGGGTAGTCTCATAGAGGCTATAGGTCCCCTCCAAGAATGTTTTTAAATGCATAAAATATAAGGATTGTGACTCATTTGAAAATAAAAAGGAATACAAAGGAAACCAAGTATACCGAAATGTTTTTTCAAAATATCAAAATAATTTTATAAAAATAAGTTTGCAGGCTCTAGGTTAAGAACCCATACCAAAGAAGTAATTAATGTAAGAGAAAAAAAACCTCATTTATTTGAGTTTCATTTCATTTTGAATTTATATTTTTTTAAACTGAGAAAATTTCACACTAACTAAATTAAAACATGATTCCTGGACACTATTATTAAAACATGATTCCTGGACACTATTTCAACTACCAAATTTTTTAAGGATCCCAGTTGAATGTTTTAGCACACTTAAACTTTCAAGTGTTTCTACATGTTAAAGTAGCAACATTTATTTCACATTACTATTAGAAGTTCTAATAAGACTTTTTAAAAAAAGATATTCTTAAGCACATTCACTAATACATTCTGATTGATCTTTTTAAAAATTTAATTAAAAATTTTTTATTTTCAGTTCCAAATTCTCTCCCTCCCCCACCCACCTGGAAGGTAAAAAATGATATCCATTATACATATAAACTATTTAGACATTTTTTTATGGCTTTTCTCTTATTCCAAATAAGTCTGTTCTATTCCTACAACTCTGACAAGTTTTATTAATCCAAACAGAGACCACCCTCAAATACAGGCTCACAGAATCCTTAGATTTTAAGCTGGAAGGGAGCTCAAGAGGTTCCCTAACCCAACCTCCTTACTTTACAGCTGATGAAACTAAGTTAAGTGATATGTTCAAGATCATAAATCTAGTAAGAATAGATGGGATGTGGACACAAGTCCTTAGTTATAGAGTCAGTACTTTCCATTTTATAACTTTGACTTTTTAGGTCATAACCTTAAATTGAGATTTCTTTGGAAGAAAAGAAACATGTAGGAACACACTATAGAAATGCTTTTTAAAATTTTGTCCATATCCAAGTTTTATATAAATGAAAGAAAAGTACAATCTTTAATTGCATCACTATGGTTTTAAAGCTAAAGCATAGAACTGAGCCAAAGCCAGAGATGAGTACAAATCAATGTTGGAATACTGGTTTTTGTTGAGCCATCTCCATGTACTCGATCCATTTGTTTAATTCCTTATAAACAATGAGCAGCTTAGTTGGTGGGGCTGGACTGGGAGAAAGACCAGATGCAAGTATACTAAAGTGGATAATGGGAAAGAGACTTACTTGAACTACATATGTATCTGAATTATAAAGAACTCTCTAAAATCGTAGATCATTGGTAAAGACAAGGTCTACTGAAGATGAGTGACAAGGGAGAATACTGGACATGTAACATCACAGAGATAGGGATAAGGGGACCAGCAAAGGCAGGTATATGGAAAAAGCAGGTAATGATCTGATACAATGTGGGCCTATTTCTTTTTTTTTTTTAATTAATTTATTAGTTTAGTTTCAGTTAACGAGATTCAATTCCATAGCTCCTTGATTTTCAAGTTTCCTTTACTTCCCTCCCCCGACCCCCCACGACAGCATATATTTCAATATAGGATCTGCAAATACATTCATATTAGACATTAATCCAATTACAAAGGCGTATTGTACTAGGTGGGATGAAAAATGGTAAAGAAGAAATAAAGCCAAACAACGAAAAGAAAAAGATCAATTAATTTGCTTCCATCAGGATTCAAGCTCAGTTCTTTCTAGTTATATCTCTGGATGTCGCATTTCTCTCTTTCATGAGTCTTTCGGGATTGACTTATATCACTGCATTGCTGAAAAGAGTCCAGTCTAGTCGTAGCTGGTCATCACACATATGATGTGTCTGTGATTGTATACAAATTTCTTCTGATTCTACTCTTCTTGCTCAGCATCAGTTTGTATAAGCCTCTCCAAGTAAATATGAAATCCGTCTCCTCCTCGTTTCTTATAGCACAATAATATTCCATTACATTCATATACCACAACTTGTTTAGCCATTCCCCAATTGATGGACACCCCTGTAGTTTCCAATTCTTTGTAACCACAAAAAGAGCTGCTATAAATATTTTGGTACATATGGGTCTTCCTCCCATTTCTATGATCTCTTTGGGATATAACCCTAGAACTGGTATTGCTGGGTCAAAGGGAATGTGGGCCTATCTCATAGAATGAGAGGATCTGAGATCTAGAGCTGCAAAGGGCCTTGGAAGTCATGGAGTCTAAACTCTCATTTTACAGATAAGTAAATTGGAACAAAAGTATCTTGGAAGGAATGTCATACTTTTTTTCCCCAGTTTTTTCATTCCAGAATGATTCAGAGCTCATGCATAAAGTTTACTGACCCACAGAAATATAAGATTAAAAAGTTTTGATATAGGGGGCGGCTAGGTGGCACAGTGAGTAGAGCACCAGCCCTGGAGTCAGAAGGACTTGAGTTCGGATCCGGCCTCAGACACTTAACACACACAAACAAAAAAACCTAGCCGTGTAACCTTGGGCAAGTAACCCCAGTTGCCCACCAAAAAGCAAAAAAACAAAACAAAAAAAAGTTTTGATATATCATGAATTCCATTTTTGGAAAGCTCTATTGGGAAGTTTATCCTTTTATTGAAGATAAAGTGTGCCTTAGTAAAAGCTAGAATATAGGGAATGTAAGTATATCTAAATAGCACATAGGTATATAAACACATACTACATGATATTACATCTATATACATATAACATATTCCATACACATGCATAATAAGTTATACACACACAAAAACACACACTCACTATTATATATATACATACATATATATATATAATATATATATATATATTTATACACCTTTTTGATGTAGCCCATATAGAGAGACTAGGGAGAGGGACCAAGACTTGTGATTTCACTTATATGGGTTTCTGGTGAGGAATTTCCTCTACTTATACAAGTTTACAACTTTTATGCAATTTATAAACTTAGAATGTTGTTTAGAGCACTAAAATGTTATATGACTTGACAAGGGTCACTGAGTCAGCATTCATTCAAAGCAGGACTTGAACTTAGGTCTTCCTAGCCCTGGGGCCAGCGTTCTATTCATTATATCCCTCTGCCTCTTTTCCTATATATATACACTTATATAACAGGGTAGAGTTAATAGAAAGTAAATGGGCTACCTCAAGGAGTAGAACAAGTCCTTTGTCAATAGATAACTATTTGTCAGGGATGGCTGTTGTTAAGATTCATGTAATGGAAAAGACTAGATGAAATAACTAATGAGGATACTCTTTAATACTGTAGTTCTATGATTTTAATTCAACCCTGTTTCAAGGTAAAACCACAATTAAACCATTCTAGATTAATGAACACCAGACTCATTAAATTATAAATTCCCTGAGGACACGGACTATCTTTTGTCTCATTTTGTATCACCAGTGCTTAACATAGTGCCTAGCACATAGCAGGCACTTAATAAGAGTTTACTGATTGGCTGATTTAATAACTAACCAGAAAGTTTTTTCTATGTCCCAATTACGCTACTTCAATTGTGATTAAAGTTCATTTTTTTCTTGTTCTGTTTTGGGGGAGGTAGGCATGGGGCAGATGGGAGGGGGAGATGGGCAATGCTGAATACATTCCTTGAACAAAGTTTCTTTGTATAATCCATAACTTTTCATAACCTACCCATTTATTTGCTTGATTATATGGTATTAATGAGGCCAAGGCTGCAATATGGAGTTCTAACAAGAGGAAAATTATTTTAACCATATATTTCACCCTTAATCTTAACCACTTAGTTTATAAGGACAACCAATGTAGTACAACAAAACAGCAGGGTTTAATCTAATCCAATTCAATAATCATTTATTAAGCATCCACTTTATGCAAAGCTTGTACTAAGCAATGGGTACACAAAAATAAAATAGTACATCCTTGCCCTGAAGAAGTTTATAGCTCCAAATGGACAAGAAAGATGACTTTTTCATGGGCACAAATAAATAACGCAATGTAGAATATACTGAGAATAAAAGTAATAGCTCAAAGTTTTCTTGGAAATTTGAAGAAAAAAGGTCAGTTCTAATTGGATGGGATTAAAGGAAGACTTCATAAAAAAAGGAAGAATCTGAATGGGCCAAGAAAGGGAAGGAGCTTAAAAGGAATTCTGAGCACAGGGTTGTTATGGTGAGGGTAGTACATTACAGGAATGGGGAAAAGGCATGGAGATTTGAAAAAGAATGAGAATAAGAAACAGTTCAGTTTGCTCAGAAGAGAATGTGTGAATAATAATACTTGGTATTTACACAGAGCTTTAAGATTTTGCAAAGAACTTTACATATGCAGACACATTTAATCATAACAATAGCCCAACCCTCATTTTACATGTGAGAAAACTGAGGTTCAGAAAGGTTAAATGACTTGTCAGGGTCATACAATTAGAATTCAAAATCTGGTCCTTCTGACTCCAAGTCCAAACAACTCTACATACCTATACTGTGCCAACCAGCTGTTTCCAGGAGAAGGGAAGGGATGTGAAAAGTAGGACAAAGCAGAAATGGAGAGTGCCTTGCTAGTAAATAATAAGGAATGTGAATTTTATTTAGTAAGCAATGGGGAAAAAACCACTGGGGGTTTCTGAGCAGAGATGTGAAAGAATCAAAGCATTTGTTAGGAAAATTACTCAGGTGACAAATGGGAAAGTAGCATTTTTGAGGGGAGAAGCAAAAAGACAGAGAGACTAGTTAGGAGGAGTGTTAGTCCAAGAGCAGATGTTAGGCCTAGATCTTGAACTAGGGTAGAAGAAATGGAACAGAAATGAGAGGAATCATTGGATACTGTGAAAAAGAATCAATGGCAATCAAATGGATTTGTGGGAGGCAATGAATTTTGGAAAGAGTCAAAGATAACTCTTTGGAGGCTGGGTGCTGATACAATGAGCAGAAGAGGTAAAGCTGACAATTCACTGTAAGTGTCCTATTAATGGTAGTTTAATACCCCATTTGCATACGAATGACTGGCTCATATTGTTGTTTTTAATCTATGCAGCACGGCACAGTGGATGCAGTTAAAATCTTGGGGTCAGGAAGACGGGCTCAAGATCTGTTTCAAACACACAGAAGCTATGTGATCACAAAGAAGCTGCTTAATCTCTCAGCATTTCTGGTAGCTCTCTAATGCTGTAAGTTACAGTTAAGCTGTACTGGTGAAAGCAGTTTCAACAGGACTGGTTATTCCATATACTGATGACATTATAGGGCTAGATACAGCCCAAAATCTTAAGAGGAAGGACCATATCATCTCTGTTTTTTAATAATCTACAGTGTGTGGACATTGTGCTAAGAAGATACTCAATAACTGCTGAATTAAATTTTCATTCTTTCAAATTGTTCTTTGAGCACTAACTGCATTAAGAAAGATGCAGCAACCAATACTCTTCTTGAAAAGGTAGCTATGGAGAGATTTGTAGCCAAGGTGACTGCTTGAAGGGGAAGCAGGGCATCTATCTCCCACAAACCTCTAGCAGAACTCTTGTTTGAATTAGATTGAATAATGATTTAAGGTTCTGATGTGAAACTATAGTGACATCTTTCATCCCATAGCTGTAACAGGATTTAGTGAGAAGCCTATGGACTGAGGAAAAGGAGCTCCAAGAACAGGGCTAGTGCCAGTATAACCAGAGATAGGACAGGGGTAGCCTCTAAGGTCCTCTGTCTGGAGGCAGCAAGAGTATGTTCAGAAAGCCACAGGGCAGGGACCTTGGAAGCCTGCAGAAATTCAGTATGTAGCACCCAGCATGGTGTTCCTGCACTCAGACTGGGAAAGTCTAAGCTAAAGGACTCTTAAGATTCTTAACACTCTTCTGAGATGCCAGGGAGGGGCCCTGGATATCTCTGAAACTCACAGATCCACAGGGGCTAATCACCAGGAAGAAGAAACCAGGACAAGACCAAACTGGGCAAACTACCCAATGCAAAAGTGCAGCAAGGTCAAAAAAGCTTGGTCCTGTCACAAAGTCCCAATTCAGAAACTAAAGCTTGAAGAATTAGTAAATTAAAGAAAATATCATTCATTACAAAAAAAATTATTGCAAACCTAATTCCATAACTGCAAACAGACTGAAAGCAAAAAAAAAGAATTTCCCATAAGGACTACATGAATACCTAGAAGAAATGAAGAGATAAAAAACAAAATAAAAGCTCTGGAGAATGGACTGGAAGGAGAATAAGTAGTTAAAAGACAAAGTGATAACTCTTACCCCAAAATTGGAATCCATGAAAACTAGAACAGATCAAACAGAAATCAATGAGTCATCAAAGAGGAAGCCTATTAGAACAAAATCAAAAACTATTTTTAAAAAAAAGGTATCTGATACTGAAAATGAAAGAACTGCCCTTAAAAAAAGTTAAGGAGAGATAATGTAAGAATCATTGGATTCCCCTAAAGACAAGGTTTAACATAGACAAACTATATTTCAAGAAATCATGAATGACAACTGCCTAGCTCTACTGGAACCAGAGGGCAAAATAAAAACAGAAAGAATCTAAACACCTCATCAAAGAAGCACCAAAAGGAAAAGCCCCAGGAATATCAAAAACAAAATTCAGAGCTCCCACCTCAAAGAAGAAATACTATAACCTTCTAGAAAGAAACAGTTCAAGTAATGAAAAGCCATAATTAGTTATCACAAAAGACCTGGAAGCTTTAACAAAAAAACAAAACAAAACAAAAAAACAAACTAAAGATGTTGGAACACAATATCTGAAAGGCAAAGGATATAGAGATAGTTCTGGCTTTACATAATTCATATTACACAAATTTGACTCCTGGAGGGGCTGATGGGGAAACAGCTCTGGCTCTGGCTCTGGTGATGGTAGTGGCAGCAGCACTGGTGGGTATAACTCTATACCAGGTGTCCTCCTCTTCAGGCACTGAAGCTACTCTGGGCTTTCAGGGCCACAGAGCTGTAGATGGGGAGGCAAGAATTCCAGAAGGTGGGAGGATGTCTATGAAATATCCACTTATATTAAGTGAGAAGTGGATATAACATAGGCTTATAACTGCAATCCTATAAGGGTAAATGGGCTTTTAATGGAATAGAAGACTTTTAAGCATTTCTGATAAGAGGACCAGAGATGAATATGAACTTCATTTGTTTTGGGTTTTTTTGCTTTTTGGAGGGGGAAGGCAGGGCAATTGGGGTTAAGTGACTTGCCCAAGGTCACACAGCTAGCAAGTGTTAAGTGTCTGAGGCCGGATTTGAACTCAGGTACTCCTGACTCCAGGGCCAGATTCACCATGCCACCTAGCTGCCCCGAATATGAACTTTAAAATACAAACATAAGGGTGGCTAGGTGGCACAGTGAATAGAGCTCTGGCCCTGGAGTCAGGAGGACCTGGGTTCAGATCTGGCCTCAGACACTTAACACAAAAACTAGCTGTGTGACCTTGGGCAAGTCACTTAACCCCAATTGCCTTCCAAAAAAAAAAAAAAGCAAAAAAAATACAAACATAAGAGTCCAGAGAAGCCTATAAATGTAACAGAAAGAGAAGAAACAAGTATCTTGTTGGAACTTTAATATCTTCAAAGGGTACTGAATAAGTTAAATAAGAGAAACTGAGACCCAAGGGGTGGATTGGATATGTTTTCAAGATTTTAAGAGAGGAAAAAGAACAGTAGAAAATAAGTAGGGTTGAAACTTTCTACTTCTTATAACTGTAATAAAAATGAGAATATGCAAATATGGAGGAAGAAGAAGAGAGTAAGCATCAGATGAACTTCACTCCTTTGTATAATGGACAAATGAGGAGAAGCAAATCAAACTCAACAGGGAATCAAATGGGACTAGAGAGAGGAAGGTTAAGAAAGAAGATAATGTCAGGGAGGGAACAGTCATGTATAAAATAAATTTCCTAATCCTGAAGAACATATTGGGGGAAGGGGGACCTCTTAGAAAAACGGGCTGAACAAACTGGGATGTTATTGTAGCTTAAAAAATTACGAAAGAGATTATTTCAGAGAATCCTACGTAATATGGCCTCATACAGATTGAATGTGAGCAGATCTAGGAAAACAATTTATACAAAGAAAAAAATTTGTAAAGAAAAATAGCTAAGATACTTAAGAATTCCGATTCAACATTATGATCAGTATAATGACCCCAGACAGCCTCTTACGATCACGCATGTTACCTATCTTTTGATGAGACAGAACAAGATGCAAAGACACATAATTTTGGACCTGGCTACTGGGTGGATTCATTTTGCTTAAGCATGTTTATCTGTTAATTTCTCCCCCTTTCCCTCAGTTAACCTGGGTAGGGGGGTGGGAGGGAGGGAAGAGAATTGTTGAGTGGGGAGGGAAGAGGCAGATTAGCAATAGTAATGTGAATGAAAACGGGATCATTGTAACATTTTTTAAAAAAATGCACAAAAGAAATACCACTTCTAGGGTTATATTCCAAAGAGATCATACAAATGGGAGGAAGACCTGTATGTACAAAAATACTGATAGCAGCTCTTTTTTGCGGTGGCAAAGAATTGGAAATCAAGGGAATGCCCATCAATTGGGGAACGGCTAAACAAGTTGTGGTATATGAATATAATGGAATACTACTGTGCTATAAGAAATGAGGAGCAGACAGACTTCATAATAACATGGAGAGACTTCTATATACTGATGATGCGTGAGGAGGGCAGAACCAGGAGAACTTTGTACACAACTACAGACACATTGTATGTATGATGACTAATTTTGATAGACTGGGCTCCTTACAATTACAGACACATTGTATGTGTGATGACTAACTTTGATAGACTGAGCTCCTCTCAGCAATGAAAGTTGTCTTATAAAGACAACTCTAAAAGACTCATAATGGAAAGGGCTATCCACAGCCAGAGAAAGAACTAGAGTCTGAATGCAGATTGAAGCAAATTACTTGTTCTCTCTGTTTTGTGTTTTGTTTTGTTTCATTCCTTCTTTGCCATTGTTCACTCCACTAGTCATAACTCTTCTTTATAAGACTAATGCTTAATACATAGCTATTTGTAGAACCTATATTAGATTGCATGATGCCATGGGGGGCAAGAGGGAGGGGAAGAAAATTTGGAACTCAAGGGATTGTGGAACTGGATGTTGTAAACTAAAAGTAAATGAATAAATTTTTTAAAATGCACAAAAGAGAATAGAAAGGCAGGAGAATTCTGACAGTTAACAATTATAAATTATATACTTTAAAAAAGAAAGTGGCATCAAATGGAAATTCAGTTTCATATAGAACTTTTTTTGTTCTGCTGTATATATGACTGAAATTGTTAAGTTTAAAATGAAACAAGAATTTAAATAAGAAACATGTACCCGTGAACTTTGCCATAAGTAGATATGAACATAAATACATACCTGAGATATCTTCTGGCATGTTCATTTTTGTGTCCAACCATTAGATAATAACATCCTACTGCAAACCAGGATACCTAAATAAATTCAAAATTAACCATTACCACAGATAGAAAAGATCTACAAAACAAATCTAAACAATTCAATACAAGCACAATTTGAATCGCATTTTTTTGGCACTGAAGTTATTTCCCATTTCTAAGTTAGAAATATCTGTATCAGAATCTGTTTGCCAGATATGAAATTTTGATAAAAGGAGGGCAGAATAACCTGTTGATCCATATTTCCTTCCTAGCCCCACCTGACTCAGGCATCATCATATTCTTTCTATAAAGGAGGGAACTCTAAAGACTTCACCATTTTGACACCAATCCATAGTGTAATGGCATCCTGATCTGCACTGCTTACATTCCCTGTTTTGAATGTTCTTTCAACTTGTGACCCAGGCTTTGGGATTCTAGTTCTAACTTGATTAACTTCTCTACCGATTCCAACCCTGAGTCTTTCCTGAGGTTATCTGTTACCCATACTACCTTTTTCAGTAACTCTGATTCCTGTCAGATAGTGATCCCTAGCCCCTGTATTTGAAGTGTTCTGCCCTAAAATCCCTTTTCTTTTCCTGGTACTCATCTTATCCCTGAAACTTTGGAAGCTGCACCAACCCTGTGAGGTTTCTAATCAGTAAGCTGTTGTTTTAATATGCTAAGTTTCATTTTTATCAACTGCTTTCTTTTTTGTGAAACAATGCAGTTTCTAAAGATTTGACTTAAAACCAATTAGTTAGGAAACGAGAGAATCTGGCTCAAAATTTTATTCCAAAAGAAAGAATTACCACTTTCTCAATTATGAATTTAAGCTTTTCTAACTTTAAATTATAACATTTTAATGTATTTCAACTGTAAAAACTAGACATACATAAATAACTTACAGGATTACTAGGGTATAAATCCACCAATTTATGAGAGAGATAAAAAAGCTCTGTACAGAAAAAAAAGAGAAAATTATTCATGTCAAATATTAAATATATTTAAGTATTTTCCCCCTTATTATTAAACATGCTTCATATTAAAATACCATACTGGTATAAATACAGGCCATTCTCTAAAATAAGATCTCATTAAAAGGAAAAGTTATATAGGTTTAGAATGACAGATAATTACAAATAATTAATCACCTCATTAAAAAGATTTAGCTGGATGATTTGAGAGGGGAAGGCAGATTTACTTGTAGGGTAGAACTGCTTCACCTAAGTGGAAAGACGGGGGCCCAAGCCCTGATGGCTGTAGCGAGCCGGTATCATGGGTGAATTAGAAGACTGGCACAAGGGGGGAGGAATAATCAATCCACAAAGCATGTAAGCACCTACTGTGTTCCAAGCACTAGGCCAATTATGAAAACTTCAAATTCAGTCCCTAGCTCTTGCCACAGGAATGAAGAGATAGAAAAGACAAAATCCAATCAAAGAACTCAGATTTTTTTAAAAAGGAAATTAAGAAAAGCATGGCCTATGTTTATACAAACAGGATACATTATTTTTTATGGGAAATAAAACTCTATTTTAGTCTCAATCTTCCCTTCTAGGTATGCTTTACATTTACCTATGAAATGCAGAAACTCCTTCAAGGTAAATAGTTTGTAAAAAGGATAAAATAATCACTGCCTAAAGAAAATAGAAATGGACATATATTCAAGCTAATTTACTATGTTTAATGGTTATTACAAAGTTGTTTAATTAAAAGGTACTCATTTCTAAAAAAGGGAACAGATAGGGAAAAATACTGATTGCAAATATTACAGATTTAAAAACTGTGATCCAAAATACATAAAGAAACTGTTATAAAATGATGATTCATAATGGTTTTACTTTTTAATCCATAATGTATAAATGGTCAAAGGATACGAATAAATTCCACAAACAGAAAATGATCTGTTAATAATCACTTTATAAAAGTCTCACAGAATCTTTTTGAGAATAAAATAGTAATATTAAATAATAATTTAAAAAAACAATCATATCATTTCATCTCATATATTACACTACCAGAAATATACCCTGAGAGCGTTAAGAAAACCAAGGGTTATTTCTTCAAAAATGTTGAGAGCAAATATTAAAAGTAGAAGCAACCAAAACGTCCAGTAATAGGGAAGAAAGTTAAGCAAACTGATACATTAATGTAATGGACTACAATAATCCAAATTAAAGTGGAAAAGCATAAAGAACAGAAAGAAATGCAACAATTCTTTTACAGAATACAAGGCAAAAAACTGCAGACCCCAAAAAACTAATTATTATCAGATGAGAAAACGCAAGACTAAACAAAGAATCCTGATGGGGATGTAGACCACAACACTGAAAATGTGCTATGACACTTTGTGTTGAAATTAATTTAAATGTTAGTAAGTTACTAAACAAGTTACTTTACCTTTCTGGATAAAATAACAAATAAAAAGATAAAATAAAAGGTATTAATTTCTAATAAAATTAAAAGTGTAGCTTCTTGAGAGAAGAAGCTATTTCACTCATGCAAGAATCCTCAGAGCTTATCTCAATGTGTGGTAAAGAGAAGGCACTTAATAAACACTGACTGATAATGTATCATACTCATAAATATGGCCCATCAAGCTTGATGATATAAAACCAAAGATTATTTCAGAGTGAACTATTCTGTCCTAGAATTTCATACATACAAACTTAGGAATAAAAAAATTTAGATTAGGTGGGCGGAGCCAAGATGGTGGAGTAGAAACAGCTCATCCAAGCCACTCTGCCCCCAGATCCCCCCCAAACTATGTAAAAGGGGACTCTGAACAACTTCTGGAGCCCCAGCACCCACAGAATGACACAGAGAAGCTAACCTCCCGCTGAGGACAGCCCAGCAGCCCTGCAGGAAGGACCAGCACAGAGGTCTGGGAGCCGGCACGGGAAGCCGAGCCGAGAGGGGCCCAGGTTCCCCTGAGCCGAGGTTTTAGCCCCAGGGCGGCAGGGCCAGCAGCCAGCTGGAGGAACCCCAGAACACCAGCAGCTGTGGCGACTCCAGAACTATCAACACAGACATGCCTAGGACAAAGTAAGAGGTTAGTGCCCTATGGACTTTGGGACCAGTATTTGGGGAATGCGTCGGCTTCCTCCCCTGGGGGCTAGAAGCTGCTGAGGAGACACATCATTTTGTAGTTTTCAGAGGCAGCTCTAGCTCCCAGCCTGCGAACTGTAGGGAGATCCAGTGATCAGTCTTGGGGGGTAATCGCTCTTGCTATAACCTCCCTGGATCTGGATTGTGATCTGGGGTGGAAGTTGTGGGTGGGTTTCCAGCTTGCCAGAAACGGAAGTTGCCCTCCCACACGTTCAGGACGAAAATTCCCCTATGTGTCAGCAAAGCCATAGTGTGGCAACAAGCCCAAAAGTCAAGTAATTAAGTGGCAACATGCCAAGGCAAAGGAAACAGAAAAATACAACCCTAGACTCCTATTTTGGGGGCATAGAGCGGGAAAAGGACTGTGAGGTCAGAAGTCTTGCGCCAAAAGCCCCAGGGGAAAACATGAGCGGGTTGCAGGCCATAGAGGACCTTAAGAAGGACTTTAAAAATTTAGATTACATGGAATATATGATAGCTGACATAACTCTTTAAAGTTTGCAAAGCAATTTAAATTTATTATTTCATTTGATCTTCACACAACCCTCTAAGGTAGTTCTTATTATTTTTATTTCTTTAAATAGTATTTTTCCCCAATTACATATTAAGAAAATTTTTATTAGCATTCATTCTTACAAGATTTTGAGTTCCAAATTTTTCTCCCTCCCTTTCCTCTTCTGAAAATGGTAGGCAGTTTGATATAGTGTATACATGTGCTATCATGTAAAATATATTTCCATACTCATCATAGTTGTGGAAGAAGAAACAGGTCAAAATGAAAAAAAAAAAACCCACAAGAAAAAATAAAGTAAGTGAAAAAAAATGCTTTGGTTTGTATTCAGAATCTATCTGGATGTGGATAGCATCATTTTCCTTTGTGTGTCCTTTGTACCTGTCTTGGATCATTGTGTTGCTGAAAAGAGCTGAGTCCTTCATAGCTGATCATCCCACAATGCTGCTGATACTGTGTACAATGTTTTTTTCCTGGTTCACTTTGCATCAGTTTGTACAAGTCTTTCCATGTTTTTCTGAAATGTGACTCTTCATTATGTCTTATTGAACAATGGTATGCCATTACATCCATATCCCACAGCTTGTTCAGTCATTCCCTCAATTTCCAAAATTTTGCCACCACGAATAGGGCTGCTATAAATGTTTTTGCACATGTAGATCCTTTCCCCTTTTTTATGATCACTTTGGGATACAGACCTAGTAGTGGTATTGCTGGATCAAAAGGTATGTACAGTTTGGTTGCCCTTTGGGCAAAGTTCCAAATTGCTCTCCAGAATGGTTCTATCAGTTTAGAAATCCACAACAATGCATTTAGCATCCCAATTTTCCCACACCCTCTCCAACATTTATAATTTTCCTTTTATGTCGTATTAGCCAATCTGATTGGTGTGAGGTGGTATTTCAGATTTGTTTTAATTTATATTTCTCCAATCAAAAGTGATTCAGAGAACTTCATAATACTTATAAATGACTTTGATTTCTTCATTGGAAAATTGCCTATTCATATCTTCTGACCAATTATCAACTGGGGAATGGAATTTATTATCATAAATTTGACTCTATTTTCTATACACAGTAGAACCTTGGTTTACAAGTAAGCTGGTTTGGGGTGGCTAGGTGGTGCAGTGAACAGAGCACTGACCCTGGAGTCAGGAGGACCTGAGTTCAAATCTGATCTCAGACACTTAACCCTTACTAGCTGTGTGACCTTGGGCAACCCCAATCGCCCTGCCTTTCCCCCTCCAAAAAGGAAAAAAAAATACAAGTAACCTGATTTGCTGGATGAGAAAATTTTTTTCTCAAAATTTGTCTTGCAGGATGAACAAAAATTCACAGTAAGAACATCGTGTATGTACTTGAATGGCTAGTGAAGGTATAACATTCAACTAGGACAATGAGGTGGAGGTTGAGAGGTCGGAGGGAAACTTCAAGTCAAGTGAGATTAGGGAGGTTTATCAAATGTGGGAAAAGATGAAAAATTTTGTTGAAAAACATCACCCAAATAAGGCTGTAGCAATGAGGGCCACAAATATTTTTAACAATAATGCAATGTCACATTTCTGTGACATTCTAAAAAAAGTAAGAAACAAATGTTGTTAGATAAGATTTCTAGTCAGAAGCGAATGTAAAGAAATAAAACCCAGTGAGTCAAGACATGAAAACGATTCCAAAAAAACCCCGAAAAATAAGTGAAGGCAGTAGTGTTAGTCTTACTTTTAGTGAAAGTAGTATAAAACAGAACACTCCCAATGTTGAAATCCCTGAGATTCTCCTTCCAAGCAATAACCCTTCTTCCTCCTCCCTTTTGTCTCCCTCATGCCAGCCACAGCTCCACTGGTAAAGTGCAGGTTAATTTGTTTTATTTTCAGTTTATATTGTGTACTAATCATGCTACTGTATTTCAGGTACATTAGGGACAAAAAAAAACTTACTTAAAACTATAAATAATTATTTTCATATGAATATTTTTGGGTATGTTTTACCAATTATTCAACTTTACATTATTTCCTATGGGAAAATTCACTTTGCAATGCAAACAAATCACATGAAGAGAATCTCAGAATAAGTTAAATTAGTAAACTGAGGTTCTACTGTATTTGAGAAATGAGGCTTTTATCAGACTCACTTGTTGTAAAGATTGTTTCCCAGCTTTCTGCTGGGTTTTGTTGCATTGGTTGTTTGTACAAAAGCTTTTCTATTTAATGTGACCAAAATTATCTATTCTATATTTTGTAATGATCTCTCTTATTTGGTCATGAATTCTTCCCCTCACCATAGATCTGACAGGTAGACTATTCTTTGCTCTCCTAATTTGATTGCTTCATTGTCTATGGTACCCTTTAGCAAGATGTATAGTTTCCCTCCTCATCTCTTTTAATTCGGTTTTTGGTATTCCTATGTCTAAGATCAGGATTGCTATGTCTGCTTTTTTTTTTTTTTACTTCAGCTGAAGCATAACAGATTCTGCTCCAGCCTCTTACCTTTACTCTATGTGCTTCTCTCTGCTTCAAGTGTGTTTCATATAAACAATATATTGTAGGATTCTGGTTTTTGATCCACGCTATCTGCTTCTGTTTTATGGGAGAGCTCATCCCATTAACATTCACAATTTTGACTACTGTGTTATTTCCCTCCATCCTATTTTTCCTCCTGTTTGTCCTCTCTCCTTTTCCCTTTTCCCTCTTCAACAGTGTTTTGCTTCTGTCTGCTACCTCCCCCAATCTGTGCTTTCTTCTGTCAGTTTCTCCACCCACTCTCCCCCTTTACTTAATCTCCTCCCCTCCTACTAGATTTCTATATTCAACTGATTGTGCATATTATTTCCTCTTTCAGCCAATACTCAAAGTAAGGTTCACATGATCCCCTCACCCACCTTCCCATCTACTGTAATAGGTCTTTTTCACCCCTTCATGTGAAATAATTTATCCCATTCTACCTCTCCCTTACTTCTGTACCCGTTTCTCATCTCTTTTTATGTCATTCCCTCAAATGCACCTTATACCCATACCCTCTTGTCTATGTATATTCCATCTTCACTATTAGTGATAGAATTTTTAAGAATAATAAGTATCATCTTCCCATATATGGATGTAAATAGTTTAACTCTATTAAATAAATCTCTTATTTTTCTCTTTTTACTTGTTTATATTTCTTTTGGGTCTTGATATTACAAGTCAACTTTTTGGTTTAGTTCTGGCCTTCTCCTTATGAAGGCTTGAAATTCTTCTATTTGGCTGAATGACTATTTTCCCCCTTGATGTATTATGTTTAATTTTGCTGGGTAAGTTGTGTTTATCCTTCATTTTTGAAGAGGACTATGGCATCAGGGAAATGATGTCATGACTTGCAGTTGACTTTGAATTGAGGGAGGGAGGGCTGTGCAAGGTCACCAGCTTCACTTTCTCCTCCAGAGCCATTTGGATCCAGTGACCTGATGTTTATCAGGATGACTAGAGATGACCCAGGATGCAATGGGAGACCCTAGCCCGCCCTTTTAGGCTAAGGCCTTTTCAGGTATTCACTTTAAGTGAGGTAACTGCCCATTCAGTGAATAGGCCTCTTTAAGAAGTGAGTCAAGGAATGGCCTCTTTAATTAGAAAAAAAGAAATCAAGCTGGGAGGGGAAGACCTGCAGGGTTGCTATTCCAAAGAGAAACAGTTGCATTGACATTCAGTCTAAAGTAGGAGGGCCCAAACTATTGTGATCCAATCTTGAGGTTCAAAGTGAACTGGGTTTAAGATTTGGGAAGGGAGGAAGGGAGGGAGGGAGGGAAGGAGGAAGGAAGATGATGTGGAGGAAATATGGCTACAGAAAACAGAATCAGACTGTTTGACCTAGAAGGGACCTCAGGACATTTAGTCTAACCTCCTCCCTCTTGTTACAGGTGAGAGCACTTAGACCCATAAAGGTCAAATAACATGCCTAAGATCATAAAGATAGTAAGCAGCAAAGTTCAGATGTCTACCCAGTTTTTCTATTTCCCAATTCCACTGCTCTTTCAATGACACAATGCTGTCTTTCTGAGTTCATGCAAAAAAGATCCAAGTGTTTTTAGGAATCTGCAATCTTAACAGAAGTCAGTGTGATAGAGTAGACAAAAACAAAATGATTTTAAGCTGTATTAATATAAACAGTATTAATATAAATAGCAGTACTGAATGTGGTTGGGTATGTAGTCACACCGAATTCTTCCCTCTTCAGACTATGTCTAGAGGACTGTATTCAGATCTGAAAGCCATATTTGAGAAAGGGAACTGTCAAGTGGGAGTATATCCTGGAGGGCAACCAGCATGGTAAAAGTAATAGAAATACCATCATATAAATGTTCACTGAAGCCTAGAGAAAGTAAGACTTATGGAAAACATAAACCTATTTTCAAATACTTAAAGCAACTGTCATGCAGCAAAAATGTACTAGATTTTTTTTTTGCCCAAAGGTAAAAAGTTTTAGAGGCAAATTCTAGATTAACATGAGAAAAAAATTCCTAGAAACCAGAGCTATCTAAAAGTGAAAGGGATTGCCTTAAGAAGTAACAAGTTTCAAGATAGCAGAGGAAAAGGAGGGACAAACCTAAGCTCTCCTAAATTCTCCTTCAAACAATTTTAAAATAATGCCTCAAAATGAATTTGATCAGCAGAACCAACAAAAAGACAGGATAAAACAATTTTACAGGCCAAGAAATCTGACAAGGTCAAAAGGAAAGGTCTGTCTCACACGGGCAAGAATGTAGTACAGTCCAATGCAGGTAGAACACCAGTAAACCAGTAGCAAGCTGAGCCCCAGAAAACCAGCATAGGTCTTGGGGGCAACTGAATTGGTGGTGGCAACTTCCAGAACTTTCAGTACACAGATGGAAAGGGTGTAAAAAAACTTGTCAGAATATTATAGGGGACACATTTTGCTGGTGCTGGGTGAAGGACTGCTGCATTGCCCATACAGGGATCTAGGTCACAGTCCCAGGGCAAGGAGGAGCACCAGCACACTAGAGCTCAAAGCTGAAGAGTTGTGGGAACCCTGATCACAGTTCTAGGGTGGAAGAGTACTTGTGCTTGTAACAGACCAGAGCACAGTCCAAGATAGCACTGACCACACCTTTCCTTACATCACACCACCCCGACAGAACTGAAAACTCACCAATCCCTGGAATTAGCTCTCAAAATAGCAGCATGAAAAACCTGTAGTTTAGGACAGAATCCTCTCTATCCCAGAAGCAGAGTCCAAGGATGGAAAAATGAGTGAACAACGACAACAAAGAAGAACCTGACCACAGAAAGTTACTGTGGAGACGCAGAAGATCAAAATACAAAGTCAGAAGAGGATGCCAATGTCAAAACAGTTACAAGCAAAGGCTTAAAGAAAAATGTGAATTGTACACAATCCCAAAAAGAATTCCTAAGAGAGCTTAAAAAGAATTTAAAAAATCAATTAAGAGATGTAGAAGAAAATAGGGAAAAGAAATAAGAGTGATGAGAGAGAATCATGAAAAAAGAGTCCAAAAGCTTAGAAGAAGAACAAAAAAAAAATGGAAAAAGCTATACAATATTGATCAAAGAAAACAACTCCTTTAAAAGCAAAATTGGCTAAATGGAAAGGAGGCACAAAGCTCACTGAAGAAAAGAATTCCTTAAAAATTAGAATTGGGCAAGTGGAAATTAATGACTCCATGAGACACCAAGAAATAATAAAACAAAATCAAAAGAAGGAGAAAATAGAAGAAAATGTGAAATATCTCATTGAACAAACAACTGATCTGGAAAACAGACTGAGGAGAGATGATTTTAAAATGACTGAAATACCTGAAAGTCATGATCAAAAAAAGAGCCTAGAAATCATATTGCAAGAAACTATTATGGAAATCTGTCCTAATGTTCTAGAACCAAATGCTAAAACAGAAATTGAAAGAATCCACTGATTGATTTCTAAAAGAAATGCCAAAATGAAAACCCCCAGGAATATAATAGCCAAATTCCATAGCTCCCAGGTCAAGGAAAAAATATTGCAAGCAGCCAGAAAGAAAGAATTCAAATATTGTGGAGCCTGTCAGAATAACAGAATTTGGCAGCTTATACATTAAAGACTCAGATGTTTTGGAATATGATATTCCAGAGGGCAAAGGAGACAGGATTACAACCAAGAATCACCTGCCCAGAAAAACAAGAGTATAATCCTTTTTTAAAAAAGAGGAAAACCAAATTACCAATATCAAAAGTGAAGATGAATTCACCACCAGTTAAGATGAAACCAAAGCAATTATTTGGAGCAATTTTGCCCAATTATATGCCAATAAATCTAACAATCTAAGTGAAATTGGTGAATATTTACAAAAATATAGATTGTCCAGATTAAAAGAATAGGAAAACAGAATTCTTAAATACCCCATCCTAGAAATGGAAATTGAACAACCATCAATGAGCTCCCTAAGTAAAAGTCCTCAGGACCAGATGGATTCATAAGTGAACTCTATCAAACATGTAAACAACAATCAATTCAAATGCTATATAAACTATTTAGAAAAACAGGCAAAGAAATTCTACCAAATTCTTTCTATGACACAAATATGATGTTGATGTGTAAATCAGGGAGAGGAAAAATAAAGAAAGAAAACCATGGAACAATTTCTCTAATAAATGTTGATGCAAAAAATTTTAAATAAAATTTAGGAGATTACAGGAATATATCAAAAATATCATACAATATGACTAGGTGATATTTATACCAGGAATATGGGGCTAGTTCAGTATTACTCAATATCAGTATGACTGTACATATTATTAACAGAAATCATATGATTACATCAAGATATGCAGAAAAAGCACCTGACAAAATACAATACTTATTCCTATTAAAAACACTAGAAAGCATAGAAATAAATGGAGCATTCCTGAAAATCTTAAAAAGTGTTTATCTAAACCCATCAGCAAACATTATCTATAACAGGTATATGCTAAGCCCTCAACACAAGATCAGGAGTCAAGAAAGGATGCTGATTATCACCACCATTATTCAGTATTGTAGTAGAAATGCTAGCTATAGTAATAAGAGAAGAAAAGAAAGAGGGAATTACAATTTACAATGAGGAAACAAAACTATCACTCTTTGCAGATGATAAGATGGTATACTTGAAGACTCCTGGAGAATCAACTAAAACACTAACTTGAAATAATGAACAATTTGAACAAAGTTGCAGGATATAAAATAAATTCACATAAACCATCAGCATTTCTATGTATTACCAACAAAGTCTAGCAGCAAAAGATAGAAAGAGAAGTTTCATTTAAAAAGGTAGGGGGTGGCTAGGTGGTGCAGTAAATAGAGCACCAGCCCCGGAGTCAGGAGGACCTGAGTTCAAATCCAGCCTCAGACACTTAACACATAAAACTAGCCTGTGTGACCTTGGGCAAGTCACTTAACCCCAACTGCCCTACCTTCCCCCTCCAAAAAAAGCAAAAACACACACACACACACACACACACACACACACACACACACAACACAAAATAAAATAACTACAGACAATATAAAATACTTGGAAGTCTACCTACCAAGACAAATCCAGGAACTATATGAACACAATTACAAAAGCGTTTTCATACTAATAAAGTCAGATCTAAACTGGAAAAATATTAAGTGCTCATGGGTAGGCCAATAAAATGACATAAAAATGACAATTCTACCTAAATTACTTATTTAATGCCATAACAACCAAGCTGCCAAAAAATTATTTTATGTAGCTAGAAAAAAATAATTAACAAAATTCACCTGGAAGAACAAAAGGTCACGAATACCAAGAGAATGGGTGGCTAGGTGGCACAGTGAACAGAGCACCAGCCCTGATGTCAGGAGAACCTGAGTTCAAATTTGGCTTCAGCCACTTAACACTTACTAGCTGTGTGACCTTGGGCAAGTCACTTAACCCCAATTGCCCTGCCCTCAAAAAAAAAAAAGCAAAAAAAAAAAAAGAATACCAAGAGAAGTAATGAAAAAATATGAAGGAAGGTAGCCTAGCTCTACCAGATCTTTAAGTGTATTACAACGTAGTAATCAACAAAACAATTTGGTACTAGCTAAGAGACAGAGTGGTGGATCAGTAGAATAGATTGGGTGCACAAAACACAGTAAGTAATGACCACAGTAATGTAGTGTTTGATAAATCCAAAGATCCCAGTTTTTGTCATAAGAACTCACTATCTGACAAAAAGAGTGCTAGAAAAACTAGAAAGCAGTTTGGCAGAAACCATAAACAAATTAGGGGAGCATGGAAGAGTTTACCTATAAAATCTATAGATAAAGGAAGAATTTATGACTAAATGAGACAGCATTATGGAATGTAAAACAGATAATTGTGATAAATTAAAAGATTCTGCACAAACAAAACCATGCAGCCAAGATCAGAAGGAAAACAGGAAATGGGGAAAAAATTTATAGCAAGCTGCTCTGATAAAGGCTTCATTTCTCAAATATATAGAGAAATGGGTCAAGTTTATAAGAAAACAAGTCATTCTCCCATTGATAATGATCAAGGGACATCAACATGCAGTTTTCAGAAGGAGAAATCAAAGCTATCCATAGTCACTGGAAAAAATGCTCTACATTACTACTGATTAGACAAATGCTAATACTTTGAGATACCACCTCACCAGATTGGTCAATATTACAGAAGAGGAAAATGATAAATGTTGGACAGGATGTGGGAAAACTGGGACACAATGTACTGTTGGTGGAATTGAGAACTAATAAAATTATTCTGGGAGTAATTTGGAATTATGCCCAAAAAGCATAAAAAATTAACTTGCCCTTTAATCTAGCAATACAACTACTAGGTCTATATCCCAAAGATATTAAAAAAAAAAAAAGGAAAAGGACCCACCTATACAAAAATATTTATAGCAGCTCTTTTTGTGGTGGCAAGAATCAGAAAGTGAGAAGATGCCCATCAATTGGGGAATGGCTGAACAAGTTGTGGTACATGATTGTGATGGAATATTATTGTGCTATAAAATGGACTATGAGCAGAATACTTTCTGAAAAAACCTGGGCTTATGTGAGTGAGCAAAACCAGAATGCTATATATAATAACAGCAATACTGTACGATGATTAACTGTGAATAACTTATTCTCAGAAATACAATGATCCAAAACAATTCCAAAGGACTTAGGATGAAAAATGCTATTCACCTCAGAGAATGAACTAATAAGAGTCTGAATGCAGATCAAAGCATACTATTTCTTACTTTGTTTCTGTTTTCTTTTAGAACATGACTAATATTTATTTATTATTTTTGCATGACTACATATGTATAACCTATATCAAACTGCTTGCCATGTTTGGGAGGCAGGAGGGGAGGAGGAAGAGGATTTGGATCTCAAAATTCTTCTTCTTTTTTTTTTTTAAAGCAACTGGGGTTAAGTAACTTGCCCAAGGTTACACAGCCAGTTATTTTTGTGGGGGTGTTAAGTATCTGAGGCCAGAACCAATCCCGAGTCATCCCGACTCCGGGGCTGGTGCTCTTATTCACTGCACCACCTAGCCGCCTCTGGATCTCAAAATTCTAAAAAAATTTTTTTACATGTAATTAGAAAAAAATAAAGTATTACTTAAAAAAAGTAGTCAGTTCCCTATCACTGGAATTCTTCAGGTAGAGGCTGGATGTTTGGGATTTTACAGAGAACATTCCTGCTCAAATACTGGTTGAACTAAGATGACCTGAGGTCCCCTCAAATTTTATTACATTTTTGAAATGTATGGTCTTTATGACCTCTCTATGCCTGGAAGGAGGAAAATTTGGAATAAAGTATTCCATCTAAGATGCTGAAACATAGTTGTACTAAAGATGAATTAACCATTTTTTTTTCCAATTAGCTATGCTATTTTAAATTCATAACATAATTTTCTTCATTTTTTTCTCATTATGTTACCCAGGGGCTTGTTTATATGACCAAATTTCAGGATTTAAAGAAATCTTATGACTTTAAAAGACTAATAGATTTTCTTTCTTTTTCTTTTTCTTTTTGGAAGGGCAATTGGGGTTAAGTGACTTGCCCAAGGTCACACAGCTAGTAAGTGTTGAGTGTCTGAGGCCGGATTTGAACTCTGGTCCTCCTGACTCCAGGGCTGGTGCTCTATTCACTGTGCCACCTAGCCACCCCAAGACTAATAGATTTTAAATCTCTCTTCCCTTCCCCATCCCACATTATAATACTTTATGCAACTTTAATTACCATTTTAGTTTAAAAATAAAGTTCTTACCATTTGCTTTATTCAGTTCCACAAGAGTCCCTATGTGCACAGGTAAACAATTTGCATGGAAAGGATCTTTTTCCATTACTCTGAAAATCAAAGTACTATGAATTACTATCCCAAAAGTGGAATAAAACACTAATTTTAACAAATTATCATTAACGTATTATCAAGTCATACTAGGGTGACTATATTTATTTGTAGTTTAACTCTAGGTCCAAACAATTAATTTCACTAAATGGTTTGTACAATTAGGGTAAAAATGGAAAGACCAATTGATAAAAAATTCTGGTATTTGAGAAATAGGAATGAATATTATAAAGTACTAATAATTTAAATTAGCAGAACTAAAGTACTGACCTAATCTATTTAAAGATTTAAATAAACATCTTCATATCTGAACATTCTTTCATATTTCAGGAGAGTGCTATGTAGTGAACGTTCATTAAACAATGACTACATGAGAGGATGCCAAAAAAAGGGCCTTAAATAACAGAACAAATGGCTTTAAATTGCTATAGATACTTACACTGAAGTCAGCTTGTAGCACATTTTGAAATCACAGTTATAATAATGTCTTTCTGCCAAAGACACTACCACATCCAGATTGTCCTGAAGACCATCAACAGATTCAGGAATGACAGTTTCACTAGGCTTATTATACTGAAACACAGAAAATATTTTTATATAAATTGAGACTATGATAAAATTAAATTGTCCAAGTTTTTAAAGTATTCAATTAGGGACATCTGAGTCCCCTAGTAATTTGGATACTTCATTTCAGAAATGGTAAAAGACACTTGGCAAAAAATACTAACATTTAAACAAACACACATGGCACAAAGTAGCCTCTGAAGTCCCTTATAATTTACAGATTCCACATGTCCAGCAAAGTTCTTTTGAAGCAGTAATTTTTCTAATTTAATCAGAAAGGGAAAGGAGGGGGTAAAGAGAAGAAGTATTTATTAATTGCCTACTATAAACCAGGAACCACAGTGAGAACTTTACAAATATTTCATTACATCCTCACAACAACTCTGGGAGGTATGTGATTTATTATCCTTATTTTATAGGTGAGAAAACTGAGACAGACAAGAGATTAAATGGCTTACCCAAGATCATACAACTAAAAGGTATCTGAAGTCATATTTAAGTATTCCTGATCTAGGTATAGTGCTCTACCCACAGGACCACCTAGTTACCTCAAAACCTCTTTGGCCTTCATAATTCCATTTACACATACATATTACAGCTGTTTTATACTTTACTTTTATACATTTTTATCTCAGATTTTTAAAACACAGTCTGTAATGAACATCATTCTTACTGATAAGAACTGTGAAGTATATCAACATGGCATGTGTTACTCATAAAATAATGCAGACAAATACTAGCTATGGCCACGCAAATTCAACAGATAGCCAAAAGACAGGAGAGGGTGCTGTAAACCGAAGACTAGAAGGTCTATAGAGGGTCAATTATTTCTCATTTACCTAAAGTTTAATGACAGGATAAATGTAATGATCACAGTATTGCAATTTTGTCTTACCAGATGCAGACTATATTTTCCAGGACAAGAAAACTCAAGGACTCAGCAAAATTTCTCTCAAAAATAAAGATATGGGGGCGGCTAGGTGGCGCAGTGAATAGAGATCCGGCCCTGGAGTCAGAAGGACTTGAGTTCGGAGCCGGCCTCCGACACTTAATTCACACAAACAAAAAAACCTAGCCGTGTAACCTTGGGCAAGTTACTTAACCCCAATTGCCCTAAAGGGGCGGCTAGGTGGCGCAGCGAGTAAGAGCGCCGGCCTCGAAGTTGGGATGACCCGAGATCAGATCCAGCCTCAGAAAATGAGCACCCACGCATAAATAATGACTAGCCGTGTAACCTTGAGCAAGTTACTTAACCCCAATTGCTTTAAAAAAAAATAAAGATATGGTTTTCCAGGATTGAAGAATTAAAAGTTTATAACTTTCATATCACTGACTAAAAGACATTGTGAAAACTCAGTAATATATTCCTTGGGAGCACAGAACTTTTAGAAGCTGCAATCCCTTATTTTCTATCATTAAGAATGTATTATGTAGGGGGTGGCTAGGTGGCACAAAGAATAGAGCAATGGCTCTGGAGTCAGGAGGACCTGAGTTCAAATCATTCAAATCCAGTCTCAGTCACTTAACACAAAAACTGTGTGACCTTGGGCAAGTCACTTAAGCCCAAATGCCCTACCATCCCCCCTCCAAAAAGTAAAAAAATAAAGAAAGAAAAGAATGTATTATGTGACCTTAAAGAAGTAATAACCTCTCTGGGCTTTAATTTCTTCATACATAAAATTAAAAAACTGATTAGTAATCAGTAAGGTTCTTTTTAGCTGTAATATTCTATGATTTTATGCAATAAATTATTCTTTCTATGCAATAAGCAACCCCGTAAGATACCTAAAAGAGTAATGCAGGATTCAAAAACACCTTATTAACTCCTCACTGTAATTTACACACAAGAAAAATCCAGCAATGTGTCATTTCACAGTGCATTAATAAGGAATGGAAGCGATATGGAAAAAGAAACATAAAGAAGATTAATATTTAGTCAGGATTTAACTTTCAAGGGCAAGCACTGAAATTGATTTTAGTTTTAAAATATTCATATTTTTAAAGCAACAGAGTACCTTATATAGAGTTCTGAATTGTTATTAGTTTTTTGATAAATGGATTAAAATACAATTTCCCAAGTCCTAAGACAAGCTTCCTTACTATTTTCATTTCTAAAACTTAACCATGGGTGGGAAACATTAATAAAGGATTATTAATTCTATGATTAAATTCTGCAGTAGATGAAAAAAGAGAAGTCTAATTCTCCTGGACAAGAGGGAGGCAGCATGAAGGGCTCAAAAGCTAACTATGATCACCGTGGTCATGGAATTTTTACTTACCTTCTTTAACTTATTCTCAAAAAGAAAACGCAGTAATTCTTGTTCTTCTGTGCATTGCTTGCCAAGAGGTAGAGATTCAAGTAGCTCTTTTTCTATGAAAAATGTATTAAAATGTGAAAGTTAAAAATGCATTAAAATGTGATGAAAACAATTTATCAATCAGAAAATGTTCTTTACAATGTCTGCCCTAAGTAAAGAATCACTCAAAAGAGAAGTTAATATACACTAGAAATAAAAACAGAAATGGGTACTCAGATATACTGGACCATCCTCACCTTGCAGAAAAGTGCAAGGACCAAATTTCTTAGCTCCAAGAATGTTTCTAAAGTCCTTCAATTTCATTTCTTTAATTAAAACAAAAGTGAGGAAAATGACATACAGCTATTTTCTTTTATACTGAGCTCCAGCTCTCTCAAAAAAGAACTGTTTCTTCATCTGTAAAATTAGGAGATTAGACTATATGAGGTCCTTTCTAGTTCTACATTAATTAATTCTCCAAACTCACACCAAAATCTCATGGTAAAGACCCAGGTACAATAATAACTGGCACCCTATATTGATGTCCTTTGGAGAAGTGTCATCTATACTTATATTAGTACTTGATGGTTAGAAGATTTTACATTCACTACCTCATTTAATTCTCAAGGATACGAGGTAAGGGAGGGGGCAGAGAGAAGGACAAAAATGTAAGCTGAGTTACCTTAGCAAGAAGTAGGGATACATCGTTTGAGATAAGAGGGAAGGAGGACAGAATAGGTAATGATAATAAGAAGTTTTTAGATGGGGAGTTAAAGAAGTTTCCATTAGTTGGCCAAAAAATCTTCTAATAATCATCTGAAGTAGGTAGATTAAATTTTATCCCTATTTCACAAATAAGGAAACTGAGTCTCAAGATAGCTGACTTGTCTAAGGTCAAACAGTAAATGATATAACTAAGACGTAAATTCAGATCTCATTCCTAGTCTGGAGCTATTTTACTACATCATGACATCTATATATATATATGTATATCCTAACAGTTAAGCTGTTCAATCTTACCAAGTCTTTCCTTAATTTTGTGGATTGAAAATATTTTAAAAATTTGGCTAAATGCACTGAATACAAATTCTGTAGGTTTAAATTTCCATAGATGTAAAAGGGAATAAAAATGCCTCAGTTTCCAAACCTTCTTGTGCTGTCAGCATGTGGTGTGATGTTAAAAGATCAAATGCTTCAAAGCAGTAGACATCAAGCTTCAAGGCTTCTTTGTAGCTATAAGTTGCTAAGGTTCGATTATCTAGAGCATCATAGATCTTTCCTCGCAAAAGGCAAATAGAACTCTTAATCTGGTGGAAAAATATAACATAGCAGAGCCCGAGTCAATGCCTGAAAAGCAATTTACAGCTAACGGGATTTCTCTCTAATTGGCTAGCTACAGTGTAACAGAAATATAAAAGTAAAAGTTAAGAAGCTTCTTTAGAGGAACCTTGATACATTTTGATTACTCCAACAAACACTCCCAACTTTTACAGATAACTATTAATGCTAATAGTTATACATGTGTTATATATGCTGTTATTTATATTCATCTATCAACTTTGAGAATCCCCATTTATACTCAATGTTCTTTCCAAGTAGAGAATATGTTTACAATGTTATTTTTGCTTCTGCAAAGCTAATAAATACCATTCTTTGCAAATAACAAATGAGTAATTTTACTCAGGGACAATGTATCAATTTCTGATAATGCTGTCCAGTTAGTTACAGAGGCAAAGTGACTTGATTTATACAAAGCCCATGAAATGAGTATTTTTAAAACTATTAGGGACGTTATCTGACAGACAACAGGACATTATTTCATTCTGACAGACAACAGAAGAACCTACCACAGATTGATTCCAACTGATTTAGCAGTGAACATATAATAATGAGGTGGAATGGCACTTAAGATGAAGGAGGAAAGAGTTATTAGATCTGACCAAATATATATAAGAGAAATTTCAACCAAAGATGACATAAAGTAAAGGCATTTACGGGTTGATTTTTTAAAAATACATCAAAAAAAAGGAAAATTTTTAAAGAAGGGAAAAAACAAAATGGAGAACAGAAGTATTACCAGAAACAAAAAACGTAACCTAATAAGGTAATCTGCAACTACGGATCTATATGTCTATGTTCTAATCTATATAAAATCTTTATGATACTGGCCCAAATGAGCCAGACACGACAATTTCAACTCCACAAGTTCTCTCACATTCTCTCACATCCACTGCCTTCTTTTCACCCTTCACCACACCCAGCCTAATTCAGGGCTTTATCACCTCCTGCTTGGACTACTGAAATAGTCTTAATTTTTCACTTTGTATCCTGTCTTTCCCTTTTCCAATCTATTCTTTATATAGTTGACCTGCCAATTTGATATTTCTAAAGCACAGGTCTGGCATTCTACTTTCCCACTGAAGAAGTTTCAGAGGCTTCTTACTGCATTTAGCCCTGGGGTTCACCGTTCCCCAAAGGATCTGTTATCAGATTTCAGGGTGTCTGTGATCTTGGATAGGAAAAAGTTTACATCTTAATTTTCACTAATCTCCAACTGGAATTTAACATTTCCTTCAATTACAAATTTTTAAAGAAAACATTATTCTGAGAAGCATTTTGTAAGTTTCAAACTACCCAACAGGTCCATGACATAAAAAGCATTATTAGTAACTCCTACTCTAGGATAAAATATGCTTTCTTCTGTTTTGGCATTTCAAGTTCATTACAATCTGGTTCCTACCTATTTTTCTAGGCTGATTACATAATTATTCCATATTTTACATACTCTTAAGCTTCAGCCATACTGGCCAACTTGGTCACCCTACATTACATTCCATCTAACACCTCTGTGCTTTTTCATAGATTGGTCCTCCAAGCCTAGAATACTCTCTTTCCTCTTCTTCACTTCTTGGAACTCCTAGTTCCCTTCAAGTACCACTTCCTAAAAAATGGTCTTTCCTGATTCTTTTGGCTATTAATGCAGCCCTTCTTCCTCTGCCAATCCTCTTCTAATTTTTCATTTTCATATTTAATCCCCAATGTGTACACATTAGCTCCTTAAGAGGAGGCAATTTTTTGTTGTTATCTTTCTATCTCTAGCACTTGTGTGCCTGGCACACTTGCATTTATTAAATGTTTGAACTGAAATGTTTTTTTTTTTTGCTTTTTGGAGGGCAATTGGGGTTAAGTGACTTGCCTAAGGTCACACAGCTAGGTTTTTTTTGTTTGGGTGTGCATTAAGTGTCTGAGGCCGGATCCAAACTCAGGTCCTTCTGACCCCAGGGCCGACACTCTACTCACTGCGCCACCTAGCCGCCCCTTGAACTGAAATGTTATATATAATATTTGTAAAAATATCTGAAGAGAGCAGATGTTTGCAGACATGTTTTATATCAGACCACGAGACATGTTCAATGTCACGCAATGGACTAAACGGTTAGAGGAAGGCAATAAGAAACGTGAGGCTATATTAACTGTAGATCAAGCAAAAAAAAATTGACTTAGTAGAGCAAAATGTAGGCTTAAAAGGCTCTCTTTAAACAAGCTATCTCCTACATATATGCTAATAACATAAAATATTCTCTGAAAATAAGACAACGCAGATAAACTGCATAAATCTGGTAAATGTCAATAAGGCTTCAAATAGGGAAGCATACTAAAAGATCTTAACTATGTGACAGATGTCCTGTACAAAATAAGAATAGAAGATGGAATCCCTAAGAGAGGAGATTTTCTCCAGATGTTCCTGCTTGGGAATGCCATAATACTGATTACATTGCATTCTGGAACATTACAGTATGTACTAAATGAAAGCTACAGCCAAGAGATTCTTTTAGCCAACTAAAACAGAAAAAAAAAGTGGATGAAAATGACCCACGGCCCAAATCATGACACTAGACAGAAAACCCATAAGTTCTCATATCTTGGTCAGAAATTTATATGGGATAGTAAAATGGATTCAGAATTCACTAATAGGAGACCTTGTTGGGCTGAATTTGGGAAACTGTAATGTTTTTAATTACCACAAAAGTCTATTTTTTTTTAACACCAACATATTATGCTGACACCACAAGTTGCAAGTCAGAGGATTTTACAAAATACTAGGATTTCAGAAAAATTTAAAATGCAGGTGATTTAAAGAATAACAGAAATACATTTGGTGGGTATAAGTAGGCTACAGAATATTATCAAAAATAACTACCATTTGAAAAATAATTAAAATAATGTAAAAATAATAGTAGCATCAAGGACATAGCTAAGAAACAGCTAACTCCAAGAGTGAGGGATAACAGAGAGAGAACTGAGTCCTGAACTGGTGTCCATGAAATAATGAAAAACCCCAAATAAAGCCTCAAGGCCACATGTGGCCTTCTAGGTCCTCAAGAGAGGCCCTCTGACTGAATCCAAACTTTATAGAACAAATTTCCACCCCTGTGTCTATTCTGCTGATAGGTCATCTACTGAAGATTTAAAGAAAAACACAGATAAGAACTGTACAGGATGAAAGGTGTAGATGTGTTATAATCTGAATGGGGAAGAAGTTCTGATGTAGATAAGACTGTAGATCCAAGTTTGATGAAAAGAGTGCTAGACCTGGAACTAAGAGATCTGGGTTCAAATTTGATTCCGTGTGACCACAGGCAAGTCAGTCTGTCTGAAACTTAGTTTCTTTTCCCATAAAATAATAAAAATAATATGCTACCTACTCTGCAGTATTGTGAATAAACCTTAAAGCATTATTTAAAGTATTATTAACTATAAGCAAGCAAAAGTAAGGCACAGGCAAAGAGATTAAACAAAATACATATGCTGGTAAGGCAATAAGATGAATTTAGGCATATGTTAATTTCATTTAAAAAGTTTCCACCTTAATATTCTGGAAATTGGTGTATTATGTATTGATACATAATAATGAGGCTATATAGAAACATGTGTTGTAAGTAAGTATTATCAAGAAATGAAAATACCTTACTTATAGACTTTCCCTAGAACATATTAAAATATTTCCTAAGAAAGAACTGATTGAGTACAACAGAATAAGTTCAGTTAATTAGGGAAAGTTTCCTAGAAAACTAACCAAAGAACTCACAAAAATAGAGAAGTGAGAACAAACTGGTGCCCAGGCAACAAGAAGCTGGAGGAGGGGTTGTGGGAAAGAGAAAAATCCTATATAGATTTTTTTTTTTTAAGCAATTGGGGTTAAGTAACTTGCTCAAGGTTACACGGCTAGTCATTATTTATGTGTGGGTGCTCACTTTCTGAGGCCGGATTCGATCTCGGGTCATCCCAACTCCGAGGCCGGCGCTCTTACTCACTGTGCCACCTAGCCGCCCCTTTTTTAGGGCAATTGGGGTTAAGTAACTTGCCCAAGGTCACACGGCTAGGTTTTTTTTGTTTGTGTGGGTTAAGTGTCTGAGGCCGGATCCGAACTCAGGTCCTTCTGACTCCAGGGCCGGCGCGCTACTCACTGCGCCACCTAGCCGCCCCATAGATTTAGGCAGAAAAAAATAGCATTAATGCCTGCTAGGACAGGAAAGCATTATATTACCCTCAAGGAAAGGAGGGAGAAAAGGAAAAGTAGATGTAAAGTAGGTGATAGAAAATACAATAGTTACGTTAATTTGCTTATGACTATACAAAAGAAACCATTTAGTTTTGTAATATAGCATATATAATACTTTTTCATAATATTCCTACAACATATTAACACTTTCCTAAATCCATAAGAACAACCATTGGAAAAAAAATAAACACACACACCAAACTACTACTTACTGAAGATTGGGAAATTTCCCAGTCATTGGAAGGTTCTTTTAGCCCGCTTTCATCTTTCAAGTATTTTTCAAATAACCTTTTGTTAATTGGTTCTTCCATATCAAGGATATCAAGAGCTTGCTGGTGTTCCTTTGCAGCATACTATGTACAGAATCACAAAATGTTTAAACAAGATTGATTGTTACAGTTCCACTACATATTGTTCTAAATTTTTAAAGGGCACTAAATGGTATATCATTTCATTACTTAAATTTAAATTTTCCAAAGAGCAATGTTTTCAGATACATATTGGCTTTCCAAAATTAATGGGGAGGTCAGACATGGCCCATATTACTTAAAGTACTCAACAATAAACTAATAATAAGAAAATAATTATATGAACATTGATGTAACAATATTACACTGACCTGCTAAATCCCATCACTTTTTTCAATGCTTTTAAAATTATTAATTTTAATTTTTAAAATGTAATAAAACACACTTACATGACACCTAGCAGCAAGGTATCGACATGCTTCATATAACTAGAAAAGAAGTAAATTTACAAAGCCATCAAAATAATTTGAAAATAATGACAGAGATTTGAGCTGATCTATCAGATTTCTCTTCTTTCCCAGGTTTCTAACATGGTCATCAATTACAAAAAAGCTGGAATGATTCAATAATTCTGATGTCTTTAAAAAGTGTCAAAGTCTATTAATTGTCAGCAATTAACAAATTTTAAGAGTACACTAACAGTTTCTTCAAAGTTAGCTGGATATCTTCACTAGACAGATTAACAAATTAAACAAAAGTCTGTTTTTGACTTGTCCATCGGTATAATTCTTTGAAATATATACTGGAAACAAAGGGGATGCCCAATGATTGGGTTAAATTGTGGTGTATGAATGTAATGAAATATTACTGACCATAAGAAACAATGAATATAAGTAATTAAGAGAAATATGGGAAGACTTATGAATTGAGACAGAATGAAGTGGAACCAGGAAACAATATAACATCTACAAGATAAACAATAGGAGTAATAAAACCAAAACTAATCCTGGGTAATTATAGTGTACTTCACTGGAGTATTATAATCATAATCATAATATACTTCACTGGAGAAGTAGGGGACTATAGGTATGTACAACGTTTCATATACTCTTAGATGCACTAATATGTCAGGTTTTGCTTAACTGTGTTTTCCCCTCCTTTGTTGTTAGAGCAGGCTTGGGGAGGGAGAGTGCAGTTTATTAAAAAATTATGATGATGTAAAAACAAGAGGCATCAATAAAAGACCAAATGTGAAATACTAGGTTAATAAAAAGATTCCAAAACTTTAAAATAACTTACCTTATCTAGTTTACGTGAGCGAAGGGCATGTGCTGCCCTATGGTACTGAGCAGTCAGGTAAAGACACTGAGCCAACCAATAAATGTCCTGTGGTTCCTCTAAAACAAGCAAAAAATATTATACTCGCTATCACAGACTCAAGTTATAACAGAAAAAATTTAAACTAATGGTATTAAATAAAATCTAACACTTGTTACTTACCATGAGACAATGAGGCTACTTTGTCTGCCCAAAATAGAGCACTTTGATATTGTTGCTATAAAACAGTAGAAACCATAGTGTTATTACAAGAGCCTTGTTCAGAGAAACCTCCTTGTAATTCTATACTAGCAAGACAAACAGAATTCAGTATAAAATGGGTCTGTCATGAACATCCACTAAAGATAATTTACTATGATACCAGAAGAATATCATAAGGTAAGTTTGACCTCCAAGACAATCACACATCATGGGCTTTTAAAGACAGTAAGGTTATGGCATTTAGGCTTGTAACTTTAGAATTATGTTCAAATTATTTTTATAAGTATCGCTAAACTTCAATGACCAAGGAAGACTGGTATAAGTTCAACTACAGTATTTGGAAAATACAGAATAAAGCTGGCAATGCAAAGCTACATCAGGGCTGAAAAAAGTGATGTGTATGATTAATTTTATTCCAAGCTCTGGAGTCTATTCTTATGTAATCTTTACACAGTCATCCCTATTTTGTTTCAGTTTCTCTTGATGAAAACTAGGAATTGAGCTGTTCAACTACCATTTGAGGGTGAGGGGATAATTCTAGAATACATTTTTCCAACAGTTACAAATCATGTTAGTATATATGTCCTAAATATTCATTAAGTGAATAGCATTTCATATTCAATTTGCTGAAATTCTGAATTGAAAATGGTCTTTATTGCACTAGCATTCTTTATTTACCTGTTACTCATACTAGGAAAAACATAAGTAAAAACAAAGATTTATCAAAATGGACAGAGATAACATGCTTCAAATTAAAGCTGCAGATTTGGAGGTATTTATTTACATACAATATGTACTTTTCCAGTATGAAAAAAAATACTTTATGGAAATTTTAAGTGCTGATGCAATGATTCTTTAAGACAATTGAGTTCATCCTCGGAGAATAAGATTTGTTCTTCATAGGATCACACCTAGAAGAGACTTTAGGAGTCGCCTAGTCTAACCCCCTCATTTGACAGATGAGACAATTGAGCCGGGGAGAAGTAAAAGTGCCTAGCCCAAGGTCACACAGTAACTGGAAGACCTGAATACAGGTTGTCTAACTATAAATCCATTCTTCTTCCCATTGTATCTTTATCAGACATTACTGGAATAAAAAAAGAATACAATGTCCCAATACCAAGAAACACAGTCCTCTCAAAAACACTTCTCTTGCAACTTTATACCTAAACGAATCCCATATTTAAAGGTCACATCTCCCTAGAAATCAACAACAAAAATGTATTCAGCACCTGATTATACAAGACGTCGAGGGGACGATAAAACAGGCAAGACTGTCCTTGGAATAGAAACACCTGGGAAACGGGAGCTGTTCTCGCCTCTCTTTGTGTCCTCCAGCGCTTGGTCTAGAGGCAGGCCCCGAGGACAAGCCTAATGGGTTTGGATGATCTGATGTGTCAAGTTAAACAAGGCATGCGGGCAGGGGGCTCGCGAAAAGGGGGCCTCGCTTGGGGCTTGGGCGGGGGAGGGGTCCTAAAAACCCGGGGACATTTTTGCCAGAAATAAAAACAAGTGTCAGAGGGTGCGGGAGGAGGGACGAGACCCCCGCCCCTTCCTCTCCCAGCTCTGGGCCTAAGCCTCGGTCCCGGCCACACACACAACAGGTTCCCCTACCAGGCCCGGATCCCGCTTCTCCCGGCCCACGCCCAGCCTCGGGTCTGGCTCTGCCAGCCCAGGGAACCATCCCCACCCACTCACACTCACACACACACACACACACACACACTCACACTCACACACACACACTCACACAGTCACAGACACACACACAGAGTCACACACACACACAGAGACAGACACACACCTGGTCTATGTACTGGCGGACGCGCTTCCGCAGCCGCTCCAAGTTCATCTTCTCGCGGGGACTGAGCCGACGCGTGCGCAGGTTGGGGAGAGAGAGGCGGAGCAGGAGGAAGAGGGGGCCGGCGCGGGGAGGGGGTGAGGCGCGGCCGCCGAGAGAGGAGCGCGTCTGGGGGCCGCCGCAGCCTCGGGGTCCCTCAGCTCCCCCGCACCCACCCCCGGCCCCAGTCTCAGCACGCTGCCGCGCCGCTCCCGCCGGGCCGCCGGCCCCCACGGCCCAGCCCCAGAACCCGCCCCGGAGTGGGATTGGAAAAGGCGTCCTCCCTGGAAACGCAGCTCAGCGCGAGGGTTCCTAGGCCTTCCTGGTCTCCCTTCCCCCCGCTGGCGGGCGGGGATTATGACGTAAGAAGAGCGGCAGGGACAGGCTCGCTTCTTTCTTCCAACCCCAGGGCTTAGTATGCTTTTGAATAAATGCTTCTTAACTGACTGACCTTGGTGATCTTAGGCGAGTATAACGTGGCCACTCTAGACCTCAGTTTCCTCATCTGCAAAATGAAAGGGGCTGGACCAGGTTCCCCTCTCTCCCCCCAAGAACAGTCCCTGCCCTCGTCCTTGTGGAGGAGCAAATGAAGCGCCTCTTATGAATTAGAAACTGCAGCAAAGGAGGAATGGTGTCCTGAGACTTAAGCCGGGGAAGAAGGCGCTCATGGGGAATGGCAGGACGGTGATGGGTATAAGACATTGTTTTAGGAACCTTTATCAGGCAGGATTTGTTAGACTGGGAGAGAGATCTTTATTGCAGGCATGATAAAGACCTGGACTAGTGTGGGGGCAGTGGGAGTGAAAAGGAAAGGGCAGGCTTTAGAGACATCACAAGGAAGAACTAAAAATTTAATGTGTGGGAAGATGTGACAGTTAATCATCTCACTAGCTTTCCTAATCGAAATCAGTGCTATTTGTCCAATGTTGCATGAGTGTGCTGGGGACTTGTGGGAAGGCACGCTAGGATTCAGAGGATGCTAGGTGCTCATAAACATTCCATCAGAGCTTAGAGAAGCACTAGTTTACTAAGCAAAAGGAAAAAAAAATCACCTTTAGACTTCTCCACCAACCCAGAAATCCAGAGTCCTGCAGAGATCCTTAGATAAACTTTCTCGCAGGTCAAAACCTGGAGCAATTCTCACTCCTTGCCTGAATTCTGTAGTGTCCAAGATGAGCCAAGTAAGAGTGAAGCCTGATGATGATATTTAACATTTATATAGCACTTTGAGGTTTGCAAGCACTTTTACAAATATTATCTTCTGTCCTCAGAATAACTCTCACAGATAGGTGCTATTATTATCTACATTTTATAGATGAAGAAACTGAGGTAGAAGTTCAGTGACTTGCCCCAGGTCACAGATCTACTAACAGCTAGTAAATGTTTCAACTCCGTTCTTCCTGACTTCAACACTATCCTCTGTACTGCCAAGCTACAAATAGTTCAAATTCTAAGAATTACGTAAAACTTGGCAACCAAAGAGATAAGAGCTTGGAATAGGATATTACAAAAGGCAAGAGAAGAAAATGTTTACAACCAGGGTTTACCTATTTGGCAAAACTAAGTATAATTTTCCAGGGATAAAAAGTGAATCTTTAATGGAATAAAGGATTTTCAAGCATTCCTAATGAAAAGACCAGAACTGAGTAGACATCTGGAAATGAAAATGCAGACACAAAGACAAACATAGAAAAGTACACATATTTGTATAATTGAAAGGGAATATGTGGAGATGAATTGTTTACATGTTAATAGAGGGAAAAGAAACAATGATTTTTATGATTTCCAACTTGGTGCTTAATTGGGGATTTTAAAGTTCTTTTTCTAGTTTTTAAATTTTTATTTTATAACCAAATCATTGATCTGCTCATTCTCTATTTTATGGATATAAGCATTTAAAGATATACATTTTCTCTGATTTCCACTTTTGATGTAAACCATAGGTTATTGTCTCATTATTTCATTCTCTTTAGTAAAATTATTTATTATTTCTATGACTTGTTCTTTAACCCACTCATTCTTTAAGATTAGTTTAGTCTCCAATTAATTTTTAATGTTTCCACACATTATTAAATATAATTTGATTCTAATATTACCTGGAAAGGATGTCTTTAATATTCCTGCTTTTATAATTTAGCCATAAAATTTTGTGCCTTAGCATGTAGTCAGTTTTTCTTAAGGTATCATTTATTGCTGAGAAAAAGATATATTCCTTCCTATTCCTATTCAGTTCTCTCCAGATATCTTATCATATGTAGCTTCTATTCCTCTGGAATCTATTCATTTCCTTGACTTTTTTTTTTTTTGCTATTTGGAAGAGGGGAAGGCAGGGCAGTTGGGGTTAAGTAATTTGTCCAAGGTCAAGGCTAGTAAGTGTTAAGTGTCTGAGGCTGGATTTGAACTCAGATCCTCCTGGCTCCGGGGCTGTTGCTCTCTATTCACTGTACCACATAGCCACATTGCTCTATTCACTGTGCCACATAGCCACCCCATCATCTCCTTGACTTCTTATTTATTTTTTTTTTTGGTTAGATTTATCTAGTTCTGAGAAGTAAAGGTTGAAGTTCCCCACTATTATAATTTTGCTATCTATTTCCATCTGTAATTCATTTAGCTTTTTCTTTAAAACATTGAATACTATAGCATTTGGTGCATATAGGTTTGGTATTGATATTATTTCATTATCTATGGTACCTTTTAAAATAACGTAGTTTCCCTCTTTATCTCTTTTTAATTAAATCTATTTTAGCTTTGACTTTGTCTGAGGTCATGATTGCTACCCCTGCTTTTTTTTTTGCATTAGCTGAAGCATAATAAATTCTACACTAGCCCTTCCTATTTACTCTCTGTATATCTCTCATTTTAAAATGCATTTCATGTAAACAACATATTGTTGGTTTCTGTTTTTTTAATCCATTCTGCTATCCATTTCCATTTTATGGGAGAGTTTACCCCATTTATATTAAAAGTTATAATTACTAGTTGTGTATTTCTCTCCATCTTATTTTTCCTCACTGTTTATCCTCTCTCTTTTTACTTTATCTCTCTTCAGACATCTTTAGACCACTGCTTCCCTAATCCACACACCCTTGTAAAAGTTTTTCCCTTTTCCTATTTCTTGTCCTCCTATTTCTCTATAAGTTAAGAAAAACTTTTATATTCTTCTAGATGTATATGTTATTCCCTTTTTAATCTAGTTATGATGAGAATAAGATTCTAGCACTACCAGCTCTCTATTCCTTCTTGCCCTCCACTGTAACAGTTCTTCCCCTCGTGCCTTGCTTATATGAGATAATTGTTCTATTTTACCTCTCCTGACTCAGTTTTATTTTTTAGGATCATCCCATCATACTCCACTCAACACCAAGCCTTCTATCTCTGTGTGCTCTTTCAAACTACCCTAGTAATAATAACATTCTTTTCTTTTTTTTTTAGAAATTTTTTTTACTTTTTTTTAAGCAATTGGGGTTAAGTAACTTGCTCAAGGTTACACGACTAGTCATTATTTATGTATAGGTGCTCATTTTCTGCGGTTGGATTCGATCCCAGGTCATCCCAACTCCGAGGCCGGCGCTCTTACTCACTGTGCCAGCTAGCTGCTCCAATAATAACATTCTTAAGAGTTACAGATAATGTTTTCCCATATAAGAAGTAAACAACTTGACCTTATTAAATGCCTTATTATAGTTCTTTCATGTTAACTTCTTTTGTTTCTCCGGACTCTTATAGGTTAAATTTTCCATTCAAGGTCCAACTGACCACTGGTCCTAGAGTCAGGAGGACCTGAGTTCAAATTCAGGTGCAGACCTTGACACTTACTAGTTGTGTGACCCTAGGCAGGTTACTTAACTGTCACTGCCTCACAAAAAACAAAAACAAAATATTTTCTGAATATTCACTTCTGGTGTTTTCCTCAGGAATATCTGAAAGTCCTTTAATTCATCAGTCAGGCTGTTGACTCTCATTTCATACTTTTCTTGAATCTTTCTCATTTCTCTTCCCAATTTTCCCCCACGTCTCTTATCTGCTTCTTAAGGTCCTCTATGGCCTGTAACCAACTTGTATTTTCATTTGGAGCTTTTGGCACAGGATTTCTGACCTCACAGTGCTCCTCCTGTTCCGTGCTTTGATCTTTTTTGTCCCCCAAAAAGGAGTCTAATATTGGATTCTTCTGTTTGTTTTGCTTCCTTTGCCTGTCATGTTGACACTCAATTACTTGACTTTTGGACTGATTGCTAGATCCCCCTACAGTTTGCAGGCCAGGAGCTGAAGCTGCAATGTGGCAAGCTGTGCCAGCTCCTTAGCAGCTTCTCACCCCTAGGGGAAGAAGCTGATGCATTCTCCCAACCAGTCCCAAAGTCCATAGGGCACTGACCTCTCACTTTGTCCTAGGCATCTATGTGTTGATAATTCTGGAAACGCCACAGCTGCTGGTGTTCTGGTGTCCCTCCAGCCGGCTGCTGGTCTGGCCACCCTCAGGCTAAAACCAAGATGCACATGGGCCTGGGCTCTGCTCCCAGAGGACTGCACTGGCCACTCCCTGCTGGGCTGACAGGCCGTACTCAGCGGGAGGTTAGCTTCTCTGTGTCATTTTGTGGGTTCTGGAGCTCCAGATGTCGTTCATAGTCCCACTTTTACATAATTTTGAAGTGGTGTGGGATGGAGCACCTTGGAAGTGCTGTTTCTACTCCACCATCTTGACTCTGCCCTCCCCGCCCCCCCTTAATTCAGTAAATATCCCTTTTTTTCCACATAGGATCACACTCAACTTTGCTAGGTAAGTTATTATTATTTATTTATTATGTTACATTAATATTATTTATTATTCATTTTATTTAATATTAAGTTATTATTTGCTAGGTAAGTTCCTTTGCTCTTCAGAATTCATATTCCATGTTCTCCAGTTCTTAAATATTGTGTTATCCTGACCATAGCTCCACAGTATATAAATTGTTTCTTTCTAGTCGCTTGAAATATTTTCTCCTTATAATGTTTTGCATAGCTAGACATGTATAACATATACTGAATTACTTATCTCCCAAGAGGGAATGGGTGACAAGGGAGGAAGGAAATGGATCTGAAATTCGAGGTCTTAACATTAAATGTTTCAAATATATATAAATACTATTATTAATACTCTTTTGCTTGTAATTGGGAGATAAGATGTGCAGGCATTGGGACACAAAGATTCATCTTCCTCTAATGGAAAAGTCAAAGGGGGTATGCGAGAAGGTATGGGAGAGAGCAGATTGGAGGAAGTGATATCTTGTGGGACTGCTATTCTGGGAGGTTGGGTAGGGGAATAACAGGAGGAAAATGATTGTAACTCAAAATCTGGCAGAAATGAATGATGTAAAACAGAAATGAATAAAGCATTTGTTCAAAGAAAAAAAAAGAAATATTTTCTCGACCTTGGAGCTTCAAAATTTAGCTAAAATTTTCCTGTGAATTTTCATTTTAGGATCTCTTTCAGGTAGTAATGAAGGATTTTTTCAATTTCTGTTGGTAAAACAGTTCTAAACTGTTCCACTAGTTCTAAAACTTCAGGGAAATTTTCCTTTATAATTTCTTGAAGTGTAGTGTTAAGACTTTTTTCTTCATCATAACTTTCAGGTAGTCCAACAATTCTTTTTTTCCTTTTTTTTGCTTTTTGGAAGGCAATTGGGGTTAAGTGACTTGCCCAAGGTCACACAGCTAGTTTTTGTGTTAAGTGTCTGAAGCCAGATTTGAACTCAGGTCCTCCTGACTCCAGGGCCAGTTCTCTATTCACTACACCACATAGCCACCCCTAGTCCAACTATTCTCATATTGACTTTACTTGACCTGTTTTCCCTCTGTTTTTTTTTCTGAGATGTTTTAAATTCTCTTCTATTTTTCATTCTTTTGATTTTGTTTTATTATTTCTTGGTATCTTATGAAGTCATTAGCTTCTCCTTGGCCCAATTCTGATTTTAAAGGAGTTATTTTCTTCCATAAATTTTTGGACCTCTTTTTCTAATTGGTTGACTTTCTTTTTACAATTTTCTTTATTTTCTTGCATTACTCTTATTTTTTCCTAATTTTACCTCTCTTATTTGTTTTTAAAGTCCTTTTTAAACTTTGCTAAGAACTTCTTTTACATTTTTGTTTGAAGTGGAAGCAGCTGTTTTGATTTCACTGTCTTCTTCTGAGTTTGGAGCCAGAGCTTCTCTATCACTATAGTAACTATCTGTGGTTGGGGCCTATCTCTTTTGTGTACTCATTTTTTTTAAGTGTCTTATTTCTTGACTGTTAACATTGTGTTAGAGTTGGGCTCTAGTCCTGAGGTGTGAGGGAGAATGTCTCAAACTTCAGGTTTTTTGTTTCATTGTTTTCTGAGCTCTTTCTGAGGGCCTGACTTCAAGTATTCTTCTCCTCCCCTGGATCATGACTGGGACCCCCAACAATACTGTCACAACAAATGCTTTTACTCCCTGCAGTGACTATGAGCTCACCCCTCTACCCTGGAACCAAAAGCAAGGACTTAGCTCCCTCTGTGTGACCACAACCACAGGGCTCTGTGATGATATTCACTGATGTGTGCTCAATCCTCTTAGTCTGCAGCCATAGCCGGGGATAGGCTCTGGTCAGCGCACCTGGGCCCTGAGTCTAGTAACAGTGGAAGGCCCTTCAATCTTTCCCTAATTAGTTATCTGACCACAAAGGCTGCCACCTATACAGTTGCCCTCAGGACTTGTTGCTTGTTGATTCAGAGGTATCTGTACTTCAATCAGGACAGACCACCACCCTGGGAGGTCAGGTCTTTCCTAAGGTCCTTTCAAGTTGTTTCAGGCTAGACAACTGTTTTACCTTGACTTTTAGTTATTTCTGCTGCTCTAAGCTCACTTTGAGGCATTATTTAAAATTATTTGTGGGGTAATTTGGGAAAACCAGGTAATTTCCTATCTTATTCCACCATCTTCACAGAATGCCCCTATCTTTTCTATTCTTTTATTTTCAATGCTTTATTAACTTCTGGTTTACCTCATTCATTTCCACCAGATTTTGAGTTACAAATTTTCTCCCCATTTTCTCCTACCCACCACCCCAAAATATCGGAAACTTTTGCATTCTTAATAAAGAAATATCTATTTTCTCCCTCTCCCATTAAAAGTAAGAAAAAAGGAAAACAAATACTTTGTAACAATTATTGATAGTCAAGCAAAACAAATATATATATACACATATGCTTATGTGTATATATACATACACACAGACACACACAGAGTCTCGTAATATACCCTGAATCTATCACCTTTCTGTCAGGAGTTGGATAAGATGGTTGGGTGGTATGTCTCATCATTGGTGCTCTGGAATCATGGATATTTATTGTATTGATCATAGTCCTTATCAGCTTCCAAGTTGTTTAAGTTGGACAGTATCACTGTATATAAAATATTCTTCTGGTTCCACTTATTTCATTCTTCTTCAGTTTATAAAAGTCCTCACAACTATTCTGGTGAAACATATGGGTTCCTCAGATTGTTCTTTTTAAAAGCATTAAGTAAAACACATAGGATTATAAAGGAAATCGTTTATATTGAAATACAATTATTAAAATATTAAAAATTCACTTGGAGGTTAAGAACCTCCAACCTTCCAAAGACACTTTGGAAGTCAGATTGATTCTCTTAAGATTTTAAGTAACATTATCCTAATGGTGCTCTTGGCACTAGCAATAATAGATCCACTTGGTCTTGAACAGTGCTTTCAGGGTCTTCCTCACCACAGCGCCATTGAAGTTCAGCACTAATTCAAACCAAACTTGGGACCAGTGCTTTCTAATAAGGCTCCTTCTAAAGACTTGAGAAAATGGAGGCTTTTAGAGAGAAAATTATACCTTCTGCTGAGGATTTTCTTTCCTGTGTCATGAGATTTGAGGTTTCTGTTTCTTCTTTGGTAGTATCTCCAAATGGTTCTACTGAAATAAATGAAGGTCAGTGTAAATAAAGGCAGTCAAACTTTCTTCAGGCAGCTGCTTAGATTTGGCTCCTATTCCTTTAACTGTTCAATTCTGGCCTATAACGGTATTTGAGGTGGGATAACTTCCAGGCATTAGGAAACATTTATATGCCAATATAAATTATGATGGGCATCTAGGTGGTGCAGTGGATAAGAGTGTCGGGCCTACAGTCAGGAAGACTTATCTTTATGAGTTCAAATGTGACCTGACCCTAGCTATGTAATACTGGGCAAGTCATGTAACCTTTGCCTCAGTTTCCTCATCTATAAAGTAAGCTGGAGAAGGAAATGGCAAACCACTCCAGTATTTTTGTTAAAATGGGGTCACATACATATACATACACAGACAGGGATGTGTATATACACATATACACACAGATACATATACATACACATACATATGCATACATACATGCATACATATATAAATATAAAATTATGATTCTGTCCAACTTACGATAGTTTGGCAAGTTCATTTATATTGGGTGAACAGAGGTTTTATATGAAGTGAAGATGGTGACTTGGCAAAAATGTCATCTCTTCCATTGGTCTAGGATTGAGTGAAGAGAAGCTGTATGAAGTATTATATAAAAAAGCATTATATAATAAGTACCCAGTGAGTAGTTGTAATGGTAATGGTAATTTGAAGATCTTCTCTGTCCTTTAATAAGCCTAGGGAAATTTGAAGACCTTCCCTGCTCTGAAAATATACTCTGCCCCCTAATAGACTAAATGTAATCACATGGAGACTGTGGGGGGAGGAGTTTCCTGAAGGTAGAGCAGAGCCCACAGCTGGGAGTCAGAGCTAGAGAGATGGTAGGAGAGAGAGGATGCGCAGGCAAGAAGTTAATCAGGTTTATGAGTAAAGTATCGATCTTGTATTGGTTTGTGGGAAGACTAAAGGATGGCATGGTTCTCTGGTATATTGTGGTGCATTAACTTCTATGTTGCTATGATGGATTTGGTTTCCTGGTGTTGGGATTTGGTTTTCTGGTGTCTGAATAAATGTTTTGTTTCTGTCCTCTATATGGAGAGTTTGTTATTTTGCAATCGAGCACCATGTGGTAATATTTATAGTCACAGTTGGTATATTTATGGTGATCATGGGTGCTGTAAATATTTCATTGGCACTAGAGTAGTTCAGATAATTAAGTGATTCAGGAGTTCTCAGGGGAGATCACTTGGCTAAAGTGATCAGCAAAGGCTTTATGAAGCAAGTATGACTTAAACTGTATGCTGAAGAATAGGTTGGATTCAGGCAGATGATCAAGGTAGGTTTACTGAGCAGTGAGAAGAACTGCCTAGGAGAAGAAGGAAATAAAATGGAGTGGGACAACATTTAAATGCTTATAGAGTGCAAAGCACTGTGCTAAGTGTTAGGGAAACAAATAGAAAAGCATGACAATCCCTTCTCTCCAGAAGCTGGCATTCTAATAGGGAAACAACAAGAGGAGAGTTCAGCTACAGGGCAGGTAGGAAAGCCATTGTTCTTTTGTGTACAATGTTGGGAAAGGGAAGTCCTGATGGGAACTATACATGTCTTGTGTGCTCAGAATGTCCTCGGGCACTGTGGTGGTCTCTAGGTGGTCTGGAAAGTTCATATAAGAAAGGGGGAAAGTTAGAGTGGAGGCAGATTATTGAGGGCCTTGAATGCCAAAATAATGAACCATTAAGCATTTTAAAAGTAGAAAATAACATAATCAACATAATAATGAGCTGGTATGGAAAGCTTAAAAAATTGTGAGCATAATAAATCTATATAGCATCCCTTAGAAACATAGTGGGTGACTTGGTTTATCATAGAACTAAAACTGATGTGGGTATTCTTATTTAGACAAAACTAAGACTTCCTAGATTTGGAAGTAACAGATAGGCTTTGCTGATTCTTGGAATCTTTTGTGGTAAGGACAAGGGATAGTATCTCAGTAGTGGTACAAATGAAGCAGGTAATGGTTAGTGTCAGAGGAGTCCAACACTAGGGATCCAGGCTTCACAGGTATGTGTATATATACACCATTTATCATGCAAATACTTAGAATATTTTTTATTTTAATTTCTTTCACCTATACTTTGGGTTATGTATACAACATTCAAATTAATACTTGTTGGCTAAATGCTTTGAAAAGAAAGACTGTCATTTAAAGAACTTTAAAATTTCACGTTACCAGTTTAGCACTATCACATTTTATAATTCTTAGATATCATAACATTTGTACTAGTTAGTATTTAAGAAAGACCTTCTGGATGAAGGCAGTACAAAAACAGAGTGGCATTTATTAAATAGTTATGCATATCTAGGTGCTAGACACATGATAGTCACTCAAACACTTATAAGCTGAATTTGACAAGCCTGTAAAAATCATTTAGTATAGCCATTCTACTTACCTCTGTTCAGTTTTAGAGCATTTCTCAGAGAAAGTATTTCAGTTCACTCAGACATTTTTCCAGTAGCCTCTGGGACAATATAAATCACCCCCTCCACCCCCCGTTTTTAACTTTTATGAGGGGCAGCGAGCATGGTATGGTGTGAAAGCTAAGATAGCTGACCTCAAAGTCAGGAAGACTTGGAATTCTGGTTCTGCCTCTGACACACATAGAACTTGAGCATTCACTTAAGCTTTCAGTGTTCTAAGTAACCTCTTATATTATAAATTCCAGATAAGGTTATGACAAGCATTGGTAAAGGGAGTTCTCTATACCACTGAAATTCATTCTGCTTGTACAAGAATAGTGATGATGACCAGGTGACCCTAGAAATTTTTCTAGTAGCCTAATGTGTTGGGTATTTATGTGCTTCACTTTGTGGCATATAAAAGGAGTAACCTTATTGTTCCAGATGACAGAATTAGGACCTTTGGATAGAAAGAAGAAAACAAGCATTTATAAAGTGCCTGTTATGTGCCAGACACTGTGGTAAGTGCTTTACAAATATGATTTCATTTGATCCTTAGAACAACCCTGGGAAGTAGGTAGAAGTTATGGTGGAGGAAGATTTCACTTCAATATAAGAAATAACTTAGTAACTCAAGCTATCTAACAATGGAACAGGCTTTTTAAAAAGTAGCAACCTTCCTATTATTGCAAGCATCCAAACCTACAACCATTTATCAGTTATGTTGTAGAAGAGATTTCTGCTTGGACAAAATAACTTCTATTATCTTTTGCAACATTAAAATTCTATGAGACTCTGGGATACTGTATTCATGTTGGGACTTTGTAACCTCTCTGTAATACAGAAAACTTTTAGGCATTTAATAAATATTTATTGAATGAATGGATGAATTTAAAAAATACTTCAATTTATCTGTGACCTTATAAATATGGGTATTACCTCTAGTAGTACAAATCACAACCCCTACATTTTATTATTTTGTATGATTCTTATCTGTGTTCTATCCTCTACAGAGAATCCATCCAACACAAGAGAGCCTTCCTCTAGGCCTTTTTCCATTTCATTGCCATCTTTTGAACATTCAGATATACCATTTTATCATCTCTCACTTTATTTTTTAAATTCAAATTTATTATCTATTTTCAACATTTATTTCTTTTTACATTTTGAGTTCCAAATTTCTCCCTTATCTGTTGAAAATACAAGCAATGGTGATATCAATTATACATGTAAAATCATATAAAACATGTCAATATTAGCTACATTACCAAAAAAGCAAAAAAAAAAAAAAACAAGTGAGAAAAGTATGCTTCATTTTGAACCCAATGTTTGTCAGTTATCTCACAGAAAGCAAATGGCAGTTTTCATCATGAATTCTTTGGAATTGTCTTGGGTCACTTTATGGATCAAAGTGGTCAAGTCTTTCACAATTCATCATCAGAAAATTGCTATTTCTGTGCACAATGATCTCCTAGTTCTCTCCACTCTACATCAGTTCATATACTTTATGCCATATTTTTCTAAAAACATTTTCCTTGTCATTTTTTGGGAGGGCAATTGGGGATAAGTGACTTGCCCAAGGTCACATGGCTAGTAAGTGTTAAGTATCTGAGGCTGGATTTGAACTCTGGTCCTCCTGACTCCAAGGCTCATGCTCTATTTACTGCACCATCTAGCTGCCCCCTTGTCATTTCTTTTTTTTTTTAATTTTTTGGTCTTTGTTAATTTGTTTACTTTTCATTTACAAGATTCATTTCCATAATTCTTTGAGTTTCAAATTTTCTCTTCCTTTCCCCTCCCCACCCCCACCTTGGCATACAATCAAGTATAATATCTGCAAATATTTTCACATTAGGCATCAGTCAGGTTATAAAGAAGGATTGTATCAGATGGAACGAACAATGTGAAGGAGGAAACAAAACCAAACAAGAAACAGAAAAGGAGCAGGTAGTTTGCTTCAATCTGGATTCAAGCTCCGTTCTTTCTAGTTCTTTCTCTGGATATAGACATTTCTCTCCATCATGAGTCTTTTGGGGTTTACTTATAACCCTGGATTGCTGAGAAGAGTCCAGTCTATCAAAGTTGGTCATCACACGTAAGTTGTGTTTGTAATTGTGTACAGATTTCTCCTGGATCTACTCTTCTTACTCAGCATCAGTTTGTATAAGCCTCTCCAGGTAAATATGAAATCCATCTGCTCCTCGTTTCTTCTAGCACAATAGTATTCCATAACACACATATACCACAACTTGTCCAGCTATTCCCCAATTGATGGGCACCCCCTTAATTCCCAATTCTTTGCCACCACAAAAAGAGCTGATATAAATATTTTTGTACATATGGGTCTTCTTCCCACTTCTATAATCTCTTTGGGATACAATCCTAGACGTGGTATTGCAGGGTCAAAGGATATGAAATTATTTATAGCCCATTGGGCATAGTTCCAGATTGCTCTCTAGAATGGTTGGATCAGTTTACAACTCCACCAGCAATGCATTAGTGTTCCAATTTGTCCACATCCTCGCCAGCATTTGTCATCTTCCTGTTTTGTCATCTTAGCCAATTTGACTGGTGAGATGTGCTACCTCAGAGTTGTTTTGATTTGCATTTCTCTAATCAATAGTGATTTAGAGCATTTTTTCATATGCTTATAAATATCTTTAATTTCTTCCTCTGAAAACCTCCTATTAATATCCTTTGACCATTTATCACTTGGGGAATGCCTTGTATTCTTATAGATTTGACTCAATTCTCTGTATATTTTAGAAACAAATCCTTTATCAGTGACATAGGTTGTAAAAATTCTTTCCCAATTTTCCACTTCCCTCCTGATCCTGGTTACATCAGCTTTGTTTGTACAGAAACTTTTCAATTTCATGTAATCAAAATTATCCATTTGGCATTTTATAATGCTCTCTATTTCTTGTTTGGTCATAAAGTCTTCCCCTCTCCACAAATCTGACAAGTAAACTATTCATTGCTTCCCCAGATTGCTTACAGTATCAGCCTTTATACCTACATCATGCACCCATTTCGACTTGATTTTGGTATATGGTGTTAGATGATGGTCTATGCCCAGTTTCTGCCATACTATATTCCAGTTTTCCCAGCAGTTTTTGTAAAATAGTGAGTTCTTATCCCAAAAGCTGGGGTCTTTGGTTTATCAAACAGTAGATTACTGTAGTCATTGATTGCTGAATCTCATGTACCCAATCTATTCCATTGATCCACTACTCTGTACATCAGCCAATACCAAGTAGTTTTGAGGACTGCTGCTTTATAGTACAGATTAAAATCTGGCATAGCTAGTCCACCTTCCCTAGCATTTCTTTTCACTAATTCCCTTGTTATTCTAGACCATTTTTTCTTACAAATGAATTTTGTCACTATTTTTTGTAGCTCTATAAGGTAGTTTTTTGGTAAATAGATTGGTATGGAACTAAATATATAATTTAATTTGGGTAAAATTGTCATTTATATTATATTAGCTCGACCCAGCCGTGAGCAATTGATGTCTTTCCAATTAGTTAGATCTGACTTTATTTGTGTGATAAGTGTTTTGTAGTTGTGTTTGTATAGATCTGGGGTTTGTTTTGGCAGGTAGATCCCCAAATATTTTATAATGTCTACAGTAACTTTAAATGGGATTTCTTTTTCTATCTCTTGCTGTTGAATTTCATTAGAGATATACAGGAATGCTGAGGATTTATGTGGGTTTATTTTATATCCTGCAACTTTGCCAAATTTATTGTCTCAAGTAGTTTTTTACTTGATTCTCTAGGATTTTCTAAGTATATCATCATATTGTCTGCAAAGAGTGATAGCTTGGTCTCTTTGCTTAATTTGATTCCTTTGATTTCTTTTCCTTTTCTAATTGCTACTGCTAACATTTCCAGTACCAGATTGAATAAGAGGGGTGATAGTGGACATCCTTGTTTCATCCCTGATCTCCCTGGAAATGCTTCTAGCTTATCCCCATTATACATAATACTTGCTGATGGCTTTAAATAGATGCTAGCTATTATTTTAAGGAAGGCTCCATTTATTCCTATACTTTCTAGTGTTTTTAATAGGCATGGATGTTGTATTTTGTCTAAAGCCTTTTCTGCATCTATTGATATAATCATTTTGTTTTTGTTAGTTTTATTGTTGATATGATCAATTATATGGTTTTCCTAATATTAAGCCTTCCTTGAATTCCTGGAATAAATCCTACCTGATAAAAGTGCATTATTTTTGTGATAAGTTGCTGTAGTCTTTTTGCTAATATTTTATTTAAAATTTTTGCATCTATATTCATGAGTGAAATTGGTCTATAATTTTCCTTCTCTGTTTTATCTCTTCCTGATTTAGGTATAAGTACTATATTTGTGTCATAAAAAGAATATGATAGGACTCCTTCACTAATTTTCCCAAAAAGTTTGTAGAGTATTGGAATCAATTGTTCTTTAAATGTTTGATAGAATTCACTAGTAAATCCATCTGGCCCTGGAGATTTTTTCCTAGGAAGTTCACTGATGACTTGTTCAATTTCTTTTTCTGAGATGGGGTTATTTAAGTATTTTACTTCCTCTTCTGTTAATCTGGGGAACTTATATTTTTGTAAATATTCATCCATTTCACTAAGATCGTCAAATTTATGTGCATACAACTGGGCAAAATAATTCGTAATTATTGTTTTAATTTCCTTTTCATTGGTGATAGATTTACACTTTTCATTTTTGATACTCATAATTTGGTTTTCTTTTTTCTGTATCATATTAACTAAAGGTCTATCAATTTTTTTTTCATAAAACCAGCTCTTAGTTTTATTTATTAATTCAGTAGTTTTATTAGTTTCAATTAAATTAATCTCTCCTTTGGTTTTTAGTATTTCTAATTTAGTATTTAATTGGGGATTTTAAATTTGTTTTTTTTTTCTAGCTTTTTAAATTGCATGCCCAGTTCATTAACCTCCCTTTTCTCTAATTTATTCATGTATGCACTCAGGGATATAAAAGTGCCCCTAAGAACTGCCTTTGCTGCATCCCACAAATTTTGGTATGTTGTCTCATTGTTGCCATTCTCTTGAATGAAGTTACTCATTGTTTCTATGATTTCTTGTTTGACCCATTCATTCTTTAGTAATAAATTGTTTAGTTTCCAATTAGTTTTTGTTCTGTCTTTCCATGGCCCTTTATTGGATATGGTTTTTTATTGCATCATGGTCTCAGAATGATGCATTTATTATTTCTGCCTTTCTGCACTGAATTGTGAGGTTTTTATGTCCTAGAACATGCTTGATTTTTGTGTATGTGCCATGTACCACTGAGAAGAAGGTATATTCCTTTTTATCCCCATTCAGTTTTCTCCAGAGATCTATCATACCTACCCTCTCTAAAATTCTATTCATCTCCTTAACTTCTTTCTTGTTTATTTTGATGTTGGATTTATGAAGTTCAGAGAGTGGGAGATTAAGGTCCCCCACTAGTATAGTTTTGTTATCTATTTCTTCCTCTTACCCTTACCTTGTCCTCTAGGAATTTGGATGCTATATGGTGCATATATGTTAAGTAGTGATATTACCTCATTCTTGATGGCACCTTTTAGCAGGATATAATTTCCTTCCTTATCTCTTTTAATTAGATCGATTTTTGCTTTTGCTTTATCTGAGATAAGGATTGCTACCCCTGCTTTTTTTACTTTAACTGAGGCATGATATATTTTACTCCAGCCTGCTACCTTTTTTTACCTTTACCCTGTGTGTATCCCTCTGTTTCCTATGTGTTTCTTGTAAACAGCATATTGTAGGATTATGGTTCTTAATACATTCTGCTATCTGCCTCCATTTTATGGGAGAATTCATCCCATTCACATTCACAGTTATGATTATTATCTGTTTCTTTCCCTCCATCCTATTCCCTCCCCTGTTTATGCTTATATATATATTTTTTTCCCCTTCTCCCTTCCCCTCCTTAACAGTTTTCCTTTTGACCACTGCCTCCCTCAGTATTCCCTCATCAGACGCCCTCCCTTTTCCTCCCCTTCCCCTTTACTTCTTCCCTCCCTTCTAACCACCCTCCCCACTTTTGTAGCCCTTTCCCCCTCCTACTGCCTGTAGGATATTTTAATACTTAATGAAGTATGTTATTTCTTCTTTGCACCAAGAGTGTCAGGAACAAATCTCATGCAAAGCTCCTCTCCCTCCCCTCTTTCCCTCTATTATGATAAGTTTTGGATATCTTCTCCATAGAGTCCTGTGCTTAACTGGTTGTATTATTCCCTCCTTGGACCAGAACCAATAAGGGAAAAGCTCATATAATACTCACCTCCCTCCCTTCTTTCCCTCTGCTATATTGTTTTTATGCCTCTTTGTGTTGCATAATTTACCCTTTTTCATTTCATTCATTCCTCTTCTTCCATTGCAGTCCCTTTGTAGCCCTTAATAAGATTTTTTTATCATCATTTTGTATAATGTATACTCATACCCTCTATTTGTCTATAAACAGTTTGCTCTTATTAAATAACAGAGTATGTGTGTGTTTGTGTGTGTGTGTATGTGTGTGTGTTTTCCTTGTTTACCTTTCTAAGTCTCTCTTGTGTCTTGAAATTGGAGGTTGAATTTTCCATTGAGCCCTGGCTTTTTCATCAGGAAGGTCTGGAAATCTGTTATATCATTGAATGACCATCTCTTTGCCTGGAAGAATATGTTCAGTCTCACTGGGTAGGTGATCTTTGGTTGTAACCAGAGCTCTTTTGCCTTGTGAAAAATTGTATTCCACTGCCTCTGATCTCTCAGTGTAGAGGCTGCCAGATTCTGTGCGATCCTTACTGTGGTTCCTCGATATTTGAATTGTTTCTTTCTGGCCACTTGAAGTATTTTCTCTTTTACCTGGTAGTTCTGGAGTTTGGCCACAACATTTGGAGGACTTTTCAGTTTGTGATCTCTTTCAAGGGGTGTCCAGTGGATTCTCTCAATTTCAATTTTACCCTCTGGTTATAGTATCTCAGGGCAGTTTTCCTTGATGAGTTCTTGGAAGATGTTGTCCAGGCTCATTTTTTTATCATAATTTTCCAGTAGGCCTATGATTCTCAGGTTCTCTCTCCTGGATCTGTTTTCCAGGTCAGTTATTTTTCCATTGAGATATTTTACCTCTTTTTCTAATTTTTCATTCTTGATGTTTTCTTTGACTAATTCTTGGTTCCTTATAGAGTTATTTGCTTCAATTTGGTTGATTCTGGTTTTTAGCAAATTATTTTCCTCAGTTAACTTTTGAAGCTCCTTTTCCATATCATACATTTTTCTTTTTAAGAAGCTGTTTTCTTCATAACAGTGTTTTTCTAATTTTGCGATTTTGATTTTAAAAGAATTATTCATTTTGTCTTCTTCTATTTCTCTCATTTGGTTTTCAGAGTTCCTTTTGAGCTAATCTAGGAAAGCTTTCTGTACTTGGGACAGAATCCCTGTTGAAGCTTCAGCTGTGGGTGTGCAATCAACATTGTCTCCCTCTGCATTTAGTTCCTCCCCCTGAGGATAGTAGGACTCCAGAATCTTTGTCTTTGTAGTCTGCTTTCTACACATTTTGAGGCAGTTCCCTAGTCATACCCTTCCTCTAGGGTTCCCAAACCTTTACTGTTTAGGGTTTTGCCCTGGGACAATTGTTACTATGTTTTCAGGGTCAGGGAGGGGGATTGATGCAGCCGGGGTTCACTCTGCCATCCTGGTCCTTGGAGGTCCTGATAGGGGCTTTTTAAATTTCTGGGTTATGGAGTCCCAGGAGTATTTGCTGTCCCTGACAAGGGCCATGCATTTGATTCTTACCTTACTCTTTCCAGTTCCAGACCTTTGGTGGTAGGCCTGGTAGTGGCCCTTGTGGTTGGTGGGAAGACTTGCTACCCTCGTTGATCAGGCCTCTGTGCACTGCGCTGTCTTGGCCTGCCTCTCTCAGTGCGTGTAGCAGCAAGCACCCCAACATCCCCAGGGTGGCTGCCAGCACAGGTTCTTAGATCTGCTTTTCAAAAGGAAAGCAACTCAAAATTGGTCAACAAGCTTACTTTAATCAAACAAACATATATTACCTATTTCGGGGGAAAAGGTCAACACCCCAAACTTCAGAGTATACAGACAGATCAAACAGACAGGCTTCCAAACTGTCCAACCATTATCGATACCAAAATCTCAGTTACCAGAGAGGGAAGCATCAACATCTGGGTTCTCAAAGCCGGGGGGGCTCTCAACGGCTGCCCAGAGTCTCATCTGGTGAAATCACACAACACTTCTCAAAGTGAGCCCCAAAGCAAAGCCTCACATAAGAGATTATATAGCCTTCTCCTGGATCAGAGAATGTAACCACCCTCTTGACCCACTGCCCAATCACACAGCATCAAGGTGGGGCATTCCTGAAAACCAAGCCTCCTGCCATAGGCTCTATGTGACCACATTCAGCCTATTAGGAGGCAGAGTATATTTTCAAATCAAGGCAGGTTCTCAGAGTCTCTTAAGCCAATCAAATGGCCTAGGGGCAGGGAAGATCTTTAAATCTGCATTTCCATTACAGTGCACCCACGCTTTTGGCCATCCCAGACTGTCTTTCTCCCCCCATGTCACTTCTTACATCACAATAGTACTTCATCTCAATCAAGCATGTTCAGCCATTTCTCAATTGATGAGCATCCCCCTCAATTTCCAATTCTTTGCCAGCACAAAAGAGAGCTACTATAAATGTTTTTGTACATGTGAGTCCTTTTCATTTTCTTTTGATCTCTTTGGGATACAGACCTAGTGGTGGTATTGTTGGGTCAAAGGGTAGACACAATTTTATAGCCCTTTTGGCATGTTTCCAAATTGTTCTCCAGAATGGTTGTGATGGGGTGCTTGGGATGTATATATATATATTTGTAACATCAATCTGTTTTCGTAACATCAATCTATAATATCAATCTGTAACATCAGTTTGTAAATGGGGTGCTTTGGGATCTATGTCTGTAAAATCAATTTGTAAAAGCAGTCTCTAAAATCACACTTCTCCCTCCCCAGTCTCAGAGCATTAACTCTGCCCTTTCCCCCTGCCAGCACTCTGGCCAGCAACAATTCATGAACTGTTTATCTCTGCTTGAAACAATAACAAGCTACCTATGAATGCTTCACTAAACTATCTATAAACATTTTAGCTTAGGCAAATGTTATCTCCCTTAGTAGTGTGGCCAGCTGCACCATGAATCCTTCAATAGCTAGCAGATAGCTCACTAGATATCAAGCCCTGCTCCTGGACACCTCTGACCTAACTCTCAGAGTGTGCCATACTCTCAACCAGGCAACTCTTCTCCCCAATACTGCCTACTCAGATGGCCTTATTCATGATTGTGAAGACTCCCTCGACTCTGTGTACTCGAGTCGCCAGGATCTTAAAGATGTCCCTCTCTCTAATCCTGATGAAGAATGGTACACAGATGGTTTCAGTTTTGTAGAACAAGATGTGAGGAGAGCAGGGTATGCAGTGGTCAGTTTACATGGCACCATAGAAGCCAAGCCTCTGTCCCCTGGGACCTCTGCCCAAAAAGCAGAACTAATAGCACTCACCAGGGCCCTAGAGCTAGGTGAAAATAAAAGGCTAAACATTTTTACTGATTCCAAATATGCTTTTCATGTCTTGCATGCTCATGGGGCAATATGGAGGAAAGGGGATATCTGACAGCAAAGAATTCTCCTATTAAACATACCCAGGAGATTTTAACACTTCAGGCTGTACATGTACCATGTGAGGTGGCTGTTATATTCTGTAAGGGCCACCAAAAGGGAGAATCAGACCAGGCTGTGGGGAATCACCTGTCGGACACTACAGCAAAGGAAGCAGTTGGCCTGCTAACTATAATGGCCCCATTAGTGCTGCAGATCCCTGACTCCTTTAAGCCTTCCTATAGCCCTCAGGAACAGACCCTTGCTAATGAGAGGGGATATACTCTCTCCACCTCTGGGTGTTTTCAAATAGCCACAGACCAGCTTTTTATTCCAGAGGGAAGCCAGTGGAAGTTGCCGTCTGGTTTACACCAGGCCACACATCTGGGGAAGAATGCCCTTCAATCTCTAATAAAGCCTCTCTTCACAGGACACAAGCTGGCTGAGACCATCCAGCAAGTTTGCCGTGCCTGTCCAACTTGTGCCCAAGTGAATCCTGAAGGAGCAGTTAAACCACCTCCCCTTCTAAAACCTGTTTAGAGGAGGGGTACCTATCCGGGAGAAGACAGGCAAATAGACTTCACCCATATGCCCCCATGCAGGGGATTTAAATTACTTTTAGTCTTTGTTGACACCTTTACAAACTGGGTTGAAGCTTTTTCCTGTAGAATGGAAAAAGCCCAAGAAGTATCCAAGGCCCTACTAAAGGAGATTATACCTCGGTTAGGCCTTCCCAGGTCCCTGCAAAGTGACAATGGCCCTGCTTTTGTCTCCCAAATAACTCAAGCTATGGCAGAAGCACTTCAAATTACTTATCACCTTCACTGCCTGGCATCCACAATCCTCAGGGAAAGTGGAGAAAATGAATCACACCCTCAAGCGGGTATTAACCAAATTATGTATAGAGACTCCCAGTGACTGGGTTACAAACCTCCCGATTGGCCTGCTCAGGGTTCAAACTACACCCCAGGAAAACATTAAACTGAGCCCCTTTGAACTCCAGTACGGAAGGCCCTTCCTGACATCTGATATCTTAGTAGACCCAGAAAAACATTTGATCACTCAATTTGCCACCCAGCTAGGTGCCATTTGGAATGCCTTGTCAGAATATGCTAACAAGCATCTCCCTAAACCTTCCAGTGACGAAGTGGACTGCCCTACCTCTGTGCAACCTGGTGATTGGGTTTACTTAAAGTCCTGGAAAAACCATAAGGGAGAACAGTTAGAGGCCACATGGAAGGGACCCTACCAAGTTATACTTACCACTCCCACGGCAGTGAAGCTTAAAGGCCTCCCTAGCTGGACCCATAACTCTAGGATTAAACCAATGTCACCTCTTCCCTCCCCTCCAGGACCTCCAGCATACTCCTGTGACCCTATAGACGATCTTAAACTGCTGTTCCGAAGGACCTCTGACAAGCAGGTGGATGGAAGGAGGTGAAATCATATGTGTTTTTCTCCTCCTATGTTTTAGTCTCATTGTAATTATCTTTCATTTCCTTCTGAGTAATTGCCTTCTCCCTCCTGCCTGGTACCAGTTCCTTTGCCCTAATAATGTTGCTTATAACTCTTCTTCTCCCTGATATCCTGAGTGACTTCCCCTTTTCTGGTTCCACTCCTTATCATAGTCTTTATACTTATTTTTGGCCCTTGCCTGCTTAACCTCCTTGCTAAGTTTGTCTCTGCTAGGCTCAGTGCTTTCCATCTGCAGATGATTACTCAGGCTGAGTACCAACCATTGCCCGAAGCCACTACCCATCACCCCTTTGATCTAGTATCGGCCAGATTCCGGACATTGGCCATGGACTCCACCCCTTGAGTGATGGAACCCTGTGAGGCAGGGTACGCCCCTTCCCAGCGAGAAGCAGTTCAGGAAGCTGAGACCATCGCCCCTTGTTCCCAAATGATTTTGTGTACCATCTGTTTAAGGGGGGAATGATGGGGTGCTTGGGATGTATATATATTTGTAACATCAATCTATGTTTGTAATATCAGCTGTAATATCAATTTGTAACAACAGTTTGTAAATGGGGTGCTTTGGGATCTATGTCTGTAAAATCAATTTGTAAAAGCAGTCTGTAAAATCACACTTGCCCCTCCCCAGTCTCAGAGCATTAACTCTGCCCTTTCCCCCTGCCAGCACTCTGGCCAGCAACAATTCATGAACTGTTTATCTCTGCTTGAAACAATAACAAGCTACCTATGAATGCTTCACTAAACTATCTATAAACATTTTAGCTTAGGCAAATGTTATCTCCCTTAGTAGAGTGGCCAGCTGCACCATGAATCCTTCAATACCCTATCTATTGGTTAACTCTTTAGCCAATTAAACCCATACTGTGTCTCCATTCGCCTTGGTTCTCAACATCCATCTTGTCAAACATGACATTGATGGGTGGCAGACTGGGCACTCCTCAGTGGCCAGGACTAAAGGTTGACTTTAGTGACTTGTCAGGCCTAAAACCACACCTCCAGGTAGCCCCACCTTGGGCTATTTCCCAGTGAATTATGGGCTATACACCTGCGCAGTTGATATTAAAAGTGCATGTTCCTTTAAGCACTGACCACTCCTTAACTCCTCCCTGATCTCACCCTTACTCACCTAGTTAGCATAATTAACACCTGATTTACTACTATGACTCCTTAAAAACTATGCCTATGTTGTCTTTAAGTTTGCAGGTTCCCTAAGAACTCTTGCCTGCTGTGCTGTGCAGCATAACAATAAACTTTTACAATCTTGGCTTCAAAATTTGCTTGAGCCTGGTGAATTCTTTCCAGATTGAATTGCAGGGTTTCTGATCACTGATAGTGATCAGGGTCCTTGGTAGAACCTATTACCCTTCCCCCAACAGTTAGACCAGTTCACTACTTCACCAATAATCCAATTATTTTTCTCTTATCCCTGCCAGCACTTGTTGTTTCTGATAGGTGTGAGGTAGTGCCTATGAGTTGTTTTAATTTGCATTTCTTTAATCAGTTCTGATTTAGGGCATTTTTTCATGTTACTAGAGATAGCTTTGATTTCTTCATCTGAAAATTGCCTGTTTATATCTTTGACCATTTATCAGTTGGGGAATGGCTTTTATTTTTATAAATTTTACTCCATAATCTACATATTTGAGAAATGAAGCCTTTATCTGAGAAATTTGTTATGAATATTTTTTATATTATTTCATTGTCTTATGGTACCTTTCAATAAAATGTATTTTCCCTGATTATTTTAATTAGTACTATTTTCGCTTTTGGGGCAGCTAGGACATGCAGTGGATAGAGTGCCTGGCCTAGAGGCAGGAAGACAGTTCAAATCTGGCCTCAGACACTTACCACCTATGTGACCCTGGACAAGTCACTTAACCCTGTTTGCCTCAGTTTCCTCATATGTAAAATCATCCGGAGAAGGAAATAGCAAACCACTCTAGTATTGTTGCCAAGAAAATCCCAAAAGGGATCATGAAGAATCAGACATGATTGAAACAATTAAAGAACAAATTATTTTTGCTTTTGTTTTATCTGAGATCATGATTGCTACCCCTTACTTTTTTTCATTTAGTTTAGCTGAAGCATATTAGATTCTGCTCCAGCTTTTTATTTTAACTTTGTATGTGTCTTTCTGTTTCAAGTGTGTCTCTTATAAACAATATATTATTTGATTCTGGTTTCTAATCCATTCTACTATCCACTTCAGTTCTATGGGTAAACTCATCCTATTCACATTTACAGTTATGATTACTGTGCATTTCTCTCCATCCTATTTTTTCTGTTTCTTCTTTTCTCTCTCTTTATCTTGTCTCTCCTTTCAAGTCTATTTTGCTTCTAACCACTGACTCCTTTAATCTGACCTTCCTTTTGCCATCCCCTCTACCCACTTTTATTCTTCTCTTCCCCTTCTGTTTCTCTATCAGGTAAGATAGATTTCTATATACTCCTCTGTGTGTGTGCGTGTGTGTGTGTGTGTGTGTGTGTGTGTGTATTCTTTTCTCTTTGAACCAATTCTGATGAGAGTGAGGTTCAAGTAATGCCTGCTGCTCCCACCATTTTCTCCTCTACTATAATAGCTCTTCTTCATGTGCTTCATTTATGTGAGAAAAATTTTCCCATTCAATCTCTCCTTTCCTCCTTCTCAGCATGCATCCATCTTTTTCACAAATCCCCCCTTTTTGGAGATCATTCCAACAAAATTGACTCACCCATGCCTTCTGTCTATGTAAACTCCTATTAACTGCCCCAATAATCATAAAGTACATAAGAATTACATGAACCATCTTTCCCTACAGAAATGTAAACAGTTTAATGTTATTGAACCCCTTATGATTTCTCTTTAATATTTACTTTTTTATGCTTCTCTTGAGTCTTTTGTTTAAATATTAAATTTTTCTTTTAAGTTCTGGTCTTTTCATCAGGAATGCTTGAAAGTCCCCTATTTCATTAAATATCCATTTTCCCCTCTGAAAGATTATACTCAGTTTTGCTGTACAGGTTATTCTTGGTTGTAATCCTAGCAACTTTTTATGCTGTAATCTCACATTTCAAGCCTTCCACTTTTTAAATATGGAAGCCACTGAATTTTATGTGATCTGGCTGTGGCTCCACAATATTTGAATTGTTTCTTTCTGGCTGCTGGCAACATTATTTCCTTGAACTGGGAGCTCTGGAATTTGACTATAATATTCCTAGAAGTTTTCATTTTAATATCTCTTTTAGGAGGTGATTGATGGAGTTTTCAATTTCTATTTTAACCTTTGAATCTAAGATATTAGGGCAGTTTTCCTTTATAATTTCTTGAAGTATGGTGTCTAGGATCTTTAAAAAAAGGCTTTCTGGTCATCCAATAATTTTTAAATTATCTCTCCTCAACTTATTTTCTAGGTCAATTATTTTTCCAGTGAGATAGTTCATATTCTGTTTTTTCATTCTTTTGATTTCATTTTATTGTTTCTTGGCATCTCTTGGAGTCATTAGCTTCCACTCACCCAATTCTAATTTTTAAATAATTAATTTCTTCATCAAGTTTTTGTACATCTTTTTCCATTTGGCCAATTCTGCTTTTTAAGGAGTTGTTTTCTTTGGTGAATTTTTGTGTCTCTTTTGCCATTAGACCAATTCTATTTTTTAAGGTATTATTTTTTTCAGTATTTTTTGTGCGTCTTTTACCAAGCCATTAATTCTCTTTTCTGAATTTTCTTTCATCACTCTCATTTCTTTTCCCATTTTCTACCATTTTTATCCCTTTCTTTAACTCTTCCAGTAATTCTTATTGGGCTTGGGTTCAATTAGCATTTTTCTTTGAGGCTTTGGTTGTACCTGCTTTCATATTGTCTTCTGAGTTTGTGTCTTGGTCTTTCCTGCCTTTGTAGTAACTTTTCATGTTATGTTAAAGTTGTACTCTGCTTACTGGGGGAGGGAAGGCATTATCCCCAGCTTCAGGCCTTTTCTTCACTGTTGTTTCCAGAGCAAGTTCTGGGGGTATGTGAGTTTTTGGTGCTTTCAAGGTGGTATGATCTGGGGACAGGTCTGGTCACTACTTTCCTGGTCTGCACTCTGGTTATTACTCATCAAGGGCCCCTGCTCCCCTGCAGCCACAAGTATTTCTCTTGGTCTCAGAACTGTAACCAGATCCCTTGTTTTCCTGCCTCTACAAGTGCTAGTGATCCTTTCTGCCTTGGGACTTTGAGCAGGGTCCCTGCTCCTTTGTGACTGACTATGAGCACTCCTCTCAGCCCTGGAACTACAATACAGAACTGTGTAAGGTCAATAGAGTTGCCAATCAGTGCCAACTGTACCCAGTGCCAGCAGAGTCCTCTGCAATCTTTCTTTCTGGCCAATTATCCAATCCCCTTACTATCTCTGGGCTGAACAATCCCAAAGATGCTCCTATTGCTGTTTGTTGCCACCACTCCACAGTCTATTGCTGGTGTGGTGCTGCTGTTATGTTCCAGTCTGACTCCTACCCTGGTGACATAGACTTCTCCTGTCAACCTTCTAAATTGTTTTAGGCTGGAAAAATGTCTCACCCTGACCTTTTATTATCTCTGTTGCTCCAAAATTTGATTTGAAGAGTTAAAGTTGTTTCGAGGGGAATGTTGGGAGAATTCAGCTAGTTGCTACCTCTAATCTACCATTTTGGCTCTGCTTCCTCCCACCCCACTACATTTTTTTTGTCATATATTTCATTAATGATATCCCTTATAACACTTTTTGATCATAGGTCGTCATTGGAAATATGCTTCAACCTATATGTGTCCACTAGGTGTCTTTCTATTGCCCTTTGGGTCACCCAAAGTTTTAATTCTTCAGAGATTGTAGTGTTGCAAGATATCCAACCACACATTATGACCAGAAGAACATTCACATTGACATGATAGATCTTTATGCAAAATAAATGTTTGGGATTGTGAAAAGCACTGAACAATTTCCCAAATGCAATTTAATTTGCACTTCTCTTATTCAATTCTGGACCCAATCCATTGTCTAAATGCAATGGCTAGATATTTGTAGTGATGTTCTAACTCAGTGGACTGGTCTTCCACATCATGGTCTGGAAGATAGACATTTTCCATCAATTTAGTTTTTCAGAGTTGAATAAAAAATTTGACATTCAGACACAAGAAGCAAGAGATGCTTGAGAAGGTAAACAGGGAAAAGAAATTATAAGGAACTTATCAAAGTCGAACTATTTACATTCCTACATGGAAAAAACGGTAATTGTAATTGATGAAACTTTTCTCAGTATGAAAATAGTTGAAGGGAATATATATATAGTCTTTGTCAGAGGGTTTATAGGCATATGAATACATATGTGAATGTGTATATATATATATATATATATGTTTACAGGTATACATAGATAGAGGGCACAGGACCAATTTAATAGGGAGGGGTGATACTTAAAAGGTGAAATTAAGAGGTGAGAGAGGAATATAATGAGAGGAGATGGAGAGAGAGAATGGGGCAAACTATCTCATATAGAAGAGGCAAGGGGAAATGGGTGCAACAGAGGGGAAGAACAGGAAGGCATAAGGGAGAGGTTCAACCCCATAATCATTGAATTTGGCTCAAGGAAGGAATGACATACATACAAAATAGGATATCTCATCCTACAGGAGAGTAGGGGGGAAGGGGATGAGAGGAGGGATGATGGAAGGGAGAGCAGGCTGGGGGTGGGTAGGGAAGTTGGAAGCACACACTTTTGAAAAGGGACAGGACCAAAGTAGAGAATAGAACAAGTGGGAGGTGGGATAGGAGGGAGGGAAATATAACCAGTCTTCTACAATATATCTACTATGATAATGTTTTGCATTAGCTATACATGTACAACCTATATTGAATTGCTTATATTCCCAGTAAGGGCGGATGACAAGGGAGGAAGGGAATGAATATGGAATTCAAAGTTTTAAAACAAAATGTTTTTTAAAAAAAATATATATATACATATATGTGTGTATATATATACATATATGTGTGTATATATATATATATATACTATTATTAATACTATTTTACATGTAATTGGGAAATAAGAGGAGGGAATATCCTAGTGGACTGCTATTTTGGGGAGGTGGGTAGGGAAAATTTGTAACACAAAATCTGGTGGAAATGAGTGAAGTAAACCAGAAGTTAATAAAGCATTTAAAAAAAAAAGAATACTGGGAATTCTGATATATTAAAATTCTCAAGTAAGTGTTGTTTGTTTTGAAATATATCACAAATATGAGATTACTAGAAAATTGCTTACTTGCATGGAATTCTCAGCTTGGTTCAGGGACCATTCTATAGTACAGTTTACTCTTAGATAGTTCTTAGCATTTTATGGCTAATTGAGAAATGTTGATTTGTCATGATGAATTTATTCTCTTGGTATAATTTATATGTGTTTAAAAAATCAGTGAAAGAACCAAAGGTTCATCAAATTAGTTGTGTTCATTAAAACATTTCAACAAGTTTTAAAGAAAAGTTGGAAATTCTAAATTTAATCTGCTTGTTTAAGGACAAACTTTTTGTGTGCGGAGATCATTTTTACTACATGCCTTTTTAAATAGACATTTTTGAGTGAAAATTGCAGTTCTTCTATCCCACCACTTGGTGATAGCATCACTCTATACCTAATATATTGTTCTTAGCACTAGAAGAATGCACCTGAGGGTATTTTCTTGTTTGCTGGATGAGGCTGGAAAGGCTGCTGTGGTCACCTACATATATACATACCTATAAATAAAGACTATCAAAGATTATAGAATTTGAGAACTGAAAGAAACCAAAAAAATCTAGTCCACAAGTTTTTTAACCTAGGTCTGTGAACTATTTTAAGTGAGCTTTTAAATAAAAAAATGTACTTATATTTTGATATAATTGGTTTTCTTTGTAATCCTATTTTATGCTTTTAATAACATTCTGAAAAAGAGTCTGTGGGATTTACCAGACTACCAAAGGGAGCTGTCCATGAGAGAAACCCAAGTTCAGAGAAGTTTAATGACTTGGCTTCACTTACTTCATTTAGCAACAGAGCTCTGAAGTGAGAATCTCAATGTTGCTTGACTTCTAATTCAGTGCTCTTTCTGTTCTAGCCATTGTTTGGATGGCTATTGGATGTGTGCTTTTTGTGGCATTTGCCTGTTTACTTATAACCTGGTTATATGCTCATCCATCCATCCATTAATTCAGTAAGCACTTACGGAGCTGCAACTTGTGCAACAGACAATGTGAGGTGCCCTGAGAGACACAGTAAGGAGAAATGTTCTCCATCCCCCAAGAACACTCTAGTTGGAAATTTAAGATATATATGCAAAATACTGCAATATACATTAGTCCTAAGGACCAGGAGAGAGTTACAAGGAATTACCTGAATAAATACTATCCCAAATCTAAAGACTATGTAGAAACTAATTACTGCCTATTGATAATATCTATCCAACATCTTATTTCACAAAGCTCTGATGAATAGTCTTGAATTTATCTTCCATGTGCAACTATGGGCAGGGATTTTGTGAGGTTCAAATAATAGTTGTAAAAAGCACTTTGAAAATGTTAAAGTGCTATATGAATGCCAGTTATTATTCTCAGCCACTGGTTACCAGGACTCCAATCTTGTGATAACTTGATTCTCTGAGCTTTCTATTACTCTTACTGAACTCTTTATAAAACAATACAGAGATGCATTGGTATATGTCTAACAGCAGGGATGGCAGGGGGGAAGAATGGTATATGTGTGTGTGTGTGTGTGTGTGTGTGTGTGTGTGTGTGTGTGTGTGTATACTTTTAAATTTAATCTGTGTTAATACTTTCTTAAGTCTAGATGATCAACAAAAGAAGAAATCTGGACTCTGATTTGTAGAGATTGCTAATTTCTAAGGTATAAATGATCACACTGAGAACTGAATAACCAGGTCACCCCTGCCTATAGGATTCTTCTGCCCATCCTACAGTCAACCCTTATTCAGTTTCATTGGATATCTTGTTATCAAGCTTTTTCTGAGCAGCAGCATAAGATTCAGAAGGATATTAGAAGTTATCTGGTCCAAGCCTCTCATTTTATAGTTGAGGAAGCTGTGGGAGGAGAGAAGTCCCTCAGGCAGGAAGCAGTGATGATTCAATTCTACCTCCCTTAATTGGGTTTGGATCCAGGGTTCTTTCTCCTAAATGATACTACCTTTTGTGCCTAGCCTAGGAGACCTATGTTTCAGCTACCATCATTTCAGATTAGAAGCACACATTGGGCATATACCTTCAGATCTGGAGGAGACATTCAAGTTTATCTAGTACCCAGCCTATTACATTCTGGGATTATTTCCTTCACTCATTGGATTGTGTATACTTCTTTGTATCTAGAAGAGTTCTATCTATGTTCTAGTTCTATGCTCTTTAGATACAAAGGCAGTATTTTTTGCTTTCTCCTTTTATTCTCATTTTGGGGCTTCGGTATAATCTCCAAGGACCTTTGTCCAAACTCCCATGTGGCAAGAAAAAAAAAAGCAAAGTCTGAGTGAATGTTAAATGTGACTTTGGGGTGACACTTTCAAAGATGATGAGTTTTTATTTTTTCTGGCAGGCTAAAGCCTTACCATTGCATAAAGAATTGGATAGATGCATGACTATAAAGCTTTGGTTTGGGCTTGGAGATAAATTCTAAAAAATAACCCAAAAAACTAGTCATTTGTTTCTTCCACATATCTTCAAAACTGAATTTATCCAGCAGGTCAGATTTTATCCTAACCCCAAAAACATTTTCCAGAAACCACTGAGCTGGTGGGAAAAAGAGAGCAGTTGATAACCTTATGGTACTGGTGGTTGGGTAGGAGAAATTATTTAATGCTTTAATGATTTAAATAGCTTCTCTGAAGCAGTTTACCAGTGTTATGAAAACATGGACCTTAATAACTGGGGACTAGTTTTGTGAAAGGAGGTTAGAGAAAAGATCAAGCAGTCTTAGTGAATAAAAAGCTGCCTATGCACAACAATGCAATGCTATAATTAAAAATGCAACCAAAGCACAAGGGAGTATACAAAAGAGAATCTAAAGTAATAATCAAGAAGCTTTCTCTCAGTATGCTTAGCAATGATCCACTCAGTTTCTTAATGAGAATATTGTGGACAATTTTGAATTCTGTTACTAAAAAGGGTACATAATGGAATCACATTATGAATTCAACTGTATTGTGTGTGTGTGTGTGTGTGTGTGTGTGTGTGAGAGAGAGAGAGAGAGAGAGTGTGTGTGAGAGAGAGAGAGAGAGAGAGAGAGAGAGAGAGAGAGAGAGAGAGGAAGAGGGAGAGAGAGAGGGAAAGGGAGCACAGTTTACTGTATGATAGTAAATATCCCTAGCCATTGCACTAGTTGTATTTAATTCACAAATGCCTCAGAGTGAACATGAGATGGGAGACATAAATCTGTTTTTAGTCAGTATCATTTCTCAGTGTCTCTCATAATATGAGCATCTTACCCCTCCCCAGACCTAGTGTGATTCTATAATCTCATCTTCATCATATAATTGACTCAGGACAATGCTGTTAGGAGGTGCTATTATTATCTCCATTTTAAAAAAAATGGAGAAACTGAGGATCAGAGAGGTTAAGTAACTTGTTCGGAGTCACACAGCTCATAAATATCTGAGATGGGTTTTAAACTTAGGTCTTCCTGACTTTAAATCTAGGGCTCTGTCCACAAGAGTCATGCTCTCTCTCTAAATCTAGATCTGGCTTCCTGATCCTGGTAGAATGTCCCTGCTGTGCTCACTTTGACTTTCTTGCTGTGGGGTGAAGCAAGAACAGGAAATTTCTTTATTTTAGAAATCATCCTCTAATTATAGTCACACTGATGTATGAAGTCCTTCCTAAGAGTATTTTCACCCTAATGGTCAGTTTTCTCAGTAACTATGGTTTTTTTTCCTGTTTTTCTTTTACTCAATTTGAATAGAAATTCTGCTTCCTGCTTCTCTCTAGATCAATACATTTACCTGGTGTAATAAAAAATAAGCTTACTTTTTTTTTTTTAAAGCAATTGGGGTTAAGTAACTTGCTCAAGGTTACACGGCTAGTCATTATTTATGCGTGGGTGCTCATTTTCTGAGGCCGGATCTGATCTCGGGTCATCCAAACTCCGAGGCCGGCGCTCTTACTCACTGCGCCACCTAGCCGCCCCTTTAGGGCAATTGGGGTTAAGTAACTTGCCCAAGGTTACACGGCTAGGTTTTTGTTTGTATGGATTAAGTGTCGGAGGCCGGCTCCGAACTCAGGTCCTTCTGACTCCAGGGCCGGCGCTCTATTCACTGCGCCACCTAGCCGCCCCAATAAGCTTACTTTTAATTTTTTCCATGCCAAACAGCTCAGATCTTACTGCAATCTGATATAGACTCCACCCCACCCCCTTTAAAAAAGGCACTCTATCCGCTTTCTAGTTAAAACTTTTTAAAAACATCATACTTTATGGGTGATTTAAGGGATTTTCAATGATATTCTGGATCATGTGGGATTTTCACCTCCTGTGTGGACTAAGCCTACTAAGATGCAGCTTCATTGCAGGTAACTCCAGTTGGAGATTCTCACCTTGACTTTAAGGATTGGAAATGAGAACTCTGGGGGAAGGTTAAAGGAACTGGAATTATTCCTCCACTTATGTTAGTCTTAAGCAAAGGGATTTATGCTGGTCTTATGAGTATGCTCTGAGGCAAAAGAATGTGACTTGTTCTTTTTTTCCTTTTTCATCTCCACCGTGTACAGAACAAGAAGGTTTGAGCTAAAATGGCATGACATGAGATTTATATCAGACATAAGGAAAACATAACTTTCTCCACACTTATTACTATGTTGAGGAAAGCTATGAAATCACATTCTGGAAGGACATTTGTAAGATTTAAAGATAATATAGTTCACGCTCCTCATTTTACAGACAAGGGAAATGCAACCAAAAGACATGAAGCAACATACATCAGGTATAGAACCTAGGTCCTCTTAACTAGAGCCTCAGAACTGAATCTCTATTCTTCCTTCACACCCTCCCCATCCCCCAAACTTCCTCCCCACAGAGCTCCTCCACAAGAGGAAGAGAGCTCTCTCCCCAAGGCAATGAGCTGATATTGGAGGAAGCAAGACAAAGTATCTACTTTACCGATGACTGGACCACTCCCATGTCAGTTTCCACCCTTCTTTTCTCAATCCCTAGTCGATCACTTAAAACCAACATTGTCCTACTGTCATTGTGTCCCTTTTCTGGGGCATTCTGGGGCATTCTGGGGAATATAAACTCCTTCGCTGCACTAAAGCAATGAGGACTTCCTCCACTGCTCTAAAGTGGGGTTATATTACCATCTGGAGACCCTCATGATTTGGGATGCCTAGACCAGCAGACATGGACAAGCATTGTACAGGATGAGAAGGCATAAATTGGTATAGTTTGTACCACCAGAGGAATACACATGTAGATGAGATCAAAGATCCAGTGAGGTAGTAACATACCTTGTCACTGACATAATCAGATTGTTTAAAAAATCCAAAATACCTTGGGGTGGCTAGGTGGTGCAGTGAATAGAGCACTGGCCCTGGAGTCAGGAGGACCCAAGTTCAAATCCGGCCTCAGACACTTAACACTGACTAGCCATGTGACCTTGGGCAAGTCACTTAACCCCAATTGCCCTGCCTTCCCCCCTCCAAAAAAATTCAAAGTATACCCTTTTCTACTTTTAGAGTAGAACTATGATTTTGTTATATTAGGTAGCTTTAATTTATTTAGATACTGGTTAAGGACCCAACTGGAGTGCTTTCTAGGAGAGTGTTTTTTTGTTTGTTTTTGAAGGAAGGAATTTTTTGTTGTGTTGTTTGTCTTTCTTGGACATCTAGTCATCATAAACAAATCCTCAACTGAAAAACTAGTAAAGTTCAGAAGCAAAAGAAAAAATGATCTCATTCAAAATCCATTGTGTTCCTTGTATTATCCTGAACAAATTATCCCATTTTGGGGCATGGGTACCATCCCAGAAAATGGCAAAAATTATTTTGCTGAATCACTAGGCTGCTCCATCTTTAAAAGCCACAGTATTTATACCCCACATCTCCACTCCCTATTTAACACCTGCAGTTAGCATGATAACAGTGAACACTGCACACTGCTGATAGCCCCTTCCTTTTCCTCTTGGTCTCCAATTTCACACAAAGGAGTGGACTTTACAGTGTTTGGGAAACATCCTTTTGCTCCTCTTGGGAAGTTTCGGGTGGCTGGGAGTCTTTTTCTTCTAAGGGCACACTCTCTGCCTCTTCCTCTTTCACTTCCACATTGGTTATTGCCTCTTCTCCCTTTGGTGGTTTATCCTCCAGGTCTTTCTCTGGTTCTTGCAATGTCACTCTTTTTGTTTCTGTTTCTTCCCTTTGTTTAGACTCTATTTCCTCCTTTATCTCCTCAATGGTCACTCTTGGTATTTCTTCTTTTTCCTCCTTTGGTTTAGGCTTTGTGTCCTCTACCAGTTTAGACTTCGTGTCTTTCATTGGTTTAAGCTCTGTGTCCTCTTTTGGTTTAGACTCTGTGTCCTCTATTGGTTTAGATGCTATGTCCTCCCCAGATTTAGGCTCTTTCCCCTCCTTTTCTTTCAGAAGGGTCTTTCTTGTTTTTGATTCCTTCTGCAGCTGCTCTGCTTCTTCTTCTTCTTTCATTTTGATCATTGTCTTTACTTCCTGCAGCATTTTACTCTCTGTTTCTAACTCTACTTCCAACTTTGCCACTCTTGATTTTACATCCTCCAACAGCCTAGACCCAATCTGTTCTATTTCTTCTTGATTTAATTCATATTTCACATTTTCTTCCTCTTTTACTAGCTTATTCGTCATGTCTTCCTCTTTTTTTGGTGTGGATATTTTTGTTTTATCTTCCATATTATTCTCATTCATATCATCTTGTTTCTGCTCGATACTTTCAGGTGTTACTTCATCATCCACATCGCTGTCCCAGTCTTCCACCCTTCTTTGCCTAAGCTTCAGTAATCTTTTCCTTGGTGTCAGCCTCCTTGGTCTTATTTCATGCTGTAACAAAAAGGTATGTGTTAGAAATATACTTTCCTTGATTTAGTCAGAATGTTTAGTAAATTAGATTATTTTATAGAATAGATTTTTTAACCTAGGGTTAAGCAGATCTATTTTTAAGGCTCTTTCTGAAATACATTTAATATACATTTTTGCCTAATAAACACACTGTAATAAATATGGGGTATCCCAAAAGTCTTAGTGAAATTTTAAGCAGTTAGAGTTACTAGGCTATTAAAACTTAAAACTGAACAAAGACTTTTGGGATACCCTGTATAATTGAACATTTTAAGATTATACTCTTTGAGGGTTTTTTCATTAGAAAGACTACTTTAAGTATCAACAGTTGTACTATGTTATAGACAGAGAAGTTTGAATTAAATCCCTATTGAAATCTTGATGGAAGATGTCTATAATTTGGTTACTAAATGATTGGGGAAAGTCTATTTTCTCATAATGTATCCCTTTTCCCCTAAAAGTTAAAATTCCAGTTAACTGAAGGTCTCAGGTAATTGAGGTATCTTTATTTGGCTTTGCTGAAGAATCTTGTGGTATTCCTTGGCAAATTTTCTAATATAAGGGCAATTGCTGTCATTTTTAATAGATGTCTTTTGAACTGAATGAGAGTTAATTAATCACTAACCTGGGAATTATGGGTGGAGGGTGGGATAGTTATGAAAGGAATAGAGAATTAAAATCCTTCCCTTAAAATAGAGAAGGAAAATACTCATAAGACTCTCAGTGTAAGGTTTCAGCTGGCACAAATAGGAAGCAGATGTCCTTTCTCCCCCCTGTTTTCAAATTTATTTTTAGTTTTCAACATTGACTTCTATAAGATTTTGAGTTCTAAATTTTTCTCCCCCCCCCTCTCCTCTCCCCTCCCCAAGATGGTGTGCAATCTGATTTAAGATATATACTATATATATATATATATATATATATATATATACATACATACATACACACATATATGAAACATTTCCACATTAGCCATGTTACAGAAAAACCACAAGAAAGAAGAAAGAGAGAGCAAATAGTATGCTTTAGTCTTTTCACACTCCATATTTTTTTCCTCCTCTGGATGTGGATAGCATTTTCTATCATAAGTCTTGAAATTGTCTTAGATCCTTGCATTGCTGAGAAGACTGTCATTATACAGTGTTGCTGTTATTATGTACAGTGTTCTCCTGGTTTTGCTCACTTCACTCAGCCTCAATTCATGTAAGTCTTTCCAGGTTTTTTTGAAGTCTGCCTCCTTATCATTTCTTATGGAACAATAGTATTCCATTACATTTATATACCACAACTTGTTCAGCCATTCCCAATTAATGGGCATCTCCTCAATTTCCAATTATAGGCCACCACAAAAAGAGTTGATATAAATATTTTTGTACATGTGGATCCTTTCCCCATTTTTATGATCTCTTTGGGATACAGACCTAGAAGTGATATTGCTGGGTCAAAGGGCACACACAATTTTGTAGCCCTTTGGGCATAGTTCCAAATTGCTCTCTAGAATAGTTGGATCAATTCACAACTCCACCAACAATGCATTAGTGTTCCAGTTTCCCCACATCTTCTGAACATAATCATTTTCCTGTTTTGTCATGTTAGCCAATCTGATGGTTGTGATGAGTTATTTTGATTTGTATTTCTCTAATGAATAGTAATTTAAGGCATTTTTATATGACTATAGATAGCTTTAATTTAGAAGCAGATATCTGTAGGAAAATAAGAATTGTAATCACTTACCTTCTGATGGAATTTATAGAGTTCTAATAATATAACTGAATGAGAAGGGGCAACTGAATGGTTCTTGTTTTTCCTCCAAGTGTAACCATAAAATGCATACATCAACTAAAAGAATTGGGTTCTTGTGATGACAAGGAAATACTAATTTTTCCTTTTTTATATAACTAATTATTTTTAGTTTTTAATATTCACTTCCATCATATTTTGAGTTTTGAATTTTCTCCCCTACCCTTTCCTCTCCCCTCCCCAAGATGACATGCAATCTGATATAAGCTCTCCTTATATATTCATATTAAACATTTTCACATTAGTCATGATGTAAAGAAGAATTAGAACTAATGGGAAGAACCATGAGAAAGAAGAAAGAAAGCAGGGGGTGGCTAGGTGGCACAGTGAGTAGAGCGTCGGCCCTGGAGTCAGAAGGACCTGAGTTCGGATCCAGCCTCAGACATTTAACCCACACAAACAAAAGCCTAGCTGTGTGACCTTGGGCAAGTTACTTAACCCCAATTGCCCTCCAAAAAGAAAAAAAGAAAGAAAGAAAACAATAAAAGAAAAGGAGAGCAAATAGCATGCTTTCATCGGCGTTCAGACTCCCCAGTTCTTTCTCTGGATGCAGATAGCATTTTCCATCATGAGCCTTTTGGAGTTGTCTTAGGTCCTTGCATTGCTGAAAAGAGCTGTCTATCAAGTTCAGTCATCACACAATGTGGCTGTTACTGAGTACAATGTTCTCCTGCTTCTGCTCATTTCACTCAGCATCAGTTCATATAAATCTTTCCAGGTGTTTTTGAAGTCCACCTGCTCATCATTTCTTCTTTTTTTGGTTTCATTTTAAAATAAAGTTATTTATTTTTAGTTTTCAACATTCACTTCCACAAGATTTTGAGTTCCAAATTTTTCTCCCCATCTCTCCCTTCTCCTCACCCCAAGATGGTGTGCATTCCTGATTACCCCTTCCCCCAATCTGCCCTCCCTTCTATCACCATACTCCCTTCCCTTATTCCCTTCCCCTTCTATTTTCCTGTATGGCAAGACAGATTTCTATACCCCATTGCCTGTATTTCCCAGTTGCATGTAGAAGCAGTTCTTGACATTTGTTTTTAAAACTTTGAGTTCCAAATTCTCTCTCCTCCTCCCTTCCTATCCCTCTCATTGGGAAGGCAAGCAATATGATATAGGATATACATAAGTAGTCATGCAAAACACTTCCATGGTAGTCATGTTGTGAAAGATTAACTATATTTCTCTTCATCCTATTCTGCCCCCCCCACCTTTATTCAATTCTCTCTTTTGACCCTGTCCCTCCTCAAAAGTGTTTGCTTCTGATTACCCCTCCCCCAATCTGCCCTCCCTTCTCTCATCTCTCCCTCTCTTATCCCTTTCCCACCTACTTAGGGGGGAAAGATAGGGTAAGATAGATTTCCATACCCAATTGAGTGTGTATGTTATTCCCTCCTTAAACCAAATCCAGTGAGAATAAGGTTAACTCATTCCCTCTTACCTTCTCCCTCTTCCCCTACACTGCAAAAGCTTTTTCTTTCTCTTTTATGTGATATATTTTACCCCATTCTACCTCTCCCTTTGTCCCTCTCCTAATACATTCCTCTCTCTCATCCCTTAATTTTATTTTTTAGATATCATTCCTTCATATTCAACTCACTCTCTCTTTCTTTCTATATATATAGATTGATAAAAATAGAGATAGATAGATTGATAGATAGATAGATAGATAGATAGATAGATAGATAGATAGATTCCCTCCCACTACCCTAATACTGAGAAAGGTCTCATCAGTTACAAATATCATCTCTCCATGTAGGATTGTAAACAGTTTAACTTTAATAAGTTCCTTATGATTTCTCTTTCCTTTTTACCTTTTCATGAATCTCTTGAGTCTTATATTTGAAAGTCAAATTTTCTGTTCAGCTCTGGTCTTTTCATCAAGAATTCTTGAAAGTCTTCTATTTCATTGAATATCCCTTTTTCCCTCTGAAACACTTTACTCAGTTTTTTTGGTTAGGTGATTCTTGGTTTTAATCCTAGCTCCTTTAACCTCTGAAATATCATATTCCAAGTTCTCTGATCCCTTAATGTATAAACTGCTAAATCTTGTGTTGTTCTGATTGTGTTTCCACAATACTTGAATTATTTCTTTCTGATTGCTTGTAATATTTTCTTCTTGACCTAGAAACTATAGAATTTGGCTATAATATTCCTAGAAATTTTCCTTTTGGGATTTTTCAGGAGGTAATCAGTGGACTACCTCAATTTCTATTTTACCTCTGGTTCCAGAACATCAGGGCAGTTTCCCTTAATAATGTTTTGAAAGGTGACATCCAGCCTTTTTTTTATATGGTTTCCAGGTAGTCCAATAATTTTTTGATTATCTCTCTTGGATCTGTTTTCCAGGTCAATTGTTTTTCTAATTGTCTTTTTTTCCAAATGTCCATTTCACATTGTCTTCTATTTTTTTTTCATTCTTTTGGTTTGTTTTATAATTTCTTGGTTTCTCATAGAATCATTAGCTTCCATTTGCTGCATTCTAACTTTTAAGGAATTATTTTCTTCAATGAGCTTTTGGACCTCGTTTTACATTTGGTCAATTCTGTTTTTTAAGTCATTCTTCTCCTCATTGGCTTTTTGGACCTCTTTTGCCATTTGGATTAGTTTATTTTTAGGTGTTATTTTCTTCAGTACTTTTTTGGGCCTCCTTTAGCAAGCTGTTAGCTCATTTTTCATTATTTTCTTGTATGACTCTTATTTCTCTCCCCAATTTTCCCTCTACTTCTTCTTTTTTTTTTTTTGCTTCCTTTTGGAGGTGGGGGAAGGTAGGGCAATTGGGGTTGACTTGCCCAAGATCACAAGGCTGGTTTTTGTGTTAAGTGTCTAAGGCAGGATTTGAACTAAGGTCCTCCTGACTCCAGGGCCAGTGCTCTATTCACTGGGCCACCTAGCTGCCCCCCCCCCCCCCACTTCTCTTACTTGATTTTCAAAATCCTTTTTGAGCTCTTCCATGGCCTTCAACCAAGTCATATTTTTCTTGCAAGCTTTGGATGTAGGAACTTTGACTTTGTGGTCTTTTTCTGGTTTTATGTTTTGATCTTCTTTGTCACCAAAGTAAGATTCTATAATCTGAGGTCTCCCCTCCCCCCTTGCTGTTTACTCATTTTCCCAGCCAATTATTTGTCTTTTTAATTCTTTGTTAAGATAGGACTCTACTTCTGTAATGGAAATGCAGATTTAAAGATCTTCCCTGCCCCTAGCTTAAGTGCACCTGGAGCCTGTGGTGGGAGGCTTGTTTTTCAGGAAAGCCCACACCTTGATACTTTGTGATTGGGCAGTGGGTCAAGGAGGTTGTTACATTCTCTGAGCCAAGAGAAGGCTATATAAGCCCTGAGGAGAGGCTTTGCTTTGGGGCTCACTTTGAGAAGTGTTGTGTGATTTGACCATATGAGACTCTGGGAAGCCGTTGTTGAGAGCCCCCCGGCTTTGAAAACCCAGATGTTGATGCTTCCCTCTCTGGTAACTGTGATTTGGTATTGATATAATGGTAGGACAGTTTGGAAGCCTGTCTGTTTGATCTGTAAGTTCTGTAATTCTGAAGTTTGGGGTGCTGACCTTTTTCCCCTGAACTAGGTAATGTATGTTTGTTTGATTAAAGTAAGCTTGTTAACTGATTTTGAGTTGCTTTCCTTTTGAAAAGCAGATCTAAGAACCTGTGTTGGCAGCTACCCTGGGGATATTGGGGTGCTTGCTGCTACAATTTCCAGTGTAGAGGGTGTACTGTCCCAAGCTTCAGAGGTTTTGTGCAACTGTTTTCAGAGATATTTCTAAGGACCTGCAAATTTTCAGTTCTTCCAAAGTGGTATGATAAAAGGAAAGGTGTTTACTCCTCTCCTGACCTGTGCTTTAGTATGTGAGTGACCACAGCACTCTTTTCTGCCTTGAAAGTATGAGGAGGATTCCCTTTCCACCACTGCATATAAGTTCTGCCATGCCAGCACTCCTACTCACCCTAGGACCTGTGACCCAGATCCAAGCACAGGCAAAGCAAGAGAATCCTGCCCCAATGCCAGCAAAAAGATCCCTGCAATCCCCCTGCAATCACCCACTTGATTCTCCTCCACCCTCTGTGGACCAGAGCTCTGGAAGTAGCCAGTGCTGCCACTGCTGCCATTGCTCCAGGGCTGGGGCTAGACCATGCTTCTTTCTCACCCAGGTCCAACAGACCTTTCTTACTGACCTTCTAAAATAACTTTGGTGTTTGTTGGTCGAGAATTCTGGAAACTGCCATAGCTCCTGGTGATTCAGTAACCTGAGGCCTGCTCTGGTTTCACTGGGACCCTGTCTGTGCTGGCACATTTTGTGCTGGACTGCTCTTCTCTCTCAGCCAGGTGCAACAAACCTTTTCTGTAGACCTTCCAGATTGTCCTAGAAATTTGTTTCACTCTGTCATTTTGTGGGTTCTGCTGCTCTAGACTTTGTTTAGAGTCATTTTTACAGATGTTTGGGGGAGAGCTCAAGCAAGTCCCATCTTTTGCTCTGCCATCTTGTAGCTTTTCTAATTTTATACTAGGATTCTACAAATTGATTAGTTATGTGCATTGTGAGATTAGCAAAAATCCAGGTTCCATACCACTGCTCAATGCTGCTGTCAGAGGAGGTCAATTTCTTTAATTTTCTGGTTTAGGCTGATAACTAGAGTCACTCAATCACATAAAGAATGTCTCAAGATTCTTTTCCCACTTTAATAGTCCTGAAGAACTAAATTCTTGTCATTTCTAGACCTGTAGCATTTACGTAGCTTGATTATTTTCTCTTCTTTTTAGGAAGGATATAACTTTCTTAAAGGAAATTACCTTTTTGAAATGTTATAATGTTTTCTTTATTTTGAAGCTAGCTAAGATCTGATATTTTGAAGCCAGTGAGGCAGGCACAGAGAATATAAGAGCTGAGGAAAAACACTTGCAGTTAAGCTTCTAAGAGAAAATTATTTCTAGCCCCTTGCTTCCATAGCAGAACTTAGAAGTTCAGTAATAGGGGAAGATAATTTATGTCTTAGTTATGCTAGAGTCCTGGCTCTCTGTTTCTTATACTTGTTCTTGCCATTGTTGTAGTCACTGTCATTTACAATATACAACATAATAAGCCAAATCATTTTAGAATTTTTTCAAAGGGCCTGATGGTTGTATTAAGTGTATAGTGAATCTATCTTTTGGTTTTGGAAGGCCCAAGTTGTAATTCTACTTGGAGGGCACAAGAGGAGATAAAGTGCTAGCTATTTCTTTATGCTCTCATTTTGTCTTCATTGCAAAGAATACCAACAGCAGGGAGCCTCAGAACCGTATGAAGTTCAGAAATCTTATTCCTTGCAGAGAGTCCCATCACTGGCATGGCAAGAAGTATGCAAATGGATTGACATGTGTTGCTAGGGCTGTCTGGGGATCCAACGACTGCTTCTTCTCAAAGTTATTTTAAAGCATTGTCTTCTTTTTGGGATTTTTCTTTAAAACAATATATGCATATGTGGATTATGTATATATGTATACATATGTGTATATGTGTGTATACATAATATTTGGTCAAAATTAGTGGCAGGTCAAATAAAATGGATGCTTCCATGATCACCTCCGCCCTCAGCTTTTCTCTGCTTTTCCTACTCTCTCTCTCTCTCTCTCTCTCTCTCTCTCTCTCTCTTTTGTTTCAGCTGTCTTGCATCCTTTGTGCCATATCTTTTTTACCTATTATACAAGAAGATCATGGGGCAATACATAGATTCACTGTGCCAACACCAGTGAATAGATGGAACTAAAACACGACCAAATAAATTGCAAGCATCACCTTCACTTCAGCTGAAACAAACACATTTGTTATCAGTACCAGTAGGGACTAGTTCTTCACTATCAATATATGGAGCTCTTAGCCAGATAACTAAAGATCTTAATTTTGTAATGTATGCATATGAGGACTTGAATGCATAGCACATGGGATTTTTAGAGATTGCTAATGAACTGTTCTTAATGTTAACGATGCAAAATGCCTGATAAATTAAATTTTCATAATGCCATAGAAACGCCTTAGTTACAAATTGAACACCTTCATAAATGAGAAGATTTTAAACCCATAAGATTGCAATAGCAGTATAAAGATTATCCCAGGAGCCTGTGAGAGGAACTAGTACTTTGAACATATCTAACTTGGAAAGAGCAGAGTTTAGGCTGTGAAAGAACTTGTGAGTACTATGAACACTTGTTATTTGGCCTTTTATTGTACTCTGAAATGCAAGCACTTTCCCTATGCAATCTGAATTTCAAATGTTAAACCAAGGTCTCATAAAAATGTCTGGCCATGTATATAGACAGGCAAAGTAAAGTAGCAGGTTATGCAGCTTTCTAAAGAGCATGATTACTATGAATAAAGCCAATTAAAAGAATCTAAGCTGCCCTTCACCCATTTTTCTTCAGTTGAAATTGGAATATGAAGGGAGTCTCAAAAATATCAAGAGATCTAAATCACCACTTTGCTTAGCCTTTGTGGACATAGGTTATTAGTAGCATATCCACTTTAAGTCTCTTTTGGGTCATAGAACATGAATATGCTCTAAAGTATTTTGCAAGTATTTGTGTATACATACAAAGATATCTCATTACAGCAAGGCATGCGTTCATTCCCTCCTTCCACCCCAGAAAAATGTTTGAAAAAAACGTGGACATATCTATACATTATTGTTATAAATATTCTGTTAAGCATTTTAATATTAAATTTTAACAAGTTTTATAAATGCTTCTTCCTAGATGGGATAACTATAAGATGCTTATGTATAAGATGCTTATATATAAGATGCTTACAGAGATGTTGATTGACTATACATGCTTGATGAATCTGGTTGAAGTAAAATAGAAACTTCAAGTAATATAAATATGACATTAATAAAATACAAATGTAGTATATTATATATTATATTACTGTATCATATTATATATGTAAAATATAAATATATTTTATATTTACAAAAATGTAAATAAAAATGAAAAGAAAATAATACTTCCAGAGCTTACCACTAAATAAGAGCAGCAACATGCTTGTGGAATTTCAGTTATAGTATCACTGAAGTTTTCTTCTATTTCCCAGTCTTCACACCATCTTTGGAGTCTATACCAAGGCAGACAGTTTGCAAGTCTTTCTTGAAAGGATCTGTTTTCTCTGTCTATTCTCTGAAGTTCTCTTTCTCTCCTATCGCTGTTTAAATTAAAAAAGTCAAAATTGTTAATCCAGATATGGTTGAACACCTTAAGTCATGGGTCCAGTACTACAAAATTAATAAATTATCAAAAACCCTTGTAAAGAAACTCATGTACTGAGACTTTAAGATGCCTCCAAAAGATAACTTTTTTCTCTCTGTCATCTAATTAATAGCTTAATTTTTTGTAATGATCAATTTGGTGATATTTATATAGTGCCTTGTCTGCTGTACATACATCACCTCATATGATCTTCAAATGAAGTTCCATATTTTCCTTTATGTTTATCTGTTAGATTTGTCCAATTCTGAGAGAGGAACATTGTCTCCTATTTTTATCATGTTGCTATCCATATATTTTTTGTAATTAAATTAATTTTTCCTTTGTGACTTTAGACCTGCCATTTGATGCACATTTAACATATTATCTCACTGTCTATGGTTTCTTTAAGCATAATATAGTTTTTTCATCTTTATTAATACTGTGAATTTTTATTTTTGTCAGGCAACATAATTGCATCTCCTGGATTGTTTTGTGTGTATATGTATGTTTTTAGAGCCACCTAAAGCATAGTTACAATTTTTCATTTTGATTCTGTGTGTGTGTCTTACTTTTTTGATGGTTTCTTGTATGCATTGTATTTCTGGGTTTTGCTTTCTTAACCATTGTCATTCTCATTTTACTAGATTATTTAACCCATTCACACTTGAAGTTTTGTTAGGCTTTTGTTTTCTCCCATTTGTTCCCTTAATATTAATTTTAAAAATTTGCTTCCTTTTTAAGTCAGTAATTTTTCCCTGAGTTAGTTTTGCTTAAATCACTTTGATGTTAATTGATTTGCAAAAGCTCTGTTCCCTTTCCCCACTTTCCTTTGTCTACTCTTTTCCAAGTTACTAGGTTTTACTTTAATTACAAATTATTTTTATTTATTCATTTGTTTCTTTCCCTCTTTGGTACCTTGTATTTCTCCAATCTGTTAATTGGTTCAAAATTTTCCCTTCCTCTCCAAAATCTTTCTTTTCTTTTACTGTGCCATTTTCTTTCTTTGCTTCATTCTCTTATTATTCCTTTTCCCTTCCATTGTCTTCTGAATTTTATTTTCTGCTTTGTGGGCTATACACTTACTTGTTTCTTCTTTATTCTTTCTGTTACTTTCACTAGGTTAAAGCTTCTGAAGTACCAGGTTTGAACTTCATCTTCTAAATATGTTGTTAACTGTAGATTTTGCCTCATCTTGCTTGACTTCCTTCTTAGAAATAATTCAGGAAGAAAGCAAAATCAACTGGAAGCAGTGCCAGATGGCAAAAGTTACCTTGTTTCCCAATTTATTTTTTGCCTTCAGAATGATCAATCCCCTTCCCAAAGATCATATTATATCTGATTCCATTTCTTCCCCCATTATTATGAGTGCTAGATATCCTTAAGAACTGACATATCTCTTTTCCTTCAATGGGATACTGCTCATGGAGGGACACAGCTCCCTTGGAAAAGGTGCCCTCCCAATGTACAAATTCCCTCAGACTAAGCTCTGCCACGATGTTCCTTTCTCCCATCATAGACACATAACTTCTCCCCGCCCTGCTCCATGGGAATCCTCTTCAACAGAATATATTCCCCTTTCTGGTGAAACTTCTCTTTCCAGCCTCCCAGTCTCAGCCCTTCCCTCTGTCACTTCTCCCACTCTTCCATATCCCTTATTCTTTTTTCTTTCTTTTTTTTTTTTTTTTTTTTTTTTAGGATAAAAACAGGAAATTTTATTCTCTTCCCCCAGGAGAATAGGGCGGTCCTCCCTATGACAGGTCAAGGAGAGGAGGCAAGCAAGGTGTGGCAGAGTTTTTAAAACCTAATACAGCAGGGTCATATTTCTACCATTGTCTCTCTCTCATTGATTGGGGGTGGTGAGCTCAGCTGTCCCTGACTCCCACTGGCCGGGAGGAGGGTCCTACAAAGGCGGGAAAGCAGACAAAGAACTGAAGCTAGGTGGGGGTAGAAAGATTCCTAAAAGGGCTTGCTGCTAATTGACAGCAGAATTGAAGGGGGTGGGGGGAAGCAATTCTAGTAAAGATTCGGTCTGGACTCTTGGGAAAGCTGTCTGCATCTGATGTCGTCTTTTTCAGATCCATTGGCTCAAAGGAGGGGTAATCTTAAAATACCTAGAGTTCATATGCACAAGCTGATACAGCCAGACAGACCTGACAGGGTTCCCAGAAAATATGATTTTACACCAAAGGTACATACGAAGGTCTAGTTTCCCAGCCATGCAAGGCTACAGTATAATTAAATAGTTCAGTTTTTTTAGCCACAAAGAGCTAGGCTCAAACAATACAATAAAGTTTTTTCACAATTTTACAGAATTACATGATTATATTAAGTTAGATACAGATTAAATTTCTTAGGTGGTTTACAATATGTACTAGCTTTTAGAAAGGAGATTACTCGTCACTAAGATAACCAAGAAAACTTACACACAAACCATACAAATTAACAGAATCATTATTACCAATGTCAATTAACATCCAATTCCTTGTATCCCAGTGACCTATTCCCAATCTTCATTTAAACATCACTTTTGAATCCCATGTAGTTATGCCTCATGTAGTTATGCAACTCAGAAAGGGAGTTCTGCTTCTCCAGTTCAGATCTGGAGCAGAGGCTGGCTTCCCTGTGCATTTAGGTGGGGCTGCTGCCAGTCTTCGAGCACCATCCCCACAATTCTCTTGCATTTTCCTCTCCCTTCTGATCTTGAGCCATGCCCACTCGGTTTTTATGACTGTTTCCATTCCGTTTGCATGCATCCTTCATGTCTCTTCAGCTCCTGTTCTTATCTAAAGAATACATCTTCCTTGGGATTTTGCCCAGGCAGAGCTTTGACCCCCACTCCAAGCCTGGAGGCCACGTAAGAAATCTCAGTTGGGCGGCTGCCCCAAGACCAAAGTGGGGAGAAAGCTGTTCACAAGTGGGCAGATTATGGACAGGCTCCCAAATCTCTGTGGGATGAAAAACCCCATTTAAAAATTTAATCAAGAACATGATTTCTTAGGATAAAAACAGGAAACTTTATTCTCTTCCCCCAGGAGAAGAGGGCTGTCCTCCCCATGATTGGTCAAGGAGAGGAGGCCTATATCCCTTATTCTTGATGTTAAACTATAGGAATCACCATATCTCGTCATTGTTTACCCATGAATTTTTCAGCGGTACAATATCTGTTCCTTTTTGTCCGCTATCTTTGTCCCTTCCCATTTATATACCTTCTACTCTGCAACTTCTCTCTGGGATCCCTGTAGGAGGGATCAAGGATTTAGTCCGTGGTGCTTTATGTCAGATGTTTGCTTCTCCTGATGCTTAGGTTCCACTTAAATCTTTGTGACCTTTAAAGAAAAATCCTTTGAATGACCTTAGCTCTTCATTTATTTCGCAAGTCAATCTCTCCTTTTAAAATCCCCAAATAATCTCTAAATATGAAAAAAAATTTCTTTCATTTTTTTTCTTACTAGGTGATAAAGTGGATAAAACACTAGGCCTGTAATCAGGAAGACTCATTTTCCCGAGTTAAAATCCAGTCTTAGACACTGACCAGCTGTATGACCCTGGGCAAATCACTTTATCTGCTTTTTTTCATCTGTAAAAAGGGCTGGAAAAGGAAATGGCAAACCACTCCAGTATCTTTGCCAAGAAAACCCCAAATGGGGTCACAAAGAGGCAGACATGATGGAACAACAACAATATAGCATACTTGTTACTTTTCTCGTACCTCTTTGGGGATATTTGCAAGTAAAATATTTTTTCAATTCTATTTTCTTTTCCTTCCTCCCTCCCTCCCTCCCCTCCCTTTCTTTTCTTTTTTCTTTCTCCCTCCATTTCTTCCTTCCTCCCTCCCTCCTTCCCTTCCTTCCTTCCTTCCTTCTTCTTTCTTTCCTTGCTTCCTTGCTTCCTTCTTTCCTTCCTTCCTTCCTTTTTTTCTTTTTCTTATGGCTGTTTTTCTTCCTCTTTGGTAGGAATATTTTAAATGCTTCTCATTTGTTCAACGTCCCATCTCTTTTTTTTTCATTGATGACTGGACTTGGCTTTGCAGAGTCATTTCCTCTTGTGTGTGTGTGTGTGTGTGTGTGTGTGTGTGCTCGCGCGCATGTGTTCGTGCGCATACGTGTGTGAGATTTCTTCTGACTTTGAAATAGTCCTTTGTTATTTAAATTTTGGGGCAGCTAGGTGGGGTGGTAGAGTTCCAGGCCTGTGGTCAGAAAGACCTGAGTTCAAATTTGGCCTCACATACTTACTAGCTGTGTGATCCTGTTTGCCTCAGTTTTCTCTGTAAAATGAGCTGGAGAAGGAAATGGCAAACCACTCTAGTATCTTTGCCAAGAAAACCCCAAATGGGGTCACAAAGAGGCAGACACAGCTGAAACAACTGAATAACAACACACCTAAATTTCTGTAATTTTTGAAGGTCTGTCTCTAGACTGCTTGTAAAATTTATTGTTTTCATTGAGGTTGTTAAATTTAACCACTATGTAAATTGGAGTTTGATTCACTTTTTTTCTGATGTTGATCTGTAGATTGTCTTGATTGATGCCTTCTTGTCTATATCCAGAGGTTCTGGATTGTTTTCTTATATATTTCCTGTATTATGGCATTAAGGTTTTTGTTATATTCATTTGGGAGACCTATGATCCTTACATTATCTCTGTGCATCCTGTTTTAAGGTCACCTGATTCTTTTTTTTTTTTTTGGAGGGGGGAAGGCAGGGCAATTATGATTAAGTGACTTGCCCAAGGTCACACAGCTAGTAAATGTTAAGTGTCTGAGGCCAGATTTGAACTCAGGTCCTCCTGACTCCAGGGCTGGTGCTCTATATTCACTGTGCCACCTAGCTGTCCTGGTCACCTGATTCTTTACCCTATTTTTTCCTGTGAATGGGAAGACTCAGCACCCAAGTGAATGATGAGGTGTTTGGATAGTCACTGAAGTAGCAAAGGGTCTCAAGGGCCTAAGGTGCATGTTTCTGAGTATACACTCAGGTACTCATTACTAGTACAGCTACACAGAGAGTGGTTGGAGAGGAGTGCTAAATCCGTCTGAGTTAAAAATGTATTTTATTCTCGTCCACCTGAACACTTCCACTTTTAGTTGGTATAGTTAAGTTTAAAGTAGCAAAAATAGGAAGTAAGATTGCAAAGAGGGAGTGAGAAGTCATGTACAAACTGTCCCAAAGATTAAAGTAGCACACTTTGCAAATTGTGTCATAATATTAATTGAAATTCACATCCTAGTAGCATGTGTCTAATCAGGAGCAATCATCTCGGTGCTGATTGTCTAAGTTCTAGCCTATCATATGTCAATTCCAGACAAAATCCAGCTTTCCACAGCTCCAGACCAGCAGAACATGAAAAAGGTGTTAACTCTAAGATCATGACTTTCAAGTTTTACCAATAACTTTGAGAGAATTTGGATATGTCAATATCCCCAAGGTGTTACAGGAGTTTGTGCCCCCTGACAAAATTCTATAAAAAACGAGACCTCAAACTCCTGCTCTGTCCCAGCTCCACCAGCCTAGCTCTCTCTCCCTGTCCATCAGGTCCATGCCTCCTAGTGCTCCCAACTCTAATCCATGGTTAAGTGAATTACATTCTCTGCCTCTCTACCCTCTTCCCCATGCTGCCTTCCTTCACCATCCCATTCCCTGTATTCATTCTGCCATCTATCTCTTTCATCGCTTGTCTCTTTCTGGACATTTTGCCCCCAAGGTCTCTGTGTTTAATTGAATGTGATTGCCACCTCATTTCTTGTTGCTAATAATAGTCGTTCATGGCAAATGCCTAAAGAACCAGGTATGCCTGCCCCTATTTAACAATTTCATGAATTAATTATCACTTCAGGGTATTAGTAGTAGAGTTATATTATATATATAATATAAAATGTTAGAGTTCTCCAATGTTCATTCAAAAGGATTTTACCTTGTCTGGAGTTCTGTCACCCTTTCCTGTGGATTGAACTGTAATTATTCTATACATTATGTACAATTCCTATGGGGAATACTGGAAGATTGAAAAGTTTTAGAAAATGACTAATCCGTCATCTTGTTGGTCTTATGACCCATTAATTCTAGGGCTTGTCATGGAAATATAGAATAATAGTTCTAGGGCTGGAAGGGACTCAAGTCCATTTCATCCAATTCCCCCCTTTCACAGATGAAGAAACCAAAGCACAGCATGGTGCAATGGTAAAAGGGATTTGAAGACCTTCCCTGTTCTTAATAGACCAAATGGAGCCCACGTGGGTGGGGTGAGGAGGAACTTGCTGAAAGGGTGGAACAGGAAGGGTGGAGCAGGAAGGAGCCCAAGAGAGAGATCCAGAACTGCTGGGAACCAGCAGCATGGACATTGAGCAGCTAGCATGAGTGACAGAGGGGCATTCTTGCTTAAGGGAGACTGTTTTGTTTTGAAGGCCTTATGGAGGGAAGGCTTGGGAATGTTGGTGTTTCACTGCATTGGTTATGTGTACCAACTTCATGGTTATTATGATGAATTTCGCTTTCTGGTTTTGGGATTCGGCTTTCTGGTATTTGAATAAATGCTTTGGTTCTGTCCTCTATGTGGAGAGTCTGTGACATTTTGTGATTCACAACTACACCATCATGTTTATAACTGCCATAGGCGCTATGAATATCACACTGGTGTTATACATGGTTAAAGGACTTGCTCAGGATCATGCAGTTAGTATGCATCTGAGGCAGGATTTGAATGCCTGTCTTCTGACTCCAGAACTGGTGTTCTTTAGAGTAGAGGAGGTAGACATACAGAATTCTCCTTTTTTATCCGTGATTTAGCCAGTTGTTCAGTGTGCTCTTGGGGGAGCAGTTTGGTGTTGCTAACTAGATGAGTATAGCCCTTTTCCCTGATTATCAGATGGCTGAACATGGTAGCCAAGGAGTCACAGAATAATAGAACTGGAAAGGACATTAGAAATCTAGCCCAACTTCCTTAATTTACAGAGAAATTCACTGCAGTGTGGAGAAGTTAAGTGATTTTCCCAGGACGTACTCAGTAAATATTTGTTACTTAAAAGAGGAACTTGAAAAACATGCTACACTGATGATTGTCACTGTTAGTGTAGGTCCATATTGTTTGCATCTTTCCTGGTCTCACTGACACTCTGATCCAGGAATGCACAAAATGTGGGCTGCTTACGGCCTAAGAGCTGCTTTGCCTTGTTGAAGGATTTCAAGGGGCCAGCAAAACTGACAGAGTGAAGTTCCCTTAGGGTAGGCCTGCGCATTGTAGGGCTGCTTGTGTCTCTAAAGGCTTTTGGGCTGCCTGAAAATAATGTAGAGAATGTAAAACAGGCCCAGGGGCCAGATGTTGTGCAAGCCTGTTCTAATCCATCCTCCATTCGTTTGCTAATATAATGTTTCAGAGCACCAGTGACCTGATTATTCCTTTAGTCAGACACCTTCATTGGCTCCAGCTCTCGCCTATAGGATCAAGTACAGACTGCCATAGCATTTCAGGTTCTCTACCGTCTAGCCCCACGTTACCTTTCTAGACTTCTTTCACCCTGTTCCCCTTTACATGCTCAACCAAACTGAACTCACTAACTTTTCTCAGAGCTCCTGTCTTCCCTTTCCTTCATACAATTGCTTACTACTAAACTGTGTGTTATGGTGGGGTTGGACTGAATGGCCACTTTGGTCACCTCCAACCCTCAGATTCTGGGATTCTTTCAAAGGGTCAGTCATTGAAATCCTTCTCTTTCTTGAAGCTACTACTTCTTCCCTGAAGCCTGAAGGGACATTTCTTTCCTTGTGTTTTTCTACAACCTTGTATAGTCCCCTCCTCTGCCCTAATCACATTCTGACTTTGATCATATTTATTTTTGTATTATTAGACTATAATCACCTTGAAAGTCAGATTCTTTTTTATCTTCTAACCCAGTAATTTGCACAGAGGAGGTACTTAATAAATGTTTATAAATATAATTCCATTAGACTTAAATATGAAGAACAGCATCACTGTCAATTATGTTGTATGTATGTATGTATGTATGTATGTATGTATGTATGTATACCCACGGGCAGTTGGGTGATACAGTGGATAGAATGCTGTGCCCCATCTGAGTTTAAGTCCAGCCTCAGACACTTACTAGCTGTGTGACCCTGGGCAAGTCACTTAACCCTGTTTGCCTGTTTGTTAAATGAGCTGGAGAAGGAAATCACAAACTACTACAGTATCATAGTCAAGAAAACCCCAATGGGGTCATGAACAGTCAGACACAACTGAAATGACTAAACAACAACAAACATACACTCATGGCAGTATTGCCTATATTGGATTGTAATTTTAGTTTTCTAGCATAGCCAGTCATGAAGCTCAACTATACCAAAAATTATCAGAAGGGAACAGAAAGAATATCTTTTCTTTTTTGCTAGGGAGGTACACAATCCAGTGTCCTCTCTGTTACAAAGCAGAGAAGAGTATACAGTGAGTGTTCGAATACTCATGAGTTAACTAAGCAGAGTTATTTCCTGTATCATATGGCTGAGAACTATTTTGAAATACTTATTTATGAGAGGCAAGTACACTTATTTTTCCTCTGAACTATGTTTTGTTTTTGTTCTTCCTTCAAATACAAATCTCAGTTGTGAATTATATATGGTAACCTGGGACTTCCTTCCTCCTGTTATGTAGCTCCCTGGCAGCAGGGTCAAATCTGAAGAGGGGATGGATATGTGTGTCTGAGCCGGCATCTGAGTGTGTGTTTTTTTCCACTTGTGGCCTCTGCCTGAAGTCTAAAGCTAATAAAAACAAACACACATATACACATACATAAGTGAGAAAAGCATGTAAGTATACACACATATAGGTGTACATGTATACATATGTATGGAGTATGTTTTGGAATTATGCATTTTTGAATGATTATCTGTGTTTCTTCCTTTCTCTGATAGTATGAAAAATCAAATCATAGTTGACCCCCAGAATTTTCCTCTCCCCTTGCACTAAGCCAGGCTTTCACGACAAAGACTTTCATGTTCTCTCTCTGCAAAATGGATCACTCTGCCCTAAGGGGTCACTCATCACTCAAATCCAAGGATGAGCATCCTTGTTAAAATTAGGGTATATTCCTAAGGTCTAAAGGCACTTAGATTCAAAATGATGGAAAGGAAGAGGGCTGTGTAAGCCTGCACAGAAAACCAGACACATTCTGAATAAGAGAGTAAAGGACAGTGGAAGTACTTCCTATGTGCCAAGCACTGTGCTAAGAGCAGAGCCTACCGAGAAAGGCAATAAAAAACACTGTCAGTCTCTACTCTCTCAAGGAGCTGTCTAATGGACGATAATTCATGAAAATAAACACCTATTCCTTTGAAAAACACAGAGCAGGTGTTCCAGGCCTGAGTTCTTAACCTACAGCCTATGAACTTGTTTTATTTATACATTAAAAAACAACAACATTATTCTGAGAAGGGAACCATAACCTGCCATGGTTCTTAAGAGTTCCTTGTCCTCAGCTGGCAGGAGGTGTAAATGAGTCATAAGCTTGTAGAGGGCCATAGATGCAATGAGGTTGTTCCTATAGCCAAGTTTGGAACCCTTAATTTAATAGTGGGTATTCACACTCAGATACATGAATTGGGGTCTAATTGCAGATGTCATGAAAACATCTTGTGGGCCTCAGTTTAAACATACTCTGCAGTGGGGGTGGCTAGGTGGTGCTGTGAATAGAGCACCAGCCCTGAAGTCAGGAGGACCTGAGTTCAAATCCGGCCTCAGACACTTAACACAAAAACTAGCTGTGTGACATTGGGCAAGTCACTTAACCCCAATTGCCCTACCTTCCCCCTCCAAAAAGCAAAAAAAAAAAAAAAATACTCTGCAGTCTTTAGGGAGAAGGGTCTGAAGACTCCATAAAAACACAAGGAACACACATCTTTGAAGTACAGAATGATTTCTAGTTCTGACAGGATCATTGACACTTTGTCATAGTTTTCTGTCGTTCCTATTGAACGTGACTTGTTTTTAATTGAGTCCAGCCCCTCCACTGACTCAGCTCTTGCTTACATGGCTTCCTCAGGCCTTTTTCCTATTCTCTGTCTTTTATGTTCCTGAACTCACTTTTCTCCATTGAATTACAAGTCAGTTGTGCTCAAGCCATGTCTTCTCCATGGTTTGACTGGTTCCCAGCCCACTGATGATGGGAAGTGGACCCTGAACGACCATAATCCTTGTGTGACTGTACAAGATATGGAATTTGGAGGAGGGAAACACAAACACTGAAGACTTGTTTATTAAAATTTTACAGGCTAGATCTTCAAGCTTTATGCTTCATTATTTGGTCTTCTAGCAGTCCCTTCAGAAAAAAGTTTGGAGGTCCTCTGACATTAGCAAGGCATTTAAATTAATGATTTTCCACTCTTTTTCCTCCTTCTATGGGTCTTGAAAACTTTGGACATGCCATGAACTATTATTTCACTTTCTTGTAAAAGCAGACATTACATTTTCTTTTACCTAGTGACCAGCTGGCCCCAGGCAAATATGCAAAGTAGGCATGCAAAGTTGTGTGTGTGTGTGTGTGTGTGTGTGTGTGTGTGTGTGTGTGTGTGTGTTTAGCAGTTTCCCATGTCCATTTCTGTTTCCCTCTACCACCTCCTGGAGTTTGTTCTCCTAACCTTGCAATGCCCAGTTCTAGGACTCTCATCTGAAAGCCAAAGCCCTGTTATACTCCACTCAGAATAGGCCTCCCCCAAAGGAATAAATTTTCATGTTCTTTTCTCTCTCTCCTTTTCCCTCAATCCCCAATCTCCATTAAAAACAAAAACAAAAAACTGCAAAAACCTTCTTTTTGGACCTTAATGAAGTATTAAAAGGGATTGATGACTTTTAATTAATTCATACTAAGATGTAAATGGCCCACCTTAGGGACTATTATATCTTAAAGAATTATTTTATCACTAAACCAAAGAAAGCAAGACTTTCAGACTGTACAAAGGAAACATTTTGTTGCTTAGGGCTCTCCTGCAGCAATCACTCTTGACTTCTCAGTGTTGTCCTGACTAGCCATCCTTCATGGGATTAAATTAGTTGACGTCAAAAGAGAAGAAGCTTGGTTACCTCTAACTGTTTAAATAGAGCACTTAAGTAGACTTTCAGCCATGTTAAGAAATCTCCCTTTGAAGGAATTAACTGCCATCAAACACTTAATTGCCAATTTATATCTCTAGACTTGTAGTAAGCAGGCACTTTAGTGGGAAAGATCTAGCACTAGCTATTATTACAGAAGTGGTAAGTCAGGAAATTTCTTCTGGGTCCTTCCATTGCTCACTTCGGTGAAGACAACGTGTCCAATGTGGATTTTCAACTGTCTAGTGGATGCAAATTGTCTGCACTATTATTGCCTGGATTGCCATTACCTCTAACCCCAATTTAGTAGAAAAATGAACTTGCTGTTACTCTTATAATCTACAATGGATTCTGGTGACCATAGAAAATGTCTTTGTCCCTCCATTTTCTCATATGTAGCTGTATACTGTTGGTGGTCCTGTATTATTCTCTCAGTAATGTTTAAGGATTAATTAATGCTTCTTCCATACTTTAATTACATATTTTAATGAACTACAAAATCTTTAAAATGCTTTAAGTTCCTTGGAGATAAGTGCTAAAATATATATACTACTAGTTTTTTTTTTTAAAAGATTGCTTTTGGGAAAAAAAGCCCCTCATTTTGATTTCTATATAAAATGATATTTGGTGGGTGGATTGCATGTTAATATATAAAACAAAATCCTAACAATTATTATTATTATTTTTGCTTTTTGGAGGGGGGAAGGCAGGGCAATTGTGGTTAAGTGACTTGCCCAAGGTCACATGGCTAGTAAGTGTTAGGTGTCTGAGGCCGTATTTGAACTCAGGTCCTCCTGACTCCAGGGGCAGTGCTCTATTCACTGCACCACCTAGCTGCCCCAATCCTAGCAATTATTAATAAAATAAAAGAAGTTAGAGTTATTTATCCTAGAGTGATCAGTAATCATCTTTTAAGTACATAAAAGATTATTTAAAAGGGGGATAATCAGCTGTTTGTTTCCAAAAAGAAAACTGACTTAAATAACAAGGAGAGTTGGGTACGACACGAGAAAGAATGTTTTGTTTGTTTGTTTTCACAGTGAGGGATGATGAACCACAGAAATGGTAGCTAGAAGACTCTATGAAATTTCTATCTCTGGAGATCTTCAAAAACATAATGACTGTTATGAAAATGGAATAACTTGGTTGTAGGGCTTTACATATGGCCTTTGATGTCCTCTTTATCTCTAAAAGTCTATAGAATTTAAGATTACCACTGCATTAGAACAGCTCTTAACTGTGGTGTGCCACTAGGCTGCCAAAAACCAAAGTCAGAATCTAAGCACACATACTCTCTGTCTCTCTTTTTCTTTCTCTGTTTCTTTCTCTCTGTCTCTGTCTCTGTCTCTCTCTCTCTATATGTGTGTGTGTGTATGCATCTGTCTTTGTTACTGTTTATCATCTCTTTGTATCTCTTTGTGGTTCTCTGCCTTATCTCTATTTGTCTCTATCTGTTTTTCTCTCAAGAGAAACTTGTGGCAGTTGCCCTGTGGATCACTTGAGTTTGGGAGTTCAGAGCTGAAGTAGGGCTAAAGGTCTAGGAAGTCTTTTACTAATATGGTAAGCCATAAATAAAAAGAGAAAATTTATGTACCTCTTTCTAGGAGTGGATGGAGTAAGTCACAGATGGGGAAGAGCAAAGCAAAATATGACAACCCTCTACTCAAAAGCTGATTCATAGACATAGAGAGTAGAAAAGAATATTTTCCAAATATAGGACCTAAATATTTAAAGAGTGGATTAAAGGAGATGTTGAAGAAAAGGCAGGGACTCTCCTGAGCTCTCCCCCAGATCCCTCTGAATACTTTAAATAATACCCTAAAACAAATTCTGGAGCAGCAGAACCCACAAAAAGACAGGATAAAACAATTTTTCCGGCCAAAACAACTTAGAAGTACAGCAAGAAAGGTCTGTCATAATATGGACTATCTCTAGCAAACCAGGAGCAGGCCTTGGGAGTTTCTGAATCAGAAGGAATATCAGCTGCTTCCAGAGCTCTCAGCCTAGGACAGTACAGAGGTCAAACAACTGGTCAGAAGGAAATTATAGGGCTCTCTTTGCTAACACTGGGGGCAGAATTCTGTTGTTTTGCCCATACTTGAATCTGGGTGGCAGTCCCAGGGTGAGGAGGAGCAGTAGCACACCAGAGCTTGTGGATTCGGTGAGTAGGGACCCTAGTCACAGTTCCAGGGCAGAAAAGAGTGCTTGTGAGTAAAGAGTATAGGCCAAGATAATAAACACACCTCTCCTTAGGTCATAACACCTTGGAAGAACTGAAAACTTATAGGTTCCTTGAAATATCTCTGAAAACAGCTGCACAAAACCCCTGAAGCTTGGAGCAATATGCCCTCCACCCTGGAAGCAGAGCCACACTTTAGTAAAGAGTTAAAAGTCAAGAAATAGGCTGGAAAAAATGAGCAAAAACAGAAAAATTCTGACTATAGAAAGCTGCCATGGTGACAAGGAAGATCAAAATATACACTCAGAAGAAGACAATAAAGTCAAAGCTCCTACATTCAAAGCCATCAAGAAAAGTATGAATTGGTCTCAGGTCATGGAAGAACTCAAAAAGGAGTTTGAAAACCAAGTAAGAGACATAGAGGAAAATCTGGGTAGAGAAATGAGAGTGATACAAGAAAATCATGAAAAAAGAATCAACAGCCCGGTAAAGGAAGCACAAAAAATACTGAAGAAAATAACACCTTAAAAAAACAGGAAAGGGGGCGGCTAGGTGGCGCAGTGAATAGAGCGCCGGCCCTGGAGTCAGAAGGACCTGAGTTTGGAACTGGCCTCCGACACTTAATCCACACAAACAAAAAAAACCTAGCCATGTAACCTTGGGCAAGTTACTTAACCCCAATTACCCTAAAGGGGCGGCTAGGTGGCACAGTGAGTAAGAGCGCCTGCCTCGGAGTTGGTATGACCCGAGATCAGATCTGCCCTCAGAAAATGAGCACCCACGAATAAATAATGACTAGCCGTGTAACCTTGAGTAAGTTACTTAACCCCAATTGCTTTAAAAAATAATAATAAAATTCAAAAAAAAACAACAGGAAAGGCCAAATAGTAAAAGAGGTCCAAAAAGCCAATGAGGAGAAGAATGCCCTAAATAGCAGAGATTGCCAAATGGAAAAGGAGGTACAAAAGCTCACTGAAGAAAATAATTCCTTAAAAAACTGAATGGAGCAGGTGGAAGCTAATGACTTTATGAGAAATCAAGAAGCAATAAAAGAAAACCAAAAGAATGAAAAGTAGAAGACAATGTGAAATTTCTCACTTGAAAAACAACTGACCTGTAAAACAGATCCAGGATAGTTTTAAAATGACTGGATTTCATAAAAGCCATGATAAAAAAAGAGCCTAAACATCATCTTTCAAGAAATCATCAAGGAAAACTGCTCTGATATTCTAGAGCCAAAGGATAAAATAAAAATTGAAAGAATCTATTGATCACCTCCTGAAAAAGATCCAAAAATGAGAACTCCTAGGAATTTTATAGCCAAATTCCAGAGTTCCCAGTTCAAGGATAAAATATTGCAAGCAACGAGAAAAAAACTCAAGTATTGTGGAACCACTGTCAGAATAACACAAGATTTAGCAGCTTCTATGTTAAAAAATTGGAGGGCTTAGAATATGATATTCCAGAGGGCAAAGGCACTAGGATTACAATAAAGAATCACCTACGCACAAAACAGAGTATGATCATTTAAGGTAAAAAAAAGAAAAAGGATATTCAATGAAATCGATGACTTTGAAGCATTCCTGATGAAAATACCAGAGGTGAATAGAAAATGAACCTTCAAATACAAGACTCAAGAAAAGCATATAAAGCTAACCAGAAAAGATAAATCATAAGGAATTTTAAAAGGTTAAAGTTTTTAGATTCCTTCATATAATTATGATATTTGTAACTCATAAGAACTTTCTTATTAAAGAAGTTAGAAGGAGTATACATAGACATAAGGCATGGATTTGAGTTGAATCTGATGGGATAATTATCTAAAAAATAAAATTAAGGGTGATAAAGAAGAATACACTGGGAGAAAGAGAAAGGGAGAGGTAGAATGGGGGTAAGTTACATGACATAGAAGAAGCATGAAAGAGCTTTTACAAGGTAGGGGAAGACAGGGGGAATGGCAAGGAATGCTTGAACCTTATTCTCATCAGAAGTGGCTCAAAGAAGGAATAACATGCACACTCACTTGGATAGAAATCTATCTTACCATCCAGGAAAATAGAAGAAGGGGATAGGAGAAGGGAAAAAGCTCATAGAAGGGAGGGTGGATTGGGGGAGGTAGTAGTCAAAAACAAAACACTTTTGTGGAGGGACAGGATGAAAGGAGAGAAAGAATAGGATGAGTGGGGGAGCAGTCATAATTGTAAAAAATTTTGAAGCCAGTTTTTTTTTTTTTGGCTGATAATGGTCTCATCTCTCAAATATATAAAGAAATGAGTCAAACTTATAAAAATAAGAGCCATTCCCCAACCAATAAATTATCAAAAATATAAACAATTTTCAAATGAAGCAATAAATTCTATCTATATGAAAAATGCTCTAAATCACTATTTATTGGACAAATGCAAATTAAAGCAATTCTGAGGTTCTACCTCCTACCTATTAGATTGGCTAATAGGACAGAAAAGGAAAATGACAAATGGTGAAGGGAATATAGGAAAAGTGAGATATTAATGCACTGTTGCTGGAATTGTGGACTGATTCAACCATTCTGTAGAGCAATTTGGAATTATGCCCAAAGGGCTATAAAACCATGCATACCCTTTGACTTAATGATACCACTACTACTAGGTCTGTATCTCAAAAGAGATAAAAAAAAAACAAAAAGGAAAAGGACCTATATGTACAAAAATATTATAGCAGCTCTTTCTTGGTAGCAAAGAATTGGAAATTAAGGGAATGCCCATCAATTGCAGGACAGTTGAACAAGTTGTGATATGTGATTGTGATGGGATTCTATTGTACTATAAGAAATTATGAACTAGATGCTCTCAGAAAAACCAGGAAAGATTTACATTAACTGAAGCAAAGTGAAATGAGTATAAACAGGAGAAAATTGTGCACAGTAATGGCAAGATTGTAGGATGATCAACTGTGAATGACTTGGCCATTCTTAGCAATACAGTGATCCAAGACAACTCTGAAGTTTATGATGAAAAATGCTATCCATCCCCAGATGGAATCTGAATGCAGATTGAAGCATATTCTTTTTACTTTCTTGTTTTTTTCTTTTAATTTTGGTCTACATTTGGTCAATATTTTCTTTGACTAATATGGAAATATATTTTGCAGGACTACACATGTATAATCTATATCAAATTGTTCAATGAGGGGGTGAGGAGGGTGGAAGAAGATTTGGAACTCAGTTATAAAAATGAATGTTGAAAATTGTTTTTACATGTAATTGAGAAAAAATAAAATCCTAAATTAAGCAGAAAACAGGAGTGGATTAAAATGCCGTATTCATTTTGAGTTCCTTTTCATGCCTCTCTTTTACACCTTTTTACTTAGCCATCAAATACCCAGAATTGTTCCTTTAGTATATCGGAATAGTGGTGATAATGAAATGTGCTTTGGAAGCCTTAAAGCACTATTTAAATGTAAGTTATTATTATTGCCCCATTCTCATCTTTTTTGATGGGTTTCAAATAGAATCAATCCTGAGACAAGACACTATTCTACTATTATTTAGTTTAATATTATATTCTATTATTATATCTAATGTTCTATGAACCATTGCACAAGGGATAAAATCTTATTATTACTCTTCTAATACGTAAACGATCTGTGATTCCATCAGTGTGGGGAAGGAACTACAAATGTGGGCGGTCCCTCTGTCAATTCAGATTACAACCTCTCTCTGACTTAGTGGGATAGTCCTCTGGAGTTGCCTGAAACTTCTCCTCTACCTTCCTCCCTCTCCTCCTCCCTTGTTACCATCTTTGTCTGTAGTCATTCAAGATGTCACATGCATCCTGGGTCCTCATGATGAAAGCTATCCTCTCCATAAGCCAGCGATTTTCTCTCTCAATGAATCGAAGCCTTTCTGTCTCCTTCTGTAGAGTTCAAGGACAGGAAAAAGCTTTAGAAAGCTTTGGGAGCATCAGCACCTTTACTACACCTGTCTCTCTGATTCCCTTTACTCTGCATTTGTTTTCCTCTAGTTAAGAACCCAGTGCTGAAGCACAGAAATCTTCTGAAATCATGAGGGGAAACTTTTCAAATGGATCCTTTGTGACCTTAAATACACAAAAATGAAGACTACCCTCATGCTCTGAATAGGAGTTGAAAAACAAAGGTAACAAGGAATGTGTTAACATTAGGGCACCCCTCGACAACACTGAGACATGACAATGGCAACAGGGAGAAAAGCAAGTCTCGACAGGGGAGGTTTCACAGGGCTCCAAAGCAGAAAACTGTTGAGGCTAGAGGAGAGGGCTAGCCTTTCACTACGTTTCTGACTTTTTAGAGTTCAAAAAATGCTAGCCTGGATTGCTCTGAGTTGGTTGTTTGCATTTTATCCTATCCATTTAAGACTACTCCTTGATTCCTGGTTTTATTTCTCTGTTTAAAGTGAACAAGCTCATGCTGCTTTTAAAAATCATAACTGTCAGCCCCAACATATAGAGGCAATACCATTTAAGAACAAAAATCAGATGAAAGCCTCACACCACAACATATTTATTTTATGACCAGATATTATCTGAGTAAACATGCTACACCAACTCTCCACATGCAACTATATCTTAAAAATATAGATAAGTGGTAAAAATTACTCTAACTTTTAGAATTGGCAGCATGCTTAACTGATAGGAATATATTTTTTTAAATCATTTTTCTACTGCTATTTTCCTTCTATCCCCCCCTTATACTTTAAAAAATTAGTAATAAAATGAGGGGTAATGATAAGAAAAAATAATGATCTCTGGGGCAATGACCTCTAGGCTCTATTCAGAAACAAGTGAGTTTAAATTGGTTTCTCCAACTGTCCTTTCTATAAAATATGATTTAAAAAACCCATTTACTAGGGGCAGCTAGGTGGTGCAGTGAATAGAGCACTGACCCTGGATTCCGGAGGACCTGAGTTCAAATTTGACCTCAGACACTTAACACTTACTAGCTGTGTGACCTTGGCAAGTCACTTAACTCCAATTCCCCTGCCTTCCCCACCCTAAAAAAAACAAAAGCAAACAAACAAAACCAGTTACTGTGCCTGACCTTTTAAATCCCCAGGGTTTGCAGCTGACTTTTTTTTGTTGTTGTTATTGTTAGCTATTACTAAGAGTAATCACCCCAAGGATACCTTGAATTTCTTTAGATTGACTTGAATATGGTTGTAGATCAAAGGAGGACCACAATCCACTACTGCTTTGGCAGTCTCAACCTGTAAGCAGAAAATGAACATTTTTATTCTAGGTACAGACAATCAAATAAAATCTGCTAAGATTTATAGCCACACTGTTATTAGAAATGGAATTACAGTTTGTCCCCTAAAAAATGTTACCAGCATTGACAACTCACAAGGGAAGTATGTGCTGGAGCCACCTCTTACCAACTCAGAGAGCTAATTGTTTAATTTTCAGTGTGAGCATTTACACTTTGAAAATAGGCAAAGGCTACAAATCAGGACTTGGTTTACTCTTTCGTTGATTGTCTAGATTCTAGACTTAAGAGAGTGGTAGAAAGGGCCAGCTAGGTGGCACAGTGAATAGAGCACTGGCCCTGGAGTCAGGAAGACCTGAGTTCAATCTGGCCTCAGACTCCTGACACGTACTACCTGAGTGACCTTGGGCAAGTCACAATTGCCATCCCTTGCCCCCTCCAAAAAAAAAAGAGCGATAGAGAAAATGTTAATAATGCAGGTAGGTTAAGCTTAAAAGTGTGGCTTGCAGGATTTGTCTTCCTACAGAGAGTTGGTTTTTAAACATGTGTCAGTATTGTCACCCACCTTCCCAACTTCCTTCTCCACCAGTGGAGATCTAACCCCTTCTATTGAGTCAGTCAAAACACATTTATTAAGCAACTGCTATGTTCCAGGAACTGTGCTAAGTGGTGGTCATACAGAGACAAGTAGAAAACCATCATTGCTTTCAAGAAGCTCACAGTCTAATGGGGGAGACACAACATGCAAACAACTGCCTACATACATACACCTTGGCTAGTTTTTGTGAGGTGCTAGAGGACATACAAAACAGAACGAAGCATCCTTCACGCCAACCTTTCTGGTTATGAACCTTTCCACACTGGTTCCACCTAGTTCTTGGAAGAAAGATCTATAACCCATGAATGACCCTCTCCAAGCCAGACCTTCAAGGGCTTCTGAAAGGGTAATATCTGTGTTTTTATATGTGTGTAAATATAGACACACAGAGAAAGCAGATTAGATACTAAACAGAATGTATAGGCATGGAATTTAGAAATATTTTTGTATGTGGACACACATGCAGAAATGTATAACACACAAACACAGCTCATTACTACCATTTTTCATAGGGAACTTCAGGTGAGATAACTACCTCTATCAATGCAGATCTGTAAGGGGGTCTGCAGATTAAGAGTTTTAGAGAGTGATCTCAGGCACTGCAAGATTAAGTGACCTACTTCAAGCCATACAGAGATTGTTGGCCCTGGACCTGAATCTAGGTTGTCCCCACCCTGAGGTTTTTCATTCATATTATATGCTGTTTTTCAATGGAAGAATATTTACAAGTCACTATTCATCACCTCAACTGTACCACACTAAGAATTAAAAACTAAGAATTATTAGTGACATAATGGTTTCATTTAGTATTTCAAGATCACTCTGTACTGAACTTGATAAATCTAACTTCAGAATAAACAAAAAAGAAGTTAAGGAGGTAAATAGAATTATAGAGAGGGTAGATATGATAGACCTCTAGAGAAAGCTGAATGGAGATAAAAAGGAATATACCTTCTTCTCAGTGGTACATGGCACATACAAAAAAAATTGATTATGTACTAGGGCATAAAAACCTCACAATTCAGGGCAGAAAGGCAGAAATATTAAATGCATCCTTCTCAGATCATGATGCAGTAAAAATTAAATGCAATAAAGGGCCATGGAAAAACAGACTAAAAACTAATTGGAAACTAAATAATCCTAAAGAATGAGTGGGTCAAACAAGAAATTATAGAAACAATCAGTAACTTCATTCAAGAGAATGACAACAATGAGACAACATACCAAATTTGTGGGATGCAGCAAAAGCAGTTCTTAGTGTAAGTTTTATACCCCTGAATGCATACATGAATAAAATAGAGAAAATGGAGGTCAATAAATTGGGCATGCAACTGAAAAAACTAGAAAAAGAACAAATTGAAAATCCCCAATTAAATACTAAATTAGAAATAATGAAAAACAAAGGAGAGATTAATAAATTTTAAATTAAAAGAACTATTGAATTAATAAATAAAACTAAGAGCTGGTTTTATGAAAAAACCATAAAATTGATAAACCCTTAGTCAATGTTTTAAAAAATAGATAAGAAAATCAACTTATGAGTATGAAAAATGAAAATGGTGAATCTACTTCCAAGGAAGAGGAAACTAAAACAATAATTAGGAATTATTTTGCCTAGTTGTTTGCACATAAATTTGACAATCTTAGTGAAATGGATGAATATTTACAAAAATATAAGTTGCCCAGATTAACGAAGAGTAAGTAAATTATTTAAATAACCCCATCTCAGAAAAAGAAATTGAATAAGCCATCAATGAACTCCCTAGGAAAAAATCTCCAGGGCAAGATGGATTTACTGGTGAATTTTATAAAACATTTAAAGAACAATTGATTCCAATACTTCACAAACTATTTGGGAAAACTGGAGAAGAAGGACTCCTACCAAATTCTTTTTATGACACAAATATGGTACTGATATCGAAATCTGGAAGAGACAAAATGGAGAAAGAAAATTATGGACCAATTTCCCTCATGAATATAGATGCAAACATTTTAAATAAAATATTAGACTACAGCAACTTATCATGAGAATAATGCACTTTGATCAGGTAAGATTTATTCCAGGAATGCAAGGATGGTTCAATATTAGGAAAACTATCAGTATAATTGATTACATAAACAACAAAACTAGCAGAAACCATATGAGTATCTCAATAATTGCAGAAAAAGCTTTTGACAAAATTCAACACCCATTTCTATTAAAAACATTAGAGAGTATTGGAATAAATGGAGTCTTCCTTAAAATAATAAGTAGCATCTATATAAAACCACCAGCAAGTATTATATGTAATGGGGATGAGCTAGAAGCATATCCAGTAAGATCAGGGGTGAAACAAGGATGTACACTCTCACCACTCTTATTCAATTTGGTATTAGAAATGTTAGCACTAGCAATAAGAGAAGAAAAAGAAATTGAAGGAATCAAATTAGGCAAAGAAAAGACTAAGCTATCACTCTTTGCAGATGATATGATGATATACTTAGAAAATCCTAGAGAATCAAATAAAAAACTACTTGAGATATTAAATAAATTTGGCAAAGCTACAGGATATAAAATAAACCCACATAAATCCTCAGCATTCCTGTATATTTCTAATGAAGTCCAACAGTAAGAGATAGAAAGAGAAATTCCATTTAAAGTTACTGTAGACAAATATTTGGGAATCTACCTGCCAAAACAAACCCAGGACCTATATGAATGCAGTTACAAAACGCTTTTCACAAAAATAAAGTCAGATCTAATTAATTGGAGAAACATCAGTTGCTCGTGGCTGGGCCAAGCTAATATAATAAAAATGACAGTTTTACCTAAATTAAATTACATATTTAGTGCCATACCAACCAATCTACCAAAAAATTACTTTATAGAGCTAGAAAAAATCTAACTTCATTTGGAAGAACAAAAGGTCCAGAATATCAAGGGAATTAATGAAAAGAAATGCTAGGGAAGGTGGCCTAGTCATACCAGATTTTAATCTGTATTATAAAGCAGCAGTCCTCAAAACTATTTGGTATTGGCTGATGTACAGAGTAGTGGATCAATGGAATAGATTGGGTACACGTAACTCAGCAGTCAATTACTAAAGTAATCTACTGTTTGATAAACCCAAAGACCCCAGTTTTGGGGATAAGAATTCACTATTTGACAAAAAACTGCTGGGAAAACTGGAATATAGTATGGCAGAAACTGGACATAGACCATCATCTAACACCATGTACCAAAATCAAGTCGAAATGGGTGCATGATGTAGGTATAAAGGCTGATACTGTGAGCAATCTGGGAGAGCAAGGAATAGTTTACCTGTCAAATCTATGGAGAAGGGAAGATTTTATGACAAAACAAGAGTTAGAGAGCATTATAAAATGCAAAATGAATAATTTTGATTACATAAAATTGAAATGTTTCTGTACAAATAAAGCCAATGTAACCAAAATTAAGAGGGAAGTGGAAAATTGGGAAATAATTTTTACAACCAGTGTCTCTGATAAAGGCCTTATTTCTATAATATACAGAGAACTGAGTCAAATCTATAAGAATATAAGTAATTCCACAATTGATAAATGTTCAAAGGATATGAACTGGCAGTTTTCAGAGGAAGAAATTAAAGTTATCTATAAGCATATGAAAAAATGCTCTAAACCACTACTTATTAGAGAAATGCAAATCAAAACAACTCTGAGGTACCACATCTCACCAGTCAGATTGGCTAAGATGACAAAACAGGAAAATGATAAATGCTGTCGAGGATGTGGAAAAATTGGAACACTAATGCATTGTTGGTGGAGTTGTGAACTGATCCAACCATTCCAGAAAGCAATCTGGAACTATGCCCAAAGGGCTACAAAAAAAAGTGCATACCCTTTGACCCAGAAATACCACTTCTAGTGTTATATCCCAAAGAAATCATAGAAGCGGGAGGAGGACCCGTATGTACAAAAATATTTATAGTAGCTCTTTTTGTGGTGGCAAAAAATTGGAAATCAGGAGGATGCCCATCAATTGGGGAATGGCTGAGCAAGTTGTGGAATATGAATGTAATGGGATAATATTGTGCTATAAGAAATGAGGAGCAAATGGACTTCATAGTAACCTGGAGAAACTTATATAAACTGATGTTGAGTGAGAAGAGCAGAACCAGGAGAAATCTGTAGAGAATTACAGTCACAATGTATGTGTGATGACTAACTTTGATAGACTGGGCTCTTCTCAGCAATATAAGGTTATAAGACAACTCCAAAAGACTCATGATGGAAAGGGATATCCACATCCAGAGAAAGAGTTACAGAGTCTGAATGCAGACTGGAGCAAACTGCTTGCTCTCTTTCTTTTTCTTGTTTTGTTTTGATTCCTCTTGCCCATTCTTCATTCCATTGGTTATAATCCTTCACAACCTGACTAAAGTTTAATGTGAAAAAAAAGATCACTCTGTAGGCACTGAAAGACGAGAAGAAATCTATGTTATTTATCTTTTAAAATGAAGAATTAAGTGAAAAGGAATAAAAGACTCACTTACTAATGGTCATTTCTACTTCACTATGTATTTCCAAAAGTTCTTGTAGTCATTAACTAGGGATGCTAACACTGACCTATGTGTAAATTCTAGGTCTTCAGGTAAACAGCCTTGACTCTCTGTTAATTGCAAAATAAACTGTTACCCAGGAGAGTTTTCTGTTTGGGGAATTTATAAATCAAGGGATTAATTAGAATTTAAGAACATCCAATATGCTACACAGATGGGGAATTGGTAGGAATTACTTTCATTCTAAAAAGGAAGTCTTCAAAATAGCAGTTTCCCTAGTGTTCTTATGCTTTTGTTTTACTGATGGTAGCCAATTTGACTGAGGAGCACTGAAGGATAACAGAAAGCTAGAGTATTCAGGGCCTCTGCCAAGGAAGGACAATCAGAAATAAAGGTAAATGATTTTTGAAAAGACGATTCTGTGAGCCAGTGGAGAGGTGGGATTAGATTCCATTGATCCCCAAATTTAGGAACCTCCAGGATTGGAAGACAAGGTTTATCTCACTCATATCATGGCTGAACTGTCTCCTCTTGGCAGGCAGGGACAACTGGGAAGAGGAGCCCAGAAAGACTACCCCAGTCCCTTCTGAATTAAAAGAAACTGATGAGTTACGGGGTTCCTTGAAGCCCGTGGTTGCTGGGCCTGAGAGGAGACAGAGATACCTGGGGGCCCAGCCTGAGTAGAAGAAGAAGCAACAGTGGCTGGATAGCTCCTCACCTTTTTCATCACCCCTTTGAAAATAAAGAACTCTCCATGAAAAAAAAAAAAAAACATTCCACTGATACAACAGCTTTTCAGAAAGACTTGAGTTTGAATCTCAGCTGGGCTACTTAAATGCTGTGTGACCTTTGGCAAATAATGGTCACTCTGGGCCTCTGTTTCCTCTGTAAAATGAGGAGATTGGACTATATGATCTTTAAAGTCCTTTCTGACTATAAATATTATGATTTTATAAGCCTTTGCTGAAAGTAAGATACCTATATGCAGAATTTTGCCTTGGGACATATAGCAATATTAAAATTTTGGGCAGGTAGGTGAAGTTCTAATCTTAAAAGTCTGTCTGTAGGAATATTATCTAATGAGAAGGTTTTTTTGTTTGCTTATTTGCTTGTTTTTTTTTTAAGGAAAACACAAACTTGGCAGCATCAGAGCCAAGGCAAAATTAGATATTTTTATAAGATAAGGACCTAGTTACCAGAAAGCAGGAGTGACAGGGAAGTTAAGGTTGTGCCCTGATGGGAGAAATGAGACCTTTATCCCATTTTCAAAGACATCCAGTAGTACCTGGGTTAAAGGGGAAAAAAGCCTGAGGCACTGTGTTCAATATACAGTGTGGGAGTGGAGGGCAGGAATACAAGTTTAGATAAACTTTACATATGTGTTACAGCCTAGATAGTTGCTTGTCTTGCATGACATCTATTTCTACTCTGTTTGCTCTTTAGGCTACATTAATATTAATTTCTATTTCTATAGGAATTCATCCTCAATGTGCATCATGTATGCAGTAGGAAGTAGGGCTAGGTATAAAAGAATTTTGCTTTCCCAACAACTTTTCAACAATATGTTCTAAAAGTCTACAGAAATTTCTATACAAAAAAGATTATTATTAAGTGCTGGCCAGTTTTTCACCTTTGTAGTTAAGTGAGAGGAAATGTGCTTTAAATGTATGGAGAAAATTCACCTTTATGTAAGGAGAACTTTCTACCTGTAAAGTAATTTTAAAGTTCATCAGCATCAAATTTCAGTACCTATTCCCTAGAGATATCTTTTAAAACAATATTGTCTCTTTATTGTTGTAATTTATGTTGTGTCTTATTCCCCCTACTGCAATATCAACTCAAAAAGAATGGGCAAAGATTCAGAGCCAATAGAATTGGCAATCAGAGAAGGAATTAAGGGTGTGGCAAGGAAGATGATCATGTAGGGGTGCAACACACAGGGAAAGCTTATTTAAACTTTGTATTCCCCCCTCCCCAGATACACACAGAGAGCAAGTACTTACTAAATATGGTGGCACAGAGTTCCTAGGTAGACTTGGTAAAAGTCCAATTAACACTGACCAAAGAAAATCCTATTTTGGGGTGGATAATCTTTGATGATCTAAGCTGAGGACACTCTTGGGGAGCTTACTAAAATGCAAGCTTTTTAAGGGCAGGAATGATTTTATATTTTATACTTTTGCTACCTCTGCTGTAGGGTAAATGCTTCAAGTACGGACCCAGTGATGAGCTGAATGCCTTTTGTCTGAGGACCAATGTAGCTAAGTTCAGAGAGGCTCATCACAAAGCTGATAACCTTCTTTTGGCTTTAGCAGCTCTCAGAGACCATCTGCTAAGTTACAGAGATTGTCACTTATGTCAGTGGAGGAGATACTCTTACTTGATGAAATTAAAGATTCCTGAAATTTTGAATTATATGTTTTTTACTCCCTCCCCCTCCGAATCTTCCCTGAATATACACTATTTGGGGGCAAGTTCTGTTTGCTTGTTTGTATCCCCAGCACATGGTAGGGGCTTTAAAATATCTGTTCAGTTGAATTGAAGTATTGATAGTTTTAACATTACTCTTGCTTGGGACAGGGCATTAGAACAGCATTGAGCTTTATGCTACTATGGTTTTTAAAGCGTAATCACAATGTATACTGTAGCAAGTAACATTAAAAGAGATAGCTTGGTGTATCCCATTAGTCTTTTAATTTTCTTATGGGTTAAAAAGAAAGGACTAGAAATTACACCAATCAACAAGCTGGTTAGCCTACTAAAGTCCTGAACAGCAAATGTATCACAGTGTAACTTCCAAGAAATTCCATCTGATATCAAGGCTTCAGTTGCAGTCAGAATGAAGACTGACTTTTCTGATGAAGGTTGGAGAGTGGTAAAGGAGTGACAACAGGTTCAAGGGCTATATGTCATCAGCCCAGAGCCTTAGACTGGAGCTTCTCTGCCATTCATATGCCAATAGCACAGATTTGGCTCTTAGCAAAACACAGACGGTCAGAGGAGTGGGAGATCTGCTTTTTTGTCAGGTTAGGGACCACTCTTGAATCTTCAAGATAACACTGAACACCCAAATCTTTTGACTTTATTGTTCTCCTCTTCTGAATGTTAGTATTTACTTGAATTTTGTTTTGTGTGTTGTTTTATGTTTGTCCAAAACCCTCCTAGATTCAATAAGATTGCAAGTTTCTTACAAGCAAGTATATCATTTCCTATTTCTTTTAACCCCTAATGACTACTCTAGTATCATACACATAGTAAGTAATAAATACTGAGAGTAATAGAATTTTACTAGAGATTGTCTTAGTCCTAGTTCTTCATTTTACAGATGAGAAAACTGAGGCCCAGCAAGAGACCTCAACAGTGGCAGTCGGTACTGGAACGTGGCTCTCTTGATTCTCAGGACTATTCTCATTCTGCTATACCACAATGTCCTTCATTCCTTATTCCCTAAGGGAAATCCTAGACCATGTCTTTGTGTCTTTTTTTATATAATTTTGGGGTTTAAGTCAGGGGGAATGTAAAATTATTCTTTTTTATTTTTCATTGCTTTTTTAGAGGGGCAGTTAGAGTTAAGTGACTTGCCCAAGGTCACATGGCTAGTAAGTGTTAAGTATCTGAGGTCACATTTGAACTCAGGTCCTTCTGTCTCCGGGGCTGGTGCTCTACTCACTGAGCCACCTAATTGCCCCTAAAATTATTCTTTTAAACAATAAATTAGAGATAGCCAGAAGATGAGCTGTCTAAAAGATCTGCCAGTCTGTGATCTTTGGAACTGCTAAGAGGAGAAAACCTTCCTTTGCCCCAATGTGGCAGGGAGTCACTCTTCCTCACCTCTACCCTCACCCTTAGGTAAATGGAAGAGTTTTCTCTAACAGTTGATGATATTCTAATCATAGATTTTCACATGTATGTGTCAAGTGCAGATCTATACCATTTTGAATTGTCAGAAAATTGAGCTGATTCATTTTATATATTATTCTTCACAATGACCCTGTTGGATAGGTTCTTAGTTTTGTTATTTGTCTGGAAGAAATTGATGTCTAGGTAACCAACATGACTTTCCTAAGTCCTAACAATATTTGTCTGGTGATAAACCTGAAATAGGAAGTGACAGTGAAGAAACCTGTTTTACTGGTAGTCCCCAACCCACAAACTGGTTCTGAAAATTTGTTTAGAGGTTAGTTGTTTATAATGTAGAATGCAATTATCCATAGAAACTGTGTTGTCAATGGTAGTTAGGTCAACAGGCCACAAAAGCCTATTTAACCCACAAAGTAGTTGAACCAAATGCTCTAGAAACTTTTTTTAAAAATAAGATTTGTTATTTCATCTGTGTAGGGAGCTTCTGGTGAGAAACTTCTACCTTAGAGAGTTTTACATAGCTAGCGTGAGATATAGAACCTGAATTCAGCCCTTCTAAGCTCAGGCAAGCTTTGTGCCATTTTGTCTCTCCGTAGAAACTTTCATCCATTACATTATTTCTGTGGGAAAAATCTATTTGGAGCCCCAAATTAAAAGTATTAGGAACACACTTGTCTGTACTCCTTAATGTGCTGGATGGCAGGAGGGAAGGCCTCTCTTTCCTACACCTTGATGGTGACCCAGTAGTGAAAGTATCTTCCTGACACACCTGTGATACACCTTGATAAGTGTAGGCAATGGCTATGCAGGTGGGCAGAATGATGTAGGAGTGGGGTCAGAGGGCCTGGGTTGGAATCACAGCTCTGTTATTCACTTGGTACATGGCCTTGGGCAAGCCACATCATCTCTTTCAGTCTCAGTTTCCTCATCTATGAAGTGAGGAATTGGACTAAGTCATCTCTAAATTCCCTTTCAGCTCTGATATTTTGTGATCTCAATCTGCACAATTTTCATCTGCATCATTTTATAAAGATGGACAAAAGGAGCCTACGTGTACAATTGTCCTAAAGTATGCCACATTATGTTTAGTGAAGAATGAGTTAAATGGTCAACATATATAATAAAACTTATAGGAAATGGTAATACAAATATCTAAAACTATGTCTAAAATTAATTTTAGATTTCCATGAAAAATAATATTTCACAAATATTGTTCTATACATTCCTTCTGCTACCTCTGTATCAGAGGAAGAAACTGTATACTTTAATGAAATATATCATACAGAATTATAAAGACTTGACAGCCCCTTGAATTCATCACTTCACTAGCATTATAATAATAAAAGAAACTATCCTGTGAAAAGCTATATATTAGGAGGGGTCCTTAATCTTTTCTGTGTTATGGACCCCTTTGGCAGTTGGGTGAAGCCTACTGACCCTTTCTCAGAAGAATGCTTTAAAATGCATAAAATAAAATACATAGGATTATAAGGGAAATCAATCATATTAGAATACAGTCATTTTTTTAAAAGCTCATGGACCCCAGGTTAAGAATCCCTACTGTAGACTAAAATGTAACTTTCAAGTTCTGTCGGTGAGAGTGAAGTCCTGTTTTTCAGCATATATCTATGATGAATGCCACCAGCAGGCCTCCTCATTCCCCACTGGAAGAGTTGAGCTACCACCTTATTTACCTGCTGTTGAACAGGAGCTGCTGAATATGTAATTATTTCTTTAATGTGGGCTAATTTCTGTTCCCTCCTCTTATCATTTGTATCCTCTTGGATCCAGAATGCTGGATTTGATAAAAAAAAAATGGATCCTTGTTCTAATAAGTTAAACAACCATAAAGGATTCACAAGGAGTCTCCATTAGTATGGCTAATGACTTCAACTGGGCATACATCTATAAATAGCAGAACAACACTTCCTAATGATGAAACCAATTAGATGTCGAGAAAGGGTCTCCTGAGATAGGTGATGTGGCGGAATCCCTCCCTCCTTGCCAGCATCACTCAGACACAGCCAGGATGTGGCAGTAAGAAATATGTTCTGGGGAAACAGTAACGTGGAGAGGGAATCAAAAGGGTCTCCATCAACCCTGAATCTGTAGTCTGGGTAATGAGAGAATGCGCTAAAGGCTGCTATCTGGGTAATTAACTAGATGATGTAGTTAACTAGCTATCCTGGTAGTTAACTAGATATACTTTCTCCTATAAACTCCCACTTATGAAATACTAGAGAGAGAACTATGCTCATTTAGATCTGAAAATATTGTTTGTCTGTCAAAATCATCCATGCTCAGTCACAAGGTTAGAATTGTGCCTACCTTTCTCCTGTGGTCTCTGTAGGCTCTCTCCCATGATTTCTGGTTGAATATATTGTCAAAGTAATTAAACACAGGGTGGCAGGATCGATGCATTTCAAAATGTTTGATGGGTCTGTGCACCTCTTCATAAAGAGGTGTCACTTTAACACAAACCTTCATGCAAAACTCTGGAGACTGTACTTGTGTTTTCAGGAGATCACATGGTAGTTGTCATGCCATCCAAGCTAAAGGGAAGAAAAAGAATAGCTGGTGTAGCTTTTCAAACAATATATAGAACGGCAAAGAAGAAATGAATTCCAGTATTCCAAGGGGATGGTTTCTCAATAGTACTTCAATAGAACAGAAATTCCATTTTGGTTATCACTTTTCCCATTTGCCCAGTAACTGAGGAAGAAAACATACCAGATGGATACTATTAAAATATTCCTTTCTTTCTTTTCCTAACCTTTCCTTTCCTTTCCTATCCTTTCTCCTCTCCTCTTCTCTCCTTTCTTTTCCTAATGGAGTCACAAAGAGTCAGACACAATTGAAACAACTGAACAAAAGCAAAAAAGAAGCAGAGAATCTATTAGGATCCATGGGACATGCTACTTAAGTTTAATTGTTTGCCTCTGGAAAATCATCAAATGTTCTGGTCTCATTCACACAGACTGTGGTCAGACATTTGGATGGCAGTGCCTTATTGGAAAATATACTGGATTTGGAGTCAGAACTTGGGTTTGAATCCTGCTGCTGCCACTAGTCAGCTCTGTGTCTTTGTGCAAATCACTTTTCCAATCTGGGAATTCAGCTTCCTAATCTATAAAATGAGGGAAGTCGACTTCATGACCTTTAAGGGCCTGGATAGCTCGAATTCATTCTATGATCCTACTCCTCTTTTAAAAGCCAATCAAACTTTATCATTTAATATTCAATCTAGGGAGAATCTGGTCTCCATAGTTTTAAGTTACACAATAAACACTTCTAATTGATGTGGCTAAGAAATTGTTTGGTTTTCTGGCAGGCCACTGAGTAACTGTGGTTACTAATTAGTGCATTGGAGATAGGTTAAGAATACCTATTGTAATTAAAGACAGTATAAGGAAAAAAGGTTAAAAGAAGAGGTTGATGCTTTTTTTTGTAGCAAAAGTTTAAAATAATGATATTTCTAACCTGCATAAAATGTTATATTATAAACAACAGCATCAGACAAACACTTCAATGGTCATCTCGACCTAGTCTTTTACCAAGTATATACCATTCTGGAGATTCAGGTATATGCAAGAGTTCAATTGTTGCCCTTTGAGGGCCAAAGAAAGATAGAAATATACATAAATTAATGTTGAACAAAACCACCAAAGTGGTGTCAATAGTGTAAAAATAAGTTAACTATAAAAATAAGTTGCGATGGCAAGTTTAACATTTCCTCACTTATAGGATTGGAATAATAAAAAAATTTAAATTAGAAAAGATGCTAATGGGGCAGCTAGGTGGCACATCGAATAAAACACCAGCCCTGGAGTCAGGAGGACCTGAGTTCAAATCTGGCCTCAGACACTTAACACTTACTAGCTGAGTGACCTTGGGCAAGTCACTTAACCCCAACTGCCCTCCAACAACAACAACAAAAGAATGAAGTGTCGAGACGAAAGCCAAAATGAAGATCAGCTGTGGATGTGTCTGGTGATGAAGAGAAAGTCTGATTCTACAAAAATCAATATTGCAAAGGAACACGGAATATAAGATCTATGAATTAGGGTAAGTTTTTGTTGTTATTCAGTCATGTCTAATTCTTTTTGACCCCATTTGGTGTTTTCCTGGCAAAGATAATGGCACAGTTTTCCATTTCCTTTTCCAGCTCAAAAAACTGATGCAAATGGGGATTAAATGACTTGTCCAGGGTCACACAGCTAGTAAGTGTCTAAGGCCAGATCTGAACTCAGGAAGATGAGTCTTCCTGACTCCAGGCCTGGCACTCTTGCCACTGTGCCACCTAGCTACATGTGGTCAGACAGGAAGTGGAAAGTTTAAACATCAAAATCTTGGGTGTCAGTGAATTTAAATGAACAGGGATGGGTGAATTTAATTTAAGTCATCATTACATATTCTATTATGGGGGTGGCTAGGCACCACAGTGAATAGAGCACCGGACCTGGAGTCAAGAGGACCTGAGTTCAAATCCGGCTTCAGACACTTAACACAAAATTAACCATGTGTCCTTGGGCAAGTCACTTAACCTCAATTGCCCTCCAAAAAAAAAAAGGAAAAAAGGACATATATTATTATGGGCAAGAATCCCTTAGAAGAAATGAAGTAGCCATCATAGTCAATGAAAGGGTGAGAAAAACAGTACTGGGGTATAATCTCAAAAATAACAGCATGATATCTGTTTGAATCCAAAATAAAAATGGTAGAGATTTAATAGAAGTCGAAGAGATTAAGAAGAGATGGCAAATATATGCAGAAGAACTATTCAAGGAAGATCTTAACATCTGCAATAACCATGATGGTGTGGTTACTGATTTAGAGCTATATATCTAGGAGAAGGAAGTCAAGTGGGCCTTAGGAAGCACTTCTAACAGTAAAGCTAGTTGAGGTGAGAGAATTCCAGGTAAGGCTATTTAAAGTTCTAAAAGATGAGATTGTTAAAGTGCTGCATTCAATATGCCAACAAATTTGGAAAATTCAGCAGTGGTTACTGGATTGGAAATTTATGTCCCAATCCTAAAAAGGGACAACGTCAAAGAATATTCAACAGTTGCATTCATTTCACAAGCCAGCAAAATTATGCTTAAGATTCTGTAATATGGGTTTCAGCAATATATGAACCAAAAATTACCAGAAGAGCAGGTTGGTTTTTGAAGAACTAGAGACTAAATTGCCAACGTTTGATGGATTATGGAGCAAATGGGAATTTGAGAAAAATATCTACTTCTGCTTCATTAACTACATTAAAGCATTTGACTGTGTGGATCACAGCAATATGTGACAAATCTTTAAAGAGAAGAGAGTACCACAACAATCATTGTTCTTGTCTCCTGGGGAACCTGTACATGGGTCAAGAAGCAAGAGTTAGAATTGAAAAAGGAATAAATGATTGGTTGAGATTGGGAAAGGAGTATGATAAGGCCGAATACTGTCACCATATTTATTTAACACATAGGCAGCGTATATCATGTGAAATCAAAAGCTGGAATTAAGGTTGCTGGGAGAAATATCAACAATCTCAGATGTGCAGATAAGACCACTCCAGTGGCCAAAAGTGACAAATTAAGAAGTCTCTTTTTTTTTAAAGATAAATAATATATTTATAACACTTTGAAAACTCTCAAGTACCACATAAATCTTCATATTATTTCTTTTTTTCTTTTTTTTCAACAAATGCTTTATTAATTTCTGTTTTACATCATTCATTTCCGCCAGATTTTGAGTTACAATCATTTTCCCCCCATTATTCCCCTACCCAACCTCCCAGAATAGCAGTCCCACAAGATATCACTTCCTCCAATCTGCTCTCTCCCATACCTTCTCCCATACCCCATCGACTTTTCCATTAGAGGAAGGTGAATCTTTGTGTCCCAATGCCTGCACATCTTATCTCCCAATTACAAGCAAGAGTATTAATAATAGTATTTATATATATTTGAAACATTTAATGTTAAGACCTCGAATTTCAGATCCATTTCCTTCCTCCCTTGTCACCCATTCCCTCTTGGAAGATAAGTAATTCAGTATATGTTGTACATGTCTAGCTATGCAAAACATTATCATAGTAGATATATTGTACAAGGCTGCTTATAATTCCCTCCCACTCATCCCACCCCCACCTGGTCCATTCCCTACATGATCCTGTCCCTCTTCTATAGTGGGTACTTCCAACCTCCCCTCACCCCAAGGATGCCCTCCCATCCATCATCCCTCCTCTCATCCCCCTTCCCCCTATCCTGCTGCGGGTTGAGATATCCCATTTAGTATGTATGTCATTTTCTCCCTGAACCAAATTCAATGTGAATGTGGTTTTGCCTTTTAGCCTTCCTTATTCTCCCCCTCCTTTGCAACCACTTCCCCTTGCTTCTTCTACATGGGATAGTTTACCCTACCCTGTCTCTCCCCATCTCCTCTTGCCACTTTCCTCTCTCCCCTCATAATTTCATCCCTTGAGTATTCTCCCTTCCCAACAAATTCAACCTATGCCCTCTATCCATATATAACTGGAACCATATACACACACATTCACATATGTATTCATATGACCACACCCCCTTCTTCCATTATTTTCATAGTGAGAAAGATATCATCAGTCACAGTTATTGCTTTTCCATATAGGAATGTAAATAGTTCAACTTTGATAAGTTCCTTTTGATTTCTTTTCCTGATTACCTTCTCAGGCATCTCTTCCTTCTTGTGTCTGGATGTCAAATTTTCTATTCAATTCTGGTTTTTCCTCAAGAATGCTTGAAAGTCCTCTATTCCACTGAATGACCATATTTTCCCCTGAAACAAAATACTCAGTTTTGCTGGGTAGGTGACCCGTGGGTTCATTCCCAATTCTTTTGCCCTCTGGAATATCATATTCCATGCCCTTCAATCCCTCAGTGTAGAAGCTGCCAGGTCCTGGGCTATTCTGATTGTGTTTCCACAATATTGAAATTGTTTCTTCCTGGCTGCTTGTAGTATTTTCTCCTTGATCTGGGATTCTGGAACCTGGCTATAATATTCCTGGGAGTTTTCTTTTTGGGATCTTTTTCAGGAGGTGATTGGTGGATTCTTTCAACCTCTATTTTGCCCTCTGGATCTAAAACATCAGGGCAGTTTTCTTGAGAATTTCTTGAAGGGTGATTTCTAGGTTCTTTCCTTGATCATGGCTTTCAGGTAGTCCAATAATTTTTAAATTGTCTCTCCTGGATCTATTTTCCAGGTCAGTGGTTTTCCCATGAGATATTTCACATTGCCTTCTAATCTTTCATTTGTTTGGATCTGCTTAACAGCATCTTGACTTCTCATAAAGTCATTAGCTTCCATTTGCTCCAGTCTAACTCTGAAGGAATGAATCTCCTCAGTGAACTTCTGAGATTCTTTTCCATCTGGCAAATTCGACTTTTTAAGGCATTCTTCTCCTCATTGCCCTTTTGGGCCTCCTTTGCCATTTGAGTTAGTATATTTTTTAAGGTGTTATTTTCCTCAGTCAGGCTGTTGACCCTCATTTCATACTTTTCCTGCATCCTTCTCATTTTTCTTTCCAATTTTTCCTCCACTTCTCTTATTTGGTTTTTAAAGTCCTTCTTAAGGTCCTCTATGGCCTGCAACCCAATCATGTTTTCCCCTGGGGCTTTTGGAGCAGGACTTCTGACCTCACAGTCCTTTTCCTGCTCTATGCCCCCAAAATAGGAGTCTAGGGTTGCATTTTTCTGTTTCCTTTGCCTTGGCATGTTGCCACTTAATTGCTTGACTTTGGGGCTTGTTGCCACACTATGGCTTTAAGGCCAGATAGAGGAATTTTCGTCCCGAACGTGTGGGGGGCAACTTCGTTTCTGGCAAGCTGTAAACCCACCCACGACTTCCACCCTAGATCACAATCCAGATCCAGGGAGGTTAAAGCAAGAGCGATTACCCCCCAAGACTGATCACTGGATCTCCCTACAAATTTGCAGGCTGGGAGCGGGAGCTGCCTCTGAAAGCTACAAAATGGCGTTTGTCCTCAGCGGCTTCTAGCCCCCAGGGGAGGGAGCCGACGCATTCCCTAATACCAGTCCCAAAGTCCATAGGACACTAACCTCTTACTTTGTCCCAGGCAAGTTTATGTTGATAATTCTGGAGTCACCACAGCTCCTGGTGTTCTGGGGTTCCTCCAGCTGGCTGCTGGCCCTGCCGCCCTGGGGCTAAAACCTCAGCTCATGTGGACCTGGCCTCAGCTCGGCTCGGCTCCTGCGCTCTGCGCGCTGCACGCTGCCAGGTCCCAGACCACTGCGCTGGTTCTTCCTGCAGGGCTGCTGGGCTGTCCTCAGCGGGAGTTTAGCTTCTCTGTGTCGTTCTGTGGGTGCTGGGGCTCCAGAAGTTGTTCAGAGTCCCCTTTTACATCGTTTGGGGGGAATGTGGGGGCAGAGTGGCTTGGATGAGCTGTTTCTACTCCGCCATCTTGGCTCTGCCTTAAGAAGTCTCTTGACGAAGATTTAAGAAGAAAGTATAAAAGCTGGCTTGAAGCTTAACATTAAAAACAATAATAAGATCATGGCAAATGATCCTATTGTTTCCTGGTCAATAGAGGGAGAAGAAATGGAAACCATGTCAGATTTTATATTCTTGGTCTCAAAGATGGTGACTGCAGCCATGAAATCAAAAGATACTTGCTTGGATTCGTAAGTAAATTTTACCAAACATTTAAAGAACAATCAATCCCAATACTATATAAACTCTTTGGAAAAATAAGTGTAGTCCTACCAAATTCCTTTTATGACTGATACCTGAACAAGAAAAAAACAAAACAGATTTAGAAATTATCGACCAATTTTTCTAATGAATACTGAGGCAAAATTTTAAATAAAGCACTAGGTAAAAGATTACAGCAATATGTACAAGGATCTTACACTATGACCAGGTGGGATTTATACCAGGAATGGAGGTGTGATTCAATATTAGGAAAACTATCAGCATAATTGATCATGTCCATAACAAAACCAATAGAAATCATATAATTATCTCACAAAATGCAGAAAAAAGCCCTTTTTGGGGTTTTGTTTTGTTTTTGCTTTTTGGAGGGCAATTTGGGGTTAGGTGACTTGCCCAAGGTCACAAGGCTAGTTTTGTGTGTGTGTGTGTGTGTGTGTGTGTGTGTGTGTGTGTTAAGTGTCTGAGTCTGGATTTGAACTCAGGTCCTCCTGACTCCAGGGCCAGTGCTCTACTCACTGTGCCACCTAGCTGCCCCCCAAAAAGCCTTTGACAAAATACAGCACCCATTCCTATTAAAAACACTAGAAAGCATAGGAATAAATGAAGCTTAACTTAAAATGATAAATAATATTTATCTAAAACCACCAGCAAATATTATCTGCAATAGGGATAAGCTAAACAGCCTCCCAGTATAATCAGAGATGAAGCAAGGATGCCCATTATAATGTCTCCTGTTCAATATTGTATTAGAAATATTAGCTATAGCAATAAATGAAGAAAAAGGAATTAAGAATAAGCAACGAAGAAACAAAACTATCACTCTTTGCGGATGATATGATGTTATATCTGGAAAATTCTAGAGAATCAACTGAAAAATGACATTATTAACAACTTTAGCAAAGTTGCAGGATACAAAATAAATTCACATAAACCATTGGCATTTCTATATATTACCAACAAAGTCCACCAGCAAGAGATAGAAAGAGTAATTCCATTTAAAATAACTGTAGACAATAGAAAATACTTGGGAGTCTATCTACCAAGACAATCCAGGAACTATATGAACACAACTATAAAATACTTTATACACAAAGTCAGATCTAAACAACTAGAAAAATTTTAATTGCTCATGGGTAGACAAGCTATTATAATAAAATTATAATTCTACCCAAATAAATCTATTTATTCAGTGCCATACCAAACTATTAAAAATGATTTTATAGAGCTAGAAAAAATAACCTAAAAATTCATCTGGAGGAACAAAAGTTCAAAGATATCAAGGAAATCAATGGGAAAATAAATGTTAAAGAAGGTGGTCTAGCCAAAGCAGATCTCAAATCGTGTTATAAAGCAATAATTATCAAAACAGTGTGGTTTTGGGTAATAAATCGAGTGGTGAATTAGTAGAATAGATTAGGTAGAAATTACTTTTTTTGGTAAATAACCACAATGTCGGTATATGTTCAAGGGACTCTCAATCTAATATATGATAATCTAGTATATGATAAATCCAAAGATCCAAGCTTTTGGAACAAAAACTCATTATCTGACAAAAACTGCTAGGAAAAATGGAAAATGCTATGGCAAAAATGAGGTATATACCAACATCTCACACTGTATACCAAGATAAGGTCAAAATGGGTACATGATTTACATGAAAAGGATGATACCATAAGCAAAGTAAGAGAATATGGAATAGTTTATCTGGCAGATTTATGGACAAGAGAAGAATTTAGGACCAAAGAAGATAAAGAGAGTGTTACAAAGTGTAAAGCAGATAATTTTTATTATATAAAATTAAAAAGGTTTTGCACAAACAAAACCAATGCAGCCAAAATTATAAGGAAAGCAGACAAGTTTTTCTCATAAAGGCCTTGCTTCTCAAATACATAAAGAACTGAGTCAAATTTATAAAAATACAACTTATTCCCCAATTGATAAGTGGTCAAGGGATATGAACAGGTAGTTTTCAGACAAAGAAATTAAAACTGTTGACAGTCATATGAAAAAAATGCTCTAAATAGCTACTGAGCAGAGAAATGCAAATTAAAATAACTCTGAGGTACCACCTCACAGCTATCAGAGTGACTAATATGACAAAATGAAAATATTGGACGTTGGAGGGGATGTGGGAAAACTGTATCACTAATGCACTATTGGTGGAGTTACGAACTGATCCAATCATTCTGGAAAGCAATTTGGAACTATGCCCAAGCTGTGCATACCTTTTGATCCAGCAATAATACTTCTAGGTCTATATCCCAAAGACATCCAAAAAAGGGAAAAGGACCTATTTGTACAAAAATATTTATAGTACCTCTTTTTGTGGTGGCTAAGAATTGGAAATCAAGAACAAGTGGATTTCAGAAAAACTTGGAAAGACATATTAACTGATACTGAGTAAAATGAGCAGGACAAGGAGAACACTGTAGATAGCAAAAGCAACTTTAACTATGATAGACTTAGTTCTTTTCAGCAGTGCAATGATCCAAGAGAATTCCAAAAGACTCATGATGGAAAATACTAACCACATATAGAGAAAGAACTATGGAGTCTGAATGCAGATTGAAGCATAATATTTTCACTTTTATGTTGTTTTATTCTTTCTGGTGGTTTTCTTCTTTTGTTCTGATTCTTCTTTCACAACAAGACTAATGTGGAAAATATGTTTAACATGATTTTACACAAGTATAACCTATATTGAATTGTTTGCTGTCTTAGGGAGGGAAGGAGGAAAATTTGAAACTCAAAATTTTTTTTAAATTATTTTTTATTTTTTAAGCAATTGGGGTTAAGTAACTTGCTCAAGGTTACACGGCTAGTCATTATTTATGTGTGGAGGAACTCAAAATTTTACTAAAATGAATATTTAGTTTTCAAAATAATAAAATACGATTAAGGAAAAAAAAGAATTCGAAATCAAAGGAATGCCCATCAATTGGAAAATGGCTGGCTAAACAAGCTGTGGCATATAATTATAATGAAATATCATTGTGCTATAAGAAATGACAAGCAGGATGACTTCAGAAAAATCTGGAAGGACATACATGAGCTGATGCATAGTGAAGTGAACAGAACTAGGAGAAGGCTATAACAGCAATATTGTCCAATGAAGAGCTATGAATAACTTAGCTATTCTCAGCAATACAGTGATCCAAGACAATCCCAAAGGACTAATGATAAAGCATAGTATATGCCTTCAGAGAAAGAACTGATATTGTTTGAATACAGACTGAAGCATGCTATTTTTCACTTTTATTTTTTCTTAGTCTTTTTTTTTAACAAAACGACTAATATGGAAATGTTATACATAATTACACATATATAACCTGTATCTGATTCCTTACCATCTTGGGGTGGGGGGAGAGAGAGGGAGCAATTGAATTTGGAACTAAAAACTTTAAATAAAAATGTTTTAAAGAAAGGATGCTTGCTCTTTGGAAGGAAAGCTATGGCAAATCTGAACAGCATACTAAAAAATAGAGACATCACCTTGCCAACAAAGATCTGTATAGTCAAAGTAATGGTTTTTCCAGTAGCAATATATGGCTGTGAGAGTTGGATTGTAATGAAAGCACCACAGAATCAATACTTTTGAATTGTTATGCTAGAGAAGCCATTTGAGAGTCCCTTGAACAACAAGAAATCAAATCTGTCAATTAAATGAAAGAAATTATTCAGACTCTTCATTGGAATGACAAACACTGAAGCTGAAGCTTAAACGCTTTGGCCACATAATGAGAAGACAGGACTCACTGGAAAAGAATCTAATGCTGAGAAAGACTGAAAGCAAAAGGAGAAAAGGGACAGCAAAGGAACATATGCATTGATTGTGTCACAGAAACAAACACGGACTTGGAAAAACTTTGGGAGATAGTGGAGGATAGCGGGACCTGGCACGCTATGGTTCATGGGGTCATGAAGCAGCAGACACCGGACAAATAAATAATAGCAACAATGTGCAAGTCACTGTGTTGGGGAGATCTCAAAATGAATAAAACATAGTTCTTGCTCTAAAGGAGTTTAATTTAGTAGGAAGAATTAAACATCAAATATGATGGAGTTTGTTGAGATGCATATGATTAGAAACATAATGAAAGGTACCAAGAGGTGTGAGAGTTTATAAAATGGAAGGACATGCTGTGGATTGAAGACAGAATATAGAGCCTAAAAGAGGTATATAGCTTTATGCTGGAAGCCCAAGGAAATCTCTTCACTGAACATATGGGAATAGAAGGAAAAGTATGCTTAATTTTTCTAAACTCCATCCTTATTGTTCTTAGGAAATTATCTAGCCCACTTCCTTATTTTTTTTTTGAGGGGGAGAGGCAAGGCAATTGGGGTTAAGTGACTTGCCCAAGGTCACACAGCTAGTAAGTGTGTCAAGTGTCTCAGGTTGGATTTGAATTGAGGTCCTCCTGACTCCAGGGCCCGTGCTCTATTCACTTCACTGCCTCTTTCATTTATTTGTTTATTTATTTTTCTACTCCCTTATTTTGCAGTGAGCAAAATGAAGCCTGGAACAGTTGAATGATTTCTCTATAGTTTAAGGGTTAATAACTAATTGTATATAGTATTCGAACCCAAAACTCTTCTGATTTCATGTCCAATGCTCTTTCCCTCTAGCCATGCTGTAGTCCTTTTAGGCCTTCTCTCTCATCAAAGATCTATTCAAATTCAGAATCTTACAATTACAGTCAAGAGTTCTTAGCAGGCTGTGCAAAAAAAATGAAAATTTAAAATGAAGCCAGTCAGTTGAGAGGAAGCTGACATAATCCAAGAGAAGGCCCATGGTGGGAGGAAGGCTTGTTTGCCTCTAAGGAGATCTACACAAACACTTTCTTTTCTAAAATGGGTGCAGCCTCTCTCCCTGCCAAAGCAAGGAATCTGTTCCTGCTTCCCCACCCTCTCCCTCATTTTATCTTGCTATTAAGGCAAGAGATTTCTTAGCTAAACAATAATAGTCTTTATGCTATTTTAAAACAGCTTATTTTTTGCTGTTGGTCACTTTCCCCATGAATATGCCTTTGAATAACACCCTAACCTAGCTGATCTAAACAGAATGGAGTTTAGTCTGTTGGGATCTGGAAAGAGGGGGCTGTCTGGAGTGGGGTACCATGGTATATTAGCCATTTGCTGAAAAACACCTAACAGCTGCTGCAGGCCTGGAAAGATGAGGGACAAGCAAAACTTGCAGGAGTTTTTGTGAAGCAGAAAAGCTCCTTGAAAAGGATACCATGTTTGTTATGTAGGTCTTACCATACAAGGGAAATAAGCTGAGGCTAAAGCACTTTTTGAAGGCTTTCAATAACATCTGAACCAGTGGGCATTTCAGTGAAGTTATAAGCCAAACAGGATGTGTGTGTTCCTGAGCCTCAGGGGCCAGTAATCAGGAACAATAGGAGGAGGAATACTGGAGAAGTCCAGGAGACAATTTCAGTTACATAGGTACTGGGACCCCAGGCATCTCAATCCTAACAGTGTTTGTTGCTATTTTAATGTGGATCTGATTTTAACATAAACAAACCATTATCCACCCACCCCCCAAATCCAAGGAAGCACTTTGTCAGTATTTTTGGTAACATATCCTTCCCTTCAAAAAACAACAACAACAACAAAAACCCCAAGCCACAAAAAACAACTACACATACAAGCCACCTCAAATAATGTAGAGCTCTTTCTTCTGATTTACAAGGTTGATAAAAAAATTGGAAAAGGATATTTATCTTATATATTTAGTGATTTGAACTACAAAGACAAAAGTCATTTGGTAAGTATAAATTATTATTATTGTTTGACATCTTACACATGAACTGATAATGTTCTATTTGTATTGTTTTACCTTCACATCTCTCAGGGCAGCTAGTTGGTACAGTGGCCCTGGGGTCAGGAGGACCTGAGTTCAAATCTAGCCTCAGTCATTTGACACTCATTAGCTGGGTGACCCTGGGCAAGTCACTTAACCCCATTGCCTCCCCAAAACCAACCCTCCAACATCTCTTATCTATCCATTTCTCTCCACTCATTCAGTACCATCCTAGCACAAGACCTTATCTCTTTTTTTATCAAATGCTTTATTAACTTCTAGTTTACATCATTCATTTCCGCAAGATTTTGAGTTACAAATTTTCTCCCCATTTTCCCCCTACCATCACCCCAAAATAGCGATCCCACTGGATATCCCCTCCTCCAATCTGCTCTCTCCCATATCTTCTCCCATACCCCCTCAAATTTTCTAGAAGGGCACAGTGGATCTCTATGCCAGTGGCTATATATCTTATTTCCCAGTTATATGTACAATAATATTAATAATAGTATATATATTTAAACATTTGATTTTAAAGCTTTGAATTCCAGATTCATTCCCTTCCTTCCTTGTCACCCACCCTTACTGGGAAGATAAGCAATTCAATATAGGTTGTACATGTGTAACTATGCAAAACATTTCGATAGTTGATATATTGTAAAAGACTGGTTATATTTCCCTCCCTCCTATACCACCTCCCACTTGTTCTATTCTCTACTTTAAGCCTGTCACTTTTCAAAAGCGTGTGCTTCCAACTTCTCTCCCCACAGCCAGCCCTCCCTTCCATCATACCCCCCTCTCATCCCTTTTCCCCCTACTCTCCTATAGGGTGAGATACCCTGTTTCCTTTTGCCTTCCTGTTCTTCCCCTTCATTATGACCATTTTCCCTTGCCTCTTCTATATGAGATAGTTTAATCCATTCTGTCTCTCCTCATCTCTTCTCATTATATTCCTCTCTCCCCTCTTAATTTCACCTTTTAAGTATTATCCATTTCTATTAAATTGGTCCTGTGTCCTCTGTTTATGTACACCTATACACATCTATACAAACATTCACATATGTATTCATATGCCCATGTACCCTACTATATAGACATATATGTATATGTATATATATACATACACATACATATACATATATATACATATATATATATATATATACATACACACATATTCTCTTCAACTATTCTCATACTGAGAAAAGTTTCATAAGTTACAATTATCATTTTTCCTTGTAGGGATGTAAATAGTTCAACTTTGATAAGTTCCTTATGATTTATTTTCCCTGTTTACCTTCTCATGCTTCTCTTGCTTCTTGTATCTGAATGTCAAATTTTCTATTCAACTCTGTTTTTTACATCAAGAATGCTTGAAAGTCCTCTATTCCATTGAATGACCATATTTTCCCCTGAAACATGATACTCAGTTTTGCTGGGTAGGTGATTCTTGGTTTTAATCCCACCTCCTTTGACCTCCAGAATATCATATTCCAAGCCCTTTAATCCCTTAGTGTAAAAGCTGCCAGATCCTGTGTTATCCTGATTATGTTCCCACAATATTCAAATTGTTTCTTCTTGGCTGCTTGTAATATTTTCTCCTTGATCTGGGAACTCCAGAACCTGGCTACAACATTCCTAGGAGTTTTCTTTTTGGGATCTTTTTTCAGGAGGTGATTGGTGGATTCTTTCCACCTCTATTTTGCCCTCTGGTTCTAAAACATCAGGGCAATTTTCCTTGAGAATTTCCTGAAAGATGATTTCTAGGTTCTTTTTTATTTTGTCATGGCTTTCAGGTAATCCAATAATTTTAAAATTATCTCTCCTGGATCTATTTTCCAGGTCAGTGGTTTCCCCAATGAGATATTTCACATTGCCTTTTATTTTTTTCATTTGTTTGGATCTGTTTAATAGTATTTTGATTTCTCATAAAGTCACTAGCTTCCATTTGCTCCAATCTAATTCTGAAGGAATGACTCTCTTCAGTGAGCTTTTGAGATTCTTTTTTCCATCTGGCAAATTTGGCTTTGTAAGGCATTCTTCTCCTCATTGCCTTTTTGAGCCTCTTTTGCCATTTGAGTTAGTCTATTTTTTAAGGTGTTATTTTCTTCAGTCAGGTTGTTGACTCTCATTTCATAATTTTCTTGCATGGTTTTCACTTCTCTTCCCAATTTTTCCTCCACTTCTCTTATTTGGTTTTCAAAATCCTTCTTAAGGTCCTCTATGGCCTATAACTGCTCATATTTTTCTTGGAAGCTTTTGGTGTAGGAGTTCTGACTTCGCTGTCTTCCTCCTGTTCCATGCTTTGATCCTTTTTGTCCCCAAAATAGGGAGTGTAAAGTTGGGTTGCTCTGTTTGTTTTGCTTCCTTTTCCTGGTCATGTTGTCACTCAATTACTTGACTTTTGGACTTTTTGCCACAGTAAGACTCTGCTATCAGATAGGGGAGCTTCCATCCCAAATGCTAGGGTTTTCTCAGCTGCCAAAGTTGGGTGCCCTCTCTGAAACCTCCACACACTCTGGAAAGGTGGTTGCACATCACAGGACCTCCACCCTAGACTGCTATCCAGATCCAAGGAAGTTGAAGCAAGAGGGATTACCCCTCAGACTGGTTGCTTGGTCCCCCTACAATTTGCAGGCCAGGAGCTGAAGCTGCCGCATGGTGGCGGCTGCATGGCCGAGGGTGGCACCTCAGCAGCTTCTCCCTCCAGGGGATAAAAACTGACCCCACTCCCAATCTACTAGATCCCAAAGTCCACACTGCACTGACTTCTCACTTTGTCCTTAGCATCTATGTGTTGATAATTCTGGAAACCACCACAGCTGCTGGTGATCTGAAGTCCCTCCACTTGGTGGCTGATCAGGCCCACCCTGAGGCTAAAACCTCTGGCTCACAAGAGGCTAGGCTCAGCTCCCAGAGTGCTGCAATGGCCACTTCCTGCCGACCTGTTGCTCTGTCCTCAGTAGGAGGCTAGCTTCTCTGTGTCATTTTGTGGGTTCTTTAGCTCCAAAGTTCGTTCAAAGTCATCTTTTACATGAGTTGGAGGATGTGGGAGCTGGAGCCCCGGGGAGTCTTGACTCTGCCATTTTGACTCCATTCCCCACCCTTATCTCTTCTTGCTTGTTCTATTACACTACTCTTCTAATTTGTCTTTTTGCCTTAAGCCTCTCCCTACTCCCACCTATCACTCACATGCCAAAATAGTTTTCCTAAAAGGCAGTTCTGCCCATGTCAAACCCCACCTGTCCTCTCTCATTCCCTCCCTCTTACTTCTAGTATCAAATATAACATCCTCTGTTTGGGATCTGAAGCTTTTCATGACCTGGCCTTTTCCTTCCTTTCTATGTACTTGATGATATAAAGTAATCTATATTTGCTATTCCTTACACTTGATGCTCTAAATCCCAACTCTGCTTTTGGAGCAGCTGTCCTCCATGCCTGAAGGTTCTCCATCCTAACCTCTACCTCCTAGTTGACTCAGCTCAAATCCCATATTCTATGGAAGGTCTTTCCTGGTATCTTCATCCTTACTTCCATGCCCTTCCCACTGAGATTACCTTCCATTTACATTATATGTTATAGGTACATAGCTATTTCCATGTTTGTTTTTTCCTTACTCCTGTGTTAGACTGTCAGCTCCCTGAGAGCAGGGACTAAGTTATTAACTATTTCTTAGAACTTTGCACAGTGCCTAGCACAAATAAACATTAAATAAATTCCTATTGACTGACTATACTTACTTATACTTAATTCATGGAAAGATTCTTAAAGCTGGCTTTCTAAAGACTTGGTTTTTAGTTCACCTTCATTATTTACTTGTTTTTTGTTTTTTTTTTCTTTTTTGTTTTTGGGGTTTTTTTTGGTTTTTTGGAGGGGGGAGGGCAGGGAAATTGGGATTAAATGACTTGCCCAAGGTCACACAGCTAATAAGTATTAAGTGTCTGAGGCCAGATTTGAGTGTGGGGTGGTGGTTATTGATAGTAGATATGCATAAATGAAGGTAGGAATGTGGACCCTGCCTCCACCAGTCAAAGAGGATTTTGAACATGAGGTTCCTGTGGTGTTAGGAGACATGGAGTTGTACAGACGGATTTGGAGGCATAGCTTCCATTCAGATATACAGTAGAGAAAACAAATCTTTTTCTCATGACTTGTCAGAGACTCTGTGGTATAAGAATCTTGAATCAGAACCAGAAAAAGAACAGTAAAAAACATTAGATGGTCTGAAATATTCTGATAGATTTTCTTTAGCTCCCTGGCTATCAGTTAAAAGAACTGCCTGACAGTGTCAGGGAAAGCCTCACTAGCCACCATACCTTAGCAGACGGATACAGTGTCAAATGGCCCTCAGAGCTACAGATTGGTAGATGACAGCAGAGAACAGCTCGATCCCTGTGAGACCAGGACAGGTGTCTCTCCCTTTATTTGAGACTCGGCAGCAAACATCAGAAAGCAGTGTGATAATGCCAACAGGGGACACCAACTGCTCTGCACCAGCCAAGATGGGTGACCCCAGGCCACCAGTGTCCCTGTGTGCCTGCTTAGACATGTGAATTCCTTGTGTATTCCCTTTCATGCATGTTCCCTGGTCATGTGTGTTTATCACTTAATATGTCTAAAATAGAAATCATTGTCTTTCCCTCTAAAACCTATTTCTCTTTCTAATTTCCCTATTTCTGTTGAGAGTTCCACTGTCCTTCCAGTCACAACCTCAGAATCATCCTCTACTCTTCCCTCTTCTTCCCTCCTCCCCCAATATCTTAGTCTCTGAGTCTTATCAATTCTATCTCCACAGTTCTGGTATTTGTTCCTTCCTTTCCACTCTCATGGCCATCAACCTAGCTGAGCCCTTTATGGCCGTTCACTTAGACGATTGCAACAGTCTCCTTGCTTCTAGTCTCACCCCTCTCCAATCCATCATCTGCATGGCTGCCAAACCCATACTCCTAAGGCACAGTTCTGGCTATGTCACTCCCTCGTTCAAGAAAATTCAATGGTTCCCTCTTGCCTCTAGGTAACGAAATTCCTCTGCTTGACATTTAAGTCCCTTCATAATGTCTAGGTTACCTTTCCAGGCTTATTTTACATTGCTTCTTTTCATACACTTGTGTTCCTGCTCAAATAGTTTTGCTTTCTTCCATGGCATTCCATTTTGTACTTCTTTGCAAGATGCTTCCCTTGATTTCTGTTCAAGGCTCAGTTCGGGTGTAACCTCGTGAATAAGGCCTTTTGTGCTCTTTCAGCTGTTAGGGATCTTTTACCTCCAAAATTACTTTGTATTACAAAGTAATTACAATATACTTAATTATTTTTTATTTATTTGTGTACATGGTATATTTTATCCAGTAGACTGTAGATTCCTTGAGGGCAGGGATGGTTGTGTCTTTGAATCGTCAGGGCTTAGCACAATGCCTTACACATATTAGATGCTTAGTAAATGTTTGCTGAAAGAATGTGTGTTTTCTAGTTGTGTAACTTTCCCCTCTGGTCATGCAGTAACCAATTCATTGCATCCCCTTTAAGAATGTGGAAGGATATTTTCCTTTCATTTTCTTTTCTATCTTTTATTAAATATTGTTTTAAAAACAAACTAATATATCATCTGACTTTCTAGTAAAAGCTTAATGGGGGCTCATAAACTATGGCTTTGATTAGATGCTAATCCTCAGAATTCCTTGATGCTGAAATAGCTTTTTTAAGGCCTCATAAAAGACAGGATGCCACAGGTATTACTCGGGCAAATTTGGTTATCAGTACTCTTGATCTTCCATTCCATTCTATGGTGCCCTTCTTTTTCCTTAGGTATTCAGTGACCTCTTAATTTTATACCCTTACTCCCATCAAAATATGCTATCAGGAAAGGACCTGAAGCTCATTCATTATGAAATAAGTGTGAAATTCAATCATAGTGAACTATAAATAACTGGCAGTTTAAAATATTATCTTCTTCCAAGGACACATGAATTTTTAACAGATCCAGAATTTTAAGGTAAAGAATAAAACTCTAAATCCTTAATTTCATATAGGAGTTAAAAAGCAAAGGGGATTTTTTTTTGGAAGAGAAAAGGAATTTTTTGAAATAGTGGAATTCTTCTCTTATTCCTGAAATCATTCATTATACCACAGCATACACACCCTCAATTTATACATAAGGTGGTTTTGATTTTGTGATACTGGGGAGATCTTAAACTGCTTGCTTAGTCCAAGTTGACCCGCGAGAAGAAAAGGAATAGTATTATCCATTTAGGACTACCCATACATTGACTTTCAAAGAAGGTAAAGTTTATCTTGGTCCCTTTTCAACTTTTCTTCAATTGCTATCTTGGACAGCTTTTCTCCTGTTCTCTAGATACCCATTAAGCTGGTGTTGAACCTGTGACTGTCCTATGCCTTGGTCTACTTTTACCAAAAGTGTACCATAGTACAAAATATTGGGGAAAAGTAGTTTTGGAGTACAAGGACCTGAATTTTATATCATCATTGTGCTCTTTACTACATTTCTACCCTAAACCAAGTCATGACATCTCAAGGATTTAAGTTTCCTTATCTGTAAAATGAAGGGTTGGATTAGATAATTCTAATGTCCTTATGCTGACTTTAGCCCTAGATCCTAAGAATACATTGCACTACTTATCTTTTCCTTTACTATCCTTTTCCCATCTCCTTTTAGAAAACTCAGTTGCTGCTTGAGAAATAAGAATTTACCACACCTTTGCCCTTCGGTGAAATAATAATATTATTAGTCTAGCGCTTTAGTTTCTTCCTAACTCTGTCTTGCTACTCCTAAAAGAAAAATACATAGATGTGTTTTGGTTTAATTTTCTCAATTCTGTGGTTTTTAAAAAATAGATTCTACTTATATCTTTTGTCTTTTTTTAAATAATTTTTATTGATGTCTCTTTTTTTATGCCTATCTTCTTTGTATCACCTATTTTCCCATTGTACCTTTCTCAAATTCCTCTAACAGTCATCACTTATAGCAAAGAATAAGAGATCGGAGTAAAAGAAAAATTCCAGCAAAACCAATCAACACATCAAAAAAGTCTGACATTACACACAGTGTTTCATACCCATGGACCTTCACTTCTGCAAATGAGTGAAGTGGAAGCATCTTTGAGCCTAAGCTCAGTACCTATCATCTTCTGACATTCCGTTTCAGGGGTTTTTTTGGTTGTTATTCTTTCCATTTCCATTGTCGTTGTCATTGTGTATATTGTTTTCTTGGCTTTGCTCTCCTTCACTCTGCATCATGTTATGTAAGCCCATGCTTTTATGTATTTGTCATTTCTTGCAGCAGAGTAATATTTCATTTTATTTGTGCATCATATTTAGGCACCCCCCAACTAACATTTCCAGTTCTTTGCTACTACCAATCCTGATGAAACAAAATTTTGTTGCTGTCATCTTCTTCTTCTTCTTCTCTTCCTTTTCTCCTCCTCCTCCTCCTTTTCTTCTTCCTCCTCCTCCTTCTCCTCCTCCTTCTCCTTCTCTTCTTCCTCCTCCTCCTTCTCCTCCTCCTCCTTCTCTTCCTTCTTCTTCTCTTCCTCCTCCTCCTCCTCCTCCTCCTCCTCCTCCTCCTCCTCCTCCTCCTTCTTCTCCTTCTCCTTCTTCTCTTTCCCTTTCCCCTTTCTCCTCTCTTTTTCCTCTTCCTCCTTTTCCAGAATGATTGTGCCAAATCACATATTTACCAATAATGCATGAGTGTGTCTATCTTTCCACAACCCTTCTAACATTGGTTATTCCCTTTGTTTGGCATCCTTGCCAATTTGTTGGTTCTGAAGTGAAGCTTCAAGGTAATTTTGATTTGCATTTCTTTTATTATTAGTTAACTGAAGCTTTCTTCCATATGGTTCTTAGTAATTTGCACTAGAAATTTTCCTAATAAATACAGGTACAAAATTAGGATTATTTCTTTCACTGCCATTTTTTGTTAGAGTTATAGGGGTGCTAGCAATAGCAATGAGATGAAAGAAAGACATAATGTTAGGGAAAGAGGTGACAAAATTACCCCTATTTGCTGTTGAGATGATGATTTACTTTAAAAATCCTAGAATACCAACAAAAGAACTAATTAAAATAACTAATAGCTTCAGCAGAGTTGCAGGCTATGAGTTAACTCACAAAATTCAGTAGCATTTCTACAGGAAGCCAAAAAAAGAAGAGGGGTCCCATTCAGAATAATTACACCATACATAACATATTTGGGGGACAGCCTACCAAAACATATTCAATAACTAGTTAGTATAGATTCAGAAACAAAATTCTCCTTAAGAAATAAAAAACAAGGGGCAGCTAGGTGGCACAGTGAATAGAGCATTGGGCCCTGGACTCAGGAGGACCTGAGTTCAAATCCAGCCTCAGACTCTTGACATTTACTAGCTGTGTGACCTTGGGCAAATCACTTAACCCCAATTGCCTTACCTTCCCCCTCCAAAAAGAAATAAAAACAACTTAAATAGCTAAAGTAATATTGAGCATTAATGGCTGGGCTGTGCCAATAGATTGATAATGATAATACCCCCAAAGTTAATTTACAGATTTAATACTACCAATCAAACTACCAAAGGCAAACTTTATAAAGGCAGACAAAATAACAAAACTCATTTGGAGGAACAAAAAAATCCAGAATATTGAGAGAAATAATGGGGGGAAAGGCTAGGGATGAAGGGGAAATAGCACTTCTAGACCTCAAACTCTATTTTAAAGCAGCACTCATCAAAACTCTTTGGTGTTAGTTAAAAAATAGAAAAGTAGAACAATGGTACAGATTAAACTAGGAAGAAAAAAAAACAATTGAACTCAATATTCCTGTTATATGAAAAATTCAAAAATATAAACTACCCAGACATCTTATTACTTGATATGAACTTCTGAGAAAATTAGAAAGCATTATGACAGAAATTCAAAATGGATGCATGTTCTGAGTATTGAAAATCACTATATTAAAAATTGAGAAGAGAAGCAGGTAACATACCTTTTATAGATTGGTAAGATGTGTATTCTTTTACAAATTATTTTATTAATTAATTTATTTTTAGTTTTCAACATTCATTTCCACAAGATTTTGAGTTCCTAATTTTCTCCCCATCTCTCCCCTCCTCCACCCCAAGATGACATGCATTCTGATTACCCCTTCCTCCAGTCTATCCTCCCTTCTATCACCCCCTCCCCTTATCCCCTTCCTCCTTACTTTCTTGCAGGGAAAGACAGATTTCTATACCGCATTACCTGTATATAAGATGTGTATTCTTTTTTTTTTTGCTTTTTGGAGAGCAATTGGGGTTAAGTGACTTGCCCAAGGTCACTCGGCTAGTTTTTGTGTTAAGTGTCTGAGGCCCTCCTGACTCCAGAGCAGGTGCTCTATTCATTGCACCACCTAGCTGCCCTAAGATGTGTATTCTTAACCAAACAAAGGATGAAGACATTTATGAAAGATAAATAGATAATTTTATTATATAATTTCTAAAAGCTTTCAGAAAAACAAAAGGTAGGGTTCTAGAAGAAGAAAGGAAGTGGTCTACCGGGAAGGCAGAAACGGGGGAGAAGTGTTTGCAGTAGTTGGACTGGGTGTCTCCTAAAGACCTTTACAATTCTAAATCTAAATCTATGATTCTAATGTTAAACTGTGCAGGGCTAAGTCCAAATAGATCTCTGAAGCTTTCTTCCAAGTTGACATTAAATAGTTAATCTCTTAACCTCTCTTAACCCAGCCACTGAATTTTTGAGTTAATTTCTTAACCTTTGAGTTAATTTCATAACCAGTCAACCAAAACTACTCTATCCAAAGTCACTAATAAGCTCTTAATTGCTAAATCTAATCCTCTCACCCTTCTTGACCTTTCAGTAGAATTCTATAGCATTGGACACTGTTGACTACCTTCTTTTTCTGGATTGGTAGTAGTTCTTCTCTGGATTTTTCTCACATTGTTTTCTCTTGGTTCTCCTTCCTTTCTGACTGCTTCTTCTTAGAGTTATTCATCCTTTCAATGGATTATCATCCTTGTCCTCCTAACCATGGGAGCTCTGACTTTGTTCCTTTTCTCCATCTAGACTCATTCTCTTGGTGAGCTCATAAACTCTGGAGTCTAGATATAATCTTTATGTGTGCTAATTACATAGATAAAAATCTATGTTATTATATTTATCTTAGTCTCAGTGGTAATAGGACCACATCACAAGCTACCTATTAGACATTCAAATTACAGATCCTATAGGCATCTCAAACAAAAAAATGTCCAAAACAGAACTCATCTTTCACTCTCAAACCCACTTTTCTCTTAATATTCTTTATCACTGTCGAGGGTACCACCATGCTTCCAAACAAATTTACAGCCTTGATGCTATCCTTGGTTCCTCACCCTTATTCTTATTCACTGCATATATCCAGTCAGTTGCCAAATCTGGTCCTTTCTGTTTCCACAACATTTCTCTGATATGCCCTCTTATTTCCACCCACACTTCTACCACTCTAGTTCAGGTCTTTATTAGCTTGTCTGAACTATTTGGTTTACCTGCCTCAAGTCTCTCCCCATGTAGCCACCAAAGTGATTCTCTTTCAGTTGAGGTCTGCGTATGTCAACCCCTCACACAATAATCTCCAGTGGTTTTCTACAACCTGTAGGATCAAATAAATGTAAACCCCTCTGTTTGGCATTTAAAGATCTTCACAACTAGACCCTTCTTCCCATTCTGGTCTTTTCCATATTCTCTACAGTCAGCCAAATTGGCCTTCTTGAATTTTCCACTCCATTTCTCTCTGTGTACCTTTGTAATGGCTATCTAAAATATTTTCCTTATTTACCTCTGTCTCCTGGATTTCCTTGAAGATTCAGTTCAAATACTATTTATAGCATGAGATCTTTCCCCATCTTCTCAATTACTAGTGACTTTCCTGCAAGATTTTTCTTGTATTAAATTTGTATATATTCTATATGTACAGGTTGTCACCTCCATTGGAATGTAAGCTCCTTGAGGGGAGGTACTATTTTGCTTTTGTCTTTAGTATATGTCAGGGGATTAACAATTTTTTTTAATTGAATGATTCAAACAGTTCTAAATCATCCTTATTGTACTCCTCACCTCCATCTTTACCACAAGAATAGCATGAGATACTTTATCTATTGGTTTCCTAAAATCTAGGCAAACTGCCAAACTTGGAGTCAGAAAGACCATGGTTCCAAATCCTACCCCTGCCACTTCCTAGGTATTTGATCATAGGAGAGTCACTTAATTTTTTTGAGGCTTGGTTTTCTGAGCTATAAAATGGAAATAATAATTCAGGTATTACTTACCACATAAGGTTTTTTTTTTTGAGGCTCATATCAGATAATACAATCCTTAAAGTGCTTCTATGAATGCCAGTTGTCTTTAATTTTTTTTTTAATAATGCAATCTAGGTAAGCCATAAAAGAGAAGCAGCAATTTAATCACTGCTGTCATAAAATGCTGCCCTTAGAGTCAGGAAAATCTGGATTCAAGTCTGGTCTTTGACCCTTACTGGCTGTGTGACCCTAGAAAAGTGACTTAATACTTAACAGTGTCCCCAGTCAATTTTTTATGATCATAATTTGCAGGACAACTGACGATTGGCATCAGCAAAAGGAAATTGCTCAGGAAAAACACAGATCTGAACTAAAAAAAACAACAAAACACAAAAAAAACCCAAAACAACAACAAAAAATAACCAAACAATCCCAAATCTCTAAACTGTAGTTATTTTATCAATCCCCCACCCCCCCATTACAATCCTTCCCCAACCCCCACCCCCACCCTCGGAGGGCTCCCTCTGCTGGCCCCACCCCCAGGGTCTGGTCACCATGACTCCCTCCTGCATCCGGGGTCTGGGCCCCCACCCTCAACCCCCGGACCGGGGGCTCAGGCCAGGCTCTCTGAAGGCCCGACAGCCTCCTCTCCCGCCCCCTCTCCCGCCCCAACGGTGCAGTTGGACGGTTCTCTTTGAAGTCCAACTTTAGGACTAGGTCTAATTAGGACCTCCTAGGGTTGAACTTGGGGGCATAAGCTGATCCCCTCTTGGTCAACCAACCCTCTCTTTAAAACACTTGCACGAAAGTCAGGAGTTTGGGTTTTATGGTAGAGGTCTGGGGGTGAGGAGACGGAAAGTGACCAGATAATTCCCTTAATTCCTTCGTTTTGGTCCATCAGGCTCCTGGACCTCTGTCCAAGTTGTCTCTACCATTTTCTGATCTAACTCTTACCTGGGCTCTCTCTTTCCTCCTCTGCATTCTGCGAAGACCACACTTGTCAAAATCTCAGGCTTTTTCGCCGCCATAGTAGATAGCTGATTTATCCTAATACTAAACAAATATTTTCCCACCCCCCTCCCCTTGACTTCAACCCCTTCTCCCGCCCCCCTCCCTCCACCCTCCCCACCCAAGTTCTGAGACTGTACTATCTGGTACCCAGCATTCTCTCGGACCCAGCCTTTCAGGATTCCATTCTTTACTGGCTTGACTCTCTGGCTTCGGTTCCTAAAGCATCTCCCTCATGACTAAACAGCTTGCCGTAGGAAGGGTTTCTTTCTTGTACCCTTATTCCCTGACTCCAAGGAAAGTCACCTACTCTCACAGATTTAGCTATATTACCTGGAGGACTCGTACATCTACTTGTCTATCCTTGAACCTAGTGAGCCCCATCCAGCCCAGAGGGCTCCTAAAATAGGGCACTATGACCATTAATAATCTTTTGTTTAATATATCATAAGCATTAATGTTAATACTTAATATAATATTTATTGTTATTTTTAAAGCAGATACCAAGTGTAATGGTGTCCCCGTCAGAATCACCACCATTTTGTTTTTACTTGTTCAGGTGAAATGTTTTCTTTTATGGTGGTAGGAGAAGCAAAAGAGCTAGATGACCTGTGGATTATTTTTCTTCTCTCAAGTGTGTTGTAACCCCCAAATGTTTGAGAACTACTGATCTTTTTTATAGTGTGTATATGTGGAGAAGAGGCAGTGATGTTCTAAAAAGAACTCTGTAATACTCAGGAGACCCAGCTTTTAGTCCTGGTTCAGCTGTTAATTTACTGTCTGAAACTTTGGTAGAGTAAGTCACTTTACCTCACTGGGCCTTAGTTTCCTCACATATAAAATTAGAGCATTGGACTAAATGACCTCCAAGGTCCCTTTCAGTCATATAGGATCATAGATTGGGGAATGGTAGAACAAATTTATGGTATATGAATGTAATGGAATACTATTGTGCAGTAAGAAATGATGATGGGAGCAGTTTCAGAGAAACCTAGGAAGACTTGTATAAACTGATCCAGAGTGAAGTATGCAAAACCAGGAAGACAATTTATATTATAACAATAATGTTATAAAAATAAACAATTTTGAAAGATTTAACTCTGATCAATTCAACTTTATTTCAGAGGATTAATGATGAAGAATGCTGCCCATCTCCTGATAGAGATGATATACTAAATACACATAATGAAACAAATATTTTTTAACATGATCAATGTGGGAATTTGTTTTGCTTGACTATGCATATTTCTTCCAAGGGTTTTAATTTTTGTTTTTCCGTGCATGGAGGAGGAAGGACAGAAGAAGAGAAAATAGATGTTTGATCATTACAATTATTTTAAAATTATAGAACCATAAATTTAGAGCTAGAAGGACTTTAGAGGACTTTAACTCAAGGGTTCTTGTAGAAGTGAAGTGACTTGAACATAGTCATACAGCTGGTGGTGGATTCCATCACAGGTCCTACAAAGGCAGCATGCTGTACTTGCATGTTGTTTCTTTGCCTGTAAAAGTGAGGAGAGTTGAACTAGACGATTTATAAGGAATCTCACAGCTCTATTATTTTAACATTCTATGAACATTTCCTCCTCTCAAGACCACCTGCCTTCAAAATAATCCTTTCCAAATCTATCTCTATTATCATTGCCAAAGCTGTCCTCTTTTTTTCTGACCTCAGCAGCCTTCTTTCTCATAGTTCTCTAGTGATTTTCCTTTTACTTCCAGAAAACACCAATACTTCAAGTCTTTCCTCCAAAAGGCTTTCTGGACTGTTGCACCCCATGTCTTTTCTGTTCTCAAACCTTTCCCAAAGTACTCATGAAATACTTTAAACAAACATAGCAGAACTTAAACATCTAGATGAGTTCTGTTCTCTTCAAATTAATCTCCTTGGCAGCCCTGATACTTGTTCTACCCAAGTGCCAACAAGAGAGTAGGCAAGCCAATCTAGCTGGAGCAGCAAAGCATTCTGAGGGAGAAACAATGGGCAGGATGTACCAAATTCATCAAACTGTCACCATTTCCTCAATGACCACCTTCCCTAGGTGTATATAGTCCAGGATCTTGAGCCCAAGAAACTAGAAACAACAGAACCATTCTCATATCCCAAGGCCACCACCCTAGTTTCTAGCCTGGTCCTCAACCTTTGTAGAGATTTTACCTATTAACAACTTCTGCAGGAGTTACAGACCCACCTTCTCAGGGTTACACAATTGAAGATGTAGAAAAGAAGGTTCTTATACCAAAGATTCCTTGTAAAATAGGATAAAGTATTAAAATAGGATAAAAAGGATAAAAAGAGCATAAGTAGATATGATTTTTTTTCCTATGGAAGTGGAATAAATACATTAAAGAAGATGGCTTAGCATCAGTTTTGCCACTGTACACTTAAGACCACTGGGCCTTTCCTTCTGACTTACAACTGAAGCCTCCTAAATGTGTGGTCTCCTTGCTTTCCTCTTTGTATTCCTTACTTACTTACACAGTGTACTTACACTTACACAAAGTACTTACACAGTGCTTTGCTTACAGTGAGTGCTTAATGAATACTTTAAAATAATTACATTAATTTCAATGATGCTTCCTTATTTTGAATATTTTTATAAGTCTTCTTTGTCAATTGCCATTTGAGTTCTTGGCATATTCTTATAAGCATTATTGGGAAGGGCAGATCTTTGTCCTTTGACGGTAGATTTGGCTTTTGAAATTAGCCAAAAGTAATTCAGTCAATGAAGTGGATAATCAAGCCAGAAAATACTGTTAGGGGTCAAAAATGAGGTGTAATTATAAAGTCACTAATTTATTGTGTGGTTCATAAACTGGCTTTGGAAATAATTAAAAAACAAAGTTTCCTTCCTATATTAAGCCCATCCTATATGCTAATAAGTGTGCTGGGAGATGGGCATATTAAAGACAAAAAATGAAATAATCCCCACAAGGAGCTTACATAGCATTTGGGGTTGGATACATACATACACACACATACATACATATATACATACATGCATGCAATATATGTAAACACACATATACACATATAAGTATTGATAGATTAAAGATAAAGAGAAGGAATAAATAAATGCAAGGTAGTTTGATACAAATTAGTTAGCAGTTATAATTAAGAAAAATTTCTTGGAGAAGGTTGTCTTTAAACTGACTCTTGAAGAAAGAGAGAGACTAGCAGCTAGGAGGTGAAGTGGATAGGGAGCTGGGCCTGGAGTAAGGAAGACTCATCTTTCTGAGTTTAAATCCTGCTTCAGACACTATCTGCTTCAGACACTATCTGTGTGACCCTGGGCTTCACCATTTACCTCAGTTTCTTCATCTGTGAAATGAGCTGGAGACAGAAATGGCAATCCACTCTAATATCTTTGCCAAGAAAAACACAAATGAAGTCATAAAGAGTTGGACAGGACTGAACAAAGTTCAGAAGGTCCTTTATAATATAATCCAAGTGAGTGGTGATAAGGGCTTGAATTAAGGGTGTAAAGAGATACTGTAGTGAGATACTGAAATGACAATATTTGGCATTTAATTAGATATGTAAATGAAAAAAGATGGGGAGATGAGGATAAGGATAATAGCAAGGCTATAAATCTAGGAGACTATAAGAATGGTGGTATAATAAAATTAGGGACATTTGGAAAGAGTGTGGTTTTTAAATTTTTTAATTTTTAAGTTATGGAATAAAACAAGCATTTCCATATCATAGTACAATAAAAAAGATGATTGTCCATGAAGCTGCAAATCTACTATGCATCTATACCTTTCAAATATACAACAAAATTACCATGTAAATTTCTTTTTTCCCCTCCTCCATGGCTATCATTAGCTATATATATATATACATATATATATACTAATTGGTATATATATGTAAGATTATTCTATACACTCTTCTATTTATCAGTTCTTTCTCTGAATGCAGATGTTATATTTCTTCATATGTCCTTTATTATTAATTTGGGTATCTGTAAGAGATAAAATAACTCATTTGCTTAAAGTCATTCTTAAAAATATTGCTGTTACCATATGCAATATTCTCTTTGTTCTGCTCATTTTGCTTTTCATTATTTTATGCAAGTCTCCATATTTTTCTAAAATCATTGAGCTGATAATTTCTTATAGCATAGTAGTATTCCATCACAATCATATACCACAATTTGTTCCACTATTCCCCAATTGATGGGCATCCATGCAATTTCCAGCTCTTTGCCACCGCAAAGAGGAAGTGTTTTGAATAAAGACAATGAGTTCTATTTGAACATGTTGAGTTTGAAATGCCTCCAGAACATTCAGTTTGAAATGTCCAATAGGAAGTCAATGATGCAGGACTGAAATATCCTACATATGATGCAAACTGGATATGCTACTATGTAGAAGTCACTTAATCTCCCAATGACCCAGACCACTATCAAAGACTCTAAATGGGGGACAAATTGCCAGTTAAAAAATTTTTTTTGAGGGAACCAGTTTTCTTGCATTTTTTCACACTGGTCATTTCCTGGTTTGCCTCCCACTCCCTACCATACCTCTCTCCCTCACTCCTCCATGAACTTTCCCTTCAAACAGAGAAAAACAGTAAAATGAAAATAATTGATGCAGTGACCTTGTCTGACAGTATATGCAATGTTTCTCACCCATCATCTATCTCTCTGTGAGAGGAGGAGTGTATTTCATTTTTTTATCCTCTAGGAGCAAGGTTTTAATCATTGCATTTGGTCTGAGTTCAGCTACTTTCTTTTTTTTTTTTTTTTTTTGCTTTTTGGAGGGCCATTGGGGTTAAGTAACTTGCCCAAGGTTACATGGCTAGGTTTTTGTTTGTGTGTGCCTTAAGTGTCTGAGGCCAGATCCGAACTCAGGTCCTTCTGACTCCGGGGCCAGCACTCTACTCACTGTGCCACCTAGCCGCCCCAAGTTCAGCTACTTTCAATGGTTTTGTATATGTTATCGTAGTAATTGAAAAACAATAAATTTTCAGAGTGAAATTTAAAGGGACTAAAGGAATTTGGCTGGTAAGTCAGAAAATAGAAATTATTATGAAAGGATTAAAATAATACAGTGGGTGGGGACGTGGGGTAGTGAACTCCAAAAGATCAGAGGTGAACTGACCTATTGGACTTGCCTTCTGATAAATTGTGAAGTAGGCAAAGTATACCTCAAGTGCTTCCACTGTTTTGTTGGTATCTCCTTTGTTCCTTCCAGCTTCTCTGCCAGAATCTCTACTATCCATTGAATTTGAAAGACTTCTTTGTTGTTGGTCAGTCATTTCAGCTGTGTCCACCTCTTCATGACACTATTTTGGATTTTGTTGGCAGAGATACTGGAGTGGTTTACCATTTCCTTCTCCAGCTCATTGTACAGATATGGAAACTGAGGCACACAGGGTAAAGTGACTTACCTACAGCCACACAGCTAGTGTCCGAGGTTGGATTTGAACTCTGACTATAGGTCTGACACTCTATCCACTGTACTGCCTTCTCCCTCTCTTCTCCAACCCACCCCCAACTTTAAATGACAATTACAGTACTTAGCACAATTCCTGGCAAATAAAAACTGCTTAATAAGTGCTTCTTGAATGATCAAACACCTACAATTATTAACACAGTTAAAAGATAAAAGTATAACTTAAAGCTTGTGGGGGAGTGGAGGTCAAGATTTCGGGGTTGGAGGATTTTTTAGGTGTCTCACAAACTGGAGTATACCATCACCAAAGCCAAGTGCTTGGACTGAGAGTCAGGAGACCTGAGTTAAAATTCTATCTTTGCTACCACCTGCTACCTATGTGATCTTGGGCAAGTTGGCATCAGTTTTCCAGTCTATAAAATAAGGGATTTGTACTAGAGCAGAGGTGGCTGCAAACAGCCTGCAAAACCCCAAGTGCAACCCAAACCCAATTAAATTTAACTGGGAAATGTTTAACAAAGTAAATAAAAATATAATACAACATAGGTACTGTAAATTTATAGATTTCTAAGGCAATATACTGGGACAGCTAGATGGTGAAGTAAATAGAGTGCTGGCCTTGGGGGAAGGAAGTTCATCTTCCTGGAGCTGAAATCTGACCTCAGATACTTGCAATCTGTGTGACCCTGGGCAAGTCACTTAACTCTGTTTACCTCAGTTTCCTCATCTGTAAAATGAGCTGGAAAAGAAAATAGCAAACCGCTCCACTATCTCTGCCAAGAAAACCCCAAATGGGGTCATAAAGAGTCAGACATGACTGAAAAATGACAACAACAATAACAAGGCAATATCCTGCCCGAAGTGATCCCTTTCTATTTGAGTTTGACACCACTGGGCTAGAGGATCTCTAAAGCCCTTCAGCTCTAAATCACTGATCCTATCATGCCACGTCTAAAGCTGCATGAAAGAGAGAAAGGGCAATTTGATTTGAGAGGAAATTACAATTTTATAAGTGCAACACTAATATATTCAACTGTAATCCCAAACTCTATGGCTACTTGAAAATTACATTTCGAACTCTGTGTCCTTGCCAACCACTGCATGATTTTTTTTCTTTTGAAATACAAAGAATGGTGTTCTTACAATGGTCGGAAACCCATGAAGCCTGAGCTGGAAAGCTTCCTCTGTTAGGAGTTTCTGCTGTCACCATCTTTCCTTGCTTGTTGAATATTCCCAACATGCGTTTTGGTTTGTTTTTTTTTTTTTACAAGAAGTGATTGTTCAGAGGAAACTTTTTGTTTACGTGTCAAGGAATGAAGCAAGAACAGACTTAGGTTTCTGGAGTTGTGTTTGTTTGTTGAGAGCACATGTTTCTACTTGCCACCCTGTATAGAGAAGAATGCCCAGGCAAAGGTACTGGCAAAACAGCACCTTAACAATACTCCCCTGTCCCTCCCAAGCCTGGGAGGGGGAATGTTCTTGAGAGGCCCCAGGGTGGGGAGGCCCCATCCCTTGTGCTCAGAACCTTTGGGAGACTGGGCTACTTCTAAAATCAGTTACATCTGCGTCTGATTCTGTTCTAAAGCAGGTCTCAGAGGACCATTTGGTGCCCATAAGGCTCAATATAGAAAGTACCTGAATGCCTGATTCAACTTTGTAATTGGATGGGCCTCTGGGGGTGGATGAGGGTAATGCCAAGTTTGCTTCTGAGCTGCTCTGAGTGCATATTTCTTAGACTCTGACTTCCATTTCTACTGTAGGACATGGCAACAATTTCCAGCAGGTGGCAGATGTTAATCACTCCTGTTACAGAGCCTGAGTTACAAGGGGGAAATTTCTAATAATTTCTAATTTCTAATTTCAACTTAGCTATTTAAATACTGGATGTGATATATTTGCAAAGCAGTTGATGCCAAATTATGTGATAAAGTGATAAAAGAACCATGTGTGGTTGGCATAAATTAGTACTTGAGAAATATAATGTGTAATTAGAAAGAACACATACTCCAGTTTTGATAAATGTTGAGACTAGTGAGCACAGAAAAAAAATGGTTGCTATTCCAAAGAAAGTTTAGCAACTTAAAAAAAAGTGAATTGTGAATGATATATCAATATTGTTTCACTGCTGTCCAAAATCATATTTAAATGCTATGTGTGGTTGAAATTAGCACAATTCAAGAAATAATAAAAATGTCAACTCATGTTTCTATAGTATTTCACAAAGTCCTCTGCAATTACAATAATCCCAACAGGTAGTTGGCACAAGTATTTTTTTTTTTGCTTTTTTTGAAGGGCAATTGGGGTTAAGTAACTTGCCCAAGGTTACACAGCTAAGTTTTGGCCGGATCCGAACTCAGGTCCTTCTGCCTCCAGGGCCGACGCTCTACTCACTGTGTCACCTAGCCACCCCTAGCAAAAGTATTTTAAAGATGAGAAAACTGAGCCTCTAAGAGTTTAAATGACTTGTTCATTCAAGATCACATCACCAACATCTGTCCATTCCAGCATTCAAACCATTACCTCATACCAATGAAAACTTAAGAGGCGAATAATGAGTTAGAGATAATGTCAATTGAAATAATCCTGGGAAGTGAGCAATTACTGCATAAGGTCCTTCAATCAAGAATGGAATTCAATCAATCTTTAGTCAAGAAAGATAAAAGATAAAAGAGGATATTCCCTAAATCTAAGAAATTATTAAGTTTATTGATGTGTTCATTCACTTCCAATGTATAACCACTTTTTAAATTTAATTCCAATGTATTAAAATTAGTAGACCCCTTTGGACCTTAAGCTTCTTGAAGTCATTGGCTATCTCACTTGTGAATTTTCATTCCTAACATATATAAATAGGTGCTTAATAAATGGTTGTTGATTGATTAATTAAACAAGATGAGTTGTATTTGTCCTTCATTTTTGAAGAGAACCATGACATCAGGGAAATGACAAGATAAATTAAGGACAAAAAAAAGAAAGGCTTACTTTACATAGCTCCAAGTATAAGAGAATCATCATATGTTAAAACTGGAAAACACTTTAGAGAGGGTCTTGTTATAGTCCAGCTATTTTACAGATGAGGGACTGAAGCCCAGGGAGAATAAGGGACCTTCAGAGTTGTATATTAGAAAGAGCACTGGACATGGAATTAGGATACTTGGGTTTGGAGTCTAGAGCTGACACTGGCTGTGTCAATAAGAGAAAGTCAATTAAGTTCTAAAAATTTCAGTTTCTTCCTCATGGATATTTAATCTCTCACCTCTGTGCTTTTGCAAAAGCCATTCCTTATTCCTGCAATGCACTCTGTTCTCATCTCTACATATCAGGAGCCACCTTCCTTGATTTCTCCCAGGTGTTAGTGCTTTCTACCTCCTCACATTACTTTGTATTTATTTGTAGACAAGTGCCCTGCCCCAACCCCAGTAGACTATAAGGCTCTTTGACCCCAGGAACTGTTAGTTTTTGTTTTTGCTATCTCATCCTCCCTTTCCTCAAGCTTATCCTAGTGCCTTGCATATAGTAAACATTTAATAAATATTTGCTAAAGTGAATTAAAATGGGAATAATAATGCTTATAATTTCTTCCTTACAGGGATTAAAATTATTTTGATTTATTTTTTCAACCATTTATTATCTTTCCCTCCTGATCTCTCCCACCCAACTGAAAAACAACAGCAAAACCCCCTCATGATAAATCTACATAGTGAACCAAGACAAACTCATACATTGAGCATGTCAAAAAAAGGGAGTGTTTCTGCATTTTAAGCCTCTCACTTATCTATGTGTTTAATCTTTAGTCCTCTGAACTTATTTCTCATTAAATGGATCAGAGTTCTAAAGTCTTCCAAAGTTGTTTTTCTCTATGATGTTACTGTTAATATACAAATGATCTTAAGTCTGCTGACTTCACTCTACATCACTTCATAGGGGAATTCCCAGTTTCCTCTTAAAGTGATCATTTTGTCTTTTCTTATGGCATAATAATTCCATTACTTTCATATGCCATTATTTGTTTAGCCATTCCCCAATAGTTTCCAGTTTAGGGCTACTATGAAAAGAACAGCTATAACTATTTTTTAACATGTAAGTTCATGGGGTTATTCTGAAACAAATTCTTTGTAAAACTGAAAGTGCTATATAAGTGTGAATTATTACTGTTATTACTATTGCCCAAGGTGACACATTAATTCGAGTGGCCACAAGCCCAGTTTTCTACCTCCTTATCTAACACCCTTTTCATTGTACTTATCATGAGATGATACTGACTGAAAATATGTGTAGCTTCAAAAAAAGGTTAAATAAATTCATGAATGACAGATCTGTACAGTATTAAGGGGAATAGGAGCATTGAACAACATTCCCTATCTTTTGAGATTGACTTCAGAAGAAAACTGTCTTCCTTTTAGGGCATTTTTCTTTGATATTAGAGATAAGGGAAGCCTTGGAGCTCTTCTCTCAGACAAGAGTCTAATTAACCTAGCCTGGAATCAGTGGTCATCAGCAGCTGCTGCTCCTCACAATCTAATCAGCTGGGGCTAGTCCTCTGACTCCTTCCTGCCACCCACAGATAGACATAGAGTCAAACTTCCGACATTCTGAATTTTTTTTTCTCCCAGGAACACAAAAGCAAGACACATGAGTGACATTTTTCTCTTACCATGCCTGAAGTTTTGACTCAGAGAGAGGCACACAAACTCATTCACACTTAGTAATAGAGGCTAGTTGAGATTTGATGGGGGATGGGAGTGGGTGGGAAACATCTGCATGCACTCAGTAAGAAAATACAATAATGCACAGTTGAGCCAACTCTCCAAACAATACTATATGAACCCAGGAAGAGGCATCTCTTACTCAAGAAGCACAGCAGAGATATGAATCAAATACTGTATGATATTAAGTTTGAAAGTATGAATGTATGGGCACTGCCTCACAAAAATCACAGAGCTTAAAAGAATCCTAATCAGTAGGATGCTTCCATGATCCTATTCTTGTAGCCTATAAAAGGAAACTATGGCTAAGATCGGAGGTGACCCAAAAGGAATTAAAATGGAATAGGGAAATATTTAACAAACTAAATACAAATATAACAGAACACAGGTAATGTTAATATGTGGGTTTCTAAGGCATTATGTATAGATCATGATGTATGGTTTATTAGCCCCTTTTTCTTTTTGAGTTTGACACCACTAAGACTCAAACCATTTGTTTCCACACTGAAGGGGAGAGGTAAATTATCAGGACATACAGTAGTCTATTGAGAGGTCTGTTTAGAGAACCTTGAACCAGGGACCTCCCTCTCCTTTGCTCCTGCCCATTGTTCCTAGAGAACACACGTGTTAGGGCCTAAGTTTCAGGGATAGCTTCTTGGCATTTCCTAGGATGGCAGGAATCTGAGGTCAGGATTCTGTTTAGTTATCCCCTTTGAATATGCTGGCCTCAATCAGTTAGAGAGGATGAGGAAGTTACTGCAGATAAGGACTGGCTACAGACTAAGCTCATTTACCTCAATATAGAAACCAGGGAGAGAAGTCAATACTCTCCTGCAATGCTGGTTGAGGAAGGAATCTTAGACACTTGTAGGGCAAGTTCTGCAGCATGGCCTAGATGTAAAATAACACAGATTGACATCTTTCTTAGCAAGTTAGAAAAGGGGACCATTTAGATCACCAGCATTAGACTTTTCTAGATACAGAAGCTGCTTGATCCAGATAGACCTAGGTGTTTGGGGGTGAGTAGTGGCTAATTCAATATGAATTCAGTAAAAGGCTATGGGATTTTTTTACATCCTATCAAACCTGAGCTTGTCTCTGCTTTGGGGCCTCTCAGGTGTCATCTTTGCAAACCTTGGCCTACAGACAGATAACAGGGAATATGACCACACATAACATGTTCATTGGTTCATAACAGAGACAGATTGCTGAGGTGATAGCACATAGGTCTGCCCCAGTGTGCTCTTCTGTAATACTCTCTGCTGTTGACAAATGTGGAAAAGGAGAGAATGTCCTTTACCCTTGGCTTTTTTGGCAACATTTGAAAGGGGATGATGGGACCTTATCAGTAAGTCTACAGTAGCTGTGTTATGTAGAAGTGACTAGTTTAATAGAAATGACTAGCAGAAACGAAATCAATAGCACCTGGAAATATGATAAATGTTTGTTGAATGAATATCCCAATGGGCAGATCTTCTGGGAACTCCAAATGTAGGAAGCAGGTGTTGCCTGTGCTGGCAGGTATCCTGTGCTGGGTAGAAGCACTGTATAATGAGTATAACTTGATTTTACTGCTTTCTCCCTCTGCTATCAGAATCACTTTCGCCTTTGGAATTATCCTGTGTTTTTGTGGCTCCATGGAGACGTTTTGGCTCTCCTACTTATGGGGGAGGATGGTTAGGTCCAGATATTTCTGGTAGTTCTGGCAGCTTGAACAAAGGGAGGGAGTGAACAGGAGCTGATTTAATGTTATAAAAGGATGCAATTTCCATTGTGTTTTTCTCAACAGATAATGTGAGACATGATAAAGAGGTGCCAACAGTAGCAATATAAATGTGTGCTGTGTGTTACATCGACATTATCCCAGGTCATATATCCTCAGAATTGTTATCTTAAAATAAAAGCATTTTTGGAAGTGATTTTATTTTCTTTTAAATAAGTTTTATTGAAGAATTTTATTTTTCAATCACAATCATTTCTTGAAATACCACCCTCCTTCCTCCTCACACTTGAATTCTTCTTGTAACAGAAAAAAAGAGTTATGTAAAACAGTTGTGTTTGATTTTATAATACCTCAATAATGGCTCTAAATTACATTGACTTCTTAGAAATAATTTTTTTATCAACACTTGCATTTAGGGGCTGGCATTTTTTTGCACCAGCAACAGTGAACTATGAATCAATCCCCTTATCATTAGGGTCAGGATTTCTGATACCTGTTCTTTAGTTCTGAAAATGTGTGCCTTAGTAAAAGGGGAGAATTTTTTATTTCATTAGAAAATATTTCCAATATTTCATTAGAAACATGAACTCTCAGATGAATGACATAACCAGTAGTCTTGAGGCACCTAGATGGTACCTTGTATAGAACAGTAGGCCTGGAGTCAGGAAGACCCAAGTTTAAATATGATTTCAGACCCTTACTACCTATGTGACCTTGGTCAAATCACTTAATCCCTGTTTGCCTCAGTTTCATCAACTGCAAAATTTGGGAATAATAGTACCTACCAGGGCAGCTAGGTGTCTCAGTGAATAGAGCACTGGCCCTGGAGTCAGGAGGACCTGAGTTCAAATGTGACCTCAGACACTTATCATTTACTAGTTGTGTGACCTTGGGCAAGTCACTTAACCCCAATTGTCCTGCCTCCCCCCTCCAAAAAGACAAAAAAATAGCACCTACCTAATAGGGTTATTGGGAGGATTAAATTTGTAAAACTCTAAGCATGATGCCTGGCACATAGTAGATACGGAACAAATGCTTTTTCTCTTCCCCCTCCTTTGAGTTTGTGCTGGAAAATATTATTAGAAATTGATTTTTAAAATATAGAGCAAAGGTTCTTAACCTGGGGTCCACAGAAAAGAAACACTTATGAGGCCCTGCTGTATGCCAGGCACCAGGCTAAGTGCTTTATACATACAATCTCCTTTGATCTTCATAACACTGGAAGGCAGACGCCATTATTGTCTCCATTTCACAGTTCAATAAACTGAATCAGAAAGAGATTAAGTGACTTGCCCAGAGTCATGTAGCTAGTAAGTGTCTGAGGTTGGATTTGAACCTGGGTCTTTCCTGATTCTGGGCTCAGGGCTCTATCTACTGTATTAGCTAACAGCCTCGAGGCACAGATGCCTAAAGCATCCATTCTTTTGTGATGAATGTCAGAAGGTCTATGGGATGGGGAAAAACTTACATCTTTCCTTTTGCTACATTTTGGCTCACTTTGTAATCTTACATTTTTTATTTTGTGCACTTAAAAGCATTATTCTGAAAAGGAACCCATAAGTTTGACCTGACTGCCAAAGACACAAAAAGGATAAAGGCCCCCTGATCTCCAGGAAAGAGATTATCACTCCATCTTGGCCAGTCCTCTGTGATTAGCTGTACCTTGCTACTTGTTTTTAGAAGTTATGTGGAAAAAAGCAAAAATAATCCCATACTCTGGCTGCAGGCTGTTCTGAGAAAACCTTTTACTACCCCAGTCTTTTTTGAGATTGCCTGGTATTAATATTCACAGTTGTATTCTAGTGATATGTAGTTAAAATGCCTGCTTCTAATTTTTAAAAATGAAAAATATAGGAGAGACAAACTTGTTTTGATATGGAAGAAAAGAATCTGGTCCTTTTATATAGCGGTTTTTTTTAAGTTATGGCAAAGGACATAAACAAATAGTCCTCAAAAAATTGTGAGCTATTAACAAACATGTTGAAGATTGCTCCAACTAACTAATAATAAGAAATTAAAAAATCAAAAGACCTCTAAAGTTTCAATTTACACTCAGTAACTTGGCAAAGATGACTAAAATATGGAAATAATTAATGTTCCAGGGGCTGTAGAAAGACAAGGCACTCTTTGGTGGATCTATGAATTAGTCCAACCATTCTAGAAATCCATATGGGACTATGCTAAGAAAGTTACTAACATGTCCAGACCTTTTGATCCAGAGATCCCAATTCTAGACAACATGCTGACCACAGGGAAATAGAGGGGGGAGTGAAAGAAAGGTTCCATATGCAAAAATATATTTATTATAAATAAATGGAAACCAAGTGAGAGCACCATGATTTTGGAAAAAGTAAAACGAATTTTGGTAAGTGAACATATTATTGTACCATAAAAAATTATGGAGGCAGCTACATGGCACAGTAAATAGAGAACCCGCCCTGGAGTCAGGAGGACCTGAGTTCAAATGTGACCTCAGACACTTAGCACTTGCTAGTCATGTGACCTTGGTCAAGTCACTTAACCCCAATTGCCCCTCCAAAAAGCAAAAAACAAATTATGCATAGCAATAAAAATACATGGTCAGTAAACATTTATTAAGCACTTACTTTGAGCCAACTGTGTTATGATATTGGGGATAACACTTAGTAAGAAAGTCCCTGTCCTCAAAGAGCTTACAGTCTAATAGGGAAGACAGTGTAATGGGGAAAGGCAATACACTTTTGTGTATTGAAGCTGAAAAGGGTGGAGAATGTGCCACAGGGTACCTGTTGTGAGAAAAAGATGCCTAGTGGAGTCAAAAGGAAGAAGGGCTGATGAGAAATAAAAAGGATATCTGGGCAATTCTCAGCTACTCTATAAAGGGAGGCTTTGGTGGACTTTTTTTCCCCCTCTATCCTCCAGCCTTCCAATGTGAGGGGAGAAGCAACTGAGCATATTGAGGAGATGTTGCGCATCAAAGTTGAGGCAATCTCCACAGTGATAAGATAAGTGGTGATGTGCTTATTTGGGGGAAGCATGATGTAATCAAAACCAAGCAGAGAAGCTGGTAGAAAATGAACATGAAAAATGTAAAGAAACATGAGAAGACTTCTCCTTAAAAAGTGAAGTAAATAGGCTATAACAATGTAAATCAAAAGAACAACATCAATAACACCCCCCCCAACCTGAAAGCAATACATATATTTTTTCAAATGCTTTATTTACTTCTGATTTACATCATTCATTTCCACAAGATTTTGAGTTACAATTTTTTCCCCATTTTTCCTCTACCCACCACACCAAAATAGCGATCCCACCGGATATCCCCTAATCCAATCTGCTCTCTCCTGTCTCTTCTCCCATACCCCCTTCGACTTTTCCAGTAGGGCAAGGGGAATTCCCTTGCCCCAGTGGCTGCACATCTTATCTCCCAATTATATGTAAAATAGTATTAATAATAGTATTTATATATATTTAAAATAGTTGATTTTAAAACTTTGAATTCCAAATTCATTCCCTTCCTCCCTTGTCACCCACTCTTACTGGGAAGATAAGCAATTCAGTATATGTTATACATGTTTATTGTAAAAAACTGACTCTATTTCCCTCCCTCCTATCCCACCTCCTACCTAGTCCACTCCCCACTTTTATCCTGTCCCTTTCAAAAGTGGGTGCTTCCAACTTCCCTCCCTTCCATCATCCCCCCCCCACTTCCACCCCCCCCCCCACTCTCCTGTAGGGTGAGAAATCCCATTTAGCATATATGTCATTCTCACCCTGAGCCAGATTCAATGAGAAGAAGGTTTTGCCTTTTTGCCTTCCTGTTCTTCCCCTCCCCTGCAGCCACTTTCCCTTGTCCCTTCTACATGAGATAGTTTACCCTACCCTGTCTCTCCCCATCTCCTCTTGCCACTTTCCTCTCTCACCTCTCAATTTCACCCCTTAAGTATCATCCTTTCCCATTAAATTCGACCTGTGCCCTCTATCTATGTATACCTGTAAACATATATACACACCTTCACATATGTATTCATATGCCCATATACCCTTCTTCAGCTATTTTCATACTGAGAAAGGTTTCATCAGTTACAGTTATCATTTTTCCATGTAAGAATATAAATAGTTCAACTTTGATAAGTTCCTTATGATTTACTTTCCCTATTTACTTCCTCAAGCATCTCTTGCTTCTTGTGTCTGAATGTCAAATTTTCTATTCAACTCTGGTTTTTTCCTCAAGAATGCTTGAAAGTCCTCTATTCCACTGAATGACCATATTTTAACCTGAAACAAAATACTCAGTTTTGCTGGGTAGGTGATTCTTAGTTTTAATCCCAGCTCCTTTGCCATCTGGAATATCATATTCCTTCGATCCCTCAGTATAGAAGCTGCCAGATCCTGTGTTATCCTGATTGTGTTTCCACAATATTGAAATTGTTTCTTCTTGGCTGCTTGTAATATTCTCTCCTTCATCTGGGAATTCTGGAATCCGGCTACAATATTCCTAGGAGTTTTCTTTTTGGGGATCTTTTTCAGGGGGTGATCAGTGGATTCTTTCAACCTCTTTTTGCCTTCGGGTTCTAAAACATCAGGGCAATTTTCCTTGAGAATTTCTTGAAGGATGATTTCTAGATTCTTTCTTTGATCATGGTTTTCAGGTAGTCCAAAATTTTTTAGATTATCCCTCCTGGATCTATTTTCCAGGTCAGTGGTTTTTCCCATGAGATATTTCACATTGCTTTCTATTCTTTCATTTGTTTGGATCTGCTTAATAGCATCTTGATTTCTCATAAAGTCACTATCCTCCATTTGCTCCAGTCTAATTCTGAAGGAATGATTCTCCTCAGTGAGCTTTTGAGATTCTTTTTCCATCTGGCAAATTCGGCTTTTTAAGGCATTCTTCTCCTCATTGCCTTTTTGAGCCTCTTTTGCCATTTGAGTTAGTCTATTTTTCAAGGTGTTATTTTCCTCAGTCAGGCTGTTGACTGTCATTTCATACTTTTCTTGCATCTTTCTCATTTCTCTTCCCAATTTTCCCCCCACTTCTCTTATCTGCTTTAGGTCCTCTATGGCCTGTAGCTAGCTTGTATTTTCATTTGGGGCTTTTGGTCCAGGATTTCTGACTTCACAGTCCTCCTCCTGTTCCATGCTTTGATCCTCTTTGCCCCTAAAACAGGAGTCTAATGTTGAATTTTTCTGTTTATTTTGTTTCCTTTGCCTAGGCATGTTGCCACTCAATTACTTGACTTTTGGGCTTGTTGCCACAATAGGACTCTGCCACCAGCCAGGGGAACTTCCGTCCCAAACATTGGGGTTTTCTCAACTTCCAGAGGTATTAGTTGGGTGGCCTCTCTGGAGCCTCCACACACTCTGGCAAGCTGGTCACACACCCCAAGACCCCAGACCACAATCCAGATCCAAGAAGGGTATATCAAGAGCGATTACCCCCCAGAATGCTTGCCAGATCCCCTTACAGTTTGCAGGCCAGGAGCTGAAGCTGCAACATGGCAATGTGGTGAAAGCTGCACCAACTCCTCAGCTGCTTCTTGCCCCAAGGGGAAGAAGCGGACTGTGCTCTCCCAAACACTCCCAAAGTCTATAGGGCACTGACCTCTCACTTTGTCCTAGGCATCTATATGTTGATAATTCTGGAAACACCACAGCTGCTGGTGTTCTGGGGTCCCTCCAGCTGGCTGCTGGTCTGGCCTCCCTGGGGCTAAAATCTCTAAAGCCTCTAGAGTCTAGACCCTAGACTCACTCGGACCTAGGCTTGGCTCCCTGCCGGGCTGCTGGGCTGTCCTCAGCAGGAGGTTAGCTTCTCCATATCGCTTTGTGGGTTCTGGTGCTCCAGAGGTCATTCAGAGTCTTCCTTTTACATAATTTTTAAGTGGTGTGGGCTGGAGCTCTGCAGAAGTGCTGTTTCTACTCTGCCATCTTGACTCCTCCTGGAAAGCAATATAATTTTAACGATTAAGTTTAGCCTTGAAGAAGAAATACAAAAATGCACATCCCTCACTTGGCAGAAGTCAGGATCATATGTGTAGAATATTGTATATATAGTCAGTATTGATCAATGTATTGATTACTTTTACTGAAATGCTTTTTTCTCTGATTTTTTTCTCTGCCTTTACAGGACAACTCTTTGAGAAAAATGAAAGGAACAAAATTGCTGGCTCTGTGGTTAAAAGAAGAGGGAGGGACATATTTAGACATTAAGATGGTATAAAAAGGAAAAGATAAAAATAAAAAAAAATTATAATATTGAATCACTTGATGGTTCTTATTTGCTTTGAGGACTATAGAAACACAAAAGATTCTCTTTCTACTCAGCATTAAGAGTGGAACTGGGGAAAAGTGGAGCCAAGATGGCAGAATAAAGGCAGGGACTCTCCTGATCTGTCCCCCAAACCCCTCAAAATACCTTTAAAAATGACTAAACAAATTCTAGAGCAGCAGAACCCACAAAAAGACAGAGTGAAACAAATTTCCAAACCAAGACAACTTGGAAGATATACAGGAAAGGTTTGTTGCACCTGAGTGAGAGAGAAATGCAAGCCCATACAGCACAGACCAAGCCCTAGCAAACCCAGAAGGGGGTGACTAAATCAGTCGCAGCAGTTACAGTTTCCAGACCCCACAGCCCAGAGATGCCAAAGACGTCTTAGAAAATCAGCAGAAAAGGTCTGTCATACCTGGATGAGAGAGGAGCACAGCCCAGCAGAGGCCCAATGAGAGCAGCTCCATCCCAGCAAACCAAGAGCAGACCTCGGGAATCACTAAACTGCAGCAGTAGGGGGAGCAGTGGCTGCTTCCAGAGCTCTCAACCCATAGATGGTAAGGGGGTGGAACAACCAGTCAGAAGGAAATTACAGGGGTCTTTTTCCTAGCACTAGAACTCTGTTGCTTTGCCCATACTTGCATCCAGGTCAAAGTTCTGGGTGACAGTCCCAGGTGAGGAGGAGCACGAGGACAGCAATGGGGGGGGGGACCCTCCTCACAGTTCTAGGACAGAAGAAAGTACTTGTAGTCACAGCACAGAGAGTAGTAAACACCTCTCCTTAGATCATACCACCTTGGGAGAACTGAAAACTTACAGGTCCCTAGAAGTATCTCTGAAAACAGCTGCACAAAATCCTGAAGCTTGGGACAGTAGGCCCTTCACCCTGGCAGTAGAGCCCCACTTTAACAAAGAGTTAAAAGTCAAGTAATAGTCTGAGAAAATGAACAAACAACAGGAAAAAACCTCTGGCTATTGAAAGTTACTATGGTGACAAGGAAGATCAAAACACACACTCAGAAAAGGAGGACAAAGTCAAAGCTCCTAAATCCAAAGCCTCCAAGAAAAATATGGATTGGTCTCAGGTCATGGAAGAGCTCAAAAAGATTCTGAAAATCAAATAAGAAAGGTAGAAGAAAAATTGGGAAGAGAAATGAGAGTAATGTAAAAAATCATGAAAAACCAGTCAATAGCTTGGTAGAAGACACACACACAATACTGAAGAAAATAACACCTTAAAAAATAGACTAGGCCAGGGGCAGCTAGGTGGCACAGTGAATAGAGCACCAGCCCTGGAGTCAGGAGGACCTGAGTTCAAATCCTGCCTCGGACACTTAACACAAAAACTAGTCGTATGACCTTGGGCAAGTCACTTAACTCCAATTGCCCTCCAAAAGCAAAAAACAAACAAACAAAAATAGACTAGGCCAAATGGCAAAAGAGATCCCAAAAGTCAATGAGAAGAATGCTTTAAAAGAGTAGAACAGCAGAAAAAACATGTAAGACTTTAGACTCACAATATGAATTTGACCATTACTGCCTTTCATGCAAAAAAGGCAGCACAGTAAAATGGATGTAGGATTGAATTTAGAACTCAAAAGACCCAAGTTTGAATCCTGCTTCATTCACTTACAAGCGGTATGATCCTAAACAAATCATTTAGTCTCTGAGTCCCCTCGGAGACTAAAACGGGAATAGTAATAATAGCATCTACTTCATAGGGTTTTGGGGATACTTAAATGAAACAGTGTATCAAAAGTTCTTTGTGAGTCAGGCTATGTAAGTGGGAGCTCCTTTCAGTCATCATTTGTGTTTTCTTTAATAATCTTTTAAAATTTAAAAATTTGTATTGATATCTTTTGTCATATATTACTTTTACTAATGAATATGCCCCTTTACTCCCTCCTAGGGTGTTGACCCTCGTAATATAGGGAAAAAAAGGCAGGGTAATAAAACTAAACATCGGCTGAGACTGGAAGAAAATCTTCAACAGTGGTCATTAAGCCATTTTATTAATTTTTTTATTGTAAAAAGAAAAGCCTAAACATATATTTTATTTACCTTGAGCTGCTTTTATCCTCAGCTGCTCTCTTATAACAAGATGTTCAGAGAACAAAAAAGATATTTTTTGGTTTTGGTTTTATTTCCTTTTTCCTTCTTAATTAAAAAAGTAATTATTCTGTGTTTTAACATTGATATTTAAATTTTTTGAGTAAAGAAGACATTTTGGAGACTCCTTTGGACTTGACTATTCTTGGCCAAAGACCCACTAAACTCTTTCTTCAATCTCTAGTTAAAGGCAGTTGTGTGTACACAGTGCTGAGAACAGGTTTTGAAATGGAATCTAATATATTGAAAATAAAGTTTCCAACTAACATTTCTAATTGTAAAATACACCTGACAATTGTATTTTTCTCACTTTTTTTTCTCTAAGTTAGTTACTTTAATGCACATAAAAAGGCGTTTTCCTTCTGTTTCTGTTTCTGGCTCTCTCTCTCTCTCTCTCTCTCTCTCTCTCTCTCTCTCTCTCTCTCTGAAAATGGACCAGCACATATCAAATGGAAGACTTTTTGTTTGCTTCCTAAATTATAATGGAAGTGATTAGAATATCCTATATATTTATTTCCTTTGAGGGGAAGCTGTCATCTAAGTTGCTGAAAGGAAATGATTGGTCCTGACAAGTTCAGTGAGTAAGGAGCTGATGCTTGATCTGGTCTAATTTTACTATAGAATACTCTCTAGGCCTGGGTTTGGAAGCATTAAGAGGAGGTATCAATGAATCAAGCATCTTTATTCCACACCTAGCTATTCTTTCTGTCTTTGCATTTCCTGATTTGTTGCAGTTTATGAACTACACGAGATATTTGCGAACAATCAAACTTCCATCAAGGAGGCAGTTCGACGTAGTGGAAAAGAGATTTGGAGTTAGAGGAACTAGGTTTAAAATCTGGTGATTTCAGGCAATCATTCAAATTCTTTCTATCTCAGTTTTTTCATCTGTAAAATTAGATAATAATAATTTGATAGGAAGCATGGTTCTGCGGGAAGAGTCCTAGAATCCAAAGATGTGTTTGTGCCTCGTACTCAATACTTAACTAGGTCTGAGATCATGGGCTGGTCGTATCACCTTTCTTTGCCTCACTTGTTTCATCCCTAAAATGGGAATAATAATACACTGTCTACCTCATAGATCGTTCTAAGAAAAGAGCTGTATAAACTTTAAAAGCATTGCATAAAGGAGTTATTATTTTGCAGGATACCAGAATCATTTGGTAGTAGGATTAGATACTTTATTTTTTCATCAAGGGAAGAAAATTATGACAGAGTCTGTAAATATTTTTTCTTACACATTATATTAAACTAAGGTTTTAATGTTTTTTTAAACTGCTAGTTTTCCTGGCTGAGACAAATTGAGAGGATATTTTCTAATACCCTCTCACCAAATCACCAGAATAAATTATCTGACATGGAATCCCATGAAATTCTCATTCTTACTTAAACCTTGTTTTTTTAAGGTTACAGGATTCTCATAGGCTCATAGATCTGGATTTGGAAGGAACCTCCAAGGCTCTATCTATGGTCCAACCTCCTCGTATTATAGGTGATGAAACTGAGGCCAAAGAAATTAAGCAGGGACAGTTAGGTGGTACAGTGAATAGAGCACTGGCCCTGGAGTCAGGAGGATCTGAGTTCAAATCCAGCCTCAGACACTTAACACTTACTAGCCATGACCTTGGGCAAGTCACTTAACCCCAATTGCCCTCCAAAAAACAAAAAAAAAAAAAAACAAAAATAAAAATAATTTTTAAAAAGAGATTAAACAACTTGTTCCAAGTCACACAGATCAGAAGCATCAGAGGTGGAATTTGAACCCCAGGCCCTCTTCTCCCCAGAGTCAATGCTCCTTCCACTGTAATATCCACTTAAAATTGCTGGAAGTCATTCAGGCCAGATTATGTTTTGAATGGAGTTATAGAACTAGATGTTACTCCCTTTCAGTCCTGATTCCTACCTTTTTCTCAGGGCAAATCCTTGCCCTGAAAAAGGTGGCACAAGTTGAGTAGTCTCCTTCAGTCTTGGTCTCCTCATCTATAAAATGGGGACAAAAATAGCCCCAAATTCCCAGGGTTGTTGTTAGGATGAAGTGAGGTTTTTGTAAAGCACTTATCACTATCACCACCATCTACAGATACACTGAATGGTTCTGGAGTTCTAGGTTAATCTCCTGTTGACAGATAATGAACGTTGAAGCATCTTGGTTCAACAGACTGACTTCTTTAGAGTCCTTCTTTTAAGCACGATTCAACTTCAGCAACTCCTTCCCATCTTTGCAGATCAAGCCATCTTAACCATTTGCAGCTAGAAAGGACCTTAGAGATTAGGTAACTATCCTTCTCATTTTGCAAATGAATAAGCTAAATAATTTGGCCAATCTCCCAACTAATTAGGGGAAAGTTCTGGGAGTAGAACTCAGTCCTCTTGAGTCTTCATTTAATGTTTTTTCACTTCCCTTTGCTTCTTATTTCATCACAAATTCTTAGAAACTGAGAATACAGAATATGAAAGGATTCACAGGAACAGATATAGAAAATATATCAAGTACGTAAATAATCCCTTTGGAAAAGAACTGCACTTGAATTGCCACCAGGACAACACATTGACATTTGAGCAAGTCCTTCTTTTCTGCACAGTTGTATACTATCCCCTTATAGTGTAATACTATTTTGTGCTTTATATTCCTTCCAGAAGATAAACTTTTTTTGGGGAAATGCTTAATAAGCAATCTCTGGACCTGCAACATCCAAGTAACTCATGGTTCTTGATTTCCTAGTTGGACACTGCAGAGGAACTATATCAGGAAATCATCTTTTCTCTCTCTAAAAGATAGGTAGGCATACCTGGTTTGTACCTTGCTTTATTATGCTTCACAGATAGGGCATTTTTTTACAAATTGAAGGTTTACAACCCAGTGTTGAGAAAGTCTATCAGTACCATTTTCCCAACAACATACACTCACTTTGTGTCTGTGTCACATTTTGGTAATTCTCACAATGTTCCAGACTTTTTCAGTATTGTTATGTCGCTATAGTGATCTCTGATCAGTGATTGTTGATGTATTGTATTGTTTTGGCACCACAAACTATTCCCATATAAGATAACGAACTGAATCAGTAAATGTTGTATGTGTTCTGATTTGCTCTACCAACTGGCTGTTCCCCATCCTCTCCCTCTCTACAGGCCTCCCTATTCTTTGAGACAAAACAGTTTTGAAATTAGGCCAGTTAATAACCCTACAATGGCCTGTAAGTGTTCAAGTGAAAGGAAGAGTTAATCAATGTGGTACACTTTGTTGTTGTGTTATTTTAAGAAATTTCCACAGCCATCCCAACCTTTAGTAACTACCATCATAATCAGTCAGTAGCTGTCAACATCAAGGCAAGACCCACCACCAGCAAAAAGATTACAGTGCTTTGAAGACTCGGATGATAGTTAGCATTTTTTAGCAATAAAGTATTTCTTAATTAAGATATGCACATTGTTTTTTAGGCATAACATGATCGTACATTTAAACACAACTTTTTTATTCATTGGGAAACTGAAACATTAATGTGATTCACTTTATTGCAATATTTGCTTGATTGAGATGGTCTAGAACCAAGGCTGCAGTATATGAGGTATGCCTGTAATCAAAACTCTTGAGCTTGGGCAGAGAGGGTCATGTACATATCTACTTCTAACATGTGCTTCTGCAGAAATTAAGTGTCCTACCTGCCACTGCTTCTCAAGCTTTCTTTCAGGAGTTCTGGTTTCTGACCTGTACTCAGAAACTCTGGACAAGTATGTGTCCAGGATCATGTGGTCCTATTCTAAGAGAAGAAGAAAGAAGGAAGAGAAGAGAGGGAAGAAGATAGGAGGAAAGAGAGGAGGAAGAACTGGTCTGTTACTAGATTTTATAAATCATGGAGAAGGGCAGGTTCTTCAACAAGAGCCTGTCCTTGTCAGTTAATCATCCCAGTCTCTGAAACTCAATCAGTAACTGGGTCTTCTGGGTCCCTTCAGCAAGATGCTGATGTGCATGCCCAAAGTCCATAGAGGGATGATCCTCGGATGCTTCTACACAAATGTTCATGCCTTATAATTTCATCAGATTTTTTGGTGGGGAAGAGGAAGATACACCAATTTGATCAGGGACTCTAGTGATCAACTCACCTGCAACAGTAGTATGGATAAGTACCCAATAGTTCCACCAGAAGAAGAAATAGTTGTTTTTTTTTTTATCTTATTTAAAATTTTTTTATTTTATTAAGCATTTTCTAATTACATTTTTTTTCTTTTTTTTATTTTTATTTTTTTTTAAACAAATACTTTATTAACTTCTGTTTTACATCATTCATTTCCGCCAGATTTTGAGTTACAATCATTTTCCCCCATTATTCCCCTACCCAACCTCCCAGAATAGCAGTCCCACAAGATATCGCTTCCTCCAATCTGCTCTCTCCCATACCTTCTCCCATACCCCCTTCGACTTTTCCATTAGAGGAAGATGAATCTTGTGTCCCAATGCCTGCACATCTTATCTCCCAATTACAAGCAAAAGAGTATTAATAATAGTATTTATATATATTTGAAACATTTAATGTTACGACCTCGAATTTCAGATCCATTTCCTTCCTCCCTTGTCACCCATTCCTTTTTGGGATATAAGTAATTCAGTATATGTTGTACATGTCTAGCTATGCAAAACATTATCATAGTAGATATATTTTACAAGGCTGCTTATAATTCCTCCCACTCATCCCACCCCCCACCTGGTCCATTCCCTACATGATCCTGTCCCTCTTCTATAGTGGGTACTTCCAACCTCCCCTCACCCCAAGGATGCCTTCCCATCCATCATCCCTCCTCTCATCCCCCTTCCCCCTATCCTGCTGCATTTTTAGCCTTCCTTATTCTCCCCCTCCTTTGCACCCACTTCCCCTACATGAGATAGTTTACCCTACCATGTCTCTCCCCATCTCCTCTTGCCACTTTCCTCTCTCACCTCATAATTTCATCCCTTGAGTACTCTCCTTTCCCAACAAAATCAACCTATGCCCTCTATCCATATATAACTGTAGCCATATACACACACATTCACATATGTATTCGTATGACCACACCCCCTTCTTCCATGATTTTCATAGTGAGAAAGATATCATCAGTCACAGATATTGCTTTTCCATATAGGAATGTAAATAGTTCAACTTTGATAAGTTCCTTTTGATTTCTTTTCCCTGATTACCTTCTCAGGCATCTCTTACTTCTTGCGTCTGGATGTCAAATTTTCTATTCAACCCTGGTTTTTTCCTCAAGAATGCTTGAAAGTCCTCTATTCCACTGAATGACCATATTTTCCCTGAAACAAAATACTCAGTTTTTCTGGGTAGGTGACCCTTGGGTTCATTCTCAGTTCTTTGCCCTCTGGAATATCATATTCCATGCCCTTTGATCCCTCAGTGTAGAAGCTGCCAGGTCCTGGGCTATTCTGACTGTGTTTCCACAATATTGAAATTGTTTCTTCCTGGCTGCTTGGAGTATTTTCTCCTTGATCTTGGGATTCTGGAACCTGGCTATAATATTTCTGGGAGTTTTCTTTTTGGGATCTTTTTCAGGAGGTGATCAGTGGATTCTTTCAACCTCTATTTTGCCCTCTGGATCTAAAACATCAGGACAGTTTTCCTTGAGAATTTCTTGAAGGGTGATTTCTAGGTTCTTTCTTTGATCATGGCTTTCAGGTAGTCCAATAATTTTAAATTGTCTCTCCTGGATCTATTTTCCAGGTCAGTGGTTTTTCCCATGAGATATTTCACATTGCCTTCTAATCTTTTGTTTGTTTGTATCTGCTTAACAGCATCTTGATTTCTCATAAAGTCATTAGCTTCCATTTGCTCCAGTCTAACTCTGAAGGAATGAATCTCCTCAGTGAACTTTTGAGATTCTTTTCCATCTGGCAAATTCGACTTTTTAAGGCATTCTTCTCCTCAATGCCCTTTGGGCCTCCTTTGCCATTTGAGCTAGTCTATTTTTTAAGGTGTTTTCCTCAGTCAGGCTGTTGACCCTCATTTCATACTTTTCCTGCATCCTTCTCATTTCTCTTTCTAATTTTTCCTCCACTTCTCTTATTTGATTTTTTTTTTTTTTTTTGCTTTTTAGAGGGCAATTGGGGTTAAGTAACTTGCCCAAGGTCACACAGCTAGGTTTTTTTGTTTGTGCGTGTTAAGTGTCTGAGGCCGGAACCGAACTCAGGTCCTTCTGACTCCAGGGCCGGCGCTCTACTCACTGCGCCACCTAGCTGCCCCCCTTATTTGATTTTTAAAGTCCTTCTTAAGGTCCTCTATGGCCTGCAACCCGCTCATGTTTTCCCCTGGGGCTTTTGGAGCAGGACTTCTGACCTCATAGTCCTTTTCCCGCTCTATGCCCCCAAAATAGGAGTCTAGGGTTGCAGTTTTCTGTTTCCTTTGCCTTGGCATGTTGCCACTTAATTGCTTGACTTTTTGGCTTGTTGCCACACTATGGCTTTAAGGCCAGCTAGAGGAATTTTCGTCCCGAACGTGTGGGGGGCAACTTCCATTTCTGGCAAGCTGTAAACCCACCCACAACTTCCACCCTAGATCACAATCCAGATCCAGGGAGGTTAAAGCAAGAGCGATTACTCCCCAAGACTGATCGCTGGATCTCCCCACGATTTGTAGGCTGGGAGCCGGAAATGCCTATGAAAACTACAAAATGGCGTGTCTCCTCAGCGGCTTCTAGTCCCCAGGGGAGGGAGCTGACGCATTCCCCAAATACAGGTCCCAAAGTCCATAGGACACTAACCTCTTACTTTGTCCTAGGCATGTCTATGTTGATAATTCTGGAATCTCCACAGTTCCTGGTGTTCTGGGGTTCCTCCAGCCAGCTGCTGGCCCTGCCGCCCTGGGGCTAAAACCTCGGCTCACGTGGACCTGGGCTCGGCTCGGCCCCTGGGCTCAGCTCGGCTCCTGCGCTCTGCGCGCTGCTGGCTCCCAGACCACTGCGCTGGTCCTTCCTGCAGGGTGCTGGGCTGTCCTCAGCGGGAGGTTAGCTTCTCTGTGTCGTTCTGTGGGTGCTGGGGCTCCAGAAGTTTTTCAGAGTCCTTTTTTACATAGTTTGTGGAGAATCTGGGGGCAGAGAGGCTTGGACGAGTTGTTTCTACTCCGCCATCTTGGCTCCCTCGAAGAAATAGTTTTAAAAGAGTTTTCCTTTATATAATAAGGCATAAGATGACTCTGGCTGCTTCCCTGGTTGTTGAAAATCATAGGTTTCATTTTTCTAATCTGTAAAATTAGGAATTTGAACTGGATTATCTCTAAGGTCCTGTCCAGCTGCAAAGATCTATGATGGTATGATCAAAAAAAGATCTTGACTAGATTGCCAATTGACATTGGGATTATGCTAAAAGGACCTAAGGTCCTTTCAGTTTAAAATTTAAATAGAAAGGTATAATTTAGCTTTTATAATGATAGTTTTGCTTTCTTCCAGTAATAACTCATCAATTTGTTTTCCCTAGTTCAGGACTGGATGCTATAACTTATCACTTTCTAGTTTCTTTTGTCCTATTTAGATAGGACCAGACTCTTTTTAAAACCACATCTCACTGGGGTTTTTTGTTGTTGTTGTTGTTGTTTATTTGTTTGTTAGATTTTTGGATTTGTTTTTATAAACCAGGCTTTTATTTTGGTTAGGCAAATCATGGTAAACTCATGTTAAGGTATCCCAAGCTTCTCTCCTGATAAGTAGAAATTGATTTTTTTAAAAAAAGGATCTTAACTCTCTTTGACTAACATCAAGAATTCTCTTGTTTTTACTTATAAAACTACACCCAATTTCAGAAAAAATAAGGAATATTATATGAACTTATACAAAGTGAAGTAAGCAGAATCAGAACACTGTACATAATAACAATATTGTAACCATGATCAACTGTGAAAGACTCAGCTACGTTGATCAATACAATGATCCAAAATAATTCCAAAGGACTCATGAGGAAAAATACCACCCATATCCCAAGAGAGAACTGTTGAACTCTGAGTATAAATTGAAGCATACCTTTTTCACCTACTTATTTTTCTTGCTTTTTTTTCTAACATGGCTAATATTGAAATACATTTTGCACGACTTCGTATGTATAACTGATATCATATTCCTTGAATTCTCAATGGATAGGGGAGAGAAGAAGGGAGGAAGAGAATTTAGAACTCAAAAATTTTTAAAAATGAATGTTAAATAAAGTATATCAAAATTTTAAAAATCCTATGGACCATAATCAAGTCTTGGGGGGAAATGGATTATTTATCAAAGATACCTTTTATACAGAATGTGATAAAAGTAAGGTTTCATGATGATGATTATTAAAATATATGTGTAAAAAAAGTCCATCTATCTGTTGATTCCAAAGACAATGGAAGACTTCCTGCAACAGACTAAGACCCTGACTTTCAGACTGTTCATCAACTGCACTCTGATCCAGAAGTTAGTGGTATCTCTGCAAGATGCTCCACTATATCTTCCTGTTTTCCCTGGAACCTAAATGTGGTGCTTCTGTCAAGGAGGCAAAGTATATTTCTTTGTGTTTCTCTGACAGCCTTTCCTGTCCTTCTGTTACTACTATGAGATTCTATTTGTCACCACTACTAAACAATTGCTTATTTATTTGGTAAGGTAGCAAATTGGGGTGGAATAGTCAAGGGATAATTACAGCTTTGAAGAAACATAAGGTGTCTAGGGCACCCGGTGATGTAAGTCCCTGAGGCTATTATCTCATTAGGAACATATTACAATTGGCAGAACTCTCCAAAGTAACTGGGATATTCCTGCTAATTATGTCTATTCTTTCTTTTCATGGGAGAGGAAGGAGGTGAGAGAACATTTTAGATCCTGGATTGAACAATTGTGGATAGGAAGTGTTTTGCATTGTTTTATTTTATAGTATTTGAAATACTATGCTATAGTATAGTATTTTTATTTTATAGTATTTTATAGTATTTGGAAATATAGTTGATAAGAGTCAGAAATCTCAGGTTCTCATCTCAGTTCTAATGATTTGTTGCTTGACTTTGGGTGAGTTACTCAATGCCTTAGTCTTCCATTTGTTTAGAAGATAGATAGGGAGATAAATAATACCTTCAAAAGACATGGTATACAGTTTGATCTGATGAAAGTTCCCTGAGGTACTCCCATAAAAGACAGGCTATAAGTACAACAAAACAACAAATGGCAATTACTCCCAGTAGGAAATTGTTCCTGTCCTCCCTCTCTACTCACCCACCTTTCAATCAACAACTTTCTAAAGAAGCAACCTTAGAAGAGCTCACAGAACTATTATTCTTGCCCAATTACTTTTTGTTTTCTTATAGAGACTTAGCAACAAAAATTAAAGAAAGAATATAGAATGTACTGTGTTTGGATGTAGGGAGTAGAAAATCAATCAGCAAAATAGCCCCCAAAGCAATGTATCCCATCAACACAGTTCATATCCTAACTTCTGCTGAAACTGCCTCCTTTTGGCTTCTATAACAATGGTTCTCATTCTATCTGTGACCCATTCTTTTCTGACTCCTTTGATGGCTCATGACTCAGACCTCCTGACTCCCATGTCAGCCCTCTTTCTATTACACCCAATTGTCTCCTTTAGAAGGACTGAAAAGCCAGCTTAAAGTTTTATTTTTTTAAGAGAAAACTGTCACAAACTTTAGGCAATGTGTCTTTATAGGACCAGTGAAGAAAGAGGGAGTCCAAACTGGCCAGTGGTAGTGCTTGGTTATTTTAACGCTTGTAATCATCATTATAGTTCTGATTAAATGTACTCATTGAGCAGTAGTTTATTTTTTTTTAAATTAAATTTTGGTTTTTGAACTAAAAAACACTTCTCTTCTCTCTCTCTCTCTCTCTCTCTCTCTCTCTCTCTCTCTCTCTCTCTCTCTCTCTCTTTCTCTCTTCACTGAGAAAGAAAAACAAAACTTCCATAACAAAAATACATAGTTAATCAAAACAAACTTCTACACTGGCCATACCCAAAAGTATTAAGACTCATTCTGCTTATTATTCTGTTTTTGACATTGCCACTCCTGTTTCCACTTTTCACTAATACCTACTATTATGCCTCTGTAATCACTCTAGCAATTCTGATGATGGATGCCCTGTATCCCTTTCCCCCTCTTCTCTCTCTTTTCCATGCTGCTTATTTTAATCCTATCTTCTAGGCTGCTATTCCAAGTTTTGCCTCTTCTGCTATTCCTTTTGATGTCTTTCACCCTCCAAACTAGACTGGAAAAAACTCTGTAAATGGAAAAGGCGCTGCATGCTAGAACTGGTGTCTAAAAATTATTATATTACAAACTCCTTGAGAGTAGGTACCATGTCTTATTTTTCTTTTGTAATTCCCATAGTACCCAACTTAATGCTAAGCACAAAGTAGGCTTTCAAAAATATTTTCACTCATGCAATAAACTTTTACTGAACATCTACTATGTACAAAACACTGATTGATTGATAGCTTTACCTGATTTCCCAGATGGAAGTGACTCATTCCACAAAAATTTATTAAGCACAGAGCATTTTGCTGCCTATTTGGTGATGGGGGAACTGGACAGAAGGCAATACAATATTTAGATATGCTAAGGTTGCTGCCCTTAAGAAACTAATAGTCTAAAAGGGACATAAGGTATGGCTATAGATGGCCTTACATAGCATTCCCCAAGAAGTGGATTGAAGAGCTGTAGAGCAAACTGAGATCAAGGGGAGAAGGTTGTTGACAAAAGGAAAGATAAGGTGGTCCTTGAGAGTTGAGTTTTAAAAACTAGAGAGGAATTCAAGAAGTAAAGAGGGGGAGGTAGGACATTTAAATTTGTGATCAAGAAAATCTGCCTTCAAGGAGCCAGATATTGAGTTTGAGGTTTTGGTGGGACATCCAGCTAGAGAGATATTCTTTAGGTAATGAGGACTCACTCAGAAGACAGGACTGTAGAAATATATTTGAGAATTATCTACATAAAAGTAGCAGTTGAAACTAAGTGATATTGTCATGGAAAAAAAATTAGAGAGATAAAGAGAAGGCAGCCAACGTCAAACCTTGGGGGAACCTTAATAGGTTGGGAATCACGGAATCTGAGAGCTGGAAGAGACCTTCAAGGTAATCTAGTCTAGGTAATTTAGAGATAATTCACCTGGATAAGAAACCCTTTTACAGCATATTGCATTTGTTAAGAATCTCTTCTACAAGCTTTTTCTTGTTGTTAAGTTCTCAGTCATGTCTGACTTTCCATGACCCCATTTGGACTTTTCTTGGCAAAGATACTAGAGTGGCTTGCCATTTAGTAAGTGTCTGACACCAAATTTGAACTCAGGAAGATGAGTCTTCCTGACTCTAGGCTCAGCACTCTATCCATTGTGCAACCTAGTTGCCCTTCTACAAAATATCTGATAAGTACTCATTCAGCCTTTATTTGATTACCTCCACCAAAGAGTAACCCACTACTTGTTGCTGTTTCATTGTTTGAAAACTAATTATTTGGAAGTCTCCCCTTGTATCAAGTTTAAATTTGTCCCTTTGAAACTTCCACCCATTGCTTCTAGAGCTGCCTTCTAAGGCCAGGAAGAAAAGTCTGATTCATCTTCCACATGACATCCCTTCAAAATTCTTGAAAGATTGAAGAGTCCTTAGCCAACTGGGGTGCAGCGAGACAGCCTGGGAGTGGCAGGAGGGGTCCCTGGCCTATCAATAACAGGCTACAGGAGGAACCCGGAAGGCCAAAAGGACCGTCAGCAAAACAATCATAAGTGTCGACGTGGCAGTAGAGAGACTTCCTGGTTAGGAGACTTCCTGGTCTGTTACACCGGAAACCTCTTAGCCCGATGAGCTGACGTGTCCATGTGGGCAGCGGGTTACCACCCCTCACTCTCGGGGCAGTACGTGATTGGCTCGCAGTGTCGGGGAAGGCGGTACTAAAGACCCGGAACTGGAGGCTGGATAAAAGGAGGCTGCCTGACAGGGCGGGGAGTGCTGGGAGGAGTTCGGGGAGAGATCTGGCTGAGTTCGAGTGTATGTCCTGAGAAAAATAAAGATAATTCTCATAAACAGAAGGGTGTTCTGCGTGGGTAGTTCTTCTAGAAAGTCTAGAAGCCGAAGACGTCCGAAGCTGGGAAAAGGTAAATATGTTCTTGTAGGTTCGAGAACCTAGGAACCCTAACAAAAGATAATGATCATGTCCCCCTTTAAATCTTCTCCTCTCTTGTCTAACCATCCTCACTTCCTTCGATTGCAGTCAGCATAATCTTCAGGCCGTTTATCATTAGTGCATTTGGCCATACCTTTTTATCTTATACTTGTGAAAATGACTTATTTATTGATTTAATGACAATGCAATTTATGCAAAACCTGCAAATAAATGAAAAGATGAAGGGATGAGGGCCTACTTACACCGCTTGTGGCAAGAAATTAGACCGATGCTTTGTGAGGTCTTTTACACTCAGAGAGACAAACCTAGCAAGTGGTGGACTTGCTTTGTGAAGAGGCATTTCATGAGCTAGAGTCTTTTGGGGCCTGGGCAGTGCAAAAATCTTGTAAAGTAATTCCTATTGCAGCAGCATCCAATGTCTGGCAGCAAGATGCACACAGTTGTTGGCCTTTATTTCATAAAATTTTATACCAAGGAAGAGAAGACATGTCCTTACTGGAAAAGTCCTTTATTAAGAATTTTAGAGTTTAAGGATCACCGAGAATTCTTGCAATGTTAAGCTGGTGCTTAATGATAATAAAAATGATTTCTAACATTCTAGGTCAAAGAAAAAAAAGAAAATGACTTATTGAACTCACATGTAAGAATTTATATATTTTTTCTTTTTTTTCTTATTCTTTTTTTTTAAACAAATGCTTTATTAACTTCTGTTTTACATCATTCATTTCCACCAGATTTTGAGTTACACTCATTTTCCCCCCATTATTCCCCTATGCAACCTCCCAGAATAGTAGTCCCACAAGATATCGCTTCCTCCAATCTGCTCTCTCCCATACCTTCTCCCAAACCCCCATCGACTTTTCCATTAGAGGAAGGTGAATCTTTGTGTCCCAATGCCTGCACATCTTATCTCCCTATTACAAGCAAAAGAGTATTGATAATAGTATTTATATATATTTGAAACATTTAATGTTACGACCTTGAATTTCAGATCCATTTCCTTCCTCCCTTGTCATCCATTCCTTCTTGGGAGATAAGTAATTCAGTATATGTTGTACATGTCTAGCTATGCAAAACATTATCATAGTAGATATATTGTACAAGGCTGCTTATAATTCCCTCCTACTCATCCCGCCCCCCACCTGGTCCATTCCCTACATGATCCTCTCCCTCTTCTATAGTGGGTACTTCCAACCTCCCCTCACCCCAAGGATGCCCTCCCATCCATCATCCCTCCTCTCATCCCCCTTCCCCCTATCCTGCTGCAGGTTGAGATATCCCATTTAGTATGTATGTCATTTTCTCCCTGAACCAAATTCAATGTGAATGTGGTTTTGCCTTTTTAGCCTTCCTTATTCTCCCCCTCCTTTGCAACCACTTCCCCTTGCTTCTTCTACATGGGATAGTTTACCCTACCCTGTCTCTCCCCATCTCCTCTTGCCACTTTCCTCTCTCACCTCATAATTTCATCCTTTGAGTATTCTCCCTTCCCAACAAATTCAACCTATGCCCTCTATCCATATAACTGTAACCATATACACACACATTCACATATGTATTCATATGACCACGCACCCTTCTTCCATTATTTTCATAGTGAGAAAGATATCATCAGTCACAGTTATTGCTTTTCCATATAGGAATGTGAATAGTTCAACTTTGATAAGTTCCTTTTGATTTCTTTTCCCTGATTACCTCTCAGGCATCTCTTACTTCTTGCGTCTGGATGTCAAATTTTCTATTCAACTCTGGTTTTTTCCTCAAGAATGCTTGAAAGTCCTCTATTCCACTGAATGACCATATTTTCCCCTGAAACAAAATACTTAGTTTTGCTGGGTAGGTGACCCTTGGGTTCATTCCCAGCTCTTTTGCCCTCTGGAATATCATATTCCATGCCCTTTGATCCCTCAGTGTAGAAGCTGCCAGGTCCTGGGCTATTCTGATTGTGTTTCCACAATATTGAAATTGTTTCTTCCTGTCTGCTTGTAGTATTTTCTCTTTGATCTGGGGATTCTGGAACCTGGCTATAATATTCCTGGGAGTTTTCTTTTGGGGATCTTTTTCAGCAGGTGATCTGTGGATTCTTTCAACCTCTATTTTGCCCTCTGGATCTAAAACATCAGGACAGTTTTCCTTGAGAATTTCTTGAAGGGTGATTTCTAGGTTCTTTCCTTGATCATGGCTTTCAGGTAGTCCAATAATTTTTAAATTGTCTCTCCTGGATCTATTCTCCAGGTCAGTAGTTTTTCCCATGAGATATTTCACATTGCCTTCTAATCTTTCGTTTGTTTGGATCTGCTTAACAGCATCTTGATTTCTCATAAAGTCACTAGCTTCCATTGCTCCAGTCTAACTCTGAAGGAATGAATCTCCTCAGTGAACTTTTGAGATTCTTTTTCCATCTGGCAAATTCGACTTTTAAGGCATTCTTCTCCTCATTGCCCTTTTGGGCCTCCTTTGCCATTTGAGCTAGTCTATTTTTTAAGGTGTTGTTTCCTCAGTCAGGCTGTTGACCCTCATTTCCTACTTTTCCTGCATCCTTCTCATTTCTCTTTCTAATTTTTCCTCCACTTCTCTTATTTGATTTTTAAAGACCTTCTTAAGGTCCTCTATGGCCTGCAACCCGCTCATGTTTTCCCCTGGGGCTTTTGGAGCAGGACTTCTGACCTCACAGTCCTTTTCCTGCTCTATGCCCCCAAAATAGGAGTCTGGGGTTGCATTTTTCTGTTTCCTTTGCCTTGGCATGTTGCCACTTAATTGCTTGACTTTTGGGCTTATTGCCACACTATGGCTTTAAGGCCAGATAGAGGAATTTTCGTCCCGAATGTGTGGGGGGCAACTTCTGTTTCTGGCAAGCTGTAAACCCACCCACAACTTCCACCCTAGATCACAATCTAGATCCAGGGAGGTTAAAGCAAGAGCGATTACCCCCCAAGACTGATCGCTGGATCCCCCCACGATTTGTAGGCTGGGAGCCGGAAATGCCTCTGAAAACTACAAAATGGCGTGTCTCCTCAGTGGCTTCTAGCCCCCAGGGGAGGGAGCTGACGCATTCCCCAAATACAGGTCCCAAAGTCCATAGGACACTGACCTCTTACTTTGTCCTAGGCAAGTCTATGTTGATAATTCTGGGGTCGCCACAGTTCCTGGTGTTCTGGGGTTCCTCCAGCCGGCTGCTGGCCCTGCTGCCCTGGGGCTAAAACCTCGGCTCACGTGGACCTGGGCTCGGCTAGGCTCCTGCGCTCTGCGCGCTGCCGGCTCCCAGACCACTGCACTGGTCCTTCCTGCAGGGTGCTGGGCTGTCCTCAGCGGGAGGTTAGCTTCTCTGTGTCGTTCTGTGGGTGCTGGGGCTCCAGAAGTTGTTCAGAGTCCCCTTTTACATAGTTTGGGGGGAATTTGGGGGCAGAGAGGCTTGGACGAGCTGTTTCTACTCCGCCATTTTGGCTCCGCCTTATATATTTTTTCTAATTAAATTCCAGTTTCTTAGGTTCAACTCAAAATTCTAGCCTGTCAAGATAATTTTGGATCCTAATTCTGTTATCAACATAGTTACCAAACCTCCTAGCTTTGGGTCACCTTCAAATTAGATAAACATGCTATCTGTGCTTGGACTCAAAACACAGATAACATGTTAAATAGTACAGGGCCAAACATGGATCCCTCAGGCACTCCATCCAATCTTCCAGTTGACTTTGAATTAGTAATAAGCAAACTTTGAGTCTGGTCATCCAGCCAGTTCCAATTCATATAAATATACTATTGTCTAACTCACATCTACCCATCTTGTTCACAAGAATAGCATGAGTAGTTCTGTCAAATGTTTTTTGTTCTAGGTAAATTCTATCAAAAACATTACCCTGATCTACCTGTCTAGTAATCTTGCTTGAAAAGAATATGTGAATAATCTGCCATGACCTTTTCTTGATGAAACTATGCTAGTTATTGATCATTGATCATTTTAAAATGTTCATTAACCATCCCTTTAATATTATGTTCTAGAATTTTGCTAGGCATTGAAGTCAAGAACATTGGGCTACAGTTTAGAGACTATTTTCACTTGATTTTTGAGAATTGGAACAACACATATTCTTCTCTGGTCCCATGGCACCCTTCTGATTCTTCATTTTCCATTGAATATTAACAGTGACTCAGAAATAAAATCCACAAGTTTTTTCAGTATACTCAAGGTGTAAATTGTCTGGGTTTTGTCACTTGAACTCATCAAAGCCATCAAGATACTTTCCTACTTTCTCTCTAATAGATATTTTCTGTTCTTTACCTTCCAGTTGGAAGGCCATTCTCCTTGGTCGAGAAAATAGACCCCAAATCAATCAATCAACCAATATTTATTAAGCATCTACTGTTACTAAGTACTGGGAATACAAAAAGATAAGAATTGAGTAGGTCTGTTTCATTTCCATTATCTGTTATCATCATCCCATCGATCCTGAGAAATACCCCAATTCTTTCTTTGGTTCTCTTTTTTTCTTAAATGTAGCTGAAAAAAGAAGGAAGGAAAGAAAGAAGCCTTTAGTAAGTATCTCTGATATGCCAGGCACTATACAAATATCTCTCTTGAACAACCCTAGGAGGTAGGTACTGTTGTTATCTCCTTTTTACAGTTGAGAAAACTGAGGCAACCAGTGTTAAGTGACTTGTCCAGGGCTACAAGCCTAGCAAGTATCCAAGGCTGTGTCTAACTCAGATCATCCTGAATCCAAGCTTAGCATTCTGTCTACTGTACCAACTAGCTACCTCTAACAACAAAAGAACATTTTGTCATTCTTAGCTTCTTTCTGTTTGCCAATCTCACTTTATTCTGACTTTTGGCATTCCTGTCTATCTCTGATCTCTGTCAAACTTGTTATTTGTCCTTGCTTCCGTCTTTTAAAAAACGTAAGTTGATTGATGTTCTTCCACATTGGTCTTTTTTGGCAACTTCCCTTTCTTCTTCTCATTAGAATTGTTTCTCTTTGTATCTTCAGAATATTATCCTTGACAGTTTCCCTTCCTTCCTGGGGTCACTTCCTCTATTGAAATTTAGTCTCCAGGATCCTATTACCCTTTTTCTAAATCTTTAAAAATCTGTTCTCTTAAAACCAGAGTGACACATCAGCCTATGTCCAGCTTTCTCCTTCTCTATCATAAATTTAAAGATGTAATGATTGTTTCCCCCCAAGATTCCCACCATTTCCACCCCCCAGCCACCAGTTCCTCCTTCTTGGTGAGAATTAGGACCAGAATAGAAGTTCCCCTTTTTGGTTCCTCCACCTTTGGAAGGATAAATTTATCATTTAGACAAGGCAAGAAATTCTTAGCTGATCTACTTCTAGTAGAGAAAGAGATCCAGCAGATGTTTGGATTATGAAGTCCCTCAGCACTACTATAACACTCCGTCTATGGTTTCATACAAGTCATAGATAACAATGTTAAATAAATGCAGGGCCAAGACACAAGACCAAACAGCACAGGGCCTCTAATCCCATCCTCTTATTATGCCAGGGAATGTCTGTATCATTCTTGCAATGTTTCCTGATCTCCTCGTCTCTCTCCTCTTTATGTGCAGGTGATCTATAAGATTCTCCAATGATATGATTTCTTCTGTTTCTGTAGCATATAGGTGGTCTAGTGGTTAGAATGCCAGACTTGGGGTGAGGAAGTGTGACCCTGAGCAAATCATTTAACCTTTCTTATTCTCAGTTTCCTCATCTGTAACTAGGACTATTAAACTATTAATAACTAATGCCTTAGAGGGTCATTGTGAGGATCTAATGAAATATTGTGTATAAAGTGCTTTATAAACCTTGAAGAGTTATATACATGGTAATTATTCTATTCTGCCTTCACTAATCCTCACGAAAATTCTTTCTACCATATTTGTGCCCTCTTGTTTTTGTATTTTCCTAGTGTATATTCTTAATATACAATTCAGTTTCACCTCTTTTCCTCATTATCTATCCTTTCCCCCCCAGAATTTTATTTTTAGTTTGCAACATTCATTTCCACAAGATTTCAAATTATAAATTTTCTCCCCATCTTTCCCGTACCCCCACCCCAAGATGGCATGCATTCTGATTAGCCCTTCCCCCAGTCTGTCCTCTCTTATATCCCCCCATCCTTCCTCTTCCCCTTTCCCCCCTCACTTTCTTGTGGGGCAAGATGGATTTCTATACCCCATTGCCTGTATATCTTATTTCTTGCTTGCATGTAAAAATTTTTTAACATTTGTTTTTAAAACTTTGAGTACCATATTCCCTCCCTTCTTCTGTCCTCACCCACCCCCACTGGGAAGGCAAGCAAGTTGATATAGATTATACATGTATAGTTATGCAAAACATTTCCATAGTAGTCATATCGTGAAAGACTAACTATATTTCCCTTCATCCTATCCTGTCCCCCATTCATTCTATTTTCTCCTTTGACTCTGGCTCTTTTCAAAAGTGTTTGCTTCTGACTACTCTCTCCCCCAATCTGTCCTCCCTTCTATCATCCCCCTTCTTATCCCCTTCACCCCTATTCTCCTGTAGGGTAAGATACCCAACTGAGTGTGTATATTATTTCCTCCTTAAGCCAAATCCAATGAGAGTAAGGTTGATTCATTCCCTTTCACCTCCCTGCTCTTCCCATTCATTGCAATAGCTTTCTTTTGCCTTTTCTTTTTTCTTTTTGGAGGTTAAGTGACATGCCCAAAGTCGTATGGTTAGTATGTGTTAAGTGTCTTCGGCTAGATTTCAACTCGGGTCCTTCTGACTCCAGGGCCGATGCTCTATTTGCCACCTAGCCACCCTTCTTTTGCTCTTTTATGTGAAATAGTTTACCCTCTTTATCTCTCCCTTTCTCCCAATATATTCCTCTCTCCCTTCATAATTTTATTTTTTAGACATCATCTCTTCATATTCAACTCACCCTGTGCCCTCTATGTATACATATATACTCATACACACGTGTATATATATATATATATATATATATATATATACATATATATATATACACACACACACACATATGCACCTATACATATATATGCATATATACAAACATATACACACACATTCCCTTCAACTATACTAATACTATTTATCTTTTCATGCTTCACTTGATTCTTGTATTTGAAAGTCAAATTTTCTGTTCATCTCTGGTCTTTTCATCAAGAATGGTTGAAAGTCCTTTATTTCATTGAATATCCATATTTTCCCCCAAAGTAATATACTCAATTTTGCTGGGTTGGTGATTCTTGGTTTTAATCCTAGCTCCTTTGACCTTTGGAATATTATTTTCCAAGTCCTTCAATCCCTTAATGTAGAAGCTGCTTGTGTTATCCTGATTGTGTTTCCACAATACTCAAATTGTTTCTTCCTGACTGCTTGTAATATTTTCTCCTTGACCTGGGAAGACTGGAATTTGGCTATAATATTCCTAGGAGTTTTCTTTTTGGGATCTTTTCCAAAAGGCAATTGGTAAATTATTTCCATTTCTATTTTACCTTCTGGTTCTAGAATATCAGGAGAGTTTTCCTTGATAATTTCTTGAAAGATAATGTCCAGGCTCTTTTTTTTCTTCACAGCTTTCAGGTTTCCCAGTAAAATTTTTAAATTATCTCTCCTGGATCTATTTTCCAGGTCAATGGTTTTTCCAATGAGATATTTCACACTGCCTTCAATTTTTCTTCATTCTTTAGGATCTTTTTTACAATATCTTGATTTCTCATGAAGTCATTAACTTCTGTTTGCTCCTTTCTAATTTTGAAGGAATTCTTTTCTTCAGTGAGCTTTTAAACTTCCTTTTCCATTTTATCAATTCTGCTTTTAAGACATTCTTCTCCACATTGGCTTTTTGGATCTCTTTTGTCATTTGAGTTAATTTATTTTTTAAGGTGTTATTTTCTTCATTATTTTTTGGGTCTCCTTTAGATAACTTTTGACTCATTTTTTGTGATTTTCTTGCATCACTCTCATTTCTCTTCCCAATTTTCCTGCTACTTCTCTTATTTGATTTTAAAAATCCTTCTTTAGCTCTTCCATGACCTGAGACCTATTCATATTTCTCTTGGAGGCTTTAGATGTAGGAGTTTTGACTTTGTTGTCTTGTTCTGGATCTATATTTTGATTGCCTTTGTCACCAAAAAACCATTTCTATAGTCTGATTTCTCTTCCTCTCTTTGTTCCTCTTGCCAACCAATTACTTGACTTTTGATCTCTTTGCCATGATAGAACTCTGCTTGCAGAGAAGAGAGTACTGTGTTCCACTGGGTTTTTGTGCAGGTGTTTTCAGATTTTCTTCCAGACACGTGCCCCAGAACTGTGAGGAGGACTGCCTGTCCACAGCCTTAACAATCTCCGCCATGCAAGTGCTCCTCACCCCAGGACTGCCACCCAAGACTGTGACCCAGATCCAAGCAGGGCAAAGCAAGAGAATCCTGCCTCAGCTCTAGCAAAGAGATTCCTGCATTTGCCCTTTGATCATCTGCTTGGTCCCCCCACTATCTATGGACCTGGAGCTTCAGAAGCAGCCATTGCTGTAGTGGCTGTAGCTGCTGCCACCGCCACCACCCTGGGGATAGGGGCCAGATAGAGCTATTTTCTCACCCAGATCCAACAGAGTTTCCCCACTGACCTTTTGCTTTCTCTTTGGTGTTTATGGGTCGAGAAGCATGGGAACCACCACAGCTGCCAGCAATTTAGTCCCCTGATGTCTGCTCTGGCCAGTCTGTGCCACTGGTCTGTGCCAGCACTCCACTCCCAGCCCAGGGCAATAGACTCTTTCTGATGGCCTGCAAGGCTCCCTTCAGTGGGAGATTTGTTTCGCTCTGTTATTTTGTGGATTCTGTAGCTCTAAAAATTTTTTAGAGTCATTTTTTTAATATTGGTATTGGAGATAGCTGGGGCATGAGCTCAAGCAAGGTCCTGCTTTTACTCTGCCATCTTGGCTCTATGCTGATTATTTTTCCTCTTAAAAAATATACAGCATATTACACTGTTGGTAGAGTTATGAACTGAGCCAACAATTCTGGAGAGCAATTTGGAAAATATGCTCAAAGGACTACAAAACCAGGCATACTCTTTCATCCAGCAATACTTATTTGTAGATATGTATCCCAAAGAGGTCAAAGAAACAGGAAAAGGTCTTATATATACAAAAATATTTATAGTAGCTCCTTTTGTGGTAGCAAACAATTGGAAATTGAGAGAATATCTATCAATTGGGGAATGGCTGAACAAGTTATGGTATATAATTATAACAGAATATTACTATGCTATAAGATGTGACGAGCAAGATGATTTCTTTTTTTTTATTAATAAGAGTATTTATATATTTGAAACATTTAATCTTAAGACCTCGAATTTCAGATCCATTTCCTTCCTCCCTTGTCACCCATTCCCTCTGGGGAGATAAGTAATTCAGTATATGTTGTACATATCTAGCTATGCAAAACATTATCATAGTAGATATATTGTACAAGGCTGCTTATAATTCCCTCCCACTCATCCCACCCCCCACCTGGTCCATTCCCTACATGATCCTGTCCCTCTTCTATAGTGGGTACTTCCAACCTCCCCTCACCCCAAGGATGCCCTCCCATCCATCATCCCTCCTCTCATCCCCCTTCCCCCTATTCTGCTGCAGGTTGAGATATCCCATTTAGTATGTATGTCATTCTCTCCCTGAACCAAATTCAATGAGAATGTGGTTTTGCCTTTTTAGCCTTCCTATTCTCCCCCTCCCTTGCAACCACTTCCCCTTGCTTCTTCTACATGAGATAGTTTACCCTACCCTGTCTCTCCCCATCTCCTCTTGCCACTTTCCTCTCTCACCTCATAATTTCATCCCTTGAGTATTCTCCCTTCCCAACAAATTCAACCTATGCCCTATATCCATATATAACTGTAAACATATACACACACATTCACATATGTATTCATATGACCACAAACCTTTCTTCCATTATTTTCATAGTGAGAAAGATATCATCAGTCACAGATATTGTTTTTCCATATGGGAATGTAAATAGCTCAACTTTGATAAGTTCCTTTTGATTTCTTTTCCCTGATTACCTTCTCAGGCATCTCTTGCTTCTTGTGTCTGGATGTCAAATTTTCTATTCAATTCTGGTTTTTTCCTCAAGAATGCTTGAAAGTCCTCTATTCCACTGAATGACCATATTTTCCCCTGAAACAAAATACTCAGTTTTGCTGGGTAGGTGACCCTTGGGTTCATTCCCAGTTCTTTTGCCCTCTGGAATATCATATTCCATGCCCTTTGATCCCTCAGTGTAGAAGCTGCCAGGTCCTGGGCTATTCTGATTGTGTTTCCACAATATTGAAATTGTTTCTTCCTGTCTGCTTGTAGTATTTTCTCTTTGATCTGGGGATTCTGGAACCTGGCTATAATATTCCTGGGAGTTTTCTGTTTGGGATCTTTTTCAGGAGGTGATCTGTGGATTCTTTCAACCTCATTTTGCCCTCTAGATCTAAAACATCAGGGCAATTTTCCTTGAGAATTTCTTGAGGGGTGATTTCTAGGTTCTTTCTTTGATCATGGCTTTCAGGTAGTCCAATAATTTTTAAATTGTCTCTCCTGGATCTATTTTCCAGGTCAATGGTTTTTCCCATGAGATATTTCACATTGCCTTCTAATCTTTCATTTGTTTGATCTGCTTAACAGCATCTTGATTTCTCATAAAGTCATTAGCTTCCATTTGCTCCAGTCTAACTCTGAAGGAATGAATCTCCTCAGTGAACTTTTGAGATTCTTTTTCCATCTGGCAAATTCGACTTTTTAAGGCATTCTTCTCCTCATTGTCCTTTTGGGCCTCCTTTGCCATTTGAGTTAGTCTATTTTTTAAGGTGTTGTTTTCCTCAGTCAGGCTGTTGACCCTCATTTCATACTTTTCCTGCATCCTTCTCATTTCTCTTTCCAATTTTTCCTCCACTTCTCTTATTTGATTTTTAAAGCCCTTCTTAAGGTCCTCTATGGCCTGCAACCCAATCATGTTTTCCCCTGGGGCTTTTGGAGCAGGACTTCTGACTTCACAGTCCTTTTCCCGCTCTATGTCCCCCAAATAGGAGTCTAGAGTTGCATTTTTCTGTTTCCTTTGCGTTGGCATGTTGCCACTTAATTACTTGACTTTTGGGCTTGTTGCCACAATATGTCTTCATGACAGATAGGGGAATTTTCGTCCCGAACGTGTGGAAGGGAAACTTCCATTTCTGGCAAGCTGTAAACCCACCCACGACTTCCACCCCAGATCACAATCCTGATCCAGGGAGGTTAAAGCAAGAGCGATTACCCCAAGACTGATCACTGGATCTCCCTACAGTTCGCAGGCCAGGAGCTGGAGCTGCCTCTGAAAACTACAAAATGTCGTGTCTCCTCAGTGGCTTTCAATTCCCAGGGGAGGAAGCTGATGCATTCCCCAAATACTGGTCCCAAAGTCCATAGGGCACTAACCTCTCACTTTGTCCTAGGCATGTCTGTGTTGATAATTCTGGAGTCACTACAGCTGCTGGTGTTCTGGGGTTCCTCCAGCTGGCTGCTGGCCCTGCCACCCTGGGGCTAAAACCTCAACTCACGGGGACCTGGGCTCCACTCGGCTCGGCTCCCTGCGCTCTGCGCTCTGTGTGCTGCCGGCTCCCAGAGCGCTGCGCTGGTCCTTCCTTTAGGGCTGCTGGGCTGCCCTCAGTGGGAGGTTAGCTTCTCTGTGTTGTTCTGTGGGTGCTGGGGCTCCAGAAGTTGTTCAGAGTCCCCTTTTACATAGCTGGGGGAATCTGGGGGCAGAGTGGCTTGGATGAGCTGTTTCTACTCCGCCATCTTGGCTCCGCCCGGATCAAGATGATTTCAGAAAAGCCTGGAAAGATTTGCATGAACTGATACAAAGTAAAATGAGGAGAACCAGGGGAACATTATACACATTAGCAGCAATATTTGTATGATGAAAAACTCTGAATGACTTAGTTATTCTCAGAAATACAATTATCCAAGACAATCTCAAAGGTCTGAATATAGACTGAAGCATGCTTCTTTCTCTTCTCTTCTCTTCTCTTCTCTTCTCTTCTCTTCTCTTCTCTTCTCTTCTCTTCTCTTCTCTTCTCTTCTCTTCTCTTCTCTTCTCCTCTCTTCTCTTCTCTTCTCTCTGTCTCTCTCTCTCTGTGTGTCTCTCTCTCTGTGTCTCTCTGTTTATGTCTCTATCTCTCTGTCTCTGTCTGTCTGTCTGTCTCTCTCCCTCCCCCCCCTCCCTTTCTCCCTCCCTCCCTCCATCTCTCTCTCTCTCTCTCTCTCTCTCTCTCTCTCTCTCTCTCTCTCTCTCTCTCTCTTCCTTCCTTTTTTCTTCCACAACATGACTAATATGAAAATATGTTTTATATGTTTGCCCAATGTAATCTATATCAGATTGCTTATCATCTCAGAGATGGGGGAGGGCAGGGAGGGTGGGATAGAATTAGGAACTCAAAACTAAAAAAAAACCCAACAAAATGTTAAAAATTGTTTTTACTTGTATTTGGGGGAAGTATCATTTAAAAAATTAAATACAGCATACCCTTCCCTAGCCATATTTCAGTCTTAGGTCCCAGTTCACTAAGTCTCAGTGACAGCATGAAAACAGAATTGCCTCCTTGTACTAGGATCCCAAGTTCACTTTAATCATTTCCCATACTTTGTATATTTGCTTGAAGTCATGGGTTTTCTTATTGATTCTGTTCTTACATTTTATCTCTGTGAATGCCTGTGCATTTCAACTGCTACTCTTTGTACATTGTAACTTCTCTCTATGGTAACTAGTTTGGTGGATATGTGTGGGTAAAAATATTTCTATGAATACCCACCAAACTAAAAGAGGATAAGGAGACACTGAGAAGTAATAGGGTTAAAAAGAACCTAGTGTCTCAGAAGGCAAGGAGAGATGATTTTCTAGTATAAGGAGAGGGTCAATACTGTCAAATCCTGCAGAGAGATCAAAGGGAATGAGAATTAAGAAGATTAGTGAATCTGGCAATTAAGAACTCTGTGATCTGTTGAAAGAGCATTTTCAGTACACTGGTGGGGGTACTTCAGAGAATCAAAGATTTAGAGCTGGCAGACCTTAGAAACCATATAGTTGAGCCCTTCATTTTATAAATGCCAAAACAAAGACCCACAGAAGTTGTGATTTGCCCAAGGTTACACAGCTAGTAAGAAACAGAGTCAGAATTTGAACTCAAGTCCTTTGACTGCAAATTCACCTTTCTCTTCACCTTGCTCCATTGAAGCCAAATTGGAAAGGGTTGAGGAAAGAGTATGTGTTGAATAGAATTAACACAGCAATTTGTAATTCTCTCATTGTATTTCTATATTACATTATCCTCGCGTTGTATTATATTGTGATTTATGCACATATTTTATCTCCCCTCCCAGACTAGAATTTTCATGAGGGCATTTATTATGTTTCTTCTCTAAAGTTGCTCCAGTTTCTGACTTCACCTTTTATTTAGTCTCCCATGTAGTAGTGCTTTGAACATAGAAAGTGTTCAAGAAATATTTGGTGAATGAATGAATGAATAATATCATTCAGGACTGTCCTTTGGGGGGCAGCAGAAGGTTATAACTAAAGAAGAAAATTGTGAAAGCAGCTGATGAAATAACTTAGACCAGACCTTCTTTCTATCAAGCTGTCACCTCCTCTCTCTCTTTCTTTTACACATGGCATAGCAGAAGACTGGAGGATGCCACAACATTTAGGGACTAAGCTCTAATTTGGAAAATAAAAGGGTGCCCCATCTGCCCTGAACATAGCCCCATGCAATGCAACATAGCTAAACGGCTTTGTGAATGCCATCTTTTGCCTAAAGGAGCACTGACAGCACAGAGCAGATGATATTCGAGCTTATTTTTATAGAAGAAAGTTATTGTTTTCTGTCCCCTTAATGATAGCTCCTTTCCTCTGAATTATCTCCCATTTATCCTGTCTTTATCTAGTTTATATGTAGTTGTTTGCATAAGATTATGATATTAGATTATGAAATCCTTGAGACAATGAACTCTTTGCCTTTCTTCTATTCACAGCTCTTATCATAGAACACATAGTAGGTACTTAGGCTTGCCGGCTGTATCCCTTTCAATTGCATCTTGAGCTCCTTTGCTCTTCTAAACATATTATTCCAATTCCTTCTGAGTTTTCTGATGGGTGCAGAATTGTCCTATGTTATTCATATTTCCTTTCCATTATATTTGAAGGTCTTTCTCCAGATCACTTGAAGAATTTGTTGTTTTTCATTGGAATTGCTATATTCAACTAGTATTTGTTTTGGAGCTCACAGCATAGGGTTGTTTCTGAGATGATTTCTGAATTTTTTTTATTGGAACTTTGCTTTGTGTGTTCTTGGTTGTTTATTCATACTATTTTTTGCATTATTGTGTTCAACATTTTTGACTTGTGTTCTTTTGGGAAACCTGTAATCCTTAAGTTTTCTCTCATCTTTGAGATATTTTATTTGTATGGAGATATTTTTTTAAACATTATTATTTTTTTCCTCTCTTCTTCAGTTATTCTATTTTTTTGTTTGTTTCTTTGGTGAGATTTACCACTGTGGATTCAAGTTTTTCTATTTTGTAATTAAAAAACATTTTTTGGGGGGGTGGAGCCAAGATGGCAGAGTAGAAACAGTTCCTCCAAGCCTCTCTGCCCCCAGATTCCCCACAAACTATGTAAAAAAAGGACTCTGAACAACTTCTGGAGCCCCAGCACCCACAGAACGACACAGAGAAGCTAACCTCCCGCTGAGGACAGCCCAGCAGCCCTGCAGGAAGGACCAGCGCAGCGGTGTGGGAGCCGGCAGCTCGCAGAGCACAGAGCGCAGGAGCCGAGCTGAGCCCAGGTCCGCGTGAGCCGAGGTTTTAGCCCCAGGGCGGAAGGACAGCAGCCAGCTGGAGGAACCTCAGAACACCAGGAGCTGTGGCGACTCTAGAATTATCAACATAGACATGCCTAGGACAAAGTAAGAGGTTAGTGTCCTATGGACTTTGGGAGCTGTATTTGGGGAATGCGTCAGCTCCCTCCCCTGGGGGCTAGAAGCCGCTGAGAAGACACGCCATTTTGTAGTTTTCATAGGCATTTCCGGCTCCCAGCCTACAAATCGTGGGGAGATCCAGCGATCAGTCTTGGGGGGTAATCGATCTTGCTTTAACCTCCCTGGATCTGGATTGTGATCTAGGGTGGAAGCTGTGGGTGGGTTTACAGCTTGCCAGAAACGGAAGTTGCCCCCCCACACGTTCGGGACAAAAATTCCTCTAGCTGGCCTTAAAGCCATAGTGTGGCAACAAGCCCAAAAGTCAAGCAATTAAGTGGCAACATGCCAAGGCAAAGGAAACAGAAAATGCAACCCTAGACTCCTATTTTGGGGGCATAGAGCAGGAAAAGGACTATGAGGTCAGAAGTCCTGCTCCAAAAGCCCCAGGGGAAAACATGAGTGGGTTGCAGGCCATAGAGGACCTTAAGAAGGACTTTAAAAATCAAATAAGAGAAGTGGAGGAAAAATTAGAAAGAGAAATGAGAAGGATGCAGAAAAGTATGAAATGAGGGTCAACAGCCTGACTGAGGAAAACAACACCTTAAAAAATAGATTAACTCAAATGGCAAAGGAGGCCCAAAAGGACAATGAGGAGAAGAATGCCTTAAAAAATCGAATTTGCCAGATGGAAAAAGAATCTCAAAAGTTCACTGAGGAGATTCATTCCTTCAGAGTTAGACTGGAGCAAATGAAAGCTAATGACTTTATGAGAAATCAAGATGCTGTTAAGCAGATCCAAACAAATGAAAGATTAGAAGGCAATGTGAAATATCTCATGGGAAAAACCACTGACCTGGAAAATAGATCCAGGAGACACAATTTAAAAATTATTGGACTACCTGAAAGCCATGATCAAAGAAGAACCTAGAAATCACCCTTCAAGAAATTCTCAAGGAAAATTGCCCTGATGTTTTAGATCTAGAGGGCAAAATAGAGGTTGAAAGAATCCACAGATCACCTCCTGAAAAAGATCCCAAAAAGAAAACTCCCAGGAATATTATAGCCAGGTTCCAGAATCCCCAGATCAAGGAGAGAATACTACAAGCAGCCAGGAAGAAACAATTTCAATATTGTGGAAACACAATCAGAATAGCCCAGGACCTGGTGGCTTCTACACTGAGGGATCGAAGGGCATGGAATATGATATTCCAGAGGGCAAAAGAACTGGGAATGAACCCAAGGGTCACCTACCCAGCAAAACTGAGTATTTTGTTTCAGGGGAAAATATGGTCATTCAGTGGAATGAGGACTTTCAAGCATTCTTGAGGAAAAAACCAGAATTGAATAGAAAATTTGACATCCAGACACAAGAAGCAAGAGATGCCTGAGAAGGTAATCAGGGAAAAGAAATCAAAAGGAACTTATCAAAGTTGAACTATTTACATTCCTATATGGAAAAGCAATAACTGTGACTGATGATATCTTTCTCACTATGGAAATAATGGAAGAAGGGTGTGTGGTCCTATGAATACATATGTGAATGTGTGTATATGGTTACAGTTATATATGGATAGAGGGCATAAGTTGAATTTGTTGGGAAGGGAGAATACTCAAGGGATGAAATTATGAGGTGAGAGAGGAAAGTGGCAAGAGGAGATGGGGAGAGACATGGTAGGGTAAACTATCTCATGTAGGGGAAGTGGTTCCAAAGGAGGGGGAGAATAAGGAAGGCTAAAAAGGCAAAACCACATTCACATTGAATTTGGTTCAGGGAGAAAATGACATACATACTAAATGGGATATCTCAACCTGCAGCAGGATAGGGGGAAGGGGGATGAGAGGAGGGATGATGGATGGGAGGGCATCCTTGGGGGGAGGGGAGGTTGGAAGTACCCACTATAGAAGAGGGAGAGGATCATGTAGGGAATGGACCAGGTGGGGGGCGGGATGAGTAGGAGGGAATTATAAGCAGCCTTGTACAATATATCTACTATGATAATGTTTTGCATAGCTAGACATGTACAACATATACTGAATTACTTATATACCAAGAAGGAATGGGTGACAAGGAAGGAAGGAAATGGATCTGAAATTCAAGATCGTAACATTAAATGTTTCAAATATATATATAAATACTATTATTAATACTCTTTTGCCTATAATTGGGAGATAAGATATGCAGGCATTGGGACACAAAGATTCATCTTCCTCTAATGGAAAAGTCAATGGGGGTATGGGAGAAGGTATGGGAGAGAGCAGATTGGAGGAACCGATATCTTGTGGGACTGCTATTCTGGGAGGTTGGGTAGGGGAATAATGGGGGGAAAATGATTGTAACTCAAAATCTGGCGGAAATGAATGATGTAAAACAGAAGTTAATAAAGCATTTGTTTAAAAAAAATAAAATAAAAAAAGAAGAAAAAAAATCTTCAGCAAGGCTAAAAAAAAAAACATTTTTTGGTTACATAGGTCATAAATTCTACTTACACAATTCTTATTTTTCTTTTAAGCCATTCTCCTGCTATGGTTCCATGTTCTCTTGGGAATCCAGTGGGATCTCTTACACAGAATGAATTAATTTATTTTTCCTTTGTCTTGCAATATTTATTTATAGATATCTATAGTCTTTTATCTGATATGAAGGACATATTCCCTTCTGTTAACACTGTCTTTCCTGTTGGTTTATCTACTTGTGCTCAAGGCTTTTAATTGAAAATTTTCCCCCACAAAATTTGGTAATTTTAATCTTTTGATTGCACTATCTCTGGGAGTGGAACTTCAAAGCCATCTCAGTCTTCTCTAGTCCTGGACAATTCATATTTCATCAGGCTCAGTTTCTGTTCCAAGTGACTTCTGAGGTAGGGGGATGGGGGAAGAGAACTGGCCTTAGGGGAATTCTGGGCTCTTCTCTTGAGACTTAATGGAGTGCCACATAACTACACATGTCCTGTGCTAGTTCCCCTTGTTCTTCAGTTCTCTGAATTGACTCTGTTGCAACATAGTGCTGCATGCTGCTATTGCAAATGGAGCATGCTTCTGAGTTTTGGTTTTCCTCAGCCTGGGGCAGGTGATGTGGGGTGGTGGTAGAGTTCAGTTCTGTTGCAAGCCCCTGCTTTAGTTAGTGCCTACTGTGGTAGGTGGTGGGGAAAAGGTGTGATGAGTGAATACCTTAGGGGTTAGGGATTAGCCATCATTGCTATTAGCTCATCAGGTTTTTACATCATTAGGATTCTTCATGTTTTAGACTATGGAGAAAGCTGAAATTGCTTTATTATCTCTTGTGCATAATTCCTGTTTTGGAGAAGCTGAGAACCTGAGGATCAGAGAAAATGTCTACTCCTCCATATCCTTAGTCATGTGACAAGTAGGCACTTTAAAATGTTTACTTGTTGACTGTTCAAGGAAAAAAATCTCAGTGTATGGAGATGTATTAAAATCTAAAATATATAGGGGATCATGTATGCATAGAGTGAAAATAAAGACTGTAAAGAAATGCTGGTTTATTTATTTTTATTTGACTGCCAGGCAAAGGGTAGGGAGGGGGCTGAGGAAGGACTGAGATGGGGCTGGTATAAAGAAGATAGTAATGAATAGAGAAAAAAAGACAATGAGGCAAGGGTGTTTCCAGCTATAAAAACTTTCTCTACTTCCTCAGTCTTACATTTATAAACACATTCAACAGTTATCCCTTATTGTTGATGAAGTAGAATTAGGTGACTTTCCTTGTGTAACCATTCTGGTGCTATCATAAATAAATAGGCAAAGTCATTCAAACCTTTCTTTTCTTCTGCTGGGAGGTGTCAACCACACTTTTTATGTCAGGCTACTTTGATTTCTTCCTTGTCAATATAGTTGGCACTAAGATTGGCCAGATCCTCCACATCCATGCTTGCTTTGGGTATAACCAACAAATTATGTGATATCTTTCCTTTCTCCTCCCATGTCCTCCTACTGAAAAATAATTAAGAACTGTCTTAAGAAGAGAGATGATTAGGAAAGATTGATTTGCTTCCACAACTTAAATCTCCATAGAAGATACAGTATGTGTCTTTCCCACTCACCATTTCCAGGCTAAGCTGCCAATATTCTGACCATCATTCTCATACTGAGCTCATATTCATTTATCTTGTATGGAACCAGGTTTCCAAGTCATTTCTCGACCATCATTTACAAATTACCTCTACCTTTTTTAATCCCTTTATGTTGTCTTCCTCTTCCTAGAAAGTAAGATTATTGAGGGCAGAGACTACCTTGTTTTCTTGTATTTGTTTCCTTGATGCTAGCATAGTGCTTGGTGCATTGTAAGTGGTTATCTATTATATCATATCATCTATCTGTCTGTCTATCTATCTATCATCTATCTATATATTGATCTCTCTTGATTGATGTCTTCTATTTTTATTGGTATCTATCATCTATCAACCTATCTATTGATCTATCTCTACCTTTATTGTTATCTATCATTTCTGTCTCTATTAATTGATATCTATCATATCTACGTATGCACCTGTTCTTTACATTTGCAGACATGCTCAACTCCTATGAACTTTAAAAACATATTTTGATAATTGTATTTCAATATAATTGGTTTCTCTTATAATCGTACGTATTTTATTTTATACATTTAAAAACATTATTTGCAACAGGGGTTCACAGGCTTCATTGGACTGTCAAAGAGGTCCATGACACACAAAAAACCATTCTGGATCTAGAGGCAGTGTGCTGTAGTAGTTAGAGCACCTGGTTGCAAAGTCAGAAGATCAGGGTTTGGGTCTCAACTCTGATACTTACCAACTTTGTGAGCTCCCTCATTTGTGTCTGATCTCTGTAAAATGGACACAATAATTCTTTACTACTTGTCTCATAAGATTGCTGAAGGGGAAGGGAAGTATTATATAAAATATGAGTTTTTGCTAACATTAATTTCCTAGCACTGTCAGCAAAGAATTGACCTTTGACTCAAGTAATAGTGCTTGGGTGGTTACCTCCAGTAATTGTGTTTATGCCACAACAAGGTCTTGAGATTTCTACAGAAAACTTAAGAATGAATATTTTGGGGGTGGATTGATTGAGTTTTGACTGAGTTATAGATGTAGCAGGGGACTGGGCCATTGGGCCAATATCACACTGAAATGTTACTACCATATGATTAAAAGGAAAGTTTTTGCCCTTAGAATCACTTCCACTTCCAACTCTGCAAGCTTCCCATGAATGCAGTTGAGTTCATAGGATCATGGAAGTAGAGTTGGAAAAAGTCTTAGGGGGTTTCCCTAGTCTAGTTCCCCCATTATACAAATGAAGAAACTGAGGTCCAAGAGAGTAAAATGACTTGTCTCTCAGGTCACATTGGCTAGAGTCCAATTCAAATCTAGCTGTGCTCTTTTCATTGCATCATGCTTCAGGAGCAAAAAAAAAGAATGTCTCTTTTTCCTCTACAAGCTCAGGCTGCCCCATGGGAAAATGGTATGGACTAAAGGCAAGACTCTGGGGGACCAAGGTTGCTCTATCAGAAATTCTTGGTGAATATATTTTGCAAACACTACATGGTCTATATCTTTAAGGGAAAAATAGTATGTATGTCTTATCTCTTGTTTCTGTGGTTGGATACACAGATGAATTTAAAAGTTTTTAAAAATCATCTTTGGAGAGAATATTTCTCATCTCACAGATGTATTTTGAAGCTTTCAGAACAGTGTTTTTTGGCTTAGTGTCTGGAAGTCTCAGAGAAAGAAATGGAGAATGATGGAAAAAGAGCAAGGCAACCACCAAAAAATAAAGGTCAGGGATAATGAAAGCTTGTAGAAATAATAGTAGCAGGAAGATCAGGGGAGTAAGAGAAAATTAATAGGAAAGAAAATGTTGGAGGATGAGAGGAAGTGGAGGTAAAACTGAGGTCAGGATGTGGGGGAAGGAGTACAAGCAGTCTTTAGGATGCCTGTTTGGAGTTCTCTAAGTTCCAGACAGAGAATGAATCATCTCTTAGATCATAGAATTTTAAAGCTGGAACAGACTTTACTGACCATCTAATCCTATCACTTCATTTTAAGAATGAGGAAACAAATCATAACCCAGAGTGGTTAGCTGGCTTGCCCAATGTCACACAGCTAGTTGGTGACAGAACTGGTATATTCTATGTAACCCCCCCTCCCCATTATTTGGAGCACAATAAATACTTTTAAGACACACATTTCACTAGTCTTTTCTAACCATACCTGTGAAAAGGTAGATATTAGGTAACATACTGATTTGGCTTAATGATAGAACAAAAATCAAAAGCTAAGTCCACTCCAATGACCCAAATGACCTCATCAATGGTAGCTGCTATAGTCCCAGATAAAAACTTTCTGAACGGGTTTCATTCACACGATTGAAACACACACACGAATGTAATTTGTAGAGGTTTGCCTGACTATAGCATAGATAGGATATTTTCCTAAAGAATTGTGAACCTTACCTCTTTCAGTCTCTGGCTTACAAAGAAGGCCCTTGACCTTCTATACTGAAATCCATAATGGGGCCAAAGAGGAAGAAAGGTATTTAAACAAATATAGATCACAGAGACTTATTATTTGACTGTACTTTGAAATCAGCAAGGTATATCTGCATAGTTAAGCTGACAGTAAATTAAAAATATTTAATTAAAAAGACATTTAAATGTCTCATTCCTCAAGAAAGTTATTTCCAGAAAACAAAAATTCACTCAGTTTAAGCCTTCACACCCAATGTATTTGAAAATGAATTCTCTATTTTTAATATACATGCATTACTTGTTTTAAAAACTATAAGTTGGGGTGACTAGGTGGTGCAGTGAATAGAGCAATTGGCCCTGGAGTCAGGAGGACCTGAGTTCAAATATGACCTGAGACACTTGACATACTTACTAGTCGTGTGACCTTGGGCGAGTCACTTAACCCCAATTTCCCTGCCCTACCCCTCCAAAAAGGCAAAAACACCCCCAAAACCCCAAAACTATAAGCAACTTGTGAAAAAAAGAAAAACTAGTGAAAATTAAACTCTTTGGTATTCAAGGAATGGGTTTCTAAAGTACCTTTGCCACTAAGCAGCAAGGTCCTCCTTCATTTTTAAACACTCTTGTTATCTTGGCCCATCAACTAATAGGTAACCCACCTTAGTCATTCTAAGCAGTATAGATGGAAAACAAAAACTACTCCCTTCTTAAGTCTAGTGCCCCACGACGAAAAGCCTGAGCAAATACGTGGACTTTGCCCTGGGCTTTCTAAGTTAACAAACTTAAGTCCTCTTGGACTGACAATGAGTGATTTCAAAGAAATCTCCCAAGAGGATAATTTATGGACTGGTCTGTAGCAGGGCCTTAGCTGACCTGAGACATTAGGAAAGAGGTGACTAGTGCCCAGACCACGCTGGGCACAAAGACATTGGGCCAATATTACACTGAAATGTTACTACCATATGATTAAAAGGAAAGTTGCTGCCCTTAGTATCACTTCCACTTCCAACTCTGTGAGCTTCCCATGAATGTAAAGATATTCTCCAGGGCTTCTTTGATAGACAATTTCTCTAGTTCAGATGGCAAGCATTTATTAAGCACCTACAATATGTAAGACGCTTTTTTGGGGGGCAGGAAAATGGAGGGGGTAGAGAAAAAATAGTCTGCCTTCAAGGTGATTCCGTTATAATGAAGGGCACAGTGTGAAAACAGCTGAGCAAATAGAGAGAGAGAGAGCTAATGGAGGAATAGGGGTGTCAGGCTTTATGTATATGGTGGCACCTGAGCTGATCTTTGCAGGATGTTCACCTTCATAATTTGACTGGTCCATGTTACAGCTTCTCCTAAAAGAGGAATGACAAATGGGTTACATTGTTGAAGCTTGGAAGGAGGGAGGGGGGAACAACTTCTTGACCGGGTGTGAGATAAAAATAACTGCGTGAACAGGGAGAACTGGCTAACAGATGAGGAATTAGTCCCTAGAGTTGAGAGCCCACTGCAGCAGCTTCTCCTAGAGAGCATTCCATCCAACCGTGGTTGCTTGTTCCCCTGAGAATTTTGCAGTAGAGCAAGGGAGTCAGTTGCTACTGTCTATCTAGTTTGGCCACACAAAAAAGCTCACGGATGCGGGAAGGCGCAGAAAGAGGCCCTTAGCCTCCTCTGCTCTCGCAGGTACTCCACTTAAGGAGTGCGCACAGGGCCACAGATAGCCCTAGATCAACTGGCCCACAATCCATCCTTGCTACCTCTTGAGCCTGCCTGACTGCCTTTTCAGCCCCATTTCAAGTCCGGGAGGAGTACGAACCCTTCCCCCCACCCTCTTGTTTCGCAGGGACCAGGCTCCTGGTAACCCAGACAATTCCGGGCTCAGTTCTCTCCTAGCCCATCTTTCAGTGTCCGTCTCCGCCCCCGGGCTCTTTTGAAGATACTACCAATGGGAAACCACGATTCCACCAGTAGGCGGAGCAAACCAGTCCCCGCCCCCAAGACCTCGACCAATGGGCAGAAAGCGTGGGCTGGCACTTGGGGGCTGCTGTCGGCTTTCGGAAACAGAATGAAGAGCTCGGGGACTGGGGGCTGCGCAGTGCGCGCCGCGCTCCTGCTGCTAACTGCTGCTGCTGCTGCTGCTCCACCTCTTCCTAGGTTTTGCTGCTGCTGCTTGTCCCTCGCGGTACAGCCAGGCCAGCCCTGGGCTGCTCTCCCGCGGCGGCAGCGGCGGCTGCATTTCAGTGCAGAGTCCAAGACAGCCGGAGCCGTCCGACAAGTGGACAAGTAGGCGAACGGTCAGACAGCATGGCGGTAGAGGAAGAGGGGCTTCGCGTCTTCCAAAGCGTGAAGATTAAAATAGGTAAGGAAAGTGCCCCTCTCCTCCGCAGCCCCTCGCTGGGCAGTTGACAATGCGTAGTCTTGAGTAGTCTGGGAACCACGGTGTCTTCCCGACACCTCGCAAGGCTGCTGCCCTCCAATCCCCGCGCTCCCTTTTCCCTGGGCTCGTCTAATTTCTTCGCTCTGCTGCTTTGCAGAGCTTGCGCTCTTGCAAATGTTAAGGACTGACCGAAGGGAGAATGAGATCCTTTGGAGAAGGAACCCAAAAAGAGACCTTGCCTGAGGGGAAAAAAAGGCGTCTGTTGCGTTTGAGATGCCTCCGGAACGAAGTAACTGCTGTTAGGGCAGGAGTAGGCTAAGCTGAATCCATGGTCCCTCTCTTCTCCCTTGCTCGGTTTCTTCTCCCGGAGCTGATCAGAGTTCTCTCTGACCGGGACAGCCCTGGAAAGCGAAAACTCACATCCAGTCGTTTTTGCTTATGGACGGGGGTGATCAGCTTCGTGAGCCGGCCGGCCAGTGTCTGGAGAAGCTGAGTTTGCCTGGGCAGGGAGAGATGTGACTTGGTGCAGGGCATGACAGTTTTGATTCCGACTTGTAGCTTGTGTGTATTGCTTAATATATTATAATAGCAGCGGAACCTTCACATCTGTGTCAACTGCAGCTCCAAGGGACTTCCTTCCCTGCTAATGCTTGGTTTATAAGCCCCCTTATATTTATGGGGAGGTCCACTTTTCGGCTTCCAGCTCATTACTTTCTGCATAAATGACGGAGTATTTTTCTTTGATTTGATTGTTTTCTGTCTTTAAGAATCTCACTACCAAAGGGTAGGTTGGTTCCATTAGGCAGGTTATGCTATTAAGGTATATTAGCCAGCCAGCTGGCTAGTGTGAGAGAGAAGATATTGGGATTTATATACTAAATTGGAGCAGACAAAAACGTCAGGGCTGTTTGTTTGCATCGTTTCAGTGAGAGATGTGACAGCACAGACTAGGACACAAAGCCAGCAGCCTTGCTGTTCAGCTTGCTTTCTGTCACACAGAATGGCTTCAGATTTTCTCAATGGGTCGTTATTTACAATGTAGCAGCAGGCAGGGCTTTGGATGCTACTGATTGAACTGCTAACATTAAAGTAGGTTTCCATACGAGATGCTGAGGAGGTAGGGCTATTGTGTCCTAAGGTGGATGAGCCCTATATGGTATCTGGAGACTCTTATTTGTTTTTTCTTCCCCTCCTTCCCCTTGTGAGAATGACGTGTAAATATTTTACAGAACAATTTTAGTACCTCATATTGATACAGTTAATTAAGGTGATAAATGCATAATTTCAGGGAGTTGGCCAAATGAGGGAATGTTTGGTTTTGAGAATTGTCTTTTTGAAGAATCAGCGTTGCTTAGAATTTTGTCCATCCATTGAGCTGGCTTTCACAATTAATTCTGTGCCCACTTAAAATTGTTTTTGGAAATACAGAATCATGTCGATACTTAATTTATGTATTAACTGGTGGTTGATGTGGTCTGAGGAATTCAAGCTACCCTAATCAGCGTGTTGTTTCCTGTTTTATTTTGTCTTAAAGACCACCACTTAGACACTATGCTGAAAGTGTTGCAGTTAGAATGTGTCAGTGCCTTGCATATGATTGGGAATTGTCTTGCCTCTTTGGTTGAGCTCTCAACAAACTGAAAAATTTAGTAGCAAAAGATACTACAGAAACCTTTTGTTATTCACTTTAATATGATTGATCAAGTAAGAAAGCAATGATACTGCAACATGGTCAGTAATCATTGGATTAGGCTATTCATTTTATAATATCTACCCCAGCTTATTTCCAGAAGGATGTGAATAAATATAATGTAGCAGTAAAAAAAAGTGTTTTCCTAATTAAAGAGGAAAAAATTACTTGATGGGACTACAAAGGAATGAATAAATTTCATTATATGATTTATCCAATCGGTTCACACTACTTTTTACTTGTATCCTTATTGACAGCCTCAATGTAGGCAATTGTTTGTTCAAGGAAGATTTCCAGCAGTGTTTTTAAACAAAAAGAATGCCTTTCCTTGAGCTCATTTTTTTTCTTTTGTACTATTCTGAATTGACTAAATTCTCACAGCCTATAAAGAAAGCACAACAGTTGAACTGGACATATTCTTGAGTTTACCATCTGCTATTCATAGGAGAGAATTCTGGACATTGATTTGGTAATGAGTAACATAGAGGAACTTGGTTCGGATGGTATGTGGGTTGAAGAAGTGATTTGATTTGGTCCCTTCCTCTTCCTTCCTCCCTTTTGCTTTCCACTTTAACCAAGCAAACAAAACACCAGAGTGAGGGTGAGGATTAATCTGATTGTTGGAGCATCTGCTGCTTCTAATCCTGCAGTGGCAATTGAGTAGTATTTGAATCTTTTGGGAGTACCCTAATATTCTATGATAATATCACTAAGAAGATGAGTAGCCATCCCGGAAATGTACAAGCTCCAATCATCCAACTCCCTAGATAAAATTCTGAGAATAAAACCTGACTTTCCTTCTTTCTTTGTTTTGTTTTTTTCAAAATAAGCTTTTACCTTGGTACTGAAACTACACTTAAAGAAGTGTGTGAATGCATTGCCAAGGAAGATGGTATTCTATTCAGGGGCAATCAGTGGCTGTGCATAGAAGGCCATTATCATATTGCTTCTGAGCAGAGAAATTCTTGAGGTCATTTGTACTGAATTAGTGCTTGTGGCTGGAAATCCTGGAAGAAAGCATACTAGTGTAATTGTTTGATGTTTAGCTTTATTTAAGTGTTGGAACATGTCTTTAGGCTTAAGTGCAGTGGAATGGGTGAAAGCCATATTAGTCAAACAGGAGGTAAAAGACTGATCCAATGCCTAGACAGGTGGTGCGTTGAGCTTTTGTTCAATTTCCCTTAATCCTCTTTGTTTATGACCAGTATTTTTGCCTTGCCCTGCACAACTGTGACTAGTTTTGAAGACAGGGAACAAGCCAATAAATGGCCTTGGAGTGAACTACAAAGAGGGGAGAATTTTTAGCAAATGTATACCATTTCATTTTTTATTGGGAAGTGGTTCAGACTCATAGAGAGCTTAGACTATGGCTGGTATTTGGAATTGTAAGCAAGTCCTGTTTTTGTTATTGGCATACTGCATGGCCTAGGGCAAGTTACTTCATCTGTGGGGTTTTCCTTCTTTAATATTTTTTTTTAAATAAAATGCAAATAACAATTGCCCTGTATCCCTAATCAATGGATGACTTTCAGGTTTTGTGTTTCCCAAGCTCAAAGTTCTCTTTAAAGAATATGTTCTATAGTAACGAATAATCCTGCTACTAGAGAAAAAGGGGTTATTGGAAATGGCTTTTTTTTTGGTAGTAGTCTGTACTGGGAAGCCTTGACTCTTTAAACTGCTGAATTTCAGTTAGATGTCTCCATAGCTTTGTATAGACCATCCCCTGTGCTAGGTCTTCTTACCTGTGTCTCATGGGCTCCTTATCTTTCTCCAAAGTCCAGCTTGAGTGCCACTTCCTAAAGGAAGCCTATCTTGATTCCTTTCCCTTTCCCTCAAGGAAATGACTCTGTATAATGTAGTTGCATTTAATTTTCTACATGCATGTCATTTTCTATCAATAGAATATAAATTCTTTGAGTAGGCAGGGAGTATTTTGTCTTTTTGTATCCCCAGTGCTTGGAACACAGCAGGAGCTTAATAAATGCATGAATCAATAATGTGAAGATGTTTTCAATAAGAGAATGAATTGGATTTGGGGCATGGAATATTGGAAGACCCTCTTTTTTTCTTTTGTCCTTTCCACTTCTTTTTCAAGTAACATTGCCTTGAATGTATAGAGAAGAATCTGGGATTTCATTCATTAAACATAATGCTCTTTAAAGACTCCTTTGTGTGTGTCAATTTCCATATATTCTTCAACAAATTTAAAATCTTACACATTTTGTATCTTCAGTGAAAATTATTTTTGCAACAGCATCTTATACAGTAAAAAAACAAAACAAAACAAAACAACAATCCCAACAATACTCACAACGGTGTCCTGTAAGACTAAACAAACACTTCCTATAAGATTGCTACTTTGAGGAAGTGTGTTCTGACATTTCCATGAGTCAGTGTTTTAGAACCTGAAAGGAAACAACATTAAGACTTGTGGAAGATGATTGGGTGGAAAGATTAAAATGGGAAGGCTTCTGCTTGGCAACATAAATTTAATCCTGGCTCTTGTATACTACTGCCTTTTTAATATTCTATTTCCAATTTTTTGCTGAAGGATTTAGTATTTTAAAGTATAGTTTTATTCTAATAAATATATGATAATTAAAATATTAATATACAAAGATTTATTCTCTCATGAATAAAAAGCAAATGTTATATACTAAAACTTAATAAAAGTAGTTCTCCTGAGTTGTTAAACTAAATCTTATACATAAGTTGCTCAGTCATGTCTGACACTTTGTGGCCCCAACAACCATACTGTTTTCTTGGCAAAGATACTGAAGTGGTTTGTCATTTCCTTCTCCAGTGGATTAAGGCAGAAAGAGGTTAATTGACTTGCCCATGGTCATACAACTAATAAATGTCTGAGTTCATATTTGAACTCAGGTCTTCCTGACTTCAGGCCCAATGCTGTATCCACTGAGTCACCTTCCTACTTCCAGGTTCCTACACATTACATCATCAGAATGGAAGGACAAATCCAATGTGAATCAATATATAATTCAATAAAGTGGTTTATTTAATTTTAAATAGCACAATCCTCCTTGGATCATCCTAAACCATATCCCTAAATTCTATACAGTATTCCTGAAGGTTCCTTAGTCTCTTTCACCTACTCTGGCATTGAACTTTCTGTTCCTAGTATTTTGGAAGGGGAAGGAGAGTAAACGTCTGGTTGATAACTCCTCACACACTTATAGGAACAACTTACTCAAAAACTTCTAACCTGGCAGTTATCTGCTCCTTCACTCATATTTACTATATAGTTATAACCATCCTGCCCTCATCCTTAGCCTGGTTCTTGACATAGTTTTTGCCTTTTTGTGTGTAGGATAGGTGGACTATTACAAAACATCTCCAAGTTAAGCTATACTTTAAAAAATCACATTGCCCACCCACATTTCATAATGAGAGAATATTCTTACATTATTTTAACAGGATACCCAAACTATTATGCATTTGTGTCATACATGAATAGGTACTCCCCAAGTTCCAAGTCCCTAAATTTCCAGTGGATGCTGACTGCAGTATATTGTCTCATTTTCTTCACTCTCTTTTTTCTTCCATGTTTTTTTTAACCCTTTGCAACTCATATATTCTACTGCAGTCCTTGCATCAGGCTTTTCCCCCTCCCCTCAAACTCTTTTCCTAGTCCTGCTTAAACTCTTCCAATGTCTTCAGGGAGTGTTCTTTTTCCACCCTTTCTCCCTTCATTTCATTTTTAACCCTAAGACAACTCTCTCCCCAATTGTGGCTGACAAGCGTGAGTAGTGTTATATATTTATCAAGATAAAGGAAAACCATATGTTGTAAAGTGTCATTAAACATCATAAAATGAGTACCCCAAACTCCTAAAAGCTCTTGACAGTACCCACAAATATCCATCTATCACCTCCTGCATCCACCTATAATTAAATCTGCTTTTCCTTAAGTACCAGAATTTAATTTAAATTTCATAAAATGCTTTTAAGTTCAATTTTATGGTTCTTTTCTCTTAGTTCTTATTCTTGTAACAGAGAGAGGCATTAAGGCATGAGAATAAAGAGGATGGCCTCAGAGTCAGGAAAACGTGGCACTCAGATACCTACTGGATATGTGATTGGGGCAAGTCACTTAACACCCAGCAACTCTTAAGTGGCAAAGCAGGTCCTGAATCTGCATTAGTAAGAGAAGTTCCTCTTGGACAGTTCCCTACACTGATGAAATCACAAGTCTGGTTAAGGAAAGAAGTTGCAAAGCTATTGTTTTCCATGTTTTTTTTTTTAAATGCAAATTACCATACTAGGTAGGCACATAGATTACTGGGTGTAATCACTAAGGTCTTTCCTCTCCAAATTCTATCATTTTAAATGTGCAGTGTTTCAGCTACTTTAATGCTTCAGAAGATATATTAATTTCATTGGATCATGGATTTCAAGCTTGAAGGGATGATTTGGTCATTCAATCCCTTCATTTTACAGATAAGGAAATTGAGGCCCCAGAATGGTTAAAGGACTTGCCTAAATCACAGTGAAGTTGTTAGTACTTGACAAGATGGGGATTTGAATCCAGGTCATCTGACTCCAAAATAGTGCTCTTTCCACTGTTCAAGGTGGGAGTTTCCCCCAACACATGAAGACCATAGCTGTCAACTTGGTAGACAGTGGAGAATTACTCTGGCCAAAAATGCTTTATGAAATCTGACTAATTCCCAACTTGATGGAGGGATCTGAACCCCTACACAGCAGATAACTGCTTCGTCAGAACAATGAATAGTAAACTGGGTTCTAAACCCCAGAGATTAAACTGTTAAGTAGCAGTCTACAGTTTATGAACAGTTCAGGGACTTAGGAAGCCTGGGGGAGGTGAGACCTGCTTGGCCTGGGTCCAGGCCTGATGGGGAGCCAACAGCTAAGGGTGTGTGGCACATAGAGGTGTGTAAAGATGGAACGCATATTAGTGGTTAAATAGGATTATTGTCTTCAAGGAACTTCAGGCAGTTTTTTAGTGCCCTGGAGTTAAAAATAGTTTAGATGTTGCTTCAATAAAAGGCTGGCAGCCAGATAATTAGCTATTTTTAACCCCTGGTTTGGGGAGTGGAGTGGAGGAAATGTATAGGAATGGGCTAGGCCTAGAAGCAGTAGGGGCAGATGTAGTAACCAAGACTTAAGAAGTCCTGACTGAGACTTTTAGAACCAGGCTTGGTATGATGATTCTTTAAATCAGAAGAGGATCATTTGGAGTTGTTTTACTCCGGTGTAGGGTAGCTTTTAGTCACTTTATCATTTTAACTAGTTTTCAAATTCACTGGCAGGACCATTTTTATCTTTCCCTCAGGTATCCAAGTGATTTTTCCTGGCTCTGGCTGGTAGGATTTTGTTTTGTTTTCCTTTCTGGTAGACCAGAGAATAGAGAGGATCTTGGGCTTATGAAAAAGATGGCAGCTGGTGCTACAGTAGGTGATGTGAAAGTCGTAGGAATTTTCTTAAGATATGAAAGGAGAACCTTATCAGAAGGCAAAGTTTAGAAATGATTTCAGTTGGCAATAATCACTCCAAAGAGAATGTAATGGGAAGAATTTCATGGAGAATGCTTTGATTTGCTTCTCTGATGCTAATGAGCCATTTGAGTCTGTAAACCCACAAAAGATGAAACTAAGTGAAGTTAATTGCATCTTCCTGAAGGTATTTAGGGAATCATAAAAGCTGCACAACACATTTTATACAGGAGAAAAGGACATATTTAGAAGTGAAATTGATGTGTTGGCCTGAAAACAAACAAACACAAGGAACAGTAGGTCCTATAATTTTATTTAGAATTTTTAAAGTGTTAGGAATAAATTATCTATGTGACACTTGGAAATCTAATATTGGAAGGGGCATACATCTACATCATTGATTCCAAAGCTAATTTCTCCAAATAATTTTTTTTTGGACTTTAAATATAGTGAGGAAATCCCATATATGCTTGTCTAGGGACATGGAATATACTTTGGACTTAAAGAGGGATTTTGGAAATGTTGGAGTAAAAGGAAATTAAGCTTTTTTCCATCTTGAAAAATAATATAAGTTGGGTTTTTTTGCAATGCATTATTCTACAGTTAATATTTTAGAGAAAAAATATTTACTAGCCTTGACCTCTGCTTATGGAATTCCTAGTTGTATCACATGGAATGTTAGGGTTCTATAGGAGCAAGTTTGGAAAGCGTATCACTGTTTCTGGGCTTAAACAAATGCTTTGCCTTCCACAGCCTTGGTAGCATGGCCCTCAATGGCTCAGGGAATGAAAATCCAGGAGCTGTGAAAGGAGGGAGCAAGGTAGGAGGAGGCTTCTGGAGAAAGATAATGGAGGGAGAAAGAGAAGATTGAGTCAGATTTTAAAATTTATCATTTTTAAGATGTAAAGTCATTTGGTAATAAGTGTCTTGGGAATTGGTAAAAAAACAAAACAAAACAATTGGATTGGACTTACTTCTCTTCAGTCCTCATGCCCTAGAAAATTTGACCTGTTCAGTCTTGGAACTCCATGGAGCTGCACTGTCCTAACTGGTAAGCTCTCTCCACCTCACCTTGCTTCAGTTTCTACTCTGGCCATCTTCAGCTACCTCTACTGGTAGCCCCTCCCCTCCTTTCCAACAGTAGAACCATTACTGAATTCAATGCTACCATTGCAACCAGAAGTGGTTAACAAGACCACCTCCCTGTAGCTCCTCTCACCATCCCTGTGACTTTCCAAGCCAGAATAAGCCTCCCTGGCCACCACTCTCCTTCTGTGTGCCATCTTTCTCTTTTATAATGTGAACTCCTTAAAGGCAGGAACTGTCTCTATTTCATATTTATATCTCTGGCACTTGACACAGTGTTTGGCACATTTTAAATATTTAAAGAATGACTTTCATTTGTCTTACCATTACCCTCATTTTATAGATGGAAAAACCAAGGCTTAACAAAATTAAGTGACCCGGCACAATAGCTTTTATGTGTCAGAATAACCTCTCACTTGAACTGTGATAATAACCTGCTTTCAGTCTTCTTTCCCAATTCATACTCCACAGAGTTGCAAAAAAGAAGTCTGCTTAAAGCACAAGTCTGAACAAATCGTACCCCCTCTCCTGAAGTGACTTCTGCTTGCCCCTACCATAAGAAAACAAAACAAGACAAAACTCAGCTTAGCATTTAATGTCTCACAACCTGACTCCAATTGACCATTTCTAAACTTGTTTTGTTTGATATTATCCATTTTCATTTACTCCACATTCCAGCAATATTGGCCGTTTTCCATCTCTGTGTCTTCTCAGGGTTTGCCCCATATTCCTGGAATGTCTTGTCTTGTGCCTCTTAGAATTCTTGACTTCTTCCAAGGCTTATTTCTGGTGCCACCTTGTTGGGGGAAGGTGTTATTGTTTCTGTTGGTTGTTAGTACTTTCTTCCTTCTTATATTATGTCTATTTATCCAATATAAATATCATATTCCTCCTCCTCAACATCCCTTTAGGTTACAATCTCTTTGAAGGCAGAGACTTTTCCCCCTTTTCTCCTGTGTACTTAAAGGCCCAACCATAGTGCTTTGTACATCGTAGACTCTTAATAAATTGTTGAATTGAATTAGTGCCTGATGGTATGTAGTGGGCAAAGGAGAAAGGATCAAAGATGGCCCTGAAGTTTTTGAGCTTGAGTGACCATGTTGAGAGTCTTGAACATTTGGAAGAAGACCCATTGCCTAAGTCTCTGCTTTCTAATGTACTGAGGGCAGACACCAAATCAGATCACTGACCTAAACAGAAAGGGAGCTAATAATTCATCAGCAGAGGAATAGGATTACACATGTATAACCTATATCAAATTGCTTGTCTTCTCAATGAGAGAGGAGAGAAGGAAGGGAGAGAGATAATTTGGAATTCAAAATAAAAAACCCCCACAAATATTAGAAGCAGCTAGATGGTGCAGTGGGTAAAGCACTGTCCTTGGAGTTCTGACACTTACTAGATGTATGGCCCCAGGCAACTCATTTAATCCTGGTTTTTCCTCCAGAAAAAAAACAACAAATATTAATAATAGTTTTATATGTAATTGAGGGGGGAAAGAAGAATAGCCAGTTTACTCAATTAGAAGGGGAATAAATTCAAAGCTTAGGATAAATACAAATAATATCAATCATTCAATATGTACTATACAAGTGTGAATAGTCTCCCCTTTTCCCATGCCCACATTGCTATAAAAACCATTCCATGACTGTGACTATGGGACTGGAATCTGAGGAAGTGAATTCTCTCCCTAGCAAAGGTTATTAGGTCAGATGAAAGGCCCACTCCAGGGCATTGAGATGGCTGGGAAGCATTTTGTTTGAGTGTATACTTTACCCTTACTGGAAGTCATCTACAAGATGACTGTAGGATCAAAAAAAATAGCAAAAATAGCCATTTTTTGCTTATTGAGGAGGTCACAAAATGCTAGACTTGTTAATGCCTGCATGCTGGTACATTTAGTGTCTACCATGTAGTATAACTAGTTTTCTTAAAATTCTATATTACTCATTACAATTAAACTTTTCAAGAGAGCATGAACCTCGAATATGAGATAATCACTTAGCAGAATTAAAGTTCAACTTAATTACTTTGGGGAAAGTGAGCACCCTTGCTTAAGTAAGAACCTGGATACTTATTATAGGTATGCAATGTAGTACATTTAATTGAAGTTTTACAGGCATTTTACCAGGAAGCATCATAAACTCACAGAAGGCTGCTGAAAGGGATGTCAAAAGATTTGCTCAGGGTCTTTCCATGAAATCAGTAACTTTACTGAGAATAGAAACCAGGATTCATGAGTCCTAATTCACTACTGAAATTACTCAATGGAGTGATTTGGCTTATTTTTTTTTCTCTTTGTACTATTTACACTAAGCTTTTCATTTTACCTTAAAGTGTTCTTCAGGTTTAAATAATTTGTCCCTGGCTGCCTGTTGTGATAAATCCCCCTCTCAACCCCTGCTTCCCCCGAGCAAAATATGGCTTGCAATGTTACTGCCCTAGAATTTTAGTGACTCAAATTCCCATTCCTGAAATGCAAAAGAAAAAAAAGGCTGCTTTGAAAAAAAAATGATAGACCTTTAAAGGATTTGTGGTTCTTTTCTTAGTTAGAGAGTCTAGATATTAGCATTTAAATAACACCATTGCCCTTATTTTTATTGACTAGTTAAAGATGCAAATTGACTTGTTATTTCCTGGGCTAGGGCCAAGAATAGCACTAAGTACTCATAACTTTTTTTGAAAAATTTCCTTTTTCTCCCCTTCCCCCATCTGACACTGCTTTGACTGTGTTGGGATAGTAGTACAGAATTCCAGGGAATGTAGTATGGGGTGGGGACATGGTGGGCTATATTGTGTCATTGGCTGCCATGTTTCTGTTTGGAACATTTCAATGGACCTGGAATTTGTAATGACAAAATCAGGGGATTATGTTTATTGTGAAATACCAACAACAATAATGTGCATTAATATAGTACTTTACTGGGGCAGTTTGGGGAATGGAGTCAGAAAGACTTATCTTTCAGTTCCAATCTGGCTTCAGATGCTTTACTAGCTGTGTGACCCTGGGCAAGTCACTTAACTCTGTTTATTTCAGTTTCCTTATCTGTAAAATGATCTGGAGAGGGCAATGGCAAACCACTCTATCTTTGCCAAGAAAACGACAAATGGGATCATAAAGCATCTGACATGACTGAAAATGACTGAACAACAACATAGTACCTTTATAGTCACAAAGAACTTTCCATGTATTATCTTGTTTAATCTTCACCTATGGGTAATGAAACAATTATCATCTCTATTTGGAACTAAATTACTTATCCCAAGGCCACATAGCTAGTAAGTGGTGAAGTATGATCTTGAATCTATGTTGTTTAAGTCCCAACACACCTTCTTCAATGCTATGCTTTCTTATGACTCTCTGAAGTAATTTATTTGTGTTCTTGTTTTGCATTGAGACAACCATTGACCTTTATGTGATACTTCGGTGGTTATATTATGGTGCAAATTAGATTTGATCCCTATGGGGCTAGTTAACTTTGCATGGAGAAATCTTTGATTTCCTGACCATTTGTGTTGGTTGCACTGGCTACTCTTTAGGGGGATGAAGCAACAGATTATATATGACCCAACCACTTTTACTATTAAAAAAACAACCCAAAAGGCATATCCTTTTAACTGTGGGTCAGTAGATAAATCTCTGCCTATTGATGAGATTACAGTGGTGTGGTTTGTATGTTTTTAATTTAACATAACAGGTTTTTCTAGTGGTGTGGTTCTTTTTTTTTTTTAATACATTAAAGAGGAATGTCTACCTGAAGATGATCATACCTCACCCCAACAGTTCTTTTTCTTTTTCTTTTTTGGATGGGAAAGGGCAGGGAAATTGGGGTTAAGTTACTTGCCCAAGATCACTCAGCTAGTAAGTGTCAAGTGTCTGAGGTGAGGTTTGAACTCAGGTCCTCCTGATTCCAAGGCCAGTGCTCTATTCACTGTGCCACCTAGCCACCCTCCCCAGTTCTTAAGGGCATCAGCAACCCATTTCACAGATTAATGCATTTGGCTACCAAGATTACCATATTGTGGGATTTTTCTAACCTTCCTGTGCTCAAAGTCATCCTTGTTTTATATGTTCAGTTGTGTCTATTATGGGTTTTTATCATGTCATTTCTAGTAAATAAGAGGTCAGTCTGCCTTTTAAAAATGATTTTTGTTTAAATCATACTTCAGGATCATACCATGAATCAGTAACTTTATTGAGAATGGAAACCAGGATTTATGATTCCTAATTCACTATTGAAACTACTAAATGAAAGGGTGATATAGCTTTTTTTCCTCTTTGTACTACATTTACTAAGCTTTTAATTTTTCTTTAATGTATCCTTCAGACTTAAATAATTTGTCCCTTAGCCCCTGGTTTCTCTATTTTTCCTTCATGCCCCATTGACAGGTCTCCCTGGAGCTTATCAAGACCTGGATAAAATTGGGGTCCAGCAAGGCTACCTGGAGGGTCCTAGCTGGAAGTGGTACCCAGTGAGAATCCACCTCCCTCCACACTAAAAAAAATACTCACTCTTCCCTTAATAGCCTTTAGAAAGTGGTCACTGAAGGTGGGGGTGGGGTTGCTGCTTGTGATAGTTTTGAATACATAAATTCCCACTCTCTTGCTTCATGGGAACCTATTTGAGGAAGGAGATTCATATTCTCTGGCCTTCCCCGTTTGACTTTCTCTTGTGCTCCAGTGTTACGGAATGTAAAGAGGCATTTTGTGTTCAGCACAATGCCTATATTCACATGAAACACAGAGGAAACCCCTCATGATGCTGGAGTTGGGACGAGAGAAGGATAAGACCCTTCTCCACCTTCTAACCTCTAACTCTTTCATCTTGAACTTTTCCCTCTATATGTGTTTGTTTTTAGGAACATGATCTGACCTGAAGTCTATTTGTATAATGAGCTGTGTTCAGCTCAGCTCAACTACTGGTTATTGGAACAAGGGCGTGCTGAATTTCTGTTGTTTCTCAGTCTCCTACTGCATGATAATAGGTCTTAGGTGTCTAGCTTCAATAAAGGTTTGGTGGGTTTTTTTGTGGCACATTTTAAAGTATAGTTTAATTTTTAGAATTAGGTTCAGATGACTTTTATAGTTTAGTGCACAAAAGTAATGTTCTTTATTCAATATATTGAAAGTATTCAATAAATGATCACATAAAAAAGTAAACTTCCCTAGATGTATCATCTCATGAAATGTCCTGCACACAGCTATGTGATAGACATATTTGTTTCTGGCACAGGCTTGAGTTTAGGATAAACGTGAACAAAGTCAGTTATTTGAGCATTCATGCCATATTCGAGATATAATGTTGGTACACATTATTCATTGATGGTAATAATCAAAGTTTCTATAGGATTTCATGGTTTACAAAGCATTTTCTTCATGATAACCCTTTGTAGGCTGCTAGTTCAGTGACTGCAAAAACTTTTGCTCTCAACAAATATTAACATATTTTATATACACTAATTTGTGTATGTATTGTACATATGATCTATCCTAATAGAATATAAGCTTCTTGAAGGAAGAAATTGTTTTACTTTTACCTTTGTATCCTCAGTACTATACATAGCACAGTGCCTGGCACACAATTGGAGATTAATAGATTATTTCCTGGGAGATCAATACATGCTTGTTGATTGACTGATCCCTACCAAAGAAGCAGAGGTTTGGAGAGGTGGTAACTAGTCCATAGTTACATTCAGAATACTCTAAGTGGCAACCATAACTTGGTTCCACTTCTGAATCCTCAGTCCAGGGAAGTACTTTATATGAAAAACAATATAAAGAAAGAAAATTTAAAGAAATTAACCCCCCAACAGTGTTGTTATGGCATGATCCTAAATGTCTGTAAGATAAAATTTTCAATTCTACAGATATTTATGGAGCATCTTATCTGTATTGGGCACTCTACAAAAGATCTTGTTCTTGTTTTCATTGAGCTTATAATCTTATTTTTGAGATCTTAGCTATGAACCTTCTAAATGATAAGATGAAGGTAAAATGAACTATTGCAAACATCAAGGGCTTTAAAAATCCCTAGGATCATAGGCATAGAGCCAGAAGGGAACCCAGAGGGCAGCCAGTCCCACTCTCTTATTTTAAAGATAAAGAAACTGAAGCTCAGAGAGGTTTATTGATGGGTCCAAGACATTAGAACCTCCAAAGTGGCATTTGAATCCATGTTCACTGACTCTAGGGACCATGTTTTTCCCATTGTATTGGAGGGGGTGGAATCTGAGCTGGGTTTTGAGGATTTTTCTTACTCCTCCACTCTGACATTCTTTCACCTCAGCATCCCTTCTGAAATGGCAACTTACTAACAATTCCTGAGGAGATTAATTAAAAATAGTCACAACCTGTGTGTATTTGGCATCTGGAAGCTTGCAAAACACCTTCCACACAACAATTCTATGAGGCAGAGAATAAGAATATTATACACATTTTGGAGGGGAGGATACTGAGACTCTGAGAGGTGTCTTTGTCTTGTCCAGAGTCATACCTGGTAAAAGTCTGAGGTAGTTTTGAATCCGGACTTCTTCTCCGGACTCTAAATCCAACACTTTCCACTATGCTTATTCCTTAAATTTCTCTTCCTTTAGTTTTCAGCTCCTGTCCTACCTGGCTAGTTATCAACCTTTTCAATTTAGTGTTTATAAGTCTGTTAATGGTGGAGATAAAAGATATGACACGAGCCTTCCTCTCAAGATGCCTGTAATCTAATTATGGGGAAGAGACATGCACAGACTAACTCCAACAGGGAAGAATATGTTGACTGTAGAGGAGAGGTCTAGGTCAAGTGTAATAGGGGATCTGTGGAGGGATGGATCATCTTCAACCTTGGGGATGGGTTGGAATACTTGAAAGAAGGCATCATGGAGGAAGTACCCCCTGAGTTAGGTCTTAAAGAAAGCAGAGGGCTTCAATAGATGAAGAAAGGGTATCCCATTCTAAGAATGGAGGATGGTGTGAGCAGAAGCATAGAGATAGGACAAGAATGAGGGGATGGAAAGGAGCCCATTTTAGTTAGTATATGTGAATGGGGAGTGGTATGGAGTAAATCAGCAATTCTAGGTTGGAGTCAAGCTGTGGAGGGCCTTTTCTTCTTACTATGTTTTGCATAATAGATTTAGAGCTGGAAGGAAGCTCAGAGGCATCTAAAAATGAGGAAACTGAGGTTCAGGGATATTGAAGAATTTATATAAGATCACATTCATAGGAAGCATCAGAGGTAGGTGATGAGCCAAAGTCTTCTGACTTTAGTTAATTGTACCCTAGCCAACACTTTAACAGGCACCAATTATCCTTCTCTGGAGGTTCCTGTGGGATCTGAACTGGCTCTGGAAAATTCATAGGTCTTAGAGCTTAGGGACCTTAGTGGTCCATAGGAACCCAAGATTTAGTACTGGGAGGAGTATATAGTTAGACCAGTCCTTTTATTTTACAGATAGGGAACCGAAGCCCAGAGACATTAAGTGATTTGCTCAAGGACACAGTGACAGAATCAGATCACCCCTTCAGTTCTAACCCCTTCAAAATAAATAAGAATCAGTTTGGATCATTGATTAAGGTGTCTTCAAATTCTAGACAAAGTAAAAAGGTTGAACTCTTGGGGAAGCTGTGGTGACTGGTCCAAATGGCCTGATTTTCCAGGGGTCTCTGGGACTCTGAGTGATCTTGAGCAGACATGGATCCCTCAGGGGTGTTTGAGCAGCCTTTGGGAGAAAACTTACTTACCTGGTATGGATTCTGCAGCTGTTTCTGGTAGAAATGGTGCAGCCACGAGCTCAATGGCATCAGACTCTGGGTTAGTCTGCAAGCCAGCTACGCCTGTTGCTAGGGCAGATTTCTGATCAAGGTAGCAGTATCTGACAGACTTCTAGTGCTGAGTAATTCGGCTTTCTCTGCCAAGTCCTCTTGGCTTGTCTGTATCATGAGCTTCTGTGTTTTAATTAACTCTTCCTTCCCCATGTTGTATTTCTTAAGTGATAATGGACTTAATAGCCATGTTATCCCCAGGAAGGATTGGGAATGAGGGGGTGGGGAGAGAGAGAGAGAAAGAGATAGAGAGAGAGAGAGAGACAGAGAGAGACAGAGAGAGAGAGAGAGAGACAGAGAGAGACAGAGAGAGAGAGAGAGAGAGGAGAGAGAGAGACAGAGACAGAGACAGAGACAGAGAGAGACAGAGAGAGGAGAGAGAGAGAGAGAGAGAGAGAGAGAGAGGAAGAGAGAGACAGAGAGAGAGAGACAGAGAGACAGAGAGAGACAGAGAGAAAGAGAGACAGAGAGAGAGAGAGAGAGAGAGAGAGAGAGAGAGAGAATAAGAGAGAGAGAGAGAGAGAGTTATTTTATTTTTTAGGACCTAGGGATGGAGCCCAAAACAGTATGTACCATGGCCAATTACAATTAGAGAACAGACTGGGCATCATCTCTGTTGCAGAAGCTGCAGCAATGTATTGCATGCCAAAGGGAGAGGCAGCAAGCACGACAGCTGCGCCATCTCCAAATACAGGACTCAGGGAGAAATATCAGGAAGGTATTTGGCTGATCAGCCCTGCCAGCTCCACATCTCTGTGACATTACAATACAGAGCCCAATGCATCCTTGTGCTATGAGTTTCTATTCCATTTCAGCACCTGATTTGGAGAGAGGAATGGTACTTATTGATCGATCAGCAGACAGTTATTAAGTGCCTATTATATGTCTAAGGTTAAGGTTAAAGAAAATAAAGAAATATTCCATCATATTTCCTTTCTTTCAATCAAGCAATAAATCTGGAGTACCTACTATGCTGGAGACATTTTGCTAGGTAATATGGAGGATACAAAGAAGACTTAGGTTTAGTCCCTGCCTTCATGAAATTTATAATCTAGTTGCAGAGATAAGACACATACCCAGGGCTGTGCTGGTAAGTGTTTAATAACCAGCTGTCTGGAAAACAAATGGAAGCACTTCTAAATTTAATCCTTATAGTTATCATTTTCTCCATCACTTTCATAAATGTAGATAATCAGCAAAATAACAAATCAAACCCTGATGTGTAGTATTTTCTAATTTCCAAAGCAGATTTACTCCCACTGAAAATTTAATAATCATCTCAGGTATGAGCATCCTCTTGTATATACCTCACCTCCCTACACACACTTGAAAAAAAGCTGGCAGCACAAGGCAGTTGTTGCTGTTATTGTTCAGTTCCAGTCACGTCCAGCTCTCTGTGACCCAATTTGGGGTTTTCTTGTCAAAGATATTGGAGTGGTTTGTCATTTCCTTCTCCAATCCATTTTACAGAATGAGGAAACTGAGGCAAACAGGGTTAAGTGATTTGCCCAGGTCATACAGTTACTAAGTGTCTGAGGCTCAATTTGAACTCAGGTCTTCCTGACTCCAAGGATGGTGCTCTATCTGCCCCTTAGTACCAAGTAAATTATATGTGTGGATCTTATGCAATAGGAGTTTGGAAAAGAAGTTGTTATTTCCAGTGGCCAAAGAATACTTCATGGAAGAGGCATGAACATCAAATGAGAGATTGTATATAAAGTTCCTTGCAAAGCTTAAAGAGTTATGGAAATGTTATTATTTTATTTCTGCATTTATCTATCTGTTTATTGATTGATTTGAGATGGGTCTTAGAGAATGGCTATTGACTGGGACAGTAAGAGAATCCATGTGAATTCACACTTACCTACACCTACTTTTCTTCCCTAAAAACTGACCAGAGCTTTGATAGACATTAAAGACGTTCTTCTTAGAGATAGCTTCATGACATTCAGGAGGGACAGATAATCCAATGCAACAAGCATTTATTAAGCACTACTTTATGCAGGGCACTCTGCTAGGTGCTGGGGACATGAAGACAAAAACAAAATCAGCCTCTACCTTCACAGAGCTTATGTTCTACTACTAGATGAGTTGTCTCAAGCTTGTTTCAGGTTGAATTTTGTCTTTTAACAACATTTATCCGCAGTATTTGTGTACTATTTATCTAGTGTAAATATACTAAATTCTCTGCATTTGTTGCTTTTCAAAGACTTGTTTATTTGATTAGATATTTGGCTACAGTGCTGTATGATATACTCTGGGGTAGATTGGGGGAGACTATGAGCATCCTAATTGCTACCTCTATCATTTTTCATATTTTGCTCCAGTAGAAGACACAGTACTCTAGCATGGGATGACTAGAATTGGGTACAGAAAGAGGATTACTTGGGGCAGATAAGTGGCACAGTGGATAGAATACTGGGTACTGGCCCTGAAGTCAGGACCTGAGTAGAATTCAAATCCAGTTACTGACTAAACACTTGATACTAGCTATGTGACCCCAAGCAAGTCACTTAAGCCCAATTGCCTCACCAAAAAAAAAAATAAAATAAAAAAAGGATTGCTTCAGTGTTTCAATTATATTCTGATTGCATTCTTTAGTTCGATTACTTGTGTCCTTGTGTTTTCTTCCTTATTGAATTAGGAGATGAATAGGCATAGTCATTAATCTTGTGACCTTGGACAAGTCCTTTACTCTCTCTGAAGCTGTTTCCTCATCTGAGAAATGGGGACCAAAACCCTTGCCTACTTCATAGGATTATGAGTTTAGAAGCTGATTGTTTGCTCAAATGTGGTAATTTATGTAAAAATGTTTTGACATATATCAAGTGCAGTATAAGGTATAATGATCACAGCTATTACTATTATATTATAGAAACACATTTGGTTTCTTCACACACAATGACCCTGAGATGTTTTTATACCATTAATGTATATTGCTGGTCTTTCTTTACCTTGAATTTGTATAGGTAGCACTTCAGTTTCTGACATACTATTTGGTTTTGTTCTTTCTGAATATTTTATAGATTACTTTCTTACCACTTTCCCAGAATACCCAAGTTTCTTAGGAAAACAAAGAAAAAAGAAAACATTTGAAAAGAAAACATTTCTTTAAATAAGAAAATCCTTGAAAGAAGACCTTAGTTGTGATGGAAAGATAATATTTTGGTTATTAACTCTGAGGTAGGCATTGGATGAATTTGGTTTCTGTGGTGAAAATGTTACGGGAAGTAAATGAAGTTTATGGTCCCTGTAACTGACCCTTAGCTGAGCAATATGCACCCTGTCTACTAAATTAAAAATATTTTGGATGTCTTCCTATGTTTTGAAGGGAAGGGGGATAGGAAGATGAAGTTTGGTTAATATAGTGCCATGTAGAATCTAGCTATTTTCAATGACTTATAGGCTGCTTATCACTTTGACTATTCTTAATGGCAATCATAATATGCATTAACTCCCAGTAGAAATCACAGTGGGCTAACCTTTACAAGACTTTAGTTTGATTTCTTGTATTTTCCCAGCTGGTTCCAGGGTACATCTGGAATCTATGAAATTCCTTTCTTTGTTCATCATTTCCTGCTTCATTCTGTGTTGCGGCCCAGTATTTGCAGAGCTGTTTCTCACTGTTCGTTCTTAAGTGCATGTTTATTGCATGTACTGAGTTAAAATAAATGATCTTGCAGTAGAGGAAAGAAAAAATGTTTTCATTCTGGATTTGCTGAGTTTATTGGTATCTTACTTATGTTTGCTTGATGGCGTGCTTTTTGGTGTTTTAATTCAGGCTTTTTTTTTCCTTTCTCAGACATCTCCAAGACCCTGGAAAAAAAGTTCAGCTGAGAGAGCTAGAGATGGGAGTAGGGGGGAGGGAGGAATGGGAAAGAGGAAGAAGCAGATTATCTGCTCAACCAAATTAGATGTTTCATTTTTTCTCTCTTAAAAATCATCATTCATTATAATTCCTACAACTTCGGTTTAATTCTTTTTTTTTTTTTTTTTAGCAATTGGGGTTATGTAACTTACTCAAGGTTACATGGCTAGTCATTATTTGTATGTGGGTGCTCATTTTCTGAGGCCAGATTCGATCTCGGGTCATCCCAACTCCAAGGCCGGTGCTCTTACTCACTGCGCCACCTAGCCGCCCCTAATTCTTTTCTCTCTATCTTTTCATGTACACTTGTTCCCACAGGGACACCCAGACAGACACAGAGGCACTCAGTAAGGAATTTGCTATATGGTGCTTTCTTAGTGTCTATAAATGAGCTACAACGAGTTATGTGAATCAATATAAAGATGTAAAACAATATTCAATTATATTTTTAAAAGCCCAAACAAATCAAGTACGAGTTTGACCCCAGTTCAAGTTTGAATTTCTTAGGAAATATTATACTTTTTAGATACTTAGTAGGACTTATACTAAATCTTTCAGCACAGGTTAAATTTCCATTTTTAGCCTGTAAAAATCTTGCTTAGATTGAATGAAAATGTCTTTATTGTTACTTGAAAACATATGTTCATTTCTCTATTATTCATGCCAATGGAGAGCTATAGTAGTATTAGGCAAATTTATTTTATTTTGACTTTGGCTTATCTTATGGTAGCAGTTTTACCCTCCTTAATAGTGCCTTTCCTAAGCCAATACTAAAACCAGTTGACATTTTAATTTAGTATATGTTATTTGGAGCACCTAGGTGACAGTGGATAAAGTGACAGGGCTAGAGTCAGGAAGACTCATCTTCCTAAATACTAAGACACTTACTAGCTGTGGTGACCCTGGACAAGTCATTTCACCCTGCTTGCCTCAGTTTCCTTATCTATAAAATGAGAAGGACACGACAAACCACTCCATTATCTTTGGCAAGAAAACCCCCAAACCCTCATGTAGAGTCAGACATAGCTGAAATGACTCAACAACAACAACAAATATGTCTGCTTGTCAGTATTGGTAGAAGAAGCAGGTTTGGTGTCCTAGAAGAATCAACCATTAGATCTGGAGTTAGAAGATCTGGGATCAAAACCCAGCTGTACCACTTGCTACCTATGTGACCTTGAATAATTCAATTTAGCCTCTCTTTTCCTCAGTGTCCTCACCTGTAAAATGGGCATGACAGTGTGCGTCCTGCTTCACAGGATTGTTTTCAGGTGAATATTCTCAACTTTGAAACGTTTATAGAAATGAATTATTATTGAAACTCCCCAGAGTGTGTTGGCTATTGAATAGTGGTGGAAGGTGGCCAACTTGTTATTAAAAATTCATCTCATATGTATGAATATTAAGTCGACTAGACACATATCTGAACTTCAATACTTTTCATCTTTGAACTCCTGTTCTTCAGTGTCTAAAAAGCAGTAAAAAATTTTATAATTGTGGGATTCAAAAATAGTGTTGACTTAAGGTTTTCATGGAATATCAATATATTCCTGACTGCCACAAATTTTGACAGTCATAAGTCAATATATCAATATATCCAGTCTCTGCCTCTCTTTTGAATTTTTGTCCCATAGGCATCTCAAACGCATGTTAAAAGTGGACCTTCAATTTACCCTTTTCTTCTTACCTTTCTCATTTCTGTTAAGGATACCATCATCCAGGTTCTCAATTTAGGAGTTATTCTTAATTATTTACTTTCTATCACCCACTCTTCCCCTCACCCTCACCAAGATATACAATTTGTTGCCATTTCTGACTTTAGTCTCTTTGCTTTTTAGATGAAGTCATTGTCCCCAAAGGTGCCAATGTGATGTTCTTAGAACACACTGTTGGATCGCATTTCTCTCCTGCCTCCTTATTGTTTCTAAGATTAAGTGTAAATTCTTCTGTCTTTTAAATCCTTCCACTTCTAGGCTCCAACGTAGTGTTTCAGACTGGATTCACATCCCTCTCCTCTATCCACTCTACATTTCAGTCAAAATGGTCTATCCTCTACATTTCACCCCTGTACACTTTCTTTTTCTATCTCTGTCTTTGCACAGTCTATTACTCTTATCTAGAATATCCCCTCTTCTTGCCTTTGCTTATTGGAATCTTTGATTAACTTCAAGACAGCCCATATTTCTCTTATGTACTTAGACATGTTATTTTGTATTATAATTTCTGGTATGTGTTATATTTCTTAGTTAAACCTTGTGTTTCACAATAATATGTAGCATATATTATTTAATTGGTTTATCTTTTCCAATGTGATTCTCAGCAAGTTTTATATATATATAAAGGGTATATGTGGCTAGAAAAAGAGAAGAGCTAGTCATACAGTGAAAGTGAAGGACAATAGATGGGTAACCAGCATTTGCACTCGCTACCCTCAAAATATTGATGGTCACAGAAGAAGATCAGAAATATTGGCTCAATTTGCTCTGATAAGTCATAAATGCGAGTTGGGAACAAGATGGTTTTTTTTTAATGAAAAAGAAATAATGGACTATGCTGTGCAGAGAAGGGGAAAGTAATAAAATCACAGATTTGTAGGTTTAGAAATAGAAGGCACCTGTGTGGCCACATAAGGCAAACACTTCATTTTAGAGTTGAGGTACCTGAGTTCCAGAGAGATTAAGCAAGTAGGAGAGCTGGAAATTTGAACCACTTTCTTGAGCTCCAAATCCAGTTCTCTTCCCACTGTACTCTTGAGCCAGTTTCCTCATCTATAAAATGAAAGGGTTTGGACTGGATAATCTCTAAGGTATCTTTTAGCTCTAAATCTGATGATGCTCTAAGACAGAGGTTCCCAAATTTATATGGCCTACTGCCCCTTTTATAAAAAATTACTCAGTGCCTTCCTGGAAATCTACTTTCTTTAAACCTTTAATGTTTTTTTTTTAAATTTGCATCATTTTAAAAAATATAAAGTTAAAAAAGACATACCTTAAATTTAATAATTTATTGTCAATTTCTGGAGTTTTTTCCTGCATCAAAACTTTGATAATGCAATGTCGTGTCTTTTAACTGTATAGTATTGTACTGTGGACAAGTCATTACATGCACATATTCCTGCTAATGCATGCTGTATTTCCTGACAATGTGAGACACACTTGCCAGCTGACACTTGCTTGTTAAGACCTGTCAGCAGATGATCACTGATTGGTTATAGTTTGAATTTTGTGTATTTATTTGGAAAATAGTGTAATCACTATGACTTTAACTTTGTTACACAGTAGATGAAACATGTGTGAATGGTTTTTCAAAGTTCCCTTCTCTTCTTTCCTTATGCTTCTACCACTCCCTTATTTTTATTCAAACCTCTCCTCCTCTACAATTTTACCTGAGGCTAATACTGCCCCACCCTGGATCATTTCAGTGACCCCAAGGGGGGTAGTATTACCCACTTTGGGAACCTATGGTACTAAGAGAAGAGTTGACTTGATAAGTTGTAAATTACTAGCATTTAAAACCACCCATTGAGATTTGTTAATGATTCTAGTATTTACTGGATCAACTAGGTGATGAAGTGGATAGAGCACCAGATCTAGAGTTCAAATGTGACCACAGACACTAATTTGCTACATGACTCCGAAAAGGTTGCTTCATCTCTGCTTGCCTCAGTTTCCTCCTCTGTAAAATGGGGATCATAATAGCACCTATTTCTCAGAGTTGTTGTGAGGATCAAATGGGATGCTAATTGTAAATCACTTAGCCAGTGCCTGATGCATAAAAGGGACTATATAAATGTTAGCTATTATTAGTATTAAGGGGGTGGCTAGGTGGTGCAGTGAATAGAGCACTGGCCCTGGAGTCAGGAGGACCTGAGTTCAAATCTGGCCTCATACACTTAACACTTACTAGCCATGACCCTGGGCAAGTCACTTAACCCCCAATTGTCTTGCCTTCCCCCCTCCAAAAAAGAAAAAGCAAAAAAAAGTAAGATGATTATTAGTATTAAGTAAATTTTTCAAAAATAATAAAAATTGTTGTTGAAGGTTATTAGAAAATCTGGGTCAGCATTATTACCTTTCCCCTTTAAAAAGTCAACAAGTTTGCTAATTACTTCTCTTTTCAACAATGCTACTTAATCTAAATTTGCTGAACAAACTTTAGGATTAGCAGCATTGTTGTCTAGTCTTAAAGTGGGAAAACCCTGGTCAGAGAGGGAAAAGGAGATTCTAGGCATGGCCTGTGGCATTTTTGACCACATTGGAGACCTGGCCATACATCAATATGTGTTTGTGTTTATTAAGTAGAGGGGAGGTAAGTAGGCTCCCCTGGATTTGATGGTGTTCCTGTATCACTTTTTATTCACTTACAGAAATTTTGGGAGGTGAGTTTTGAGTCATTTTTAGGGAAGAAAGGGATGGTTTTTAGCAAGACATTTCTTTCTTCTTCCTCCCTCCCTCCCTTTCTGTCTCTCATTCTTTTTCTGTCTCTTTCTATCTGTCTCTGTCTCTCCTATTTTCTGTAGCTAAAACCCAACTTTCCTTTCTTGTGTTTTTTTCCCCTTTGGGAGTGGAAGCAGAAACTGAAGAGAGGTTACAGTACCCCTTCCCCCAGAATGTATAAAAGAAAGAACTGAGCAAAAGAAAGGAAAATCTTACAAAGATCTCCCTGGTAGCTGCTATTCATTCATCAAAGAGTCTAAGCAGAACCAACCATGACTAATTGCATGTTACAGTGGAAAGTGTCACTCCTCAGCATCTCTGTCATTCCCAGAATCCTGTCCTTCCTAACTTGTTGACTTTTTATTGGAAAAATAAAGAGGGGCTATAATAGCATGGGGGTGGGGTGGGATCTGGTTGAAAAACTGCAGCAGGGACGATGAGGGACTACCTGGGGCTTCTCTTAGAATTAAAAAAAATTGGTGAATAGTAGCCTTTGACATGATTCATTAAACATGCTGAAGGGTACAGTGAGAGTCCCCGTATCTGATCCCGTGTGATTCATACTTATATAATCATAAGCTCTAATTAGAGGAAGCCACAGATTAACTGGGTGTAAATCCTTCAGAGCCCACTTGTATTGGCTGACACTTTTTTTCTTTCAACAAAGTAGTGACAGATGCAATTTGGGGACAGATGTTTTTCTTGGATATTTTTGAGGAGAACTTGAAAGGCTGCATGAAGTACAGGTGTTTCTTGTTTTATGTGACAACTTTCCAAAAGCACATAGGCTAACCAGATTTTTGTAAACTGATCTCCATTTTTAAAGGTGACATGGAAGTGCATTGTGTTTTACAAAATTGGATCCTTCAAAAAAAAATAGTAATTGCCCTTCAGTTTATCTTGTGAGTGGGTCTGGATTTTATATATTGGTCTCTCATTATATTCCTCTTTTCATTTTCAGATGCCACACAGATTTAGTCATGAAGGAAATTCTTTTTGGTGGGGAGGAAGGGAATTGGGGTTAAGTGACTTGCTCAAGGTCACATGGCTAGTAAGTGTTAAATGTCTGAGGCCAAATTTCAACTCAGGTCCTCCTGATTCCAGGGCCAGTATTCACTATGCCACCTAGCTGCCCCTTATGAAGGAAATTCTGTTGAAAAACTGGAATAGATTCTTGAAACTTTAGAGCTGCATGGGAGCTTAGAAATTATCTAGCTTAATGGTCTCATTTTTGCAGATAAGGAAACAGAGGTCAGGAAGGTTATGAGACTTACTTGGTGTATGGTCCAATGCTTATATTAATGGATAATAATAAAAAAGTACACTGGGATGACTGAGGATAGGGAATTTAGTGATCAAAGGTGGCATTTTCTTCAGGACTTCAAGTGCACAAAGAGTCTTATTTTTAAACTCCGGTTGAGATTTCTAGCATATGCTCCTCCAAGTGTGTATATTTTATTCAGAGAACATTAAGATTTCTTTCTTGAGCATTCTGGTTGCAGCTTGAAAGTAAAATATTAACTGAGGAGGATAATTTCAAATTTAAATGTAGTTCTGCATTAACTGGTATGTTAGTAGCAACATAGTTACAGAACAACTGAAAAGAAGTGTATAGCCATTGGCCATAGGACGTCAAATGTAAATTCCTTCCGTGTCTCAATTTCATGTTAAGCAGAAAGGAGCCAGTTAACATCCCTTGTCTTTTTTAGAACTTAGTTTTTAATTCTTATTTTTTTTTTGAGGAGGGAAGGCAAGGCAGTTGGAGTTAAGTGACTCGCCCAAGGTCACATGGCTAGTTAAGTGTCAAGTGTCAGGGGTCAGATTTGAACTCAGGTCCTCCTGACTCCAGGGCTGGTGCAGTATCCACTGTGCCACCTAGATGCCCCCACCTTGACTTTTAAAAAATGATTACAGCATATGTTATATTTGGAGGAAAAAAAGTTAATATAGAGTTAGTGTAGTAGATATTGGATAGTGCCTCAGTTTAAACAGTTATATTAGAGCATATGGAAATTTTTGTTTTTCAGTCGTTTGTCAGCTGTGTTCGACTCTCTGTGATCCCATTTGTAGTTTTCTTGGCAAAGATATTGGAGTGGTTTGTCATTTACTTCTTAAGCTCATTTTACAGATGAGAAAACTGAGGCAAAAGGGTGAAGTGACTTGCCCAGGGTCACACAGCTAATAAGTGTCTGAGGCCAGATTTGAACTCAGGAAGATAAAATCTTCCTGATTCTAACCTCTGTGCTCTATTCACTGCACCACCCAGCTGACTCAGATGGAAACTAGGGGAGAACATATTGGTTAATTATTCATTTAATTATTTCCTAATGCTATTTTTTTGGCTTGTCACCTTTTCCTGAATAGTCTTATGATTACACAGACATACAGACACACTTTTACCATGAGGATCTTGGGACATAAGTGTTAGCCTGTAGAAGAGGAGAGAGTTGTTCGTTCTTTTCTTGTGGTTAATCTGAGTTAAAATGCTTCCTTCTATCCTCTTCTACCACTAAAAACTATTCCATCGAACCAAACATTGCTTTTCATACTGATGTTTAGCTCTCCTAATAATTCACATTTCTCTCCCATGGTAAGGCTTACAAAGCAGTTTCCTTAAAACAACATTTCGAAGTGGGTGAGGCAAATATGACTATCATTCTCATCTATGAAACGAATGAATTGAACGAGACGACCTCTACGATCCCCCCCTGTTCTAAATCTCTGACCTTTTCATCCCTGTTTTACAAATAAGGAAACTGAAGCTTGTAAAGGTTAAATGAATTGGCCAAGCTCATATGGCTAAGTAAGTGTCAGAGCTAGAATCCAAAGCTAAGTCTTTTCCGGCCTCCTCAAGTCTGGTGCTCTGTCTACTAGCGTAGAGGTAGCAAGGTGGCATCATGGATAGAATATTGGGATTGGCCTCAGGAAGCCGAGGGTTCAAGTCTGGCCACAGACACTTAATGACTAGGATCCTAGGCAACTCATCCAATCTTCTCATGCTTCAGTTTCTTTATCTGAAAAATGATAGCAATAATAAAAAGAAAAATAATGATAAAAATAACAGCAATGATTGTTGTGAGAATTAAATGAGATACCTAGAGAGTGCTTAGTTCTTTCCTTCCTACTATAACTCGAAGCTTCTCTCCTATAGAGGGTTGAGTTGCATCTGACAGTGGCATGTTTTTGTACTGGATTTTTGATTTTATTGATATAGGCAGAGAACCACTGATGAGGAAACTTCTTTTATACCATAATGTGTCTGTACCTTCCTCTGCAATTCAGGCTTATAGATTCGTCTAGAGCACTTAGAACTTGTGACTTACTTAAGAGTCTCACAGTTTGTGTTGGAGGCTGAACTGGAACCCAGGTCTTTGATACAGACCTGCTCCCTATCCAGGATGCCTTTATACATTATTTATCTATCACTGTTAGATTCAGTTTCTTGAGATCAGGGACTGTCTTTTGCTTTTTTTTTTTAATGTCAAAGATTTAACATGATGCCTGGCATATAGTAGGTGTCTAATAAATGTTTATTGACTGACAATTGACTATTGGGGCAAAATGTACCTGGTTCAGCTCAGATAGTAGGAGATAATGCTAGGGATAAACAGTTCTGTCCTGATGGAACAAATACACATTGGCTCTCTGCAAACTCAAACCTTTCACTGGGTTTGTGGTATGTATAAGATTGCAAAGCCTTGGCTCCATGCTTCATTAAACTATGACCTCTTAAGGATAAGTTCATTTCAGCCTCCTAGGGCATATGGGGCCCTTGTAGCTAAGTACCATCAGCTATGTGGAAGGTTTGTTTGGGTGCTGTTATGCACAGCTGCACAAGTAATAAAAGTAAACCTTATTGATTTAGGTCCTTCTAAATTAGAGTTCTGGCTGTTTTACAGGGGACTGCTCTGAAGTTTACCCCTTTACTATCTATAAGGAGAAGAGATTACTATCTATAGGGAGGGGATTTACTAAACGAATTAGCAGCAAAGAAGCCTGGAGGGAGTATTTTTAAAATATTTTGGAGCTGTACTAAAAATACTATTCACTTTTCCAAGGTAACAGGAGATGTTTTGGGAGAGAAGAAATGGGGAAGAAAGGAATTTTTGCTTTAAAAAATGACTGAATGTCCTTTATATTTATATTTTATGATATAGGGTATAGCTATATTGTCTTGCGCATTTTAATGCTTAGAAGATCATACATTTCCATTTTTGGAAGGAAATTAGCTTTTCTAGGCTGTTAATAAATCATTTAGAGAATTATTATACAACTAATTAATGTAGCTTCTATACTTTTCTTACTGTCCCATGAGAGCTTTCATGTTGAGGTGATGTTTTACTTGTTATTTTATTAATTTCATATATTTAAATTTCATTTTTGGTGCTTAGCTCTCTTCGTCCTAGTACCTTTCCTATGTATAATCCTGATATGGATCTAGAATATTTTCTATAATGAATTTTCCATTAAAGTCCGGAACAGTTGTAAATTAATTAATTCACATAATGATAATTTACATTACAATTAATTAATTGTAAAGCTAATTAAATTAGTTATAAATATCTTAGAAAAATGCAGAACAAAAAGTATAAGATTTTTTTGGGGGGGGCAATTGGGGTTAAGTTACTTGCCCAAGGTCACAGGTTAGTTTTTGTGTTAAGTGTCTGAGGGTGGATTTGAACTCAGGTCCTCCTGACTCCAGGGCTGGTGCTCTATTCACCTAGCCACCCCTATTAAGATTTTTTTTCTAATAAATTATTATTGTTATTGAAATTGATGTATCTTTTGAGGTATATTGTATGCTCTGTATACTTTATCTCATTAAATACTCACAATAACTGTGTAAGGTAGGTATAAAAGTATCCTTACTTTTATGTTGCAGATAAGAAAATGAAGCTCAAAGAGTTTGTTATATGACTATGGTCACTCAGTAAGTGTCCGATATCAGTCAGTGAATAAACATTTATTAAGTACCTACTATGTACCTGGAACTGTTCTCAGCACTGGAAAGATAAAAGATAAAAGTTAGGTGAGATAGGAAACCAAGTTAGTAGGAAATAGAACATATTTGATTACAAGAAATTAAATTATAAGTATCACCTATTTATTTTTAACTTTACTTTTGTTTTCTCCAAATTTCGAGTTCCAAATTACTCTTCAGGTTAAAAAAATCACAATTCCAAATGTTGTTTTAGGATTTTCCCTTCTGGGTAAGACTAAAGCTGCTGCATTATATATAGGATGTCCCCCCCCAAACCTTAGGGCAGTAATAGCTTAAAACCACACTAGGATTTTTGGGATGCCATATGTGGAAGAAGGTACTTAATTCATGTTTGACCTGATGTTGGGAAAGATTGAAGGCAAAAGGAAAAGGGAATGGCAGAGGATGAGATGGATAGATATTGTCATGGAGGCAATGAACATGGACTTGGCAGACTTTGAGAGATAGAGGGGGCTAGGAGGGCCTGGCATTCATGAGTTCCCCAAGAGTAGGATATGACTGAACAATTCACAAAAATGAATGTGAACGAATTCACAAAAATGTGAATTTATGTGATTAACCCTTTGCCACATGTCATCTCATCCCTTTTATAGATGAAACTCTTTATAGTGAAGTCCTTTTCTTGATATTCCACTGGTTGAGCTTCCCTAGTTGGTCTTCAAGGCAAAGCCAGCCCTATTACAAATCTATGGTACAATAAAATTACGTCACAGAAAAGTCACCCTGTGTATTAAAATACTAAAGAGTAAATTCCCATTTCACTGGGGATGCTTCTCTGAGTGCTTTCAGCAGTTCATATAGGCTGTGTTGTAATTCCACATAGCTAGTAAACTCAGCAGTTAGAAAAGCCTCTTGAGGCAGCTTTTCAGATGTAATTCTTTTAACAAATATTTATTAAATGTCTATTAGGTAGCAATTAGGCAGCATGATATAGTGGGTGAGTAGAATGAAGGCTAGCCCAAGAGTTAGGAAGACCTAGTTTCAAGTTCTGTTTCTGACACATCCTATATAACCCTGAGCAAGTTGCATGATCTGTCAGTGTTCCAGATTCTCTCAGACTGTAGGTTGCGGAAGAGTTGCCAATCCACATGCCAAAAAAAATTACAGTGTCTAGACAAAAAAAAAAAAAGCAAAGCAATGTCCTGTTCAAGATACTGAAGGAGATCCTGACATAAATAATGATTTTTGACCTCAGGTAGCTTATAGTCTTCTAAAGGAAGATAAGACAATGATAATATAATACAAATTAGAATAGGATAAGTGTTAGATAATATTGTACACATTGGAGTAGGGTAATAATGTACATTAGAGTAGGATAAGTGCTTGATAATATACACATCAGAGTGGGACAATTGTTTGACAATATACAAATTAGAGTAGGTTAAATGTTGGCAATATAATATACACAAGAGTAGGATAACAGACAATATAATGCACATTGGAGTAGAACAAGTAGTTGATAATATAACACACATTTAGGATAAGTGTTCGAGAAACATAAATTTATATGAGATCAGATGAGTGAGTAACTCTTCCAGCTGGGTGAGGAAGGTTCCATGAAAGAGGTGCATTTGAACTAGTCCTTGAATAGTAGGTAGAATGCCAATAGATAGAGAGTTTGGGGAGGGCATTCCAGATACAGATAATAGTTAGGAAAATCATGAAGGCAGGAATGTATTGGGCATGTTCAGGGAAGAGTAAATTTGTTTGGAGGGCAGAGTATGAGGGGAGTAATATGTGTGGGTGTGTGTATGTGTAATGGAGCGGCAAAGAGAAATTGAAACTGGATTGTGGAAGCTCTTGAATTACAGGATATTTTGATTTTGATTGGTAGTGAAATGGGAGGCACAGAAGAATTTTGAGCCAAGCGGATGGCCCGTGCATCAAGAAGATGTTTCTGTATGTGTTAAGGTGGATTGGAAAGGGAAGAGAGTGGAAACAAGAAAACCTGTTAGAAATTATAAAAATCTAGGTGAGAGATTTATGAGGACCTGAACTCAGAAGAAGGCAGTGGGAGTGATGATGAGGGGTCAGATGTGTAAGAGATAGAATTACTAGGTGTTAGCAACTACTTGGAGGATGGAAACAGAGAAGTCAAAGATCTGGGACTGGGAGGGACCTCAGATACTATCTAATCTAATTCTATCATTTTATAGAAAAAACACAACACTGAGGGCCAGTGCAGTTAAACAGCTTGTCTGGGACACAACAATAATAAGTGTCCAAGGTGGGATTTGAGCCCAGGTCCTCTTAAGTACAGAGCCAAGCTACTTTCCACTATACTGTTATAACTTTTGTTGTTCAGTCATTCTTCTGTTGTATCGGACTTGTCATGACCCCATTTTGGTATTTTCTTGTCAAAGATACTGGAGTGACTTGCCATTTCCTTCTCCAGTCATTTTGCAGATGAGGAAACTGAGATGAACAGGGTTAAGTGACTTGCCCAGGGTCACACAGATAGTAAATGCCTGAGGCCAGATTTGAACTCATGAGATGAGTCTTCCTGACTGTAGGTTTGGCACTCTATCCATTGTGCCACCTATCTGCTCCACCATGATAACTAGGGATGGGAAGAGTTTATGGGGTGAGGCCTAGATGGTGGTAGACAATGCTGATCCAGGCTTTACATTGCTGTTCCTTCCATTTTTCTCTTTTGTCCCTTAATCATAGGAGGGCATAATAGATTTAGAGCTCCAAATGACTTTAGAGATAGTCTAGGCTAGGCCTGCACAACATATAGCCTATGGGCTATGGCCTGTCAAGGATTTTGGTCAGCCCTCAAAAAATGTAGAGAAAAAAAGAAAGTAAAGAGGCTTTGTCCATGCCACTCTTAGCCTGCCTTCCCACTAGTCACTATGGTGCCTGTCACGTAACTTGGCTGGTGGGTTGCCTCTGAGCATCAATCCTGTTTGGCATGTGACTCACTGTAATCAACCATCATCAGTTTGTCTCCAGTCTGAGAGATGGGATTTCATGATAAATAAAAATCTTAAGTAATAAGTATAATTAATTGATATTAATTGAAATTTTCCTTTTTATAAAGATGATTTATTTGCAAAATAGTTTAATCATTAATTATACCTTTACTTGGGAAATGAGCTGATAAAAACCTAACTGCAGCCTGAGGAAGTTTAGTTTATTTTTATTTTGCCCCCTACCTACTGCCAAGTTGTACAGGACTGATCTAGGCCAACCTACTCATTTTATAGATGAGGAAACAGACTGGAAGAGGATAGAGGCTGCCTTGTTTCCTTCAGAACTCTGTCCAAGCAGCACTGTATACTGGAGGCCTTTTCTAATTCTGCTAGTTGCTAGTACCTACCTACCTCCCTACTCCCCAAATTGCCTCCTATTTATTTTATATATTTTTATCGACGTGCATGATGTTTCCTGGATAGAGCGGAACCTCTTTGTGACCAGGTCTGGCCTATTTTTTTTGCCTTGTATCTGCAGCCTAGATAGTGCCTGACATTTCATAGGTTCTTAATAAATGCTCATTTATTGATTGTCTTAGGTGGCTCTTGTGTTAAGCTACAGAGCTAGGTCTTTGGATTCTAACTCAGGTGCTCTTTTAATGACGATAGACTATGATATGATATTCCCAGGTTTCCGAGGTGCATTGTCCTGTCTCTACCATATACTATGTCTATACGTAGACACCTAATTTGGAATAACCCCCATATCAGTAACCAGTTATATCCTCAGTGTTAAAATATAATCAATTTCTTTTTTTAGTGGGTGGGAAGGGAGAGAAGGGATGTTATCTGGTCCTTCCTGACTTTCTTCTTTGATGAAAGTATCCTTGCTATCTAGGTGTAGAGTGTGTATATACAATTTACAAGCATTTGGCCTCTAATTTTTTTTTATCCCCGGTCCATGTTTTCCAACATTTTCTACCATGTTCCCCTTGGGATTGAAGTCACCAAATATCAAAATAAATAATGATTTAGAATAATAAGAAAGATCTTATGAATTTCTTTTATCTTCTTTTTATATGCTGTCTTTCCCTCATTAGAATATAAACTCCTTGAGGGCAGGGACTGTCTTTCTTTTTGCTTATATTTGTATTCCCAGCCCTTAGCATAGCACCTGGCACACTGTAAGGTCTTAATAAATGTTTATTGACTTGGCTTGTTGACTTAATTGGATATCTCTATTTTTCCTTTCAAAGAGGAACTAATGAATAAGCTGCAAGTATCTTTTGATTGGTCTTTTTGCAAATGTTTATCATAAGCACTCCATTATTGGTTGACCAGCTCTTTTGACTGTTGGGTGTATAATAAAACCAATTCTTCCAACTTCTCTCCCTTAATTTTTCCTCCACTGAACGCACAGTGTGAGCTTGATGACGCCGACTGCAGCTGAGCTGGAGCTGGGGTGAGAATGAAGATCAAGTCTCAGCAGGTTTTCCTTTGCCTTTGTTTTGTGCTGTTCCCACAGGTCCTGGCACCGACCGACCTAGTGACCTTGAGGAGAAGTGAGAAATCAGGCTTAGGTCTGTATAGGATAAAGGGGACAGAGAAGGGAATGGAAATCCCCAGTAGCAGCTGGAAGGGAAGGGGAGTTCCTTCAGCTGTCTGGCTGAGACAGCTGTTCTTATAGAAGGACTATATGTATAAGTCAGAATCTGCCTGCATACAAGTTAGTGTATTTAAAGAGGGAAACCTCAGATGTGTAAATCAGAACATGATTTGGTGCTTTAATAATTGGGCGAATAGGGGCGGCTAGGTGGCGCAGTGAGAAGAGCGCCGGCCCTGGAGTCAGAAGGACCTGAGTTCGGATCCAGCCTCAGACACTTAAGGCACACACAAACAAAAACCTAGCCGTGTGACCTTGGGCAAGTTACTTAACCCCAACTGCCCTCCAAAAGGCAAAATAATAATAATAATAATAATAATAATAATAATAATAGGGTGAATAGGCAGCTGCCCAACTTGCACTGTGCATGGTCCTTGCCAGGAACTCTTTGAGAAGTAGACCTTTCCCATCCTCCCTTTCTTTATTTCTTCCATGCCTCCTCTCTGGGATCTTCATTTATTCATTCAATAAGCACTTGCTAAGCATTTTGTGCAAAGTGTGTACTAAAAACAAACAACAACAACAAAATCACCCACCCTGGAATCAGGAGTTCATATGTGGCTTCAAACATTTACTAAGTGTGACCCTAGACAAGTCATTTAACCCAGATAGCCTCCAAAAACTGAAAAACTAAAACAAACCCCAAAAATAAACAAAGAAAGCAAAGCACTATACTAAAACAAGGTGTGTATATAAGATATATATAAGATAAAGGGTGAAGAATAAGGAATTCTATCAAAAAAATACCTCCCATGGTTTCTCTAGAAAGACAAACAAGAGTTTCCTAAATTGTAATCTGACTTCCCCACTAGAATCTAAAACCAACTCACATTTCTATATATTTAAATTTTTACTAACCACTTTGTTCATGTTCTTATGTTGCAAAACAGGGACTATGTCAAAAGACCATCAAAACCTGATTTTGGGTCCAAATTCTACCACTTAACAGCTGTGTAACCTTTTGCCAGTCACCATTACCCCTCTGGACCTCCCTCAGTTTCCTCATATGCAAAAGAGGAACTTGGGCTAGGTGACCTTTAAGATCCTCCCTCTAAAATCTTACAATTTTAAATCTAGCATCATCTCAGTTATCTGGCAGTATGACTGAATTACCTGTTTATCTAACTACTAACATCTGCTCTGGGATTCTAGCTTATAACAAATTTAAGGAGTCACCCTTCCCAGGGGCATTTGCATTATTATGGGAAATTGTAGAGGACTTTAATTAAGTCTTTGAGACCCAAAGATATGTACCTTTTTGGGTGTGCTGTAGTAGGTAGGCTGTAGGCAGAGGTAGTATGGAATATGTTTTTGGACAGGAGCAACCTGGTCTTTGGGCATAGTGATAAAGGGCCATGCTTATCCTGAGTTCAAATCTGGCCTCAGACACTTACTAACTGTGGTGACCCTGGGAAAGGCACTTAACCCTGTTGGCCTCGGTTTATTTATCTGTAAAATGAGCTAGAGAAGGAAATGGTAAACCAGTCCAGTATTTTTGCCAAGAAAACCTGGAAGGGCATTGACTAAAAAGGGAAAACAATTAAACAACACCTAGTCTATGCCACTACCAGGCAGGCAGTTGCCTACTCTGCCTCTTCCTAAGAGCAATATATTAGAGACAAGGTATACAGGATTCCAAACAAATATCCATTAAGGAAATGTCTTCAGTATGAAAAAACAAACCAAACCAAAACAAAACATGGCCCAAGTGGCTTTTGTGTGGTGGGGGCAGGAAGCATATTTTCTTGTTTCATGGTCCAGAACATGAGTTAGGAAGGGTATAGTGAAGGAGACAGGGTTTGGGGAACACTCATTCTCTCTCATTTGTCCCTCTTTGCATTCCATAGATGTTCTCCCCAGTGTTTCCTCCCTGAGTTCTTCACTCTTTTTCTCAGTTCATTGTTCTTTTCCCCAATAACCATGAGGAACACTCCTATTTTTCTGTCTCTGCTTTTTTGATACCACTCAGAAAGGGATTATTCCATTTGGCACTGTTGTTTAGTAAAGGCCTTCAGTAACCATTTGCTCTTCTTCTCATTAGTTGGGCTGTCCTGTCCAGCTGGGTCCTGGGCATTCCTCTTGTCCATCTACTTTGTTTCAGTACAGAATGCCCCTTTTGGAAAGAGTCTTTTAAGTCTGGAACTTGTTGCTGGAAACCTTCAGTGTTTGACCCACTGCCCTCCTGGAAATTCATGGGAAGAGAAGGAGGAATACTGAAGGATTTCCAGGCTCCTCCACCAAGTTTGAAGAATTATATGTGTACCAGGTGAACCACAGACTGGAAAGAGGGCCAGAACCCTCCCACTACTCCCTCCTTGGACTAATGTCAAAACTCCAAAGAAAATGAGTCTGACAGACACTCTTATGGGATTCTCACCTCCTCTTCAAAACCAAGAATAACCTCTACATGCAAAACCCCTTGACCTATTTGAGTTGAGTCCCAAGGGGGGGAAAAATTTATGGACCTTTCTTCCCTTTGCCCTCTTTTGCCATGATTTTCCAACCTTTTCTTTTCTCTTGACTTTTTTTCTCATCTCTTCCATATCCCACCTCTTCCCTCCAATCAATTTTTGTAGTGTTTGCCACTACATTGATTAGAATTCTGAAGTCTTTCAAAGTCATTTTCCTTTACATGCTGCTTTCATTGTGTAAATTGTTCTGCACACTTTATTTTGAATCAGTTTATGTAAATCTTCTAAGGTTTCTTTGAACCAAATCAATCAGTCAACTAGCATTAAGGACCTAGTATATGCTAGGCATTGTGCCAAGAACTGGTGATATATAGAAAGGCTAAAAACCAGACCCTGCTCTCCAGGAATGTACAGTCTACTGGGGGGAGGTGATATGCAAACTATATAAAAACAAAGTCTATACAGTATAAATTGGGCTCAATCTTAGAGGGAAGGCACTAAGATTAAGGAAGACTGGAAAAGACTTTTTGCAGAAGGTAGGATTTTAGCTGAGACTTGAGGGAAGATAGGAGGTAGAGATGAGGAGAGGAGAGGGAGCATTTCAGGTATAGGGAACAGCTGAAAATAGTAGGTGTTGGGAGTTAAAAAGTGTCATGTTTCCTTCAGCAAGGAGGAGCTGAATCCATCAAAATCATTATGTCTTAAGGCACAATATAATCATACAATACATTTTTTTCATCCATTCCCTAATCAGTGGGCACATGCTTTATTTTCAGTTCTTTGCTAAAACAAAAAATACTGTTTTAAATATTTTTGTATATTTGGGTCCTTCCACTCTATCTGATTTTTTGGAGGTATGTGCTTAAGGTTTCATGGGATCAAAATATATGTACACTTTAGTGACTCTTTGAATAGTTCAAATTCTTTTCTCAAACAGTTTGGCAAATTCACAGCCCCACCAGCAGCATATAATTAGTGTACCTGTCCTCCTACAGCCCATCTGACGAGGGCCATTTTCCTTTTTTGTAGATTTGATGGTGTCTTGAAAGTATTTATAAGAAATTCCAAATTAGAACAATGTTTCAACAAACTTTATTAAGCTTTTACTTATGTCCAAGATGGGTGTGCTTGGGAAATACAAAGATGAAAAAAAGAATGATAATTTAATGTGTATTTGTGTGTGAATAGGGAGGGAAGTGTGTGTGTATACACACATTTAAAAGGTTATATAGATTCCATGGTCAAAGCATAAGAAAATTTCAGATGATAGAGGATAAAAGAAGGATAAAACTGATAGCAGCCTTTGATTTGGAGAGGCATCTGCATGTTGAAATGGATAGATTCCTGACCTTAGAGTCAAAAAGTCCTGCATTTGAATCCTGCCACAATACTTAAAAGATTTGTGACCTTAAGGCAAATCACTTAACCTCCCTAGGCCTCAGTTTCTCTAAGATGCAAGAATGGAGGGAGTTGAATTTGATGATCTTTACAATCCTTTTTAATTCTAAATCTGTGATTCCTTGGGGAGAATAAAACATCTAGTGGATATAAAATTCTTTAAAGAAGTTGATTGCAGCTGTAGTAGATGGAAAAACATTATGATTCACTGTGATTGTATAAGCTCTTGATGTCAATTTAAACTTACTTCTAATCAAGACTCATTTTTGGAAGTGAGAAATGCCAGAAGAAGTATTTTTTTTCCTTAAATTTTCTATTCGAGGGTAGTCAGAACATCAGTTTCTTGTCTAGCCTGTCCCTAACTTGATTATGTGACATACGGTAAGTCAGTAATTATGATGATACTTAGTCTCTAAAATTCAGGCGATGCTGCCTTACTTCACAGGAATATTTGAAGATGAATTTGGCATTTATCTATAAAAACCATGAGTAGGGCATAGACAGCTGACCAACAAATTAGATCTCACGAGATCCCAAAATGGCTGAATGGGAGGTTTAGGATTCAGTGGGATGAACTCAAGTTGGAGGTTCTTGTACTGAAATGAAAATTATGAGCATGTGATGGTTGATTCTGGTGTTGTTCAGCTGCATTTATTATGCACCTACTACATGCAAGGCAGTCTAGTAGGCAATGGGGGACACAAAGATAGGAATGAAATAGGCCCTGTCCATAAGGAGTGACCATAGGGAAGACAACATGTAAACATATAATTATATACAAAGTAATTTTGGGAGAACGAGCTGACTGCTAGTTGGGGAATATAGGGACAAAAAAAGACGTCATATAGATAGTGGTATTTAAGATGTATTTTGAAGTAAATTGGGGATTCTAAAAGGGAGGAGGTGGTAGGAAAGTTTGTTTTGAGGCCTGAGGAGTGGCTAATACAAAGGCAGAGATGGGAGATGAGGTATTGCATATGAGGAACAGCAAGAAGGTGAGTTTGCTTGGACCACAGAGTGCATAAAGGGGAGCAATGCATCCTAATGCTGGAAAGCAAGGTTGGAGGCAGGTTGGGAATGGTTTTAAATGCCAAGGAGAGTTTTGATATGATTTGGAGGCAGTAAGAAGCCTCTGGAATTTGTGGAGTGTGGAGGGATGTGGTGGACCTGAGTTTTAAGACTCACTTTAGTAGCAGTGTGGGTGATGAATTGGAAAGTGGAGAGGTAAGAAGTGTGCTTGCTCGTGAAGAATAGAACACATTTGGACATGAGCAAATATATCTATTACAGGGTTTTAATTCATTGATTAAAGGTGTGGAATAAGTGTGAATATTATCAACATGCTTTACTTAAGATGAAAGGTTAATGAAGAAATGAGGAGCACACAAGACTTCCTAATAACCTGGAGACTTATATAAACTGATGCTGAGTGAGGAGATCAGAACCAGAACATTGTACACAATTACAGACACGTGGTATCTGTGAAGACTAACTCTGATAGACCGGGCTCCTCTCAGCAATGCAAGGTTAGAAGACAACTCCGAGAGGCTCATGATGGAAAGGGATATCCACATCTAGAGAAAGAACTACAGAGTCTGAATGCAGATGGAAGCAAACTACTGGCTCTCTCCCATTTGTGTTTTGTTTCGTTTCATTCCTTCTTTCTTGTTTGTTCACTCCTTTGGTTATAATTCTTCTTTACAACTTGACTAATGTTTAATGTGAAGGTATTTGTAGAACCTATATTGGATTGCATGCTGTCATGGTGGGGGGAGGGTGGAAGAGAAGGAAGGGGAGAAAATTTGGAACTCAAGGGATTGTGGAACTGAATGTTGTAAACTAAAAATAAATTAATTAAAATAAAAAAGATGAAAGGCTAATGGAAAAATAGTAAAAAATATTTAATACGAAACACCAATTATATGGTTCTGGTTTAGTTTATATAGTATCAGAGTTGTACCCATCCCTCCCCCCAAAAAAACTTAAAGTTAGATAGTCATGCCTTGGTATTCTTCTCATGTTGCATCTTCCTCATTCACCTATACCCATCCTTTTAGTCCTGCCCTGTAGGGAATGCACAGTATATTCTCACACTAGAAACTATAGGAGTCCTGAGTTATCAGGGAAATTTTATGTTCTTCAAGATTTCAGATCCAGAAAATCGTGAATGAATGAAAATGCACTTATTAAGGCAAAGCACTGTGCTATGTGCCATGCATAAAGATGTCATTAGATCCCAATGCCTGTTTGATTTGGTGGGAAAAGCAATGACTAGAGGGGAGCAAGTTTCCCAGATGGAAGACGGGACCATGGTCTGCCAGCCAAGCCCTGTGCCCATACTTGGAGCCTTTGGTTGGGAAGTTGCTTTTCTCCAATCAGACTTCCTTTTAGTAAGCTATTTGTGTGTGTAGGTGTGGCTGCAAAGACTGATTGATATGTGGGCTCTGTCTTTTCCACACTTGCATGATTAAAGACTGGGCTTCAGTTAGTGGTTATGGATATGATTTGTAGACCCTGGTGCTCACTGTGACTCTTGAATTAGAATCTGCTAGGTGATTTTGCATGAAAAATGCCTGCCTCATCTCTTCTGTTCATCATTTGGGTCTTTGCCTGGTACTCATGTTTCTCAGGGGGCCAATAAACATGTGTCATTTGATTGTACTATTCATGGACATGTAATTTAATAGTGGGGTACGGGATACTATCCTTTGGAAAAGACATAAGAGATTTCTAAACCAATCAGATTAATCAGATCCTGGATTACTAGAGACTGGAGCACAGCTCAAGACTGCACCTCATTAACCATTGCTATCGTGAAATGGACCATACTGGTTCAGGTTGATGACCTGGGATCTACACTGTGATGGTGTGCCCTGAAGTTCTAAGAATTAGCCTGCTGGAAGATGATGATTTTGCTTCAGGAGAAAAGGGCACAGATCCCAGTTTTAAAGTGAGGAATAAACTCTTTTTGGTTTGAGTCTGTTTTTCTTCAAAGCAGAGCAAATCAAGCAAATAGGCTGGGTTTAAGTGAGAGAATAGAGCTTAGCTCAGAGTGTAACTTTGGAAAGGAAGTTCTGAATGTATATACAAGAAGAATAAAGATGCCTCTATGACAGCCTTAATTGGGAACTGGAGTGGTGGTAGGTGGTGGGTAAAACACAAAGTTGAAAATTTGTTATGATTAAGATTTTTTTCTGGAGGTGGGAGGTTGGGGGGGTCCATTACATGTGGTGACTTCATTGGTGGTTTCCATTAGTGTTCTCTAAAACCTTAGTCTTAGAAAAATGCCTGTGTCATTGAGAGCTTAAGTGACTTACTTGTCTGTAATCCTCAGACCTCCAAGGCTGACCCTCTATCCATTACCTTTTGTAAATAAGATTAGGAAGATAAAATTAAAAAGAAAAAATAAATTCTGACCTTCTTTTTACAAAAAAAATTATTTTATAGTTTCATGTAGTACCCAATAATTCAAGAACCTCATGTTTTTCTGTTGCTTGTAATATGCCAAACCCATACTATGGAGGCCAGAAATCTAGAGTAAATATAAAACTATTTGGATGTAGAGTGACACTTTTTTGGAATGAAAAGTAGGACCAGACTGAAGTTATGAGAAAATTTGAAGGACATTTTTTGTCTAGTATTTAGTCTTTGTCTTGGCCTTAATTTCTGAAGTGTTTGAATTTTTAAGGGTTTGTATTTTCAGTATAAATATTTTTTCTTTTCAGCTTTCTTCTATTTATTCTTTTAAGAGCAGAAATCAGTTAATAACAAGCATTTATTAAGCCCCTACTATATGCCAGGCACTAGGGATAATAATCTATAAATTGGGGCATCTAGGTGAATAGAACATCGGCCCTGGAGTCAGGAGAACCTGAGTTAAAATCCAGCCTCAGACACTTAACACTTACTAGCTGTGAGACCTTGGGCAAGTCACTTAACCCCAATTGCCCTGCCTTCCCCCCCTCCAAAAGGCATAAATGCGTGTATGTATATATATATATATATATATATATATATATATATATATACATACACACATATATGTACATATATGTATATATATACACACATATATACATATATATTACAAAGTTCTTGCCTTCAAGTTTGCATTCTACACAAGATAACATATAAGTATATAAATATATGCAAAGTAAACAGAAGATTTTTTTTTTACCATGAGGCACATTAGCAATTGGAGCAATCAAGAAAATCCTCCAGTGACTAGTAACCTTTGAGCTGACCTTCAAGGGAAAGGAGGAGGCAAAGAGGAGGGAGTGAATTCCAGGGATGGAGGGGGACAGACTGTGCCAATGCACAGATGGAGTGCTGGGATGTAAGGTTATATGTGAAGAAGAGCCAACAGGCCAATTTGGCTAGACTGGAGACTCTATGGAGGGGAGGAATGTATAATAATACTAGGATAGTAGGTTGGAACCAGGATGGGAAGTACTTTAAATGCCAAACAGAGGAATTTTACTTCAAGGTAATGGGGAGCCCCTAGAGTTAGCTAAGCACAGGAATGGAACATCAAACCTATGCTCAAAGATAATTGCTTTTATAGCCATGTGTAGGATGGATTAGATCAAGGAGAAACTTAAGGTAAGGAAGGCAATTAGGAGGTTATTGCAATAGACCAGGCAAGAGGCAATGAGGGCCTAAATGAGGGTGGATGCAGTGAACAGAGAGGAGGTCATGAATGGGGGAGAGGTGGAAGTATACTCAAAAACTTCGACAACTTGTTTGGATATGGAAGGGTGAGGTAGAATTGGGACACTCCTTGATAGTTGAAAAGTCATGGTGACCTATTTAATTGAAAACAAATTTTTTTGAAGAACTTATTTGATGAGAAGAAACATTTTAGGATATCACTGGGTTCCCAACTTAATATATATCTTCTCATGTCAAAATAAAACTAGTTGGATACAGAATCACTTTCTCCTTAGAGGACCTTCTCCTTTGGGGGAAGATAAGCAAAATGTGTACATAGAAGCAGGAAAACAGGTGAAAAGTATGTGATCTGGGGAAATTGGAGCAACATTCTTTTGACTTTTCTCTCTAGTGGTCATATTTGTTAACCAAAATTGCTCTTGATATTTTTTATGCAAGTATCTACCCTAGGCCAGTGACGTACATTGTTGAATTATGGGGAGCTGGGTAGGAAGACTGTTTAGCTTCTTTCTGAACCAGAAGAGGTTTAAACACATCCTACTTGGCTTTACTTCTGAAAGGACAGCAGTAATTTGAGCTGTGGTCTGCACAATACTCTTAATTCATTTTACATCTGTGTCACTACTAGAAAAATGTTTCCTGTCACAATCCATTCCATAGTTTTGAAACTGCTTGTGAAAGTTGGGAAGTTGGGGGTGAAAGGGGGGAGTTCAGAGAATGAATGTCCTTTAAATTTGGGAATGAAATCCACAAATGATAATTGCTGTCATATGAACTGCTTCAGCGTTCCTTACCAGAAATAGGAGAGGTGGTAATCCCCTAAATCCTGTAGTGCTGATTCTTAGCCAAAACACATGAATGCCTCTGAGACTGTACTTAATGGCGCAGAGAGTTTGACTGCATTGCTTTAAGTGACCATCAAACCCCAAAGCACTTTGCCCCCTGTAAAAGAGTAGTCAGATGGGTAAAATAGGCATGGAATTAGGATAAGTATGTTTGGTCTCTATGTAGAAACGGTAAAAAAAAATCTTTATGTAAAGAAACAGATGGGCAAATTAAGTATTAAATAACCTCATATCCAACTGTGTTTAGGATGCAAATCAGTCACTTTATTGATAAAATATAGGGGGATTAATCCTATAAAAACTTCCTTAAAACATGGATTTTTTTCAGTCTTAAAAATGTATTTTTAAGGGATGTCTAAGTGGCGAAGTGAATAGAGCACTGGCTCTGGGGTCAGGAAGACCTGAATTCAAATCCAGCCTCAGACACTTAACACTTACTAGTTGTGTGACCTTGGGCAAGTCACTTAACCCCAATTGCCCTGCCTCCCCCCTCCAAAAAGCAAAAAAAATGTATTTTTATTTCATAAAACATTTCTCAATTACATTAAACAATTTGAACATATATTTAAAAAATTTTTGAGTTCCAAATTCTCTCCCTCACTCTAGCCCTCCCTCATTCCTTGAGAAGGTAAGTGATATGATATTGATTATACATGTGAAGTCATAGAAGGCATATCTCCATATTAGCCATATTGCAAAAGAAAATAAACTCACACAAAAGCAAGAAAAATAGAGTGAAAAAAGTATGCTTCAATTTGCACTCATAGTTCATCAGTTTTCTCTCTAGAGGTGGATAGCTTTTTCATCATGGCTCCTTTGGAATTGTTTTGGGTTTTTCCAATTTTTTTAATCAAGCTTTTTTTTTTAAGTCACTAAATAAATTTATTTTAATAAAGTCACCACTAATGGCCCAACTCACCAGTGGACAGCAGGAGAATAGACCATCACTACCTGTTACACTCATAGGAGCCACGGATATTTCCCTTCCTCAACCAGTCCTCATTGTTCCATTGCCCAGTTACCACCAAGCACAAAACACTCATTGTCACTTGGATGCTAGCCAGTTTCTGTGCTTCTACCTCTGAAGAGATATCCTTGAACTCCATTCCACTATTAACCACCATCTTCTTTGTAAGGGATCATCTGCCTTGCCATTACTCTACAAGGTTCTTTGGGTTTTACTATCTGTCCTGTTACTTGGCCTTTCCATGTCCTATGAACTGAATGTGAATACGAACCCATCCTTCATGCCTTGTCTGTCAATTAGAATTCTCAAGAGATTCTTGAGAAATGGAGCTGTCTCAATGTTCTATTTGTATCCCAGCACTTTGCACATAACATTTAATAAATGTTTCTCTGTTCCAACAAAGTCAACCTCAAGTTGCTGGTGACAGATGAGGTTTTGTTGACACTGAGGCAGTGTGATCCAGTGCAAAGAGTGCTGGTCTTGAAGTCAGAGGGCCTGGGTTCAAATTCCATTTCTGTTATTATCTGTTTGATTTTGGGGAAAGTCACTTAATCTCTCTGGGTCTCAGTTTCCTTATCCATAAAATGGGGATATTGGACTAGGTGGTCTCTAAGCCCCCTTTCAGCTTTAAGTCTAATTACTATAATCCCAGAAGCTTGATTTTTGTTATTGTTTGTTGTGTTTTGTTTTGTTTTTCTCAGAAGAATGAATTTCAACTCATTCACCATTTTGATGGCTAAAAATGATGGATAAAGGGGATCAACATTCATTCACCCCCCTAAACACTACCAAAACCCACCCAAACTCAGCTAGATGTTATTTTTGTAGGAAAAAAGACAAATGACAAATATAAGATAATTTTCATACAAATATGAACTGTGGAGCGGCAATAAGGAACAGTTCATAGAGAAGCCCACTGATGTCAGAAAGATATGGGTTAAAGACCAGCCCCTGATTCATACTGGCTATGAGACTCTGGGCAAATCATTCAATCTTTCAGTGGCCCCAGGCAACTCTCTAAGACTATAAATTACAGAGTATTTGGCAGTATGTATTAAAGTTTCCCTCACTGGGAGCTCCTCACACCACTGAAATCTTAGTTCTGGACCTCCCTTATTCTCCTACCAAAAATGTTTACAGGCCTGTTGTAACTACTCTTGATTTTTTTTAAATGGCTTGGTTGTCTAGCAAGTAACTAATCCAGTTTTTACTTCTATCAGTAGCACAAGTTTGAAATATAGGACAGCATGCAAAATTTTTGGAAAGTCCCATTCCTCCCAGTTCCCCCACCCAAATGATCTTTCTTTTTGGTTTTGACTTTTGTCCTTTGCCCTTCTTTTTTCTCTTTTTGGATATCATTGGCTAATGCTTCTTTTGCTGCTGCTGGTCTTTTGACTATCTAATTGCTGTTTACTTTTTTTTATCAGCTTTACTAGGTTAACTTTTTTTTTTTTTATTGGCATGGAACCAGTGGTGTGCTGCAGCCTGCTCCAATTTGTAAATTTTCAATGTGAGCATTTATACCTCAGAAATTGACAAAGGCTATAAATTGGGTCTTGACTCATTGTTTTTTTGAAAGTGATGAAGAAAATGTTGGTAGTGTAGATTAAACTTAAAAGTGTGTTAAGGGCACATTTTCCCCTCTTCAGAGAGCCAGCAGACTCCTGCATAGACCCCCTTTGGCTTTCTGGTGAAACCCATGGAGCCCTTTTCAGAATGTTTTTAAATCTATAAAATAAAGTACCTATATTTATAAAGGAAATCAATTATATTGAAACATTATCAATCTATCTGTCTATCTAGTCTGTCTTTATACTTTTCTATTTTTCTGCCTTTGTTTTTCTATCTTTTTACCCATCTTTCTATTTATCTTTCTGTCTATCTAGCTATCTTTCATTTTTCTATTTTCTTTCTATATCTTTCTACCAATCTTTCTGTTTTCTATTTCTATATTTCTCTTTTTATTTTTATCTAAATATCATCTATGTCCTTTCTGTTTTTTCTGTCTATCTATCTATCTATCTATCTATCTATCTATCTCTGGACTGCAGATTAATAACCCCTGAGCCTAGAACAAAGGAAGAGAGAGGAAGTAAAATTGATATCAGCAAATTAACACAGCCAGTAATGCAGCTTGAAAGTCTGACAGAAGACAAGGTTAGAAGTTATGATAGAGTGCAGTTTTGGGATTGTCTCTGGAAATAATTTATCCCCTAGCTTGCTTTTCTCTATTTACAGGTATAATTAGAGAGTAGACTACCATATGAATATCAAGTAGGCTGAGTAACCCAAAAGGTCACATTCTGGAATCTAAAAATATAAATGATGGTGGGATACAATGGAAGATAATGTAAAAATCGAAGCAAGGCTCAAATGAGCAGTGGTTCACAAACAAAGTGAAAAGAAATTTAAAACCAAGTAGAAATATATTAATGGATAAAAAATGGTAGGAGGAATTAGTTCAAATAGTTCAAATTCTTCAGTGATGGTTGCTGGTAACAAGTGATAAATAAGACTGAACAAGCGTAAAAGCTTCCTTTACAATGCACGTCCTTTAAGAAATAAAATGCTTGAAAAGAGGAAAAAGCCAATATTTTCAAAGATACTATGGATAAACACAGTGTGTTTTGTAAATTGAGGTAAAATTAAAGTGAAGTTGAAAAGTGAAATTGAAATAAAAATAAACATCAATATTTTCATTTATTTATTTATTTATTTTTAAAAGCAATTGGGGTTAAGTAACTTGCTCAAGGTTACACAGCTAGTCATTATTTATGCGTGGGTGCTCATTTTCTGAGGCCGGATCTGATCTTGGGTCATCCCAACTCCGAGGCCAGCGCTCTTATTCACTGTGCCACCTAGCCGCCCCTTTAGGGCAATTGGGGTTAAGTAACTTGCCCAAGGTTACAGGGCTAGGTTTTTGTTTGTGCGGATTAAGTGTCGGAGGCCGGCTCCGAACTCAGGTCCTTCTGATTCCAGGGCCGGCGCTCTATTCACTGCGCCACCTAGCCTCCCCAACATCAATATTTATAAATTAATCCTACTGTCTTTGGGACTGGGGATACAAAGGCAGGAATGAAACCCTCTCTGCCCTTCAGGAACTTGCATTCTATCAGTGGGAAAAAAAAACATGTACAGCTTAGAGGGTGGGGTTTGTTACTTCTATAGAATGTGACATTCTCTTAAAGATCCCTTCTTTTATCATTGCCCATCTTGGTAATGGGATTCATTTTTGTAATGTGTGGGTAGGGATCATATCTCCAATTTTTCACAATTGTTGTAGTGTTTGTTTTGAAGCATCTTTATATCTGTTATTAGTTATTGATTATAGTTATATAACTATATGTAGCATATAATTAAATATATGTTCTATATAGTTGTCACAGTATTTTTAAAAGGACGTTTTCTCCAAATTCTGTGTTCCTAGGAGTTAGACACTCTTCATGATCGAACTCAATGTATATAGATCATAGGATTGTAGAATGAACAGTCATGGCGGTATGTTTCATCAGTGTTGGGCTGAGCACAGGGGACTGATGGAGTATTGGATTTCTGCTAAACTTTGATCACACGATAGCTTTTTATAAAGAATGAATTGATGAGTGGGTACTTTGAGTGAGAGACTGTACCTGTGGTGCTAATGAGATTAAACTCAGCACATTTTGGAGTTGTAAAAGTGTCTGTAAATTTAAGGTAAATGAAACACTGCATTATTAAAAAGCTTTGGATAACATTATGTGTTTTTCATTTTATACTGTTATACAAGTTAATAGAAGTTGCCTCATCCAAAAAGTGACCCCCTTATCTTATTTTGGTTTGTTGTTTTCTTACAGGATAAAGTAATGGAGTTTATTCTTTTTCCCTATTCATTGATTCACTCATATTTATTAAACTTTTGGTGGGTATAAAAGACTAAGTCATAAAGGATATATAATATTTAGGAAAGAATCCTTGACTTAACCATTTCTTCTTCTTTTTTTAAATCTGAACTTATCAAAACCAAAGAATAATATATCTCATTTAACATCATCATCTGCTTTTTTCACACCTCAAATTGGATGATCTATTGACATCTTAAACTCAAACACATCCAAAATAGAACTTAGAATCTTCCTCTCCCAATCAAGTCACCAATGATGACAATTCCCAGAGTTTTCACAATCTATTCCCTTCCTACTTTCCAATCTTCTTTATAGCTCCCTGTATCTATGTCTCAATCCAGATACACTGGTCCCCTTTCTGATTCTTGAATTCAACACTTCATCTACTGTTTCTCTGGATTTGTGCTGACTGTTCCACATGCACAGAATTCTCTTCCTCCTCACTTGTATCTCCTGTATCCCCTGTCTTCTTTCAAGCTCAAATCACCCCTTTCCTGGGAGATCTTTCTTAGTCTCCCCTTGCTGCCACCCTCAGCCTTCCACCTAAGATTCCATTCCATTCACACTGCACATATCTTGAATGTGATTATTTGAATGTAGGCTCCTTGAGTGTAATGACTGTGTTTTTGCATTTATTTGTATCCCTAAAGCTTGACACAGTAACTGGCACTTAGTAGATGATTAATAAATGCTTGCTGACTCGTAGAGCACTTGCTGTGTAAAAATGAACAGGTAGAGAGGATAGCCCATAGAACTGTGAATTTCTGTTATGTATAGCTTACTTACCATTTTAAGGGTATAATAACATTCAGCTTTAAAAACTATCCTGATTATTTGTGTTTCCTTTTGGCTTCTGTTCTTTTCTGTGCATTTAAAATCTTTCTTTTTCTTTCCTTCCTTTCTTCCTTCTTTCCTTCTTTTTTTCTTCTTTTCTTCCTTCCTTCCTTCCTTCCTTCCTTCCTTCCTTCCTTCCTTCCTTCCTTCCTTCCTTCCTTCCTTCCTTCCTTCCTGAATCCTTTCAGTAACCACCTGTCTTCCACTACTGCCCCCCCCCTTAAGAAAAGAAAAAAAAGTCTTTTAATATACATAATAAAAAAACAAATTCCCATATTGGCTGTGTCTAAAAATGTATGTCTCACTCTGCATCTTGAGTTCATCATCTCTGTCAGGAAGCAGGTAGCTTGCTTATCATTGATCTTCTAGTCATTGTATTGATTGGGGTTCTTACATTTTTCTAACTTATTTTTCTTTACATTGTTCCTGTTATTATATAAATTGTTCTCCTGTTCTGTTCTCTGCTCTCTGTATCAGTTCAGGCAAGCATCTCCAGGCCTCTCTAAAATCATTCCTTTCTTTCTGCTTATGACTCAATAATATTCCATTCCATTAATGTGCCACAATTTGTTTATCCCCCAATTTATGGGTACTCCTTCAGTTTCCAGTTTTATGCTACTACCAAAAGAGTGGCTACAAATATTTTTTATGCATATGTATCTTTTGACTCTTTGATCCCTTTGGGATATAAGCTTGAGTTTAAAAATATGCACAGTTTGGTGACTTTAGGTATATAATTTCAAATTGCTTTACTGAATGGTTGGGTCAATTTACAGCTCTAGCAACAATGTATCAGTAAACCTACCCTTCCAACAATTGTTATTTTTTTATTTTGCCAATATTATGTGTGTGAGGTGGACCTTCAGAGCTCTTTTTATTTGCATTTCTCTTATCAATGATTTCAAACTTTTTTCATATTGTTAATAGCTTAGATTTCTTCCTTTGAAAACTACCTGTTGATATCCTTTGACCATTTATCTATTATTTAAAATTTTTTTTAAATCAAATTATTTTAGTTTTCAGCATTCTCTTCCATAAGTTTTAAATTTTCTCCCTCTCCTTTCTCCTTCCCTCCCCAAGATGACTTGCAATCTGATATGGACTCTACATATACATTTCTATTGAATACATTTTCATATTAGTCATGTTGCATAGAATAATTGTAATGAATGGGATAAACCATGAGAAAAAAATAAAACAAAACAAAAAAGAAAATAGTCTGGTTTGTTCTGCATTCCGACTCCATAATTCTTTCTCTAGATGTGGCTGGTATTTTCCATCATGTGTCATTTGGAGTTGTCTTAGGTCCTTGCATTGCTGAGAAGGGCTAAGTCTATCAAAATCAGTCCTCACACACTGTGGCTCTTACTGTTTGACCATTTATCTATTGGGGAATGGCTCTTGTTCTTATATGTTTGAATCAGTTTCTTATATATCTTAGAGGTAAGACCTTTATCAGAGAAACTAGCTACAAAGATTCCCCCCCCATTACCCATTTCTCTTCTAATTTTAACTGTATATATTTTGTTTGTGCAAAAACTTTTGACTTTATGTAATCAAACATATCCATTTAATCTTTTGATATCTTCTTTGTCCCTCCTTTGTTCATGAACTCTTTGCCTATCTATAGATTTGAAATCACTTATTTAGTCTTAAAAAATCAACTATGTTAAAGGTTTGCTTTAAGGTTGGCTTAAGAATAGCTGGTGGAAAAAGGAGACATTTTGTTAAAAATCAGTCTTGATGCCACATATGATGTTTTACCTAAGAGGACTATGGAATCATAGATTTAGAGTTGAATGAGACCTTGAAGCTCAGGTAGTCTACCTGTCTCATTTTACAGATGAGGAAACTGAGGCCCAACATGTGATTTACCCAAGGTCATACAGGTGGAAAGTAGCATAGTTAGAATTCAAACTCTGGTCTTCTAACCCCAAATCTGTTATTTTTGCCACACCACATAGATTCTAAGCATTTCTTCTGGCTTCTTTGTGGAGTTCTTATTTTTTTTATCACACATTTATTTACTTTTTACTTTTGTTTCATTTACTTCTTTAAAAAGACAAGGAGTAGGATGGGGAATAAGAAATGCTTTTTTCATCTACTTTTAAATCTAAAGTGACTGGGAAATGCAAAATAGTGAATGAAGGTTGAAATAGGGCTATAAATACATCTGATAAACAATATTGAAGTTAGAGTAAATCAGTTGCTACTTTTCCTTTCTCCTAGAAAGTATGAGGAGGTAGCAAAAAAAAAAATTAAAAATACAATTATGTTTTAACAAAACCCCCATTATTTTCATGTGAATTAAAATTAATAGTAGATTGAAATGGGAGAGGAAGTCAATTTCTATTTTAAAGGAAAATAATTGTCCTTTTAATATTATTATAATTTAATAACAAAGTGAAACTGTTGTTGTTGTTGTTCATCTGTTTCAGTCATGTCTGAAAAACCCCATTTGGGGTTTTCTTGGCAAAGGCACTGGAGTGGTTTGCCCTTTCCTTCTCCAATTCATTTTATAGTTGAGGAAACTGAGGCAAACAGGGTTAAGTGACTTGCCCAGGGTCACACAGCTGGTAAGTATCATAGGCCAGATGAGTCGTCCTGACTTCAAACCCAGTGTGTCCCTTAGCTGTCCTCAATAAAGAGAAGTAGAGAGGATTAAATAAGTAATTTCTGATTATCTAATATTTATTAAGCAGCTACTAGATTCCAGGCACTGTGCAAGATATTTGGGACTTGTTGGCTGACTTGTTTTCCTTCTAGTTGGATTTGGATACTACACTTGGTGATGGCATAGGATACTCTTCCTCCAAAGAAAAGGCATAGATGATGATAGCATAGAATTTAGCCATCAAAAGCTTTTGAAGAATGTCTGTGTGGTTGCTATACCACTGGCACCTGTTTCTTCTCTTTCTGAAAAAAGTTCGTCAGCTGCTGTTAAAAATAAACCTGCTATCAAGATTATAAATTCAGGCTAAACAGGTGAGCCTTCATGCTTTATAACAGTCATAGGAATGACAGGCTGTGCAGCCACCACAGGTGATAGTTGGGTGAGGGGCAAGCAAGGAATAGGGGTCTTACATGGCTGGGCCTGGGCAAACACATGGAGAATATAAAAGATGGGGAAAGTCATAATTCATTTCCCTTTCTTCCCTTCCTCTCATCTATGTGCTGCCAACTAATGAGCTGTATTTTATTAATTCAGTTCAACAGTTGTTATTATTGAAAAGGATTCTGGCTATTAAGTATGAAGTATTATCTAGATCTGATGTTATGATTCATTGGGTGATAGAGAAATTGAAATGGTCTACTGCCAGGTTGAATCAACCTGTTTCCCAAATGAGGAAATGATTCTAGCATTAGAGTGTGAATGGATCTTAGAAGCTGAGTCTAACCCCCTCATTTTACATAGTGTATGAGGAAACTGAGGCACAGAGGGGCCATGTGACTGGTCTAGGACTACATAATTAGGAAAAGGATTGAGGCAGGATTGGAACCCACGGGTCTTCAACTTTAAGCCCACTGTATCAGTGTCCAATGTGCTGTCCATGTAAGCCAAATGTGGCTTACAATGCTCCTGAGTGCATTCCAATCCATATTAAGTGTAGATTCAATATGACTTTAATGTGTTTATATAAATATATATACATTAAAATGTATACACATATGTATGTATAGATACATATGTCTATGTGTTCATATTTAAGATAGCTAGAGATAGATATAGATGTAAAGTATGGTTTTCTCAGTCAATATATCTTTCCACAGGGATTCTTATGTATGATACAGTGGTCCCTATTTCTATGAGTTCTATATTTTTTTTTTGGTTGCTTTTTTGAAGGGCAGTTGGGGTTAAGTGACTTGCCCAAGGTCACACAGCTAGTTTTTGTGTTAAGTGTCTGAAGCTGGATTTGAACTCAGGTCCTCCTGACTCCAGGGCTGGTGCTCTATTCACTGGGCCACCTAGCCACCCCTATGAGTTCTATCTCACTGAATGATACCACGTTGCCTGTTTGTTGTATATCAGAAACTTTATGTTTTAAACAAAAGAGCAAAGGGAAGAATGGGGTGGGGGAGAGAGGGAAGGGTGACAAGTTTGGTGCCAGATGAGCAGATTTTTAAAAAGTGTCTATATATGATTTAGGGTATCACTAGAAGAATCTAAAGAACCTGGGGGATGGGGAAGCACAGCTAGCCAGTTATAGTGTTGTGTTTCAGTGAACGAATTGCATTCTGTAGTGTTCCTGCTGAGAGAATAATGGCATTGATTGTAGAGGCCATCTGATTTTATTTGGACGTTCTGGTCTCCGCTGTGTTCTCAAGGGCCAGCATTACGCCACCTCGCCTCTCCCTCTCCCCTCCCCGGGGGTATCTTTGCTATTGTATGAGGAGAGAATCCTCACCCCCCTACTCTAAAATTGTCATCTAGACTCCGAGTAGTGGGCCAGAGCCATCTTGGGCTTCTTTGTTCCTTGTTGTAAGTGCTGGATTAGAGACTTAGCTTTTGTTTCAGCGCTTCCCTGAAAATAGGACCATATGCTTACACTATAATCTCTTTGGTTGTACACATCATCAATTTGTTACCAACCTCGGGGTTTAATTCCAGAGATGCCTAGAAGCTGGCAATTATGGTTGGTTTAAAAAGGTTAAATTTAAAGCAATCAAGAAGCACAATTTCCCCTTCTTTCTTGTCAGCAGTGTGTGACATTCACATTTGCCTTTTGAAGTGAACTGGAATCCCTTCACAACTATGATGTCTGAACAGGACCAATATATTCTATTTGGGCTGTGACTCTTTAAGGCATGCTATACCTCAGAGCTGGTGCCTCTGGCTTCCTTTTTCTGGGTGATGGAATTTGATGATTGATTTCTGAACCAATATACAACAGTTCTTCTCTGATAGAAGTATTCCTCTGTATCCAGCATTTTAACAAAAATCTTTTGATATTTTCCAATATAATCTGGTTATTGATGTGGTCTTTAGATATCAGAATAATATATTATCTTAGGCCAAGGCATTGTTAACAGGTCTTTCAAGGAATGAATGAAAAAAGCATTATTAAGTGCTGGGCACTGACTACAGGCAGAGAATGGGGGCAGATTGCAGTTTAATTCGTATTTTAGGGGAAATTTCATGTGTCTAGTGAAGTATTATAAACCTTCCTCAGCCTTGGTTTCTTCATCTACAAAATGGAGTTAATGATACCTACTTCACAGGGTTATTGTGAGGACAAAGTCAAATGACATAATCTATGTAAATGCATTGCAAGCCTTAAATTACTATACGAATGCTAGCTATTATTATTATACATTAGTGATTATCTCTGTCCTTATGCAGATTTAGAGCAGTAATGGTACATGGCAACTCTTAAAATTGGAAGCTCTTGAGGGTAGGAGGCTGAACAAGCTCTTCTTACGAAGATTCTGAATAAGGAGATTGTTTTTCATATAGCTTTTAAAAAAACAGCATTCAACTTTATCAAAAAAAAATGCCCCTCCAAAATAATCCCTTAACATGTATCTGGTGGGGCCTTTTTGGGGAAGAGGAGAGAAGAGTTAAGAAAAAGGAAAGATGCCTTTTTTGTCCCCCTTAGAGATGAATTTGTTAAGATACATCTAGATGTACATCCAAGCTGCTTAGCCATCACTGCCCCAAACCTTCTCTTTATCCACAAATTGCCTCCTCTCCTAACCAAAGAGGTCATGATTAAGTCTGTCTTCCAGCAAGGGGGCCTAAGGAACTCAAGCCCTCTCAATGCACCAAAATCAGAGCTAGGAGTTGTATTGGAAAATAGACTTGGAAAATAGACATCTCTGTAATCCCAATACCCTAGCAAAGAGTATTGCCTCATTGCGGAACCAATCTATATAGTACAAGGATTCTTAATCTGACTGGGTCTGTGAACTTGGCTTTTGTTTTTTAGTAACACTATTTCAATATAGTTGTATTTCTTTATGCTTCTGTGAATTTTATTTTATGCATTTTATTCCAGAAAACCTTATTTTCTTAGACTTTCAATTGGCAATGGTAGCCTGAGGAGACAGAAACATGGCATTCCACTATCTTCCCTGACAGGAAGTGATAAGTATTATTATAGATCTCTAGTTTACACAAGATGTTCCCCATCATCATCACAATAAATAGTATCTAATGTTTACACAGAGCTTTAGGTTTGCAGAGCACTTTCCTCATAACATTTCAGAGAAGTAGACAAGTGTTATTCTCCCTATTTTACAGATGAAGTGATTGAAGCTTGGACTTGGATCCAGCTTTTCTGGCTTAACAAAAAAGGTCTCCCTGTTACACCCCATGCTTTTATTCCCACATTTTAAGATTCAGTGCCTTTTCCATGTTGTTTGCCATCCTTCTGTGTAAGATTTTCTTTACAACAGAGAGATGTGTGACTCACAACTAAAGGAATGCCACTTCCAAAAAATGAAATCACATGCTTGCAAGAGCTTGGGAGCATGCTGTCTCCCAGGGCTTGTTACCTACCATGTGGTTAAAATATAAACAATTCATGGGCCTTTTTATAACTCTTGATCTGTTCATCAAGGTCTCCTTAGTGTCTTGGAGCTCCAAGCAATGTCTTGAGGTTGGATCATGGTTCTGACCCAGTGGTTGCCATTAGTGTCACCCAGTTTCTTGTTGTTGTTAGAAATATATGTGAAAGTGGCATCTAAATTATTCGTGTTTAGTTCCATATGTGTTTACTCAGCTATTTCCAGAAGGGACTCCTGTACACTATGCTATGCTCCTACCATTGTATCATTGTAAAATCTATGTGTAGAACTGTGCTTTTAAGATTTTTTTAAGATTGCAAAATTCTTTCTTGATGTTATGGGCAGGGTTGGCATAGTTGGCAGATACATTTTCTTATTAGTTACGTATATGTTATCTTTTTAAAGATGAGTTTTTTTAAAAGATGAAGACATTTAGTTAATGAAGCTTTCCCAGAATCTTCCCTCTGTCTGTGGGCTGAATTTAGGAAACTGCCTTTAAACCTTCTATGAGTAGAGAAAACTTTTCTGGAAAATATAAAATGAGGGATTAGATTAGATGACCTCTGAGGTCCATTTTGGCTCTAAATCTATGGTCTTATGTACTGTTTATCTTAAACTAGCTGTTTTAATGTAATTTGGTACATCCAGATGTGTATTATCTCACTGAGATTATGGGTTAAAGTTTATTTTTAAAGTTCCTGTATTATTTTCCCTGACAAGTTGCAGAAACAGCTGGATGCAGGAAGTTAGTAAGAAAAAAAACCCTTGTTTTCATGTTGTTGCCTGGCACACAGTAGGCTCTTATTAAACGCTTGTTGACTTGACTGACTCTATTAAAACAAAATTTTATTTTTTTCTGCTACTCATATCATAGGGTATCTCTTCTGTAGTGAGAACCTTCATTCAGTTAAATTCAGTCTATTAAACACCTGAGCTCTGAATCAAGAAAATAAGATTTTAGTCATTCTGATTTCTACTGTGTATAAGGCAACTCTCCAAATCCTTTGATTTACAGAACAATTACTGGTCTTCATTGACCAGGGTAGTTTCCTCCCTGAGAATTCTCTTTCCCTTTGGAATTGAAGGGACAGACCAAAACAAAGAACAATGGAACACCCAGCAATATGCTAAGTGCTGAGGATGCAAACATGAAAAAGAACACAATCTTTGCTCTAATAGGTTAGGGGAAGGAAAAGTGAGGTTTGGTGGACAATTATGATACAGAGAAGAATGTAGTTAGTGCAATGGAGAGCTCCAGAAAAAATGCTCTAGGGTGAGGTGAAGAGATAGAAATTCACTTTAACTAGGGAGGCAGAGAAGTCTTTGTTGAGGTTGGTGGGAGCTCAGTTGGGCCTTGAAGGAAGAGAAGTATTTTAATGGGGAGGAAAGTGGAGGGACTGTTCTGGGCATGGGAAATGGCCTATGTGACAATGGAGAGGTGTGAGAAGACAGGATGAGATGGGAAAACTGCCAGTGGTTCTATATGGATGAAAGGTAGTGTGCTTAAAGGAAAGGAGAATGAAATAAGGGTGAAAAGTAGGTTGCGACCAGATTGTAGAGGGCTTTTAGGGCCAGACTGAGGAGCTTGTTGTGATCCTAGAGCCAGGAAGACTTTGATAAAGGTTTCTGAGCAAGGGACTAATTATTATGGCAGCTGTGTGAAGGATGAATCAGCAAGAGATGGAACCGGAGATAAGAACAGTAAAGTGTTGAGCTTGGAATCAAGAGATCTAGGTTTGAATCCTGTCTCAGAAACTAAGAACCTGGACAAAACACCTCCTCTCCCAGGACCTCTGTTACCTCATGCGTAATTTTCCTCCCTACTTCATAAAGGTTTTTATGAGGCACACATTTAGAATACCTTAAAAGTGCCATGCATCATCATCATCATCATCATCATCATCATCATCACCATCATCACCACCACCACCACCACCACCACCACCACCATCACCATCACCATCATCATCCTTGTAGTTGGGAGACTCCTACAACAGATTAGGTGAGAGGGGATGAGTGCCTTAATCATGGGAAATTCCAGCATGATTTGTACAAAGGGAGAAACACTAGAGATTGTTGAGTTTGAATTGACAGGTCTTCAAAATTTGATTTTTTTTGAAATGGAGGAGGAAGCATAGATGAGGAAGAGGGAAGAATGAGATAACTTATTTTAAGTCTAGTGGTAGAGTAGATAGAGTGCTGAGCCTAGAATTAGGAAGACTCATTTTCTTGAGTTCAAATTTGGCCTCAGATCCTTTCTAGCTGTGTGATCCTGCACAAGTCACTTAATCCTTAAAATGAGTTGAGAAGGAAATGGCAGCCACTCCAGTATCTTTGCCAAGAAAACCTCAAATTGGGTCATGAAGAGTTTAGTTGTGACTGAAAAATGACTGAACAACTACTATAACAAACTGAGACAATGAAATCATTAAGTATGGCAAAGTTTGAGGTGGAATGAAGGAAGAATTCTGTTTGGGACATGTTGACTGTGAAGCATTATTTTCTCTCCCTAAGTGTAAACAAATTTCTAATGTGTTCCTGAAAATTGTGGTAAATGGGGCTAGATGCAGATTATCTAGGCCTTTGGTTTTGATTTCTAGGAATTCCATAGGTTGATATTCCCTGGAGATGGGAGACAGTGATGGGATGATAAGAACAAGATGGGAATTCAGAACACATGATGCAGCTCTAGAAATAGTGAGATCCAGTTTGGTCTTGACATAAAAATGTTTGAGTCACGTAGAACTGGTTTTCAAACAAATCCTTTCCCTACTCAACCTGTTGTGACTCCCACTGAGTAATGTGGAGAACAACTTTTCTGATATTTCTGTTTGGGATACCTTGATATCAAGGAGTTAGATACAGTAAAAATGGCAATATACATTTTTCCTTAAGTTCTGTCTACTTTCTGTTCTTCTGAGTATACTAGGACAGAGGTATCAACAAGTAGTTCATAGAGTGAATACAGCCAACAACACTTCCAAGTGCAACCCAAGCCACATTAAAATGTAATTGGGAAATACTTAACAAAATAAAAATACAGCAAAACATAGATAATGTATTTTTTAAATAGTATTTTATTTTTCCAATTACACATAAAGATAATTTTCAACATTTTATGAGATTTTGAGTTCCAAATTTCTCCTTTGCTCTCTTCCCTCCCCCCCACCCAAGAAGAGAAGCAATCTGATATAGACTATATGTGAGCAATCATGTAAAACATGATATTACATTTTAAAAGTAAATATATAACCCTCAAGGATTCTTAATGTATGGATTAGTGGTTCCCTTTTCTATTTGAGCTTGACACTAGTGCCCTGGGACATGACCTGGCTTGATATTTGCAAGCATCTTCCAAATTATAGTTGAGTTTCAATACTTCTCACCTGTTAAGGACTCCAAAAGGACAATTTTGTTACTGAGACACGACAGGATAAACACAGCTTCTAAGCTGTCTATATATGCCACTCATGACCTGGGTAGACAAAAGCTGAAAGATACAATCTTAACTGATTGATCTGTCAGTCAGACATTTTATAGACTTTTTAAAGACCATTCCCCATCATGTTTCAGCCAGGTTTCAAAAGAAAACACTCCAATTTTAGGTGTATCAATATGACATTATTCCAGAACAGTCCACAGTTCTTCCCACATGAGTAGTAATTTAAAACCTAGCAGTTTTCTTGCTTAATTGGACAAATGGTTATGTTAAAAATATTTCTCAAGTTTAAAAGCAACTTTTGAATTAGTCAAATAAAATCCCAGCTCTTCTGATGTCTCTTAATAGATGGTTTTATTGAAAGGGCAAACTTAGAAGGGGATCTGAACAACAAGTCAATGAGATGTCAAAAGTCCACAGCCTGAATGGACTTTTCATTTATGCAATATTTTAAACAGGGCCTAATTTAGGCTTGGAGCCTGGGAGTAGAAGGGCATCACATGGTCTGGGAAACAAACTCAACCAAGAAGGAATGACTCATCTTTGTGTGTATGTGATGTGATCCAAATGTGAGATTATCAGGCTGCACAATAATTGTTGAACCAATTCAAAAGTGGGGGGGAGAGGGAGTCTGCTAATTCCTTTTCTCTACATCTGTTTATGCATGCAATACACAGATTTTTGTGGGGGTTTATAATTGTATCTCTAAGTAGGAAGGATCCATTTGAATTTTTACTATATAAGAACAACAAGACAGGTTATCAGCAGATTAAATATATTTCTTAACAAGAGAGAGGAAGTGGCAGACTGGCCCCAACATCATATTATGGTATGGAAGCACCCCTCTTCAGTTGTAGTTCTGACCTTGACTGTCTGATTTGACCTTGAAAAAGTCACTTCTGCTTCTCTGTCTTATCTTCTTCCTCTGAAAAATAGATTAATCTTTTTCCTAATCATCAGACCCCTGATGAGAAGAGCAGTGTTGATGAAGAGAAAACAGGTAGGGCAAGTATGATATTGAACTAGATAATAGTTAACAGTCTACCCAGGATTTGCTACCCTGGATTTTTGAAAGGTGATCCCATATTTTGAAAAAAATTTCATCTTCTGTTTTCTGAAACAATGGAAATCCTAGGAAATGCCCCTGCTGTCTGGAGGCAGATTGTGTTGCTATGTCAGCCAGTCTGTTTCTTGGGATTTGTGCAAGAATATTTAGACAATCTTGTTTTACTAGTTAATCTGGGTCAAGTTTTCCCCACTTTATGTGTGCTCATCTTCAGAAGGTGAAGTGTATGAATTAATATTACCTTTTAAAAAGAGCTTTTAAGCTGTAGTTTTTTGTTGGGATTTCACTACTTCCTTTGATGTGTACCTCGGGGCAGGAGAGGGATAAGGGCTGGACTAATGATTTCATTGCTATTGGGAACTCCCAGATGGGGAAACTCCCTCTGCTATATGCAGGTTAGTGCCTTCTCAGCAATTTTTAGTCTTTTGAGAGTTGCTTAGAACTGGGAGGTTAAATTACTTGCTGAGGATTGTACAGTTTGTATCTGGGAAAGATGGGAGTTAAATTCCTAGCGCTTTCTGGCTCCAAGGGAAGCTCTTTTATTTATTATGTTGCACAACCTTTCTAGATCCTAGCAAACTGTTTTATTTTTTAAATTTTAGTACTTTATTTTTCCACAATTATATGTAAAAATAATTTTAAGTTAATTTACTTATTTTTAGTTTTCATCATTCACTTCCCTATGTTTTAAATTTTCTCCTCCTCTCTTCCCTCCTCCCTCCCCAAGACTGCATGCAATCTGATACAGATTCTACACATGCATTCCTATTCAACATATTTTTACATTAGTCATATTATATAGAAGAATTAGAACAAATGGGAGGGACCATGAGAAAGAAAAACAAAACAAAACAGAACAAAAAGAAAATAGTCTGCTTCATTCTGCATTCAAACTCCATAGTTCTTTCCCTGAATGTAGATGACATTTTCCATCATGAGTCCTTTGGAATTGTTTTAGGTCTTTGCCTTGCTAGGGACTAAGTCTATCAAAGTCAGTCATTGCACACTGTGACTGTTACTGTGTATAAGGTTCTCCTGGTTCTGCTTACTTCATTCAGCATCAGTTCATATAAGTCTTTCCAGGTTTTTTTAAGTCCTGTTCATCATTTCTTTTTTTTTTGGGGGGGGGGAGGGCTAGTAAGTGTTAAGTTTCTTTTCTTTTTTTTTTTTTATTCTTTAAACAAATACTTTATTAACTTCTGTTTTACATCATTCATTTCCACCAGATTTTGAGTTACAATCATTTTCCCCCCATTATTCCCCTACCCAACCTCCCAGAATAGTAGTCCCACAAGATATCGCTTCCTCCAATCTGCTCTCTCCCATACCCCCATCGACTTTTCCATTAGAGGAAGGTGAATCTTTGTGTCCCAATGCCTGCACATCTTATCTCCCAATTACAAGCAAAAGAGTATTAATAATAGTATTTATATATATTTGAAACATTTAATGTTAAGACCTCGAATTTCAGATCCATTTCTTTCCTCACTTGTCACCCATTCCCTCTGGGGAGATAAGTAATTCAGTATATGTTGCACATGTCTAGCTATGCAAAACATTATCATAGTAGATATATTGTACAAGGCTGCTTATAATTCCCTCCCACTCATCCCACTCCCCACCTGGTCCATTCCCTACATGATCCTGTCCCTCTTCTATAGTGGGTACTTCCAACCTCCCCTCCCCCAAGGATGCCCTCCCATCCATCATCCCTCCTCTCATCCCCCTTCCCCCTATCCTGCTGCAGGTTGAGATATCCCATTTAGTATGTGTCATTTTCTCCCTGAACCAAATTCAATGTGAATGTGGTTTTGCCTTTTTAGCCTTCCTTATTCTCCCCCTCCTTTGCACCCACTTCCCCTACATGGGATAGTTTACCCTACCATGTCTCTCCCCATCTCCTCTTGCCACTTTCCTCTCTCACCTCATAATTGCATCCCTTGAGTACTCTCCCTTCCCAACAAAATCAACCTATGCCCTCTATCCATATATAACTGTAACCATATACACACACATTCACATATGTATTCGTATGACCACACCTCCTTCTTCCATTATTTTCATAGTGGGATAGATATCATCAGTCACAGATATTGCTTTTCCATATAGGAATGTAAATAGTTCAACTTTGATAAGTTCCTTTTGATTTCTTTTCCCTGATTACCTTCTCAGGCATCTCTTACTTCTTTCGTCTGGATGTCAAATTTTCTATTCAACTCTGGTTTTTTTCCTCAAGAATGCTTGAAAGTCCTCTATTCCACTGAATGACCATATTTTCCCCTGAAACAAAATACTCAGTTTTGCTGGGTAGGTAACCCTTGGGTTCATTTCCCAGGTCTTTTGCCCTCTGGAATATCATATTCCATTCCCTTCGATCCCTCAGTGTAGAAGCTGCCAGGTCCTGGGCTATTCTGATTGTGTTTCCACAATATTGAAATTGTTTCTTCCTGGCTGCTTGTAGTATTTCTCCTTGATCTGGGGATTCTGGAACCTGGCTATAATATTCCTGGGAGTTTTCTTTTGGGGATCTTTTTCAGGAGGTCATCTGTGGATTCTTTCAACCTCTATTTTGCCCTCTGGGTCTAAAACATCAGGGCAATTTTCCTTGAGAATTTCTTGAAGGGTGATTTCTAGGTTCTTTCTTTGATCATGGCTTTCAGGTAGTCCAATAATTTCTAAATTGTCTCTCCTGGATCTATTTTCCAGGTCAGTGGTTTTTCCCATGAGATATTTCACATTGCCTCTAATCTTTCGTTTGTTTGGATCTGCTTAACAGCATCTTGATTTCTCATAAAGTCATTAGCTTCCATTTGCTCCAGTCTAACTCTGAAGGAATGAATCTCCTCAGTGAACTTTGAGATTCTTTTTCCATCTGGCAAATTCGACTTTTTAAGGCATTCTTCTCCTCATTGCCCTTTTGGGCCTCCTTAGCCATTTGAGTTAGTCTATTTTTTAAGGTGTTGTTTTCCTCAGTCAGGCTGTTGACCCTCATTTCATACTTTTCCTGCATCCTTCTCATTTCTCATTCTAATTTTTCCTCCACTTCTCTTATTTGATTTTTAAAGTCCTTCTTAAGGTCCTCTATGGCCTGCAACCCACTCATGTTTTCCCCTGGGGCTTTTGGAGCAGGACTTCTGACCTCACAGTCCATTTCCCGCTCTATGCCCCCAAAATAGGAGTCTAGGGTTGCATTTTTCTGTTTCCTTTGCCTTGGCATGTTGCCACTTAATTGCTTGACTTTTTGGGCTTGTTGCCACACTATGGCTTTAAGGCCAGATAGAGGAATTTTTGTCCCGAACGTGTGGGGGGCAACTTCCATTTCTGGCAAGCTGTAAACCCACCCACGACTTCCACCCTAGATCACAATCCAGATCCAGGGAGGTTAAAGCAAGAGCGATTACCCCCCAAGACTGATCGCTGGATCTCCCCACGATTTGTAGGCGGGGAGCCGGAAATGCCTCTGAAAACTACACAGTGGCTTGTCTCCTCAGCAGCTTCTAGCCCCCAGGGGAGGGAGCTGACGCATTCCCCAAATACAGGTCCCAAAGTCCATAGCACACTAACCTCTTACTTTGTCCTAGGCAAGTCTATGTTGATAATTCTGGAATCTCCACAGTTCCTGGTGTTCTGGGGTTCCTCCAGCCGGCTGCTGGCCCTGCCGCCCTGGGGCTAAAACCTCGGCTCACGTGGACCTGGGCTCGCTCGGCTCCTGCGCTCTGCGTGCTGCCGGCTCCCAGACCACTGCGCTGGTCCTTCCTGCAGGGTGCTGGGCTGTCCTCAGCGGGAGGTTAGCTTCTCTGTGTCGTTCTGTGGGTGCTGGGGCTCCAGAAGATTTTCAGAGTCCTTTTTTACATAGTTTGTGGAGAATCTGGGGGCAGAGAGGCTTGGATGAGCTGTTTCTACTCCGCCATCTTGGCTCCGCCCAAGTGTTAAGTTTCTGAGGCAAGATTTGAGCTCAGGTCCTGCTGACTCCAGGGCCGGTGCTCTATTCACTGTACCGCCTAACCACCCCCATCATTTCTTACAGCACAATAATATTCCATTACATTCATATACCACAACTTGTTCAGCCATTAATGGCACACTTAATTTCCAGTTCTTGGCCACCACAAAAAGAGATGTTATAAATATTTTTGTACATGTGGGTCCTTCTCCCATTTTTATGATCTCTTTGGGATACAGCCCTAGAAGTGGTATTGCTGGGTTAAAAATAATTTTCAATGTTCATTTTTAAAATTTGATTCCAAATTCTCCCTCCCCTCACCCCTGAGAAAGTAAGCAATTTCATGTAATTTATACATGCATAGTAATGGAAAACATAATTCCATATTAGTTGTGTCAAACAGTTTTATTTTTTAAAAGATGGTGACAAGATACAGAGATTTTGTCATTGTTGCTGTTATGATTCAAACATTTCAGTCGCATCCTATTCTTTGAGACTCCATTTGAGGTTTTTTTTTTTTTTTTGCAAATATAATGGAGTGGTTTGCTATTTCTTTCTCCAGCTCATTTTACAAATGAAGAAACTGAGGTAAACAGGGTTAAGTGACTTGCCCAGGGTCACTAGATAGTAAAGTATCTGAGGCAAGATTTGAACTCGGGAAGATGAGTCTCCTTGAATCCAGGTCTGGTGCTTTGTCTAGGCACAGCCTTAATTACCTACTTAGGGATCATTTAAACTACCATATCATTTTGCAAATGGAGAAATTATGGTCCAAAGAAGTTGCATCTTGCCCAAGTTCATATACTTAGAGGAAAGAGTGTGTTCGAACTGCTTCAGTTGGCTATTCAGAATATTTGACTTTCCTTTGTGATTATACCATTCATTTTTAATGTTTTGGGGCTTGGTGAAATTGGCACCATGCAAACGGCCAATAGGAGCACTTGCAGTACCTCACCATCCATAAGGAATCCTTAAAAATTTGGACTCCACTGTACAGTACCTTTACTGAACATTCATTTCCACGTTTTATGTATTGTTTCTGATGAGATCCATAGTCACTCAAGAAGTTAACCTAAATATATCCATATAGGAAAAAACAACAATTTTCTGTTATTCAAACAATGATACTCAGTTGGATGAATAACCCATGCAGTTAGTTCATCTCTTTTTCTTTCTCTCATTTTGGCTAGAGAACATGGATAGACAATTAACTGGGCTCAGAATGGAATCAGAGAGAGAAAGTAGGCTGGGTTAGTTTTGGAAAACTGTATGGTCCTTTTAATGACTCTAAACTTTTACCAGAAACAAATCTCTTTTTTTAAACTTTTTGAGCTTTTATTTATTTTTTCAATTGACAAGCATTTATTTTTTCTCACTTCTTCCTTCCTCCACCATTGGGGTTAAGGGAAAAAACAAATCTTTGTACGAAATATGTATAGGGGGTGGCTAGGTGGCAAAGTGAATAGAGCACTGACCCTGGAGTCAGGAGGACCTGAGTTCAAATGTGGCCTCAGACACTTAACACAAAAATTAGCCGTGTGACCTCGGGCAAGTCACAACCCCAATTGCCTTGCCTTCCCCCTTCCAAAAAAAAAAAGCAAAAGAAAAAAAAGAAAGAAATATGTATAGCCAAGCAAAGAAAAATTCATATATTGGTCATATCCAAAAATTTCTGTCTCATTCTGCATCTTGAGTTTGTAATCTTTCTTTTCAGAGGTGAGTAGCATACTTTTTCAGCAATCCTCTGAATTCATGGTTAGTCATTTCACTGATCAGAAGTCCTAAGTCTTTCAAAGTTATTTCTCCTTACAATGTTCTTATTATTGTGTAAATTGTTCTCTTGGTCCTACTCACTTTTACTATGTTCATACAAGTATTCCTATTTCTCTGTTACCATCTCTTTTATCATTTGTAATGCATAATGATATTTCATTGTATTCATATACTATAATTTGGCCATTTCCAATTGATGAAACCCATCTTTTTTTAAAACAATTTCTTTGATGTTGTATGTCTCTGTGTCATGGAATACCATATCTGAATAGTTATAGCTGCAGTTTACCTAAAGGGCATTAGAAAGATTCACTGTGGGTGTGCATGGGCTTTGAGAGATTCCCAATGAAGAATTACCTAGTAGAAGTATGTAAAAATTATGTAAAAAAAAGATATCAAATGCCCTGATAAGAAGGGGAGCTAGGATTGTAAAGTGAGAGGTTACCAATGGAAATACCTCAACCTCTACTAGTATCCACTCAAGATCAAGAGGAAAGACCCAGCCATGTTGTGTGGACACTTTTGGAGAGGTTACAAGAGAATATAGGCACACTGGATGGTATGGATGGGTCACAATCTGTATCATGCAGGAAATATCCACATTGATGAGATCACAGATCCATTGAAGCCATCTTGTTTCAATAAACATTTATTAGAGACCCGATTTGCAAGATACCATACTAGGTGCTGAGGATATGAACAGAAAAAAAGAAATGGCCCTTGACCTTAGGAAACTTAACATTTGGAATCTCTTAATGTACTGGAAATGATTTTGGAATCTTCCCCATTTTATAAACTGTAACAAAAGGGATCAAAAGAGAGGTCTTTCCAATTCTATTTCCTTCTACCTTTTAAGAGGATATGAGATAAAGTGATGCTGAGAAAACTGACTGGAGAGGATGTCCTTAATGCTCTGAAGGACTACTGACCCATTTAAAAACACATTGAATAGAATGGACTGTTGAGCTTGGCAGTTACACTTTGTAGCTAGCTTACATCAAACTTAAATAGATGCAGCTGTCTGGATAACCATGCTAAATGTACCCTTAAATTGGAAAGGAAGACAATACTTTGTAAAGACAGGCTGCATTTTTGTCATCTGTGGAAAGAGTCCTAATTTCCAAGCCATTTGTCTTTTAATTTTTTCAAACCAATGATCCTTAGGGAATATGTTTTTCCTTTCATTTTTAAAGTTTTCTATACCAGTGGGTATTGAATGGTCTAAGTGCTAAAGGGCATTTGAGGTAGTTATTTTTAAAGTTAATTCTCCTGCCCCCACCATATTCTAATAGCTAAAGCAATTAAATTAAAACTTCCTTCTTTTGAAAAAATTTCAACAATTGTCATCTCTTCTGACCTCTCTACTAGAAAGACAGATAAAAAAGATGAACAAATAAATAAGGAGCAATAAGTAGCAAACTTTTTTTTGCAAGATAAGCTTAAAGATCCTAATGAGATATTTGAAACATGACAATAATCATCTCAGCTCTACTTGTGTTGTTGACATGACGCCTTGTTAAACTAGAGTATCTCAGCTCCGAGACTCTGAGTTAACAATTCAATAAATTCTCATTCTTTCAATACTTGTCGTTTGTTTATTTTTGTATCATAGAATCTCAAAAGGACTTCAGAAAGGTCTTCAGAGATCTGGTTGAAGCCTTACCCAATGATGTGAATCAGCTCTGACACCCTCCAGAATTTTATCTTTTACTTGAAGATTTAACTCACTACATTCCATGTCCTCCCATTGGTAGAGTAGTTTTGGGGTCACTCTGATTGTTAGGATGTTTTCCCTTTATGTTGTTGGTGTTTGACTCTTCATGACCCCATTTGGGGTTTTCTTGGCAAAGGTACTGGAATGGTTTGCCATTTCCTCCTCCAGCTTATTTTATAGATGAAGAAACTGAGGCAAACATAGTTAAATGACTTGCTAGACATACAGCTAGTGTCTGAAACCAGATTTGAACTCATGAAGATAGATGAGTCTCTCTGATTACAGGCCTAGCACTCTATCCATTGCTCTACCTACCTTTCCCTTTATAGGCCTCAATTACTTTCAACTAGTGGTCTCAATTATACCCTCTGGGGTCAACTAGGACAAAAATAATCTCTCTTTCAAATAATAGTCCTTCAGATAATTGAAGACAGTGATCGAGTCCTGAAATAACCTCAATGGGTTTTGTCTTTATATCTTCCATTCACAAAAATTGTTCTTTAATTTATAATCTTAAAGAGTTGCCTGGGATCATTGAGAAGTTAAATAACTTATTTAGATTCACACACCCACACACATCAGTTTTAAAGGTAGTTAGTACTTAAGCTCAGGTCCTCCTGACTCTAGCTGTCAATCTAGCCTCTCTTCCCCTCTGAATATTGTTTTGTCAAGCTATCTTCAGTTCCTTTAATCATTCTAGGTGATGAAGTGGATTGAGGAGCTGACTGCCTCATCTACTCCCTTCACTTCACGGATCACCTATTTGTTGAGGATTCTCCAAACTCTGCAGACTTGATCCCTCCTCTTCTAGCCATCTGCTTATCGTTCCACTTGGATGTCTTCCTGCTACCTTAAACTCGACATATCAGAAACTGACCTCATCCTATCTTCTCCCATGACACCTTGCTAGTTTCTCTTGATGGCACATGCTACTATCTTCCCAACTGCCAGGGCTCAAAACTTCAGCCATCTTTGACCCTTCAGTCTTCCCCCTCCCCTCCATGTCTCTTCCTCCATTCTAGCAATTGTTGAGTTCTTTTGGTTTTACTTCTGAAATCTATCTCTCATCTCCAGCCTTGCTCAAATCTTCATCATTCTTCATCTGGATTATTGGGAACAGCTTCCAAACTCACCTCTCAGCTTCCAATCTTATTATCTCCAGTCCATTCATTACTCAGCTGCCCAGTGTAGAGATATAACCCTATTCAGCCAATTCCACCTGCCTATAGGATGCACTACCATCATATTTAAGTGCTTCCTTTTGGGTTCTGGGTTTGTTGTGGTTTGTTTGTTTGTTTGTTTGTTTCAAGAATTGGGTCCCATCTACTTTCCAGTCTTATTTTACTCTATTTTCCTTCATAAAGAGGAATAGAAGATACAAATCGCCCCCCCTGACACATTCTGGCTGTGTGACCCTGGGCAAGCCCTCTCATATCCTAGACACTACCTCTCTAGTATTATAAGTGATAAGGGAAGGGGACAAGTATTTCTATAGTATCTACTATGTGCTAACCACTTTGCTAAATGCTTTACAAATATTATCTCATTTGATCCTCACAACAGCTTTGTGAGATAGCTGTTGTTATTATACCCATTTTACAAAAAGAAGAAACTGAGGCAAACAGAGGTTAAGTGACATGCCTAGGGTCACACAGCCACTAAGTGTCTTGGTTGGATTTGAACTCAGGCATTCCTGATTCCAGGTCTAGCACTCTATCCACTGTGATAGCTAGCTGCCTCATAATCAGCTAAAGGATACAAGAGCCTATATGCATTGGAAATCATTTACCCTGTGCCAATGAAATTCCAGGTCTTGGCCTGGTCCCAGTCACTTCACAAATAGCCAAATTGGACAACTAACTTATCCTTAATCTAGTACTGCTTTCTCTTGCCCTGGAGCATTGGGGGTAGACTGTCTGTGATGCTGGGATTGCATTTTCTCCACATCACTAAAATCCTCTTCTTTAAAGACTTAGACTCTGGTGTCATCTTTTAAATGAAGCCTTCCCTGATTTCTCTGACTTAAGATGCTTTCTCCCTCCTTACATTTCTTAGAGCACAGTGGCTGGACCTCTCCTTTGCCCTTGTCATGTACAACCTTGTGGCATGCTCACTTGGGTACATGCCATATCTTTCCCATTATAGAATAAACTCCTTCAGGGCAGTCAGTGACTGGTTAATTTTTCATCTTTTTATGCCCTGGATTAGTATCATACCTTACACATGACATACACTCAATCAGTGTTTGTTGAATTGAATCCTTATTAAATTCCACCTTATTAAATTCAGTCCATATTCTAGCCTGTCAGGATATATCTGAATACTGATTCCATCATCCAGGGTATTAGCATCTTATCTTTGCTTTGTGTGGCACCCATGCCTTCCTCCAATTTGTTGACAAAATTTTTTGAATAGCACAGGGCCGAGGACAAGTTTCTACGATGTTCTATCCATCTCTCCCAGTTGACATGCATATTATGTGGCATTCTCTTTGTTTAATGGTTGTTCACCAAGACAAGAGACTGTTTTGCTGAACTCCAGCTGTGAGATGCTTATGGCATTTCCTTGATCCACCAGCTTGGTAATGCTGTCAGTAATTCTGCTATGTTTATTCTTAATGGAGTCATAATGACTTGACAGAGCCATAGTATGTTAGAGCTTGAAAGAAGCTTGAGGAATCACTTTGTCCAGCCTCTGACTTTCGACAGAATCAGGCCTTGAACCTGGGTCTCCTCTCTTGCAGCCCATTGGGACTATACCGTGCTCATGGTGAATCTTCACTTTTAAATGTGGATTGGCTCTTAGTACTTTCCCAGCTACCACCCTGCTTTAGATCCTCATCATCTTTGCCTGGATTACATAAAATACTCACAAAGTAGATACACAGCAACCTTAGAGAGGAGAAGGGATAGCAAACAGAAGGCCTCATTTAGAAGGTAGAGCTTTAGCTGAGGCTTAAAGGAAGCTGAGGATTCCAGGAGCAGAGGTAGGTAGGGAGGGCATTCAAGGTGATTGTAATAGCTTACTAATTGTTGTAAATCTTCTTGCCTCAAATCTCTCCCCACTCTAATCCATCCTACAAGCAGGTGCCAAAGACCATACCACCCCTTATTCAATAAACTACAGTGGCTCCCTATTACCTCTAAGATCAAATATAAAATTCTTTATTTGGTGTTTAAAGCTCTTTATAATTGATCTCCAATCTGTCTTTTGAGCTTTTGATGCATTGTTCCTTTCCGTGTGATCTACAGTTCAGTCACGCTGATATATGTGCTTTCCCTCCCATGTGACCCTCCACCTCCTATAGGAAGGGAGTCAAAAGGGGCTGATATTTAAGGTCCCTTCAAGTTTGAAAAGCGCTAGCATTCTACCACAGAACTGAATCCAATCATTAAGAATGTTGACATGAGTGAGTCCCATTAGAACAGAGTAGGAGAATGATGCGATCAAAACAATGTTGAGGAAAAGCTTTTTCTTTTTTCTTTTTTGAGGAAGAGTATTCCAAGTGGATAGAACACTGGGCTTGGATTCAGGAAGACTCACCTTCCTGAGTTCAAATCTGGCCTCAGACACTTACTAGCTATGTGAACCTGGGCAAGTCACTTAATCATGTTTACCTCAGTTTCCTCATCTGTAAAATGAGTTGGAGAAGAAATGGCAAAGCACTCCAATATCTCTGCCAAAAAACAAACAAACCAAACCAAACCAAATGGTGTCACAAAGAGTTGGACATGACTGAAATGACTGAACAAGCATGGAGACAAGCTGGCAGCATATAAGCAACTCCAGTATACTGTCTTTGAACTGGTTAGGACCTGAATTAGGAAGTAGGAAAGCAAGGAATAAATTTCAATACAAGATTGAACCATCTGTTGTCCTTTTATAGCCCATGTTTTTTGAATGACAGATAATATTCTTTAGAATATGAGAATTTGATTTTTAGGCATGTAATACTTGTGGCCTAAGTACCTCTATTCAGAAAAATTCCTGTTGTCAGCTCTGGGGCAAAAAAAAAATTGTGACTTTAATTTATTTTTTATTTTGAGGATAATTGTGATTGTATAATATGCAGTTTAAAAATGAGTATCATCTTAAAGCCAGTCTCTTGACTTTAAACAAATTCCAAAGGGAGAAGAGGAGAAGAAAAGACATAGAATTAGAATTTTCAACTGTTGAATTTTAGACCCTGATGAGACAAGATAATTTATTCCAAATTTCTTGCTATACTGATGAGGAAATTTAGATCAGAGATTAAATGACTTGCCCAGTGTTAGAACTGGGGCATGGATAGATGAATAAATGTATGATGAATGAATGAATTAAAAAGTATTTATTAGGAGCTTACTTAGCACAAGGCACAGGGATATAAAGAGAAAAACAAGATAGTCACTGTTGCATTCTTATAGAGGAGATGTCATATATATAGGATGTTTTTAGTTACAATTTAAATGGGAAGGTCCAGGGGATCTTTGAATGCAATGGCAAAGTAGAAAATAATTCCTCTTCTTTACTGTCATTTCTCTTGATATAATTTTATCCATTTCTGACATTGAACCAGTTGACAGTGCCTTGGCCTTTGGTAGTAAGAACTTATTTGGATTCGTGGGGGGTCTTCAGTTGCTGGGCTGCTAAGGAGGTGAGGGCTTCAGCACCTGTAGAGTCAGGTAGAGTCAACTGCCAGGTCTTATCTCCGTAAGAGTTTAGTTAACAGACAGTAGGCAAACATTTAGTAGGTGCTTATGCCATGCAAAGCGTCTTTTTTGTACCCCCAGTTCTAAATCTACAATCCTATGAATTCCAGTCCAATGCTCTATTCCCTAGACGATAATAGCTAAAATGTGTGTGGTTGATGGTTGTTGTCGTCCTCTCTTCTTGAAGATGACCAAATGACATCACTGTGTCTGGGTGAAGGCACTCTGTGCCCAACCGTGGCTTGTCAGACCAATACAAGCTCAGAAGGCTCTACCACAGGTCTGGCACAAATATTCTATATGGGTAGAGATACCTCTACATGCATATTGCACAAATTTGCTTCTGCAAGCTAGGATCTGTGTAGTGCTTTAAGTTGTATAAATTCCTGTACATATACTATCTCCTTTGATCCTCACAACAATGCTGTGAGGTAGGTGCTGTCATTATCCACACTTTACATCTGAGGAAATTGAGACTGACAGAAGTTAAGCAGACCTAGAGCTAGTAGCTTTCTAGGGCAAGATTTGAACTCACGTCTTCCTGACTTCTAGTCTAGGTCTCTATCCAATAGAGATCCAGTATGTCATGCCTCTCAAATTCATCTCCTCCACCCCTTGCATCATTCTAGATCAGTGGATACCCTATACCATGCTCTCTGAAACACCTGCTCCATAATGCACAGACTTGCTGTTATCTTAAATCTTTTCTTGTCTCACTCCCTCTATCTTTTGGCTCTCACTGAGACTTGGTTGCCTAGCTTCCTCTAGAATAGTTCCAAACCAAGGGTATGATTGCTGGAGCTGGTTCTACTGTTGTAGGACCAATGAGGGCCTCTGAATACTCCTACATTGCTTTCCCCACTCATCTCCCTGCTGTGGTGATGCCTTTGGTCTTTCTCATAGTTCTGGCTATTGTGGGCAAGGGATAGAAAAAAGGAGCTCCTTCAATCAAAAATAAATCGATTTATAAATCGATATACATTTATTAAGCATCTATTATGTACCACACACTGTGCTAAGCAATGAATAGACAAAAGGAGACAAAAGACAACCCCTGCCCTCAGGAAGCTTATTATCTAATGGGGGAGACAACATGCAAACAAATATATAACAAAGCAAACTATATATAGAATAAATAGCTCCTTTAGTCTGTTTTGGAAAGAAGTTGCTTTACTTCCTGGAAGTGACAGTTGGCATTGAGATGGCTAGAAATAACTGCTGACAGAAATAAAGCAGTGTGCTTCTTTTATGCCCTTCCCAGGGCCCTCACTGAGAAGCATAGCCCAGAAGATCCTAAATGCCTTTGCCCTCATAGGTATAGTATATTTTTGTGTAGAGCTATGCATAGGTTGGGCATGGCTGCCTCTCTCCCTTTTGTCCTTGGTTTTGGAGTAGGAGAGCAGAAGCCCCAGTGATGAGGATATCACAACCTCAGATTCAGAGAATACTCATATTTAGCCAGCTGCAGGTGCAGATATTTTCATATGAGGTTTTCAATCTTGGGTTACAGAAAGTCAGTGGAGTCTCCTTTAAACAAAGATTAATCAAAGTCATTAAGTTCTGTGTAGGAGCCTTAGGTTGAATTTTTTATCCCCTTCTAACATTAATTAGGAGTAATTCTTAAAGATAATGGTTGTCATCCATTCTGGAAGTTTGTTTATATGGTTACCTTTTTTTTTTTAAACATTAGACATATTGAAGGAAAACCCAGATTTTAAAAAGTAGAGGGAAGACATTTTCTATTATTGTTAACATCCAAGTAAATTAGTTTCTCAAGTTCATGCCAGGATTCTCGAAGAGAGAAGTGTGGGAAAGCAAAAGAAAAGCAAATAACATTAAACTATATAAAGCTAAGTAGAGAGAAGCAGACTGAAATTGTATGTTTGACTTTCTGGAAAGTAAACTTAGAACCCCCCAAAAAGATTTTCTTTCCACCACAAATTGGAAACATTTGATTCAACTAAGTTGTGTTCATATTTTCAGCCTCATAACCCATCTTTGCACTTATAACAGTGGCATGCGACAATGACTTTCCACAACCCAAATATTTTCCAGATTTCCTTGCATTTTCTCTGCAAAATCATCTTCACTGTGAACTCTAAAAGCAGCTGTTGCTACAGTTGTGGAAAATACAGAAATCTGTCTTTTAAAGCAGTAATGGTTTAAAGAAATATGAAATATGATTTTCCTAATAGGCAGGAAGGATGTTTGTTAGGAGTGAGGATGTCTGTTTGGGGGAGTGATTCCCTTAATATATACTGAGCTTTGGGGCAGAAAAACTTCTTGGATCCATTTTTTCCTTCCCTACATCTCACAAGGTGACAATAAGCTATGTGTACATACTAAGGACCCCCAGGCTTCTAGCAGGACCATGGATGATTCATAGAACTCCAAGAAAGTAGCAAGATTGTGGTGACAACAGTGACCATTGACTGCCCTAAATTCTGTAAAGTGTCTTAGAAAGTTAGGTAAACACTCTGAATGTTATATTGTCTCTAATGATGCTGGATGATGACAACTGTCTGTTTTGGAGACTACTTATAAGAAGCCATTGTGCTAGCTAGACTGGGATCTGTTCCTTGTTTTGAGGGTGGAAGGTAAGTGGGGGAAGAACGAAGCTATGGTGCTTTTGTCTCTCTCTATTTATCCTTCTTGGAGGAGATGGATTGGGAAAGTAGGAGGGAGGGGGAAACTGTGGAAACATTTTAGTTTGTTTCCTAAACTCCTCCTCACATTCTCCAAGAAATCAAAGGAAGTTCAAGCTCTTTCGAAAATATAGAATATTGTTACTTTTTCATGGTACCCTTTTTCTTCCTCACCTCCAGCCCTGAATCTTTGATTCCCTTGATTGAACCTCCCTCACTCCCCAACAAATATTCCCTTTGTCTTGAATTTCCATCTTGTGGAATAAATACACTAAGCCGTTTTCTTCTGTGACTGGGAGCAAGCCTTGTCACTTAAGAGAACTGGGAGGAAAAAGATCTATATTTTATAAAAATTTATAAAGGATATCCACTCACATCAGTTTGTAGCATTCCTTCTAAGTGAATTATCAATCATTTGGAGTGGTGTTTTTGTTGTGTATATTAGAATAATTCTTCAATTGTAGGCAATGGTGTCAAACTCAGAAAGGCATCCCTACAGCTTTCATGTTGATGTAGAAAACCACTATGTTGTATTGCCTTTTTATCTATTTTGTTAAACATTTCCCAGTTACATTTTAATCTGGTTTTGGCAGAAGTAGGAAGGTTTTTTTTTTTTTGTTTTTGCTTTTTGGAAGGGCAATTGGGGTTAAGTGACTTACCCAAGGTCACAGGGCTAGTTTTGTGTTAAGTGTCTGAGGCTGGATGTGAACTCAGGTCCTCCTGACTCCAGGGCCAGTGCTCTATTCACTGTGCCACCTAGCCGCCCCCGGAGGTAGGAGGTTTTGCTGGCCACTAGCTGTGGGCACAAGTTTGACACCTTTGACTGCAGGCTTAGTAATTCTAAATCAATGTCACACTAGAAGCTAGCTCTCACATTGTCTCACCATATGCTTCGTCCATGGGGAAAGAAGAGTGACAGAGTTTGACTGTGGAGTGAACCAGTTTCCCTTGCATCATTTAGCCTAATACAATGTATCACACAAACTTCTGACATCATTCAAATGAGAGATAAAATCAATATCATCAGAAAATTTCCTAAACTTTTGAGTCAGTTATCCAAAATATTTTTTGTTTTAATAAATATCTGCTCTCACCACTGGTCTGCATGCCTTGAATATCCTTCTATTTTCAAGTTCTAAAATGAATTTTAAGGGCAGATACTTCAAGGGTGATGCAGAGGTAATAAATGTAGTGAGGGTGTTGGATTGGAGCCCTTGATTCCAGGGAGAGGGAGGAACATAGGTACTCTGGCCATTTTTGAAAGGTCATGCTAACCAGAGACTCCTGGTTAGTCAATTGGTCCTGCTGGGTGGGTTGTGTAGGAGGGGTCATTATGCCAAAAAGGCTTGGTGACTGATCCAGGAAGAGCCACCCACTCTGTGGGCCAAAAGGAGCAAGAAGAGCAGGCTTCTTCCCTACCGCACATGGGGACCAAGAAACTTACAAGTGACTGTCTGCTGCTGGTCATTTCATCAGATAGTGGTCAAATGCTTTCTTTGTTTAATTGCAAGGCACTGAGCTTGGTGCTGAGGTTGGGGATGGGAGTTCATGTTGAAAATAATGGCACTACTAGTCCCTGATGTTTGTGGAGATTATTGTCTCCTACCACCAGCCCAGAAGTACTAGTAACAGGCAGATGGTACCTAGTGTTGGTGCTTAAGGTGCAAGAAAACTGATTTCAGCTTTAAAGTGGGAATTACTATTTTATGACTCTGGGCCATCAGAAAAATAGAGAGATTCCATTAAAATGAGGGACCGAAGAGAATAGTACATAGAGTGTAGCTCAGGTTTGATAAAGCAGTTTGGGACACACAGAAGAATAAAAATGGCTCTGTTAATTGCTCAGCGTGGGGCCTAGACTTGAGGATGATGGACAAGGAAGTTATTGAAGAGTGTGAATCTGATCAGGAATGTAAATTAGAACAAAAAATGGAATTCTGGGACTCCTTTTTTCCCAAAAGTATATTCAGCAGTTTTATGCCTGCCATGTAAGGCTTCTGCTTATTTGTCTCTTGCTACTCCATATACAATGACAAACCATGCTATGGGGAAAAATATTTTTAGTGGAAATAAGATTGGTTGGATATGACAACACTGTTTTTAGGCTAGAGCCTAGGACCAGACTGAAATTCTTCTTCTTTTTTTTGGAGGGAGAAGGCAGGGGAATTGAGCTTAAGTGACTTGCCCAAGGTCATTCGGCTAGTAAGTGTTAAGTGTCTGATGCCTGATTTGAACTCGGGTCCTCCTGACTCCAGGGTTGGTGCTGTATTTACTGTGCCACCTACCCACACCCAGACTGAAATTCTGAGAAATTTAAAGGGCATATTTGCTTGACATTTGGTTTTTGTCTCACCTTGATTTCTGAAGTCTTCTGTTTTGTCTTCCTGCCTCAAGTCTCCTCCATGCTCCACTCCATCCTCCTCACTCAGCAGTCAAAATGATCTTCCTAAGCACAAATCTGATTATGGGATCTCCCAGGACTCCCTGTTGTCTTCTCTTTGGTTGTTACATCCCTTCGTGGTCTGGCCCCTTCCTCCTTTTCACCCTACCATTCTCCATGTACTACTGTATGATCCAGTGACTTCTGCCTCCTTGATCCTAATTCTGTTCTTTTCTCTGACCTCCACGATTGGAATTCTCTCCCTACTCATTGCTACCTCCTGGCTTCAAAGGCCAGATAAAATCCCATCTTCTATGAGAAGCCTTTCCTGAGCCTCCTTAGTCCAAATTTTACTTAGTGATTTTTAGTCCTATTTAACTCTTTGTTAATCCATTTGGGGTTTTCTTAGCAAAGGTATTGGAGTGGTTTGCCATTTTCTTCTCTAGCTCATTTTACAAATGAGGAAACTGAGGTAAACAGGGTGAAGTGACTTGCCCAGAGTCACACAGCTAGTAAGAGTTTGAGGTTGGATTTGAGAATTCAGGTCTTCTTAACTTTGGGCCTGACACTATTCCCTGCGCCCCACCTAGGGGCTCCCTTAATACTAATACCTTCCCCCTATTGATTATCTCCTGTATATACCATGTTTATTCATAGTTATTTTAATATCTCCTCCCATTAGATTGTGAGCTTGTGGAAAACAGGGACTATTTTCACTCCCCTCCCCCCTCTTTTGTATCCCCAGCACTCTGGGTAGCACATAGTAGTTACTTTATAAATGCTTGTCAATTTGACTAAAACTCTTAGATTTTAAAGATCTGCATCTTCTAAATGTCTTCGCATTCCAAATTTCTTAGGAACTTTCCCCTACTTTACATCTTTAAGTATTGCAAACATTTGGCTATTTACAGAGATCAGACCTTGGTGTGGTGGGAACTCACTGAATCAGGGTTGGACCCAGGTTCGAAAGTTGGCTTTGCTACTTACTACCCATGTGACTGAAAAAACTTACTTGACCTCTCCTGTCCTCAGCTTTATTATATACAAAATGAGAGTTTGGGATTAGATTACCCCTGAGGCTCCGCTCAGCTCTAAATCTATGTTCTTATCATCCTCTCATCTCTGAGGTCCCTTCCAGCTGGGGCCATAGGATTTTGTGGTCTTAAGTGTCTCACAGACATTTATAAATGAAATACAGATAAGGTTCAGAGGAGGAAAGGAGGGAGGAGGAAAAAGAGGAAGAGGTGGAAGGGGTGACAGAGAAACAGGGGGAGAGAGGAGAGAGAGGTGATGGAGGGAGGGAAAGGGAGGGAGGGAATGAGGGAGAGAGAGAGAGAGAGAGAGAGAGAGAGAGAGAGAGAGAGAGAGAGAGAGAGAGAGAGAGAGAAAGTATTCAGGTACCCAGGAAAGGAATATGAAACCTTGACTTGTTAGCCATCTGAGATGACTTCTAAGGTCTTTCCTAAGCTTATATATTCCATGACTGTAAGGAGGTTGCATTTGAGATGGACTTTGAAATATAGGTAATATTTCAACAGGTGTAAATGGGAAGTAAGGGCAGCTAGGAAGCACAGTGGATAGAGTGCCAAGCCTGGAGTCAGCAAGACTCATCTTCTTGAGTTCAGATCTGGCCTCACACACTTACTAGCTGTGTGACCCTGGGTAAGTGACATAACCCTGTTTGTCTCAGTTTCCTCATCTGCAAAATGAGCTGGAGAAGAAAATGGTGAACCACTGTATTATCTTTGCCAAGAAAACCCCAAATGGGATCACAAAGTTTCAGACATGACTGAAATGACACACCAATGACAACAAAATGAGAAGTAGGGAGAGAACCTAAACAAAGGGAGAACAGCATTAGTGAGGACTGTATTGGGGGGGAATGAGGAATAATTCAGCTTGGCTAGAGTACAAACTACATGCTGGGGAGGAACTGGGAACATAAGTTGGGGCCACATTGTAGAAGACCTTTACTACTGGGTTGAGGAATTTGCACTTAATTGAGTAGGCAATGGGAAGTAACTGAAAGTTTTTGCCTGAGGGAACGATATGATTGAAATTGTAGGAAATTTAGGAAAATTAATTTGATTATTGCTGTTGGCATGAATTGGAAGCAGAAGACTAGCTAACAAGCATGACCCTTTGCAAAGGAACGTATTTTTAAAAAGATTCTTTTTACCTTTTATTTTAAGTTAATTTTATCTCTGGTTGTTTAGTTTACAGATAAAATCTTTAACATTTAAACTTCTCTTTAAAGGAGACGAACATTCATTTTTTTGCCATTGCATATGTTTGTCACTGGTTCCATATTTGTATTACTAGAAAGCTCTTAATCTCCCCCTTTTATGTGAGAAATAAATATATTTCCTATTTAGAAGCTAAGCATCTGTTGGCATAGAAGATTGTACATTTTCAATCACTCAGTCAGCAACCATTTATTAAGCACCTACTGTGTGCCGAGTACTGTGATAAATGTTGGAGATAACAAAGAAAGCAAAACAGCACCTGCTTTCTAAGAACTTAAAGCCTTTTGGGGAAAACAACAAAAACAACTATGATCAAACAAGATATATAGAGGATCAAATTCAATAATCAATACCGAGGGAAAGCACTGAGGTTAAGGAGGACTAGGAAAGGGGAAGGGAAGACTTGTACATTCTTGAATGAAGTCAGGGAAATTTTCATATTTAGCTTCCCATTTTAGGACAGTTACTAGTCTTCAGAGATTTTTTTTTCCTTTCTGGTTTACTAAAAATCAGTCAAGGGCTTGTTCTTTACTACTTTATTTGGAACAAGTCCATCACCATAGCTTCATTATAGAGTGAGTGTGATCCTTCCTAGGTTATCAGAGGCAGGTCCTGTCTACCTAGAAAGACATATAGCAGAGGCCTGGGACATCTTGTTTTCTGGGTACCAGACTAACTTGATGCAGAGGCTTATCATTAGAGAGCAAGTTCCAACAATTCACAAATCTACCTAATAAGGTTTCTGCTGTTGTTCAGTCATGTTCAACTCTTTCTGACCTGGAGACTTTCTTGGCAAAGATACATTTGCCATTTCCTTCTACAGCTCATTTTACAGATGAGGAAACTGAGGCCAATAGGGTTAAGTGACTTGTCCAGGGTCACATAGTTATTAAGTGTCTGAGGCCAGATTTGAACTCAGGATGATGAATTTTACTGATTCCAGACCCAGTGATCTATGCACTGTGCCACCTAGTTGCCTTTGACCTAATACTTCATTAATCCTAAATCTTAGAAGTTGAATCAGAATGTATATTATTCAGTTCTTTTCTGCTTCCTTTTTTTTTTTTTACCCCTTCTCCTTTCTAGCTCTTTCTGCAATCTCCTATCCTCTGTGCTGTAGGACAATCCCTGTGAGATAGTGTTGCTTTGGAAAGAGCTTCCCTGGTTAGGCATCTCCAAATTGAAATAGATCATCAAAATTTGATATTTATATCTAACATGCTGATTGGGTCACTAAATGTTAATAGATTTACTACGTGTGTGTGTTTGCTATTTTTGGAGGGGGGAAAGTAGGATTAAGTATTAATTAAGTATTAAGGATTAAGGGGAAAGTAGTTTAGGATTAAGTGGCTTGCCCAAGGTCACAAAGCTAGTTTTGTGTAAAGTGTCTGAAGCAAGATTTGAATTCAGGCACTCCTGACTCCAGGGCCGGTGCTCTATTCACTGCACCACCTAGTCTCCCCCAACTACTTGTGTTTCTTTTTTTTTTTTGCTTTTTGGAGAGCAGTTGGAGGTAAGTGACTTGCCCAAGGTCACAGGCTAGTTTTTGTGTTAACTGAGGCTGGATTTGACTTCAGGGCTGGTGCTCTATTCACTTCACCACCAACCACCCCAGTACTTGTGTTTTCAAGAAGGTTATCATTGATTTTAAGTTCCAGTTTTCCATTTCCTTCTCATTGGTCTTCTGAACTAAGCTGCCATTTTTTAATCATGCCTATCTTCAAGATAATTCTATTTGACATTACAGGACTTCAAGTAAACTGAATTAGAGGAAAGACACCTGTTCCTTTTCTTGAAGGAGCTAGAGAATTGTAGGAAGCCAGGTGGCAGAGATAGTGTTGGACTTTTGAATTCCAAATCTCATTTTCCTACAAAACCTTTCATGGGCCTTTACTAAGATTGACATTGATGTGTGAGCAGTGTTACTCAAGCCAAAATCCTTCTAAAATTGGCAGAAGACAGGAGCAAAGAAGCTGGCTTGGAAGGAGAAAAGGAAGCAGAAATTAGAAAATTCTTATTACTTACTGTTGAGTCCATTACTTTTCATAAAGAATAGAAACAATATTTAGCACATGAATACCATAATGACTTTTTCAACCCTATTTATTTCATCTTTTTCTGTTTCTGTTCCTCACCATCCTTCACTATCCACCTCCTCAGCCCAGCACCCCTACCTGTCTTGGATCATTTGCAGTCTTCAATCATTTTTTAAAGCTAGGTTAATGTTTTCTTAGCTAAACACTCTTTGGGGTGTTGCTTGTGGGATACAAAAATTGATTTATAACAGATCTTGCCTCAGAAGAAACTTGTTGGAAGACAGGTATACAAATAACTATAGTTTTCTCCTTCCTTCCTTCCTTCCTTCCTTCCTTCCTTCCTTCCTTCCTTCCTTTTTTCTTCTGCCTGTTCACCTCTCTCTATACATCTCTATCTCTCTCCATCCTGCAGATGCTCTATCAGGTAAAATGACATGGCCCTGTACAAATAGCTACTTATTGTTTGAGACAGGACTAAAGTGTAGGTCTTCCTGAACAAGGCAAGTACTATAAGATGCTACAAAGCAGTAGAAAACAAAGCATCCTAGAAGGGTAGGTAGAATGTGTTGCAAATGGGGGGGGGCAAATATACAGTTTTTTTGGACTGAGTAGACCCTTTATATTTGTTGGATTGTAAAAAAACCCACTATAATCTTTATAAATGAAGAATGAACTTAGTATACTGTGTTATCTAATGAGGTAGCCTATGTAAAGGACTTTGCACACCTTCAATTGGGGAATGGCTAAACAAGTTGTGGCATATAAATGTAATGGAATACTACTGTGCTTGTGTGGAAATGAGGAGCAGACAGACTTCATAATAACCTGGAAAGACCTATATGAACTGATGCTGAGTGAAGGGAGCAAAACCAGGAGAACATTGTACACAATTAAAGACACATTGTATCTATGATAACTAACTTTGATAGACTAGGCTCCTCTCAGCAATGCAATGTTCTAAGAAAATTCCAAAAGACTTGTGATGGAAAAGGCTATCCACATCTAAAGAAAGAACTACAGAGTCTGAATGCTGATTAAAGCAAACTATTTGCTCTCTCTCTCTCTCTCTCTCTCTCTCTCTCTCTCTCTCTCTTCTCTCTCTCTCTCTCTTTCTTTCTCTTTCTCTGTTTTGTTTCTTCTTTCTCATGGTTCATTCTATTGGTTATAATTCTTCTTTACAACTTGACTATTGGGAAAATGTTTAATGTGAAGGTATATGTAGAACATATATTGGACTACATACTGTCTTGGGGGGAGGGGAGGAAGGGGAAGAAAATTTGGAACTCAAAAACTTGTGGAACTGTATGTTGCAAACTAAACATAAATAAATTTAAAAGGAAAAAATGTTATATGAATGCTACTATTATTAATTATAATCATAACAAAAAATTATGTCCACAGTAGTGTCTTATCGCCTCTTGACATTTTGTTCATTTGCTTTTTTATATTATCTTTTTTGGAGGAGAGGGAGGCAATTATAAAGTCCTTTGTGTTTTTATGGTCATATTTTGTTTTCATAGATTTATTGTGGATGCATTAATTTCATTACCTGTGTGGCATTAGGATGTTATGTGACCCTTTAGGATCTTACTGGCAGAATTAAAATCTGAATGCCTGGCCTTGAATAATTTGCCTGGAAAAAAAATTGGAGAAGAACTGGAGTGGTTCAATCTATTGCTGACATTTTGTTGTCAAAATATGGTAACTGGAATAAATGCACTACAATAAAAGCTTTAATGTTTCCTTAATCTTCCCTCAAAATGGAGCCAAACAGATCCTTGAGTGTGGTTAAGCATGTCTTTTTTTGTATATTTACAGAGAGGCTTCTTTCAAGGTCAGGTGCAAGTCTGAAGTGACTCTTGGATGAATCAGGGGTTTTAGGTTACTTGAGCATCAACATCTGTAGAAATAGACCTTAGATGTGGTAAACATACAGGAGAGCACATGTGCAATTCCCTTGGTCTTAGTAGCTTGTGAAATTGAATCCAGGGTAAATGGTGAGATAGATAATTTTATTCCTTTGGTTGTGGGTGAGGGGTTGGGAGTTTGGTTTTTGATAGATCACTCAGAAAACAGCAACTCAAAGACTTCCTTCTAGGACACAGGAAATCAAAAGCAAGCCCCATGATTACAATTCAGATAGGCAGAGACGGTGTGGCTCCCACTATGGCCATCACCATCACTTGCTTCCCCAATTTCTGGTGTATAGTGTGTGTGTGTGTGTATGTGTGTGTGTGTGGGTGTGGGTGTGTTTTGTGAATGTTCCTTAAACTATGAACATCGACAAAGACACCTCTACTGTAGCAGAAAGAACGAAGGGTTTGGAATTGGGAGCTGGGTTCAAATCCCATCTATGGTCCTCATTACCAAATGGCCTTGATCAAGTCACTTGTCCTCTTTGGTTGTCAGTTTCCTTGGCTATAAAATGATGGCATTGAATTAGATGATATCTAAGGCTCTTCTTGCCCAAAACAACTTTTCCCTTACTGTTTATTAGTAAGTTTAGATTTGCTGAATATCTATGAATGAATGTTATCTGTATTGAGTGCCTGATGCTTTCTTCTATCATTTGGAGGCTTGTTGGTGAAGTCCATTAAAGCCCTTCTTTCTATTGGTTTCTTATAGATAGGTCCTTCCTACTTAGCAACAGCATCCTTTTCTTGGGGAACCTCAGTGAGGGAGGAATCTACCACCTCCTGAAATAGTCCATTCTGCTTTGGGGCCAGCTTCAAGTATGTCCTTGGGGAGCTAGGTGACCCAGCGTGTAGAGTTCTGAGCCTGAGTCAGGAACACCTGGGTTCACACACAGCCTCAGACATTTACTACCTGTATGATATAATAGTTAACCAGCATGTTTTTCTTATTTTCTTCTCTCTATGCCTTGCCCTGCTCTCCCCTCCCTTTAATTAATATTGGTAATTTATTGCTTATTTTGGGGAATAAGATTATTTTGTGGCTGTGAATGTGTGTTGGGGGGAGAACCATGAGTATATGTGTGCATGCTGGCTTCAGGATATAGGTTTCACTGTGAAGTATGGAATGCCACATAATGGAGATATAAGGGGGGACACCATGAGCAATTTTATGAAGGATTATTGTAATATGAAGAAAGTATAATGCTGGTGACAGTTATGAGTTGGCCTCTCCCTCAGTAGGTGATTAGTCTTTGACTAAATTAAGCATATAAAAATAATTTTCTTGTATCTATCCCTTAGAATGTATTTCAAGATTGCTTTTTTTTTTAAATCGTGAAATCGAAATTCAGTTTAATTCAGTTCAGTAAACAGTTAAATGCCTGCTATGTTTAAGGGACTGTGTGCTGAGTACAGAATGACTGGTTTATTCTGATTTCTTTGCAATTTTGCCTTCTTTCCTTACCATTTACTTAAATACTTTTTGAATCCTAAAATTAAAATCTGATTTTGAAAATAGGCTGCTTTTCCAAAACAACAATACAAAATCATTTTTGTATATAACCAGTATTTAATTTACCTAGTTGTTTTAGGTGCTAGAGTCATTGATCAATTAATAGTCGATAGGCATTTGAGTGCCTGCTACAGTGCCAGCTGCTGTGTTGGGCTCATGGGATGCAAATACAAAAGTGAAACAATTCCTGCCCTTAAGTGAAAATATTCATGAATAAGTAAATACAGGATATTTATAAAATAAATGCAAAGTAATGGAAGAGGGGACCCTAACAAATGAAGAAGTCAGGAAAATCATCTTAGAGGAGGTAGCACTTAAACTGAGTCTTGAAAGGAGAAATGGATTTCTAAGGGAGGATTTGAACCCAGGTCTTACTGACCTCATATCCAGTCCTTCTCCACTGTGTTTTATATATATATTAATAAATGCTGGTTGCTTGCTTGCTTGACTGGCATGCAGGGTGAGGGCCCAGCTGAAATTGGGTAACACATTTGCAATAGACCCTGACATCTGTGACATCCTGGAGTAGACTCATAAACTCTTGTTGGAGAAGAAAAATGGTGACCTAGGGTTAAAGTCTGGGGAGGAATTAGAGGTCATAGGACAGTGGGGCAAGAAATTAAAGCATAGAAGTTGGTATAAAATTGAATTGATCAACTGAAAGGTCAAGATTTTGAAGGGGAAAAAGTCAGGTCACCTGGGGAAAGAGGGAGAGATGGAGGGACCAGAGGTTATGTTTGAAAATAGAAAATAAATTTAGGATGAATGAGACACAGGGCAAAACACATGGGAATCTTTAGGTTTTAGTGCAGGAGGAAATATCTAATTTCTACTGTAGACTATCTCTTGCAAAATTTTTTCCCCATGATATAGTAGAAAATAAACTGGATTTGAATTCAGAAGAAATCCAAATTAATCCCAACTCCAACACTTTCTAGTTCTATGATCCTGAGCAGGTCCATTCAGTTCTCTGACCCTCAGTTTCTTTCTTCTTCTTTTTTTAAAGGGTATTCTAGTACTTGGGACTGTTTACTTTAATAGGGTTATTATGAAGAAAATAATTTGTAAACTAATTATCATAGAAATGTGAGTTATATTGATTTGTTACTATCTAGTGTTTTAGGGACATTTTTGCTTAGCTGGGTTTTCCCCCAAAGGAAGTCTTATTACTTTAGTTTCACCTTTTTTTTGTATTACAGTTTCTTGATGCATTTCCCCTAGCATACATTCATTTCCAAGCCAAATGTCTGGTTCACCTTTTATCCTATGTTTTTAATGCAAACCACAGAAAATATTCAAACCATTAATAAGCAATGAAGAACATCTGTTGTAGAGAACACTAAATGTTTAATAACCCTGCTAAATTAATGGGTATTTTCAAATTGCCTTGACCACAAAAAGTGTCGAAATTGAAAGTGAGCTGAAAATATTTACACATCCTTTGTGAGTAATTTAAAGGTCATGTGTGCTTTGTTGAGAAGTAAAAGAATCTTCATGCACTATTCAGTTTTAGACTACTAATAAAACAGATTTATTTTTTATTTTTTTGGAGAGGGCAACAGAATTTTCCATTCAGTAGAGCTGAGAATTATAGAGAGAGAATGAAGGATGATTAATAATGTCAACTTTCTCCTCTTTAACCCTCTTTCTACTATTAGTATCCTGAAATATTGAGTGCCGATAACATAATACTTTGTGCTGGCACCCTTGTGTAACCCTGATAATTTGTTTCTTTGGAAACTGAAAAATTAGTGACCTGGAATAGGAAAAATAGGGAAATAACTCTGGGAGGTAAGGCAGTATGACTCAAACCTATGAAAGGAATATCTAAATTATAAGAACATCTGTGACTATTTGAGGTGGAACTGCCCAACAAGAGACATTAGTCTCCTATCTATGAACAGTTTATGTTACTTAAGTGAATCTTACTTCAGTTTTACTTAAAATAGTTTAAATCCTTATGTTCGGCATTCTCTTATGACTCCAAAAGGGAAAGGCACTACTGAGTTAATTTCACTTCTCTGACATCTACCCTTTCTGACTTTAAGTATTCAGTCTACATCCCTCAACTGATAGGTGGTTAGTGATTTTCCATTATGAAATAAAAGGGAGGCTTTATGGAGTAGGGAGTCCTTGAGTTAACATTGAAGAAAGCATGGGATTTCAACAGCTAGAGAGGGCTGTGGTGAAAGGAGGGGGCAGAATCCATTCCAGGCATAGGGTGGCCTTAATGAAAACTCAGAAGGAAGGAGATCAGCATTTATTAAGCACCTACTATGTGCCAGGCCCTATGCTAAGCATTTTATGACTATTACCTCATTTGATTCCCCCAAAAACCCTGGGAAGTAGATGCTATCATTATCCCCATTTTATATTTGAGAAATCTAAAGCAGAGTGAAGTTATGATTTGCCCATCGCCACACAGCTAATAAGTGTCTAAGACCTAATGTAAACACAGGTCTTCCTGACTCCAAGTCCAGCACCTATCCACTGTACTATCTAGGTGCCTAAATCTTGATTGGTCATATAAATAGGAAAGTGGGAAAGGATGGGTAGAATAAGGGTCCTGAGTGCTTGCTGTTGGGGGGAAGTGGCTCAGGGAACTAAATGTGTGTGTATGAGAAAAATGATAGTGACACAAAAAATAGAAATGAAGGGCAATGCAGATAGATTTTTTTTTTTGCCTTTTGGAGGGCAATTGAGGTTAAGTAACTTGCCCAAGGTCACATGGCTAGTAAGTGTTAAGTGTCTAGAGGTCATATTTGATCTCAGGTCTTCCTGACTCCAGGGCCAGTGCTCTACTCACTGTACCACCTAGAGGCCCTGTGTGCAGAGAGATTTTGCTTCTAGCATTACCTTATCTATAGTTAAATCAGCAAAGGGTGTACAAGTGAGAGAACTGAGACATGAGTGGTAGGGTGGGAATCACTGATGGAGCACTTTGAAAGACAACTCTAAGAAGTTTATTCCTTATTTGACTTAAAAGATCATGTGGAACTCCTGGGGTTCGAAAACATGAAGTATATCATTCCTTTAAATTCTTAAAAGCCTTAGGCTGGGGTGTGCCAAATGTGATGAACCCAAGAGAAGACAGAAGGGATGGTTTTTGTGATCCCTTTCACAACTTGAGTTATATATTCTCATTCGATTCCTTATTTGGCTCCTTCTGAAAATTTGGTAAGTATTATAGAGAGTCACAAAATCTGTTTGAGTGGAAAAACCATGCTTGGTGGTCACATAGGCTTCCTGTCACCATTCCTCTTTACCTATGTGCTTTAGGGGCATCCATCTTTGATTCATGAGTTCTGACTCTTGATAGAGAAGAATTCTGGCTACTACATTGTAAGGGAAGTCATCCTAAATTAGCTTCAAGGTGGGGGAGCCCAATAGCAAAATTTTCTCTAGGGACACTACTTTCCAACAGGCTGCACTCCTGACTCTCTCAACCTTTTTTTTTTTTTTAATACAAATGCTTTATTAACTTCTGTTTTACATCATTCATTTCTGCCAGATTTTGAGTTACAATTACTTTTCCCCCCTGTTTTTCCCCTACCCAGCCTCCCAGAATAGCAGACCCACAAGATATCGCTTCCTCCAATCTGCTCTCTCCCATACCTTCTCCCATACCCCCATCGACTTTTCCATTAGAGGAAGGTTCTCTCAACCTTTCTATAGTAATTGCCAAGTATTCAAACTCTACAACAGAGGGAGTAACTCCAATGGGCTGGCCACATTGCTTGAATGCCAAATGTATGCTTCCCTGAAACACTATTTTATGGAAAACTCATGCAAGGAAGGCACTCATGTGGTGGTCAGAAGTGATATAAGGATATTCCCAAGGTTTCTCTCTGAAGACCTTTGGAATTGTTTGTGTGACATGGGAGATACTGGCAAAGAACTGCCCAGTATAGCCTGCAAAGCAGAATTGCAATAGCTCAAAAACAAACAAACAAACAAACAAAAAAAACCAGTCGATGTGCAAATTTAAAAACATCTCTACCCTGAATGGTCACATGGATTATTTGTGCCTGACTCATGGCAGAGTATTCTGAGCTCATATTTGTCTGATCAGCCACAATCCAATGCACTGTAACTTGACTCCAACATAGTCTTGTCATTTTGGTCCTCTTAGAGAATGAAGGACAGCAACCAACTATGCACCAGAAACTTCTTCATCCTGGAAGCTCACTTCATCCCAGATCTTCACACATTGGAAATACCCTTCTCCTGCCTCCTCTTTCTTTGATTACCTGGTTCCTCCCAGAATCTCCATTTTAGGGAGGATGCCCAGCCTAACCTTATCTTCATTCTTCTCCAGGATTTTTCCTATAATGCCCTCTACAAGGTACCTTCATCTCTTCTCCTCAGCCTTGCCCCTTCATCTTCCTTCTAAATGTTGTTTTCCCCCGTTAGAATGTAAGCTCCTTGAGGTTAGGAACTATCTTTCCCCTTGTATTTGTTCTCCCAGTGCTTAGCACAGTGCCTGATACTTGGCTAACACTTAGTAAAGGCTTACTGACTTAACAATAACAGGATAGAAATTCCCATAATCGCCATGAAGAATTTGTTTCTCTGGTGTCATTTCCTTTAGATTTCAACAAATTGATAGATGGTACCTATGCTGACAATTCTTTTCTTTAGTTGTGCTTCATTTAATTATCTAGTATTTAAGAAGGTATTAAATTAAAAACATTTACCTGTCGTTAACAATGAGTGAACACAAACACAATTGATAATATTGCCATTCCTAACAAAAACATTTCATCATCCTAATAGTCCCCACTAGGAGAGTAACAACAGGGAAGTAAATAAATCATTGACTCAATTGTTGGGTGATTTACTGATGTTGATGGACAGTAAAGCTTGAGAGTTATAATCAATAGGTTACTGCTGGCAACCCCTAAATTTGGCACAGAAACTGGGTTCTTCTAGAATCCCATCTCCATATTTTCATATAGTAAATTCTCAATTTGACACATATAAAAGTGCTCCCTTACCTACTGTTGTCAGGTGACCTTGGCTAAATCATTGAATCTGTTTAAAAACGGTTCTTGTTACTTCACCTATGGGTGGAGTTAGATTCAATGATCTCTGATGCTCCTTCAGACTCAAATTTGCATTTTATGGCTTAGTGGTTCCATTTACTTGGGCTCTTGAATTATTCTTAAACTCACCACTAAATGTGAATGATTACCCAGGCTGTCAATTTGCTGATTCTTGTCACCAATGACACTTTTCACCATTACCTACATTCAGCTGGAAATCTGATTTTCCAGACTTATGAATCAGTATGCAAGAGGCAGTTTGTAACTTGATTTAGAAATCTAATCTAGTCTAGGTTTTATGGATTTTTGTTCTATTTAATATCAGACACTAAAATAGCAAAGCAGTAAAGACAAATCTATTCAAGGAAATAGAATGTTTTAATCATAAAACTGTCCAGTTTTGAAAATTGGCTCTCCTGTTATTATAAGATGTTGGATGGTCTAAGAGGATTTGTAGATGAGTTTGAATTCCAAATTGTCATAATGACTAAAAGGCATCACCACATAAAGAATGAGAGTGTTAAAAACAGTAATTTCTTCAGATGTTGTTCTCCGATAAATGTAGGCCATTTACTCTTCCTGACACAAGAGGAATCGAACCGGTCTTAATAATCCCCAGAAGCACATGTGGAAGATTTTTTTTATCCTTTTTTTGTTAAATGAGGCTGGTGAAAAACAAACAAAATGCTATAAACCATAAAGAAACAAATATCCTTTCTCCATAGCACTATGGGAATTAAAGGTTCCCATAACCACTATACATGAGGCATGCTTCAGGATTCCTTTGCATTCAAGCTCTACTAGTCATTCAGTAAAAACAAAAACTTCCCCAGAGCATTCTCACTGTCCTGTCGTCAGTCCAGCTGAATTGGTCTACAGGGTTATAGGAATGTATCATGATCTTACCCTTGGTTTTATTTGCTTGCTGGATTGTAAACTCCCTGAGGACAAGGACTGAATTATCTAAATTGTATATCTCTACTAGTACCAATCACAGGATCCTGCCACTGGAACTTAAGTGTTTGTTGATTGAATCAAAAAATGAAGGAATAGCTCGAATTTATCCTGGCCAAAGCTAAGTTTTGACTTTTCCCCCCCCATTTATACTTTGTTTTTGCCTCTACTTTTCTTTAGTGGTTATCTTCTTAGGGATTCGTGACTATATTTGTGTGTGTGTGTGTGTGTGTGTGTGTGTGTGTGGGTACACTTGGGTGCACTGCTGTCCTTTCCTGTTTTTAGTGGCAATTCCTCACATCTATTACAAAAGCTTCCTTTGTCAGGAGATGATGATGGTTGGTTAGTAGTGGTAGTTCTTTCCTGTCCTCTCTTTAATCCTTATCTAGTGCCTCACTGGGTAACCTGATGTGTTTTTCTTAGTCTAATCTCCCATCTTGGTACCATTGGATCACATTATTCAGTTTCTTTTCTTAGATTTTTTTTTTAGTCCTTCAAACATTTCTTTGTAGACATAATAATTTTCCAAGCTTTGAGGCAACCAGTGCCAAGTGACCCTCAAATTTGTCCTTCTTCCCAAGTCCATCCTATATATAAGCTTAGTCTCTTGGGTTCCCATCCTCTTTCCTTTCCTTTCGCTTCCCATTTTTTCGGGAGAGGGTCTTCCTAGATACACCTTGGAGATCTTCTTTCCCATTAGTTTTCCCCATCCTACATTTTTTTTTTTTTTTGGAGAGGGGAAGGTAGGGCAATTGGAGTTAAGTGACTTGGCTAAAGCTAGGTTCGCTCGAATGCTCGAGCGTGTGTGTGTGTGTGTGTGTGTGTGTGTGTGTGTGTGTGAAATATCTGAGGCTGGATTTGAACTCAGGTCCTCCTAATTCCAGGGCCAGTGCTCTATTTACTGTACCACCTAGCTGCCCCCTCATCCTACATTTTTATCAATTCATGTAGCATCTCCTTTGCAACCAAGTTAAAATAAAATAATAAAAATAATAAAATGAATAGAACCATAGCCATGGAGATGTTTACTAATTTCAGTGGTATAATTCAGTGAACATTTATTAAGTACTTACTATATGCTGGGCAGTGGGGATATAAAGGAAACACACACACACACACACAAAACCAGTTTCTGCCTTCAATGTATTTACATTTTCTTGAAGGATGCATAAGGGAAAACATGACATGTATTGGTTTATTCTTCATACGGCAATCTAAAATTAATAACAAGAAGGAGGAAATATAAAAGAATAAGCATGAAAGGTGAAAGTTTTGAATTATAACAAGGGAAAACTATTTCCTTGATCAGCAATGGATCAGACAGTGGGGAGAATGATACTTCCCTCTCCTTGCCCATAAGTTGGCCATCTCTCTTCAATTCACTGTCCAGTGAATGTTTGATTATCTTTTATAATGTCTGCTTGTTTGGGGGCAATTAAGTAGTAACACAGTGGCAGCAGGCTACAGTGATGGATTTGGAGGTAGAGGACCCGAGTTCAAAACGCAGTTCTGTCACTCACTACCTGTGTGACACTGAGGAAGCCATAACTGAGACTTCTAGAGGTCTGAACTAAATGACCTTCTAACTCCTCTACCATTCCCAAATCTATTATCCTAGTTACTCAAGAGCTCTGGAACATTCATCTATGGCCATTAGAATATAATACCTTCAAATGGAGAGCCTGAGAGGGTGAATCTGTCTGTTATTTAGAGCTTCTCCCTTCCCTTTCCACCCACTCTTCTCTCTATACATACTTCAGTATAAGTATTTGGGGTTTTTTGAGGGGGGGCTGAGAGTGAGTAGGGAAAGTTGTAAATAATAATACCAGTTCTTCAGCATGTGATGAGTAGAAGTAGAGAACATGAGATTAATGAACTCACCCCTCTGTGGTAGATGGAAGCAACAGTGTTTGATTCTTGGTAGTCTTGTATTCCAGACTTGTTTTGATTGTCAAAAGTACCTGCGTTTTGTCTTTTATTATTGTTTTCATCATATGAGGATATGAATATGATATTTTTCTTCCTCAGGGAGTACAAATGAAAATACCTTGCTTCCAGGATATGCTTTTGTAGGCTGTTTGCCTACATGAGGGGGAGAAATGCATCCAAGAAGGTCATGACTCTTTCTTGCACCCCTCACTGGCCTGGGCACAGTTCCACTTTAAACTTGAAATCTGGGCTCTGGGATCCCTGTCTTCATTTGTTTTGTCTTCCTGTCATACTTGTTAAGTTAGCTTGCTGACAGGATATGTAGGCATGCAACCGTAACAAAGTGAATTATTGCTAATGATAGCTTGTGCATGATGCCCTTTCAGATTATAATGTTTGTTTGGGTTCCTGTGCTGCAGTCCTCCTTGCCTATAATTGAATATCAGCACATTGAAAACTTCAGTTGTCTTTTTTTCTTCCCTGTGCTGATTGTTTATGTTTAAGTTTATGGTTTTGATTAGTTATGTGTGCTGTTCTCCACCCTCTTCTTACCACTTCCTCTAGTAAATCAGTAAACACTGTTACTTTTTGCAAAGGTTTTGTTGTTTCATACATGGAGAATTGGAAGGGACATCAGAGCTCATTGGCTCCAATCCTCTCATTTTCTAGATGAGGAAACTGAGGCAGAAAGGATTAAGTGACTCATGTAAGATCATGTAGTAAGTGTAGTAAGATAAGTGTAGTAAGGCATTTATCTTACTACACTTACTACGTGATGTTACATGAGGGACTGAACCTAGGTCTTCTAGCTTCAAACCTAGCCCTCGTTTTCACTGTATCATGGTGCCTTTATTGTGCCTACAATTTAAAATGAATGTTCTCCTTTACCTATGAGAGCTGTGGTTGTACATCTTAGGCACTGTGCTTTATGCATGCATGAACATGTTTTCAAGCTTGACTTTTTTTTTATTTTTAAAGCAGTTGGGGTTAAGTAACTTGCTCAAGGTTACATGGCCAGTCATTTTTAGGTGTGGGTGCTCATTTTCTGAGGCAAACCAATCCTGGGTCCTCCTGACTCTGGGGCAGCGCTCTTACTCACTTCACCACCTAGCCACCCCCAAGCTTGACTTTTCAAGAGAAACCAAAGTATATTTTTATTTAAATTAATGCTGAGAAGGTACTTATAGGGCCAAAGGTTTAGAGTTGAAAGTGACCTCACTTTCTGTATAAACGCCCTTACTTTACAGATGAGGAAACTGAGGTCTAGAGATGTTAAATGTTTTGCCTAGGTCATTCAAGTAAAACCAGTAGAGATGGGATTTGAAGCCAATTCTCCTGACTAGATAAATCCAGGGATCTTCCCATGATACCGTGCTATTAAGCCACTTCTAAACAGTTTTGTGATCCTATGGATTGAAATACTCCCATCTTCGCTCGCTTCCCTTCCCATTTTTTCAGGAGAGGGTCTTCCTTGGCTATACTTTTTCCATTAGTTCTTCCCATCCTATATTTTTACCAATTCATCTAGTATTTCCTTTGTTACCAAGTTACAATAAAATAATAAAATAAATAACCCTAATTGACCTCAGATACTTATTAGCTGTGTGACCCTGGACAAGTCACTTAATTCTGTGTACTTCATTTTCTTCTTCTGTAAAATGAACTGGAGGAGGAAATGACAAATCATTCTAGTATCTTGGCCAAGAAAACCCCAAAAGGGGTCATGAAGAGTTGAACATGACTGAAGCAAGTGAAAAACAATGTAGATCATAATACATTCATGCCCTCCCATGCTGGGCAACTCTGTTGATTTTTTCCAACCTATGTAACCTCAGCTCTTGGGTTCTAGGAGGCATAAGGAGAAAGGACTAGAAAGCTAGTGTGGATAAAGTGGGCCATAAGCAGAAAGAAAGAGGTAGAGAAGGGGGACTCAGATTTCTTAAATGTACAGTTTTTAAGTAGTCAAGACCTTTGGTGGTAAAAAGTTGCCATGTAGATGGCAGATGAGAAACACTGGGCTAGAGAGCCCTAAGGTTCTATAATTTGACCTAATCTCCAAAAAAAGAGGGTTTTAAAAAATCTATAAAATATCATGAGAGTACCAAGACTTGAATTCAAGTCCAGCTTCAGACACTTAGTTGTGTGACCCTGGGCAAGTCACTTAACCCTGATTACTTAAAAATAAATCATTAGAGACAGAAAAACCTAGCTTTTAAAAAATCTCATGGTATAGTATTCAGCATGGAGGAAATATTGGTTCAGTCAACCCTCATTTAGAATAATGTAGAAAAAAGAAATGTCCCCACTGATGATGGCATTCTCTTCATCTAACAAACTTACTGAGAAACTCTCAGCATGAGGTGTTAATATGCATTTGTCATTTAAAATGTCCCCCTCCACTAGAGACTCTTCTGCTCTAAGTAGGCAGATAAGAGGGCTGCGATGATGCAGATATGCAGAGGCAATTCTAGCAACTGCCTCTGTCCCTCATCTGTAAACTCAGTGGTTTTAATTTTGGTTCAGACTAATTACCCAGCCTCATTGGTGTTGCCATTGTCATAGGAACCAGATTATAACTACATTGGCATAAATAGATGGAGATAATGTAATGCAAATCAGGGAGTAAGAATACCAGTTTATAACAAAGCAGTATTTTCACATTTAAATGGTGACTGTCTCAAAAGTTGTAAAGGGCTCTGTGGGCTTATCAGTTCTAAACCTCTATTCAAAAGAGAAGATAGATACTCCCCCCCCGCCATTTTCAGTTCAGTAAACAATTACTAAGCGCCTACTATACATGGAACACTTTGGGAAATACAAAGTTCAGATTTCCCTCATGGGGCTTGTTGCATCGTGGGCAGACAGAACTGCATTACAGGACAATGCATGGTAAATACATAAGATTAGTGCAAAGCATGTGTAAAGTTCTCTCAATGCCTCTTGTCTACTTGGGTGGAGGGGAAAGTGAATCAGGAAGACTTTGGTAGAGGAGGTGGCTCAAACTTTAAACCGGGCTTTAGGGGATAGGTAAGATTTCACCTGGTAGAAGGGGAGAGGTTTAGGGAATGATATCAATAAAGGTGTGCAGTGTGTACAGTGAATGGTGCCATTTAGCTGGAGGCTTGAGTATTGGTGTGGAAGACAAGTAAATAGGCTGGTAAATGAGAATGGTACCAGATTTTGGAGACCTTTGAATGTAGACTGGATTTTACTTGGTAGCTAAAGGGAACCTTGAAGGATTATGAGCAGAGGAATGAAGTGAACAGATCTGTCCAGTTAGGAAGGTTAATCTGACAGCAGTTTGAGGTGGGGATTAGGGAAAAGAATGGAAATAGGAAAGTCCTGTTTTAGAGGCTATTTTAATAGTTCATGTGGGTGGTAATGAGAACTTGTATTGGGGTTGTAGCAGTGGGAATGGAGAGGAGGAGACAGGATGAGATAGATATTTCAGGGGTAATATTCACAAGACTTGGCAACTGATTGGATGTGGGAGTTAAGGGAGGGGGAAGAGTCAAAAATAAAAACATTTGTTCATAACAAAGGAGAGCAAAGCCTCAGTTCTTTGTTCCTCACTAAAGATGTCTCTAGGATATTCAGAAAGGTTCTTTTTTTTGGGGGGTGGTAGTGAGAGGTGGTCTTATTTATTTTTTAAAGAGACAGAGCCACTTGCAGCTAAGTGTTTGAACATGCTTGGGCTCTATTTTGCAACCCCTTCCCCCAAGGTTAAATTCTAAAGGGAACTAAATTGATGCTTTATCAACATCATCAGTGCCCTTGCTCAGACATTAGGGACATCTAGTTGCCTTAGTGGTTAAAAGATAAGTAAATTATTTAATTCTAAAAATAAGAACACAGAATTAGAAATTATAAAAGGTCAACATGATTCTTTGTGGGTCTCTCCTGTTATCCCTTGGCCACAGGGTCATGGGGTGGACCCAGGATAAGAGAAATACAATCTGCCATTTCTAGGCATTTGTGTCTTCTTATGTTCTGGGCTTGTTCTTACTCCAAAGGATGTTCTTTCTCCACTGTGTTGTCTTACAGCCTGTAAGAGTAGGATTATATAATTCCATGCTTGTGAATATATTACATACCCTATATGCACGTGCATATGTGACCTTTCCCATGCTTCAAATCCTTCATAAAATCTGTCTTTTGACATTTAACGACTTCCTAAGGGTTTAGCTTTGATGCATATGCCTGTTAACAGATTGGCTTTTCTTGTGTGACTTTCTATACTCAACTCAGGGTTTTAAAAAATTGTATGGAATAAGAAATTGTCCCTGTTTAGGTAAGTTTCAAAGATAATTCTGATAATTCTTTAATTATCTTATGTTGATGATGTTTCACATCTTATGGATGAGGAAACTTAGGCTCATGAGCAGTATGTTCCCTCTTTAAGATCATAGGATGATGAATTTAGAACAGGAAGGGATTGTAGAGGCCATTTTATAGATGAGGAACTGGGGCCAAGAGAGAATAAGGAACTTGACCAAGGTCACACAGCTAGTAGGTATCACAGGTAGCATTAAAACTCAGGTTTTCCCTAACTCCCAAGTCCAGTATGCTATCCAACAGACCAGTTGCTGTTCAGTCACACAGCTAGTTTCAAAGGTATGCAGAAGGGGCAGCTAGGTGGTGCAATGAATAGAGCACTGGCCCTAGAGTCAGGAGGACCTGAGTTCAAATCTGGCCTCAGACACTTAACACTTAGTAGCCTTGTGACCTTGGGCAAGTCACTTAACCCCAACTGCCCCTCCAAAAAACAAAAAAAAATGTATTCAGAAAAGTGATCTATGCAATTTAGAATGTGTTTGAAACTTAGAAGTTTTGATTCTCTGTTTTGCTAAATCAAAATAATAAAGATTTTTTAAAAATGCAGTTAAATTGAAACTTTAAAGTGAAATAAAATTGATTTTAAGATCAATTGTTGAATGACTTAATCATTAAAAATATACTCATCTTTAAAGTGAGATGATCTTTAAGTTTCTTTTTAGCTTTCAAATTCTTATTTTGTGTTTCTCTGATTCTTAAACGAAGACTACTTGGATCTGAAGAAAGTCAACCTTTCTATCTAGAAAAAAAAAGCTTGTTGAGTATTGCATTGAATGTAAAGACAAAGTGGGATAAGTGAAAGCATATTTGGGGCAGTTGAAAGACAACTGCATTTAGAGATTGAGTTCTTAGGTTTGAGTTTGGTATTTGTCATTTACTATTTATGTGGCCTTGGGCAAGTTATTTGACTTTTCTGGATCTCACTTTCCACGGATTAGAATCCCTCTGAGATCCCTTCCGACTTAAAAAGCAAACAAAAAACTATCATTCTAAGGTGGTTTCAAAGAAAGTCCCAGAAGGAAGCAAAAGAGAGGAGAGAGAATCAAAATGATTGCCTCAAATGTATAGTATGTCCTCTATGGAGCACAGAGTGCTTTGGCAGTCTAAAGAACCTATAACCAAAGTGCTTTGCTGAATTATTAGAACTATAAGGACACTTGCAAAAACAGAAATACTTGGAAACTCTTCAGAAGGATGGCTCTGTTAGTGGGACCACTTCCAGCTTTGCCTTTGGAGTATTCACCTCCTGAGGTCTAAAGCTGGAGGCCTGAAAAACATCTCATCGGGGTTTGTCCTATGTGCCTTTCCAGTTTCTGCCTGAATACATAGTTGGAGTAGAAGGCTTTGAATAGAAGCCGGCCTTTGCAATGGCATGTCAGTCAGCTGTGTTGCGGGAGCCCCCATCATTTCATGTTGTGTTCCTTGAACAGTGTCTGCCGAGGACATTTTACACAAGATGTCATTAGAAGCCAAAATGACTTCTGTTAGTGTCAAAGCCCTTTGGGAATCCAGTGACTGAAAGAGGCATTTGTTGCAATAGAACTGACTTACACTGAACGGCAGATGTCCCATTAAAAAGCTACCCTTGTGACTGTTGCTTGAATTTCATTCATCTCTGTTCTCTTTCCATTCACAAATAAACTGTGTTGTTTCTTCCTACATGCCTTCTCCTTTTCCTCCCCCCACCCTACTCCCACCTCCCCAAGTAGAAAGCCCTGGTGCTAGGGATTCTGATAATAATCCTGAGCTGACACAAAGTGTAAATAAGGACCTTTTGCAGTATGGATGCCTTCCACTTGGCCAGATGGACATCTGTTCTTGAAGTATAAATACTTGCCAAATCTTAAGGTGCTTCAGTGAAGTGTGTATGTGGACACTGGGAGGTGAAGGTGGAAAGAAAAAATAATTGGGCCTAGATCAAATTTCCTCTTCTGAGATTTTAACTGGCTAGTGTGGTGGTTTGGGTTTGTAAATAGAATGGTTAATGTAGTCCTTTTGACTGATATTGACAGTATGAAATGTAAAATAGATTTCAATTTGGGATGGAGATTGGTGTAATTCTTAATTCCATATCTCGTGTCTGGTCAGACAAAGGAGCATTTAGTTCTAGTTTTAGTAAAACTAAAGTCATGTAATTTAATTCTGGCATAGGCTGAGAATAGAGAATACTGATGGCAGAGTGTTACTTTGCACTTTAAACAGGAACACGTGATTCTATTATTAGATGTTAACACATTACAGTAATAAGGAAATCAAGGCCCTATAAGGCACCAGTGAGCATTCAAACAAGGAAGCCGTCTGGTTAGTGTGAAACAAATGTATCATGAATTGGAAATGAGTATGTGGACTAAATGTCTCTGTGCTAAGAAAAGTGTACATTTTATTTTTGTCTTTTAGGAGAAGCCAAAAATCTTCCTACTTATCCGGGGCCAAACAAGATGAGAGATTGCTACTGTACTGTAAACCTGGACCAGGAAGAGGTTTTCAGGACCAAAATAGTGGAGAAATCACTATGGTAACAAGTCCTCTTGCTTTATATAATACCAATCAGTTATTTTGTTTTCTTTCTTAAAGAAAAAAGTTCTGACCATGTTGGTCTTTGCCCTGCTTTTTCACTCAGCTGGATGGGGGTAGGGGGATGGGGCTGGGGAATAGGATGGAGAGATGGAATGCGTACCTGGTTTTTTACATGAATTCTAAAGCTTGGCCATCATAACAAATACACCCAAGTCCCCTCAGTGGCTAGTGGCCTAGCTTACACTTAACAACTTTGTATATATTTATAATTATTAGCTTTATATTTATGCTATATTTTAAAAACATATTTATTTCCCCCATTTGTCCTTTTGAGTGGGAATTGTTTCATTGTGTTTGTATCTCCTGGTACCTGGAACATAGTAGGAACTTAATAAGTATTTGTTGATTGATTCATGAAGCAGCCATAATATACTGGGCTCTAAATAATGATAATGATAAAGGACATATATAAAGAACTTGACCATAGAACATTTCTCTATATTTTTCTCCTACATAGAATAAATTTGACAGCTTATTAATCTATATTGAACATGAACTTTTCAAACGGATAACAGTTTTAAAGCGGGGAAAATTTTTGTCCTGTGAAAGAATTGTTTTCCTTTAACTTTCTTCAGTGTTTGAAAAGAACACCAAATTTAAGATTGGGCAGTTTAGACCTGGAAGAAGGTGTAGAGGCCTTCTAGTTAAACTCTTTATTTTATAGATAAAGAAAATGAAATCTAGAGAGTTTAGGTGACTTGCCCAAAGTCAAATTGATAGCAAGAACTGATGTCCAAACTCAGGTTTCTGGACTAAAAATCACTTTCTTCCCAAATACTCTGTATCAATGTGGTGTTCTGGAATTCCAAGGTTAAGTCCTGATATTCTGACTCTGACTAGTTCTTTAATGTTAGGCAGATCATTCAGCCTAGAATAAGAAAACTTAGGAACTTTTTTTGTATTTTTAAGCATTCTAGACACAAGTTATGATTAGAACTGCTTTTCTAGATAAGCCATCAGAATGACTGAGTGGCTGCATATGGGACCTGAAGAAAGTCAGCAGTCTATTTTGGGGGAAAGAAGAATTCAGAAGGAAAGACCAGAAATAAATCAGACTGGAGGTTGAGGAGTTAGCTGTGTAATCTAGAAACCCTGAGCCCTGAGGTGACATGGAAGTAGGAGATGAAGGAGTGTTCAGGACTGGAAGCAGACACACACATACAGACACACACAGACACACACACACACACACAGACACACACACACACAGAGTGGAATTAAGAATGACCACTTTTAGAATGGCACGTCAGCCTTTCCATTTACAAGCCCAAACCGTGTATAACCTTCAGCTGCTCAGAATACTGAGAGTACTGTCAGTGAAGAGGCCAGAAGAAGAAATCTGATCTGTCCCCTCCCCTCCCCTCCCCTTTTCCTTAACTGTTAACTCCCAGCCTCCCCATACGAGATTCATTGAAGCACCTGAACATTTGGCAGATGCTTACCCTTCAGGAAGAAACTGCTCCAGCTGGCCCAATGGAAAGTGCCAACACTACAAACAAGGCCTCCTTATTTATATTTGGATGCGTTAGTATCTGACAAGGTAGTAGACAGAGAACAGTTCAAAGAGTGGGGAATAATAAGGTAGAAAGTATTTTCTTTTATTTCTAAACTTATTTTTCAACGAACAAGTATTTATTTTCTCTCCCTTTCTCCTTTCTATCCCCCTCCCCAATGAGAAAGAAAAGAAAAACAAAAACCTTGTAACAAATATGCCTGGTCAGGCAAACAAATTCCCATATTTGTCCTATCAAAAATGCGTTTCACTTTGTTTATTTTATTCATTATTTTTCAGATAGGGGGCAGGCAGCATTTTTCCTCATGAGTCCTCTGGATTCATGGTTGATCTTTAGGTTGATTAGAATTTTTAAGTCTTTCAAAACTGTTTATTTTAATAATGTTGTTACATTATGCATTTTCCTCCTGGTTCTGCTTCCTGCACTCTGTATCAGTTCATACAAGCCTTGCCAGGTTTCTCTGAAACCATCTACTCCATCATTTCTTATAGCACAATAGTATTCCATTACATTCATAAACCATAGTTTGGAAGCCATTTTATTTTAAAGAAGGTTAGAAGGGGGCACTGAGATCTGTAATCTTCATTCAACCATTAGTCTTGAGAGATGTTTTCAATGAAGCCATTCAGAGAGCATAGAAGAGCTTCATTGTTGATTAGTAGGATCCTAGAATTTAAGAGTAGGAAGAAATGTTAGAGGCCACCTAGTTTAACCCCTTTATTTTGCAGAGAAGGAAACTGAGTCATGGAGAAGTGAAGTCATTTGCCAAAGATCACATAAATATTAAATAGCAAAGACAGGACATGAGTCCAGGATCTCTGCCTCTGAATCTTTCCACCATGCTGTAGGATACCTAATCCTGATTCAAGCTTCAGGTTTAGAAATGTTTGGTGTGTTTTCACCAAAACAGCTATTTTAAATTTGCAATTTAGCAAATGAGTTGTATTCTTGCACATTGAGACTTGTGAGTGGGAAAAATAGCAAGTTCTGATGATTTACTATATATAATTTATAGAAAACTGTTAAAGATCTCCTGCTCCCGAGAGCGAACAGCAGAAGCATGTTTTCCTCTACTCCATATGTCTCTTTGCTGCTAATAGCTCTTCTTAATATGCTTTAATGCAGCCCTTTCTGTAGACAGGAAGATTTATTGATTGCTGTCATGTGTATCATTTAAAAGTATGTCCTAGAATCTTTACAAAAAGGCATTTACTTGCTGAAACTCACTAAGAAAAGCCCAAATTGGAAATAGGGTGCCACTTACATATCAGAACCTTAAAAACAACAGAAAAAAAGCCAAACCCAACAACCTTGTGTTGATTATAAATGTGATAGTTCTTGAAGGCATGTGCCTGGGGTTCTGGACCAAGCTGTGAGCAGGAAATTGGCACTTTATCACTCTCTCAGAGGTGTTTTTTCATAGTTTTACTTCCAGGAAAATATTTTTAAAAACACTGTTAATAGGAGACATACCCAGTACTGTAGGTTGGACTTCTTTTATTTTATTTTAGTATTGAAGAAGGCTCTGAACAAAACCTATTAGCGACTGCGGCACTGTTACTTTTCTTCATTTCATCTATTTATTTTATGACACTAGCATGTATGTTCCTAGAGAAGGCAAAATCAGAATCAGAACAGAACATGTTCAAACCTCACCTCTTTGGAACTTGGCTATCTGGCAAACTTAGCTTTCTGTAAAAGAACTGAGAACCTAGAAAGAAGTAAAAATGAAGTGAGGTGGCAGAGGCTAAGCCACCAAGGTAGAAAACTGCCCCCCGCCATTATTCAAACACATCCCAGGCTTCACTTAAAGCCTGTATACAGTTACTTTACACATAGTACTAAAAGAAGCTGGGCTTTTTGGTTTTCAAGGCCGAAGTGTATTAGATGCAATAAATTAGAAGAGGGGTTGGTCTTGGATGTCTCACTGATAACAATAAGGAATGGTAATGGTCTGATAATAATATAGGAGGAAACAGGAAAATGATTAATTTTGAATCATGCTAAGAAAGTAAAGAAATGGGGCAGGTAGGTGGCTCAGTAAATAGAGCACTGGTCCTGGAGTCAGAAGGATGTGTGTTCAAATCTGGCCTCAGACACTTGACACACTTACTAGTTATGTGACCTTGGGCAAGTCACCTAACCCCAATTGCCTTGCCTTACCCCCTCCAAAAAAAATAAAGGAAAAAAGAAGAAAATGAAGAAAACAGTCATATCTTTTGTCTCAGAAACTTCACTGCTGGGCATTAACTTCAAGGTCAGTAATAAAAAAAGAAAGTATACACATATGCACATATAAATATATATATACACACGTATGTGAATACATACACATATGGCTTTCTTATATATATATATATACATGTACATATATATGGCCTTTTATATATGTGTATGTATATGTGTGTATATACACACATACATGCATTTATCTCTTTTTTTTTATCATTGACCTTCTTGAGGTTGACGCCTAGTAGTGAGGTCTCAGACAAAAGGTATGGATTTTTTTCATTTTCTTTTCTTTTTTTTTTTTTTATAAGCAATTGGGGTTAAGTAACTTGCCCAAGGTTACACGGCTAGGTTTTTGTTTGTGTGGATTAAGTGTCGGAGGCCGGCTCCGAACTCAGGTCCTTCTGATTCCAGGGCCGGTGCTCTATTCACTGCGCCACCTAGCCGCCCCTTTTTTCATTTTCTTAGCACGCACACACACACACCCCAAAATATTCATAGCAGTCCTTTTTGTAGTAGGAAAGAACTGGAGGAGGCAGCATAGTCTTATGGAGAGATGACCTCAGAGCCATCTGGGTTTAAGTCTTGCTTCTAAGGCATGTAACCCTGGGGAATTCATTTAACGTATCAGTGCTCTAGGCAGCTAAGTGTCACAGTGGATAGATGGAAGAGCTTGGAGTCAGGAAGACCTGAATTCAGAAACTTATTAGCTGTGTGACCCTGGTCACAGGAGTCAAGAGACACTTTACTGCTCTGTGCCTCAGTTTCCCCATCTGTAAAATGGGGATAATAGCACTTAACTCACAGGGTTGTTGGAGAATCAAATGAATTAACATATGTAAAGTTCTTTGCAGATTGTAAAGTGCCTCGTAAGTGTTAGTTGTTTTGTTATTGTTGTAGTAATCTGAGCAGTCTAAGATTGTAGGTTGCAGAGAAGGCATCTTTTATTGCCTTGAGGCCCAGCTCTCTAATCACTATAGGATGTTGCCGTGATCCTATGAACTCTTAAAAATAGTAATAATTTTGGATGGAACTTTTTTTCTGAAATGGCATTCTATGCTGGATTGACTGAAGAGGATATAACTTAGTGGAAGAGGAAAAAATGAAGTAATCCAGATGTGAGATGATGAGCTTCTGGTCTAAGGTGATAGAAGTATCAGAGGGAGGCAAGAGATGGATAGGAGACATCAGGAAGGAAAAATCAAGAGGCCTAGTAGTCTACAAATTGAATAATCAGCCCCTGAATAAATAGAGTTGACTTAACCACAATTTTTAACCTTGGTTTCCAAGGAAGATGCTACTGATAGTGTTTCTTTTCAGTTAGTTTTTTTGAGTAGTAATAGTTTTCAGTTACAGCATTTAAATGTTTCTGCCCAACCTCTTAAATATCTCCAGCTGCAAATACTACTTGGCTTTGGAGACTGAGGATATACTGAATAGTCTGTGTAAGAAAGTCACTATTGATTTTAAAAAAAAGAGGATTTGAATCTGTATCTTGTACCTCTAAAGTATCAAGCTATTTTTTGTTTTCTTTAAGCTTTGAGATGCCTCTTCCAGCAGGCCAATACTAGTCAAATCAGATGATACTTGCCAGTCTTCCTTGTGAAGTACAAAGGGTGGAGTCCAGAACATCTGGCAACAATCCATTTCTCTTTTGCCTCTGGGAAGGAAAAGTCTTTCACTGCAGCTAGGTTAGCTGTAGCCCAATAGTCTGAGTAAATGTGAAGTCATGAGTTGTGTGTGACAGGAGAGAATATTTTCTCCATTTTCTTAAAGAGGTTTTTCCACACGCTCGGTGTTGCTTGTGACTACCATAGTTTAAAAGAGAAGACTGTTGTGGGGGGGATGGGGAAGTAGAAGTGGCAATGATGAGGGGAGGGGATTTTAAAACAACAACAGAGCCTTAACAGATGCTGGGTGAATATGTTATATTTAGGACAAAGGTTTTCTCTTTTGTAATGGTCTGAATAAAATGATTAAGAGCTAGAATTTTTATTTTATGAACATTCCCCACTCTCACCCCATGTCAAAAGTGACTGTTTTTGTCCATTTTCAGGTTTTCCCAGCATACAAATGCCAACTCTGTAGATCGGTCTTTGTATTTCTTCTCAAGATGTTGACAGGCATGAATTTTGGGGCTGAGGAAGGAATTACCTCTCTCCTTTTTATTATACAGTGATACAGTACTGGGCCTTCCCTAAGGCAGGACACTCTCTAGTTTCTGAGAAAGTATTATTTATTTTCCCTGTCAGTGTCTTTTTTGAGAAGAGAAATAAGCAAGTATCTTTATGACAAGAGGAGTAATTGGGTTAATATACTAAACAATTTTAAATGATTATTAAAGATGAAATAATTTTCAACATAATTCTAGAGGACTTATGATGAAACATGCTTCTCATCTTCAGACAGAGATGATCTACTCAGAGTACAAATTACATTATATTTTTGTTTTTAGACATGGCCAAAAGAAGAATTTATTTTGCTTGACTATATATGTTTGTAATGGACTTTGTTTTGCTTGTTTTCTTATTAGGGATGAAGAGGGAGGGGGAAGTGAGAGGGAAAGAATATAGCCCTGAAAGTAAAATAAAATAAAAAATTTTAAAAAGGATGTGATTATTACCTCACTGTAAGAATGGTGATCCAAGAAATGTGATATTTTATAATTACTATTAATAACAAAAGCAATACTTCTAACTCTCACTTTTATAGATAAGGAAACTGAAACCTAGAGAATTCAAAGCACTTGATCAAACTAGAACTTTAATGGGGGGAGGTCCCCTGACTCCAAATCCAATGTTCTTCCCTCTGTACCATTTTCCCTCTCTTCCTATAGATGAATATATACCTGTAAATATGGCTCTACTGAAAGACATATTTTCATCTTTATGGCAGTTATCCTGTTTTCCCTCCTTTCTCCTCCTTTCTCCAATAGTCCTAGTAGTTGGACTCAGGAAGGTGGTCAGCAGTACGAGAAGGAACTAGTACTACTTGTTGATGCCAAAAGATCACAGGTTCTTATATAGAGCTTAATGGAATATACGATTATTCTATCATCACCTACTCCTCAAGACAAAGTGGTAGGGGCTACCTTAACCCCCACCCACAGGTCTACACCTATTTGTCACTTCTTTTGCCTTTCTGGGCTTCCCTGGAAACCGTCTTAACCTGATTTCACTTGGATGAAATACTTCTTTTCTTTTCCTTTTTTTGGGGGTGGTGTGGGACTGTGGTTAGGGGTGTAGGATGTCAGTAGTGTGAGGGAACTGACCTGAACCAGCTAGCCTTTGGTTAAATTTTAGTATGAGCATTTTTACCTGGAGATCAACAAACACTGAAATCAGAGCTTGATTTATTGTTTTATTGATTGTCTAGTCTTGAGAAAGTGATGGAGAAAATAATACAAGTTAAATCTAAAAGTGTATCATGATCCATTTTTTATCCTTTGGAGAGCTGGTTGTTAAACATTTACCAGCACACCATTGGACACTCTCACTTTCCCTAGGCCTCCTTCTGTTGCCTCCAAAAGAATCACCCCAGACTACAAATATTGCAGTTCTTTGGAGAGAAGAGATCTAATCTGCAACTTTCCTAAATTAAGAATTTTAAATTTAAAACCGTATACTGTTGAGTTACGGCTATTTGTAGTCTTGGTAGTAAAGACTTAAAGTTTTATATCTTCCAGTTTAAGTGTGGCTTAAAAGGAGCCTTCAAAAATTTTATTTATTTTCTTTGGCATAACTTTAGCAGAGCACAGATTTGTTGGGCTGTAGTAATTCAGAATGCATTCTGAGAAATCTGGCTTGATGAAAACTTACTATATTTTATAGGAATAGATCTGGAAATCATTTTTAAAAGTCTTTAATTGATATCTTGTTCACTTATATTTCTTAATAATTTCCCTCCTGGGGAGTGATCCTTTACAAGAAAGAATTAAAAAAAAAAAAAGAAAAGAAAACCAGTCAGCAAAGCTAACTAATACTTCACCCAAGTTTAACATTATATGTAGGGTTCCACAGTCCTAGGAATGTACTTTCGCAAAGAAGGAGGGAAACATATTTTTCTATTTCTTCTTTGAGTTTGAGTTTAGTTATTGTAATTTCAGCCATTGCTATACTCCTTCCACTTATGTTGTGGCAGTCATTGTATATATTGTTTTCATGGGTTCTGCTTACTTTATTTTTCATCAGATCATGTAAGCCTTCCCATGCTTCTCTGAATTCATTATATTCATAATTTCTTATGGTGTAACAATGTTCTATTACAGCCATCTACTGCACTTTGTTCAGTCACTCTTCATTTGATGGGAATGTTTTTGTTACCAATTCTTTGCTACCATAAATATTTTGTTGTAGATAGCACTTGTTTTACTTTCATTGACCTCCTGGTGTATATGACCTACACTGTTATCTCGGGTCAATCAACCCATAGTGCATTAGTATTCATTAGCCTTTCCACAACCTCTCCAACATTGACTTTACATCAACTGAGGTATAACTGTTTCTGTTCCAGCCCCTTATTTTAACTCTGTGTTTCTCTCTTTGTTTCAAGTGTATTTCTTTTTTTTTTTTTAAAGCAATTGGGGTTAAGTAACTTGCTCAAGGTTACACGGCTAGTCATTTGATTTATGCGTGGGTGATCATTTTCTGAGGCCGGATCTGATCTCGGGTCATCCAAACTCCGAGGCCGGCGCTCTTACTCACTGCGCCACCTAGCCGCCCCTTTAGGGCAATTGGGGTTAAGTAACTTGCCCAAGGTTACAGGGCTAGGTTTTTTTGTTTGTGCGGATTAAGTGTCGGAGGCCGGCTCCGAACTCAGGTCCTTCTGATTCCAGGGCCGGCGCTCTATTCTCTGCGCCACCTAGCCACCCCTCAAGTGTATTTCTTGAAAAAAAAAATAAACCACACCATATTGGCACTCTGTACCCCTCTCCCCGCCACTAAAAAAATCCTTTAAAAAAATCCTCCAAGTGAAAGCAGAGGAACAGACCTGCAAAGAGACAGCTATCATCATTGCTGGACCGGAGCTTGCCTTGAGATCTCCAGTGCTGAGAGAAGAGTCCTTGGTTTTAGTCCACTGACCCGCCTGAGAGTTTGATTTTGGTATTTTATCCATCCACCGTGGGGTACTGTGTGTTTGTCTCTGGTACCACTCTGGTCCTCTCCTGAATGTTTCCATGTCTGGTTCAAATATGTCTGCCTTCTGGCATGTTCTTCCTTTAAGCAGGACACTGGAAAACACTTCCCTGAAAAAAGCACCTAGGAAACACCAGTTGCAAAAGACTTTTAGTGGGGAGTCAAACTGAGACCTGGGAAAGATCTTAGCTTAAAAAGACCAACATCTCCCACTGCATCCAGGGCCATCTCCAGTTGTCCAGATCAATATCCTACCACTGGAATAAAATGGCTCCAGAGGAGAGAGTGAGGATGGTGACTTTGCATGACCCTCCCTCACTTAAATCCAATTCACTTGCAAGTCATGACATCACATTCCTGATGTCACGGTCCTCTTCAAGAATGAAGGAAAAACAACAGCAACAACATTGACTATAACAATATTTAGCAGTTTTCTGAGGAAGAGGAGAAAAACCTCAAAGTTGTTATGATTTTCTTTTCTCTTATTAAATGTTTTGGAGCAGTGCATGAATGAATGAAAAAGCATTTATTAAATGCTTATGATGTGTCCAGCACTAGAGACACAAATACAAAAGCAGTGCCTGCCCTCAAGAGCTTTTATTCTCATAGAAAAGCCAACACATATTAGGGAGTCATGGCCAGAAAGGGGCACTTTGGCTAGGAAAGTTTCAGGTATGATGAATGTCACCCTATGCGAGCAGATTGACACACTGCATTCAGGAACAGTGATTCATGGTTCTAGAGCTAGGAGAATGGGGGGAAAAGATCTATAGGTACATGATGACAAGGCTATTGGTAGGGCTTAGGGAAGATGACCAGAGAGGAGAGATTGACGTGAAGTATGGGAGAGGAAGGCATCAATCAGAGCTATGGACCTCTGGGTAAAAGTTCTTCCAGGGTATGATCTTTGGCATAGGTGGCAAGGTCCTTCAGGTGATGAAACTTTAGCAGAGATAATTACAGAGTTCATGGCTATAGGGGAATGCTGTGTTTCACATGGTTTTGAAGTTGGCAATTCTTTTGAGAATTGTTTGTTCATATCCTTTGACCACTTATCTATTGAGAAATGGCTTTTTATTTTATATTATTGCTTAACTTGTTGAAAAGAAGCAATTGTATATATGATATGAAACTTTGTGTTTGTTCATACTGAAGGATAGTAATTCTTGGTTCAGAAAATGAATTTTCATACTGAAAACTAAAAAAAAAAGACTTATGAGGAAGACCATGGCTGTTTTAAGGAATTAATCATTGCCAGTAGTATCTGTTAGAGGTGAGGAGAAGATGGTGAAGGGGAAAGTTGGTAGGTTGAGAAGAGGGAATATAAGTATTAATGAAAATAGATCAAACTGTTGACCCATAAAAAAACACAGACTTTTAAATTATGAGCATGTCCATGTAACATTTACTCTCCTAACATTTACTCTTCCCCATAGTTACCTTAGCTAAAGATTTTTTTAATTTAGCCAGACCATAAGCCAGGATTTAATAAGCATTGAAATGTAGTAAGCCAATTTAAACAGGAGTGCAATCTTTCATATAGTTGCTACATTGGCATTTCTTTTGAGAATTGTTTGTTCATATCTTTTGACCACTTATCTTTTGGGAAATGGCTTTTCATTTTATATTATTGTTTGACTCTTCATCCATTTGATCTCTTCAGCTACTTTGGGCATTGGATTGTCTCTCTGGAATAATGTACTTTAATTATGTCCTGATCAGGAATGCATGAAAATGAATTTGTTCATGTGTTTTAAAAGCCAGTGGTGGTGCTGTCAGGTATCCAGGAGAGGAATCTGAAACCTTAACTTGTCAGCCCTGCTAGAGAACTCCAGAAAATTTCAGGTATTTTCCCAGTGGTGGCTTTCCCTACCACCACTTGCTCTGGGAGTGGAAGCTGATTATTTTGCTTCTATTGGATGCTGTTGTTACCACCCTGAAGCAAGAGACTTGTTACATACATAGCAGCCAGGAATAGGGGATCAGTGCCAAGAGAATTTGGAATAAGGATTCATCAACAAGGATGTTAAAGAACCCACTGCTCCCAGCCCAAGGATACATAATACTGTATCAATGAATCAGAGAGAGGAGAAAGGAAGCAAGCCATTGTAGACTACAGCCGGAATCCTAGATTTCTGAGGCCCTTTGGCCTGGAAGCCAAAACATTCTTTTCCATCATTTGAATTCATAAGGCTGGGAGTCTAGTTGTAAATGAGGAAGGGAGTAATGTTAGAAACTCTAAAATGGGAATAGAGGACATTAGGTTTTTGTTTTTGTTTTTCAGAAGGAATATATATTTGAGGCAAAGTAGCAGAGTGGACCCTAGATATTCAAGTAAAATTAAATGGAACAATTGATAACTTCAGTAAAGTAGCAGGATATAAATAACTCACAAAAATTTTAAGTTGTATGTTACTGATTCTTTCCAGCAGAAAGAGAGAAAAAAAGAAATTCCATTCAGAACAAATACAGAATAAAATAAAATACTTAGAGGTTGCCTCTCAAAACATACACAGGAATTATATGAATACCATAATTACATAATATTCTCCTTACAGAACTAAGACAAATCATTGAAGAGAGAATGAGTGTTTATGATTTGACTATGCTAGTATAATAAAAGGGACAACACCACCTAAATTAATTTTCTGATTTAGTTCCATGTCATTCAAATTACCTGTGGATTACTTTATAGAAGTAGGTAAAATAAAACAAAATTCTTCTGGAAAAACAAAAAAGTCAAGAATCTCAAGGAGCTGGTGCTACTTGACCTTTCAAATTGGACTACCAGGAACCAGGTGTGATAGAAGCAAAGCCATTCAGTTCTGTACTCCCTGGGGCCACACATCCTCATCTTTCATTTTCTGAGCAGACACCTCCCTTTGAGTCTCCCCTTGCTCCTATACCCCCAAGCATTTTTCACTTCCTGCTCTAAAAAGTATAATCACATCAATACCACCATTGTCTTTGGAAAAGGGCATGTCAGTGGACTGCCTTATTTTTCCACTCAAAATTTTTGTGACTCCCTAGACTAAAACTTCCTTCCCTGACCAACATTCCCCTATATGTGTTGTTCCTCCCATTACAGTGTAAGCTCCTTGAAAGCAGAGGCTGTTTTGATTTGAAATGTATATCCCTGGTGCATGGTACATAATAATGACTTAACAGATGCTTTTCATCTATTCACTGAATCATTGGTTCAAATATCTCTCATCTTGTAATAAGCTCCAAAGGGATACTTGACCTAAATATGAAAGGTCATATTGTAAACAAATTAGAGAAGAAGGAAGGGAGACACTTTTCAGTATAACAAATAGGAGCAGCATTTTTGACCAAACAAAGGCTAGTAGGGATCATAAAAAATAAAATGGATAATTGGAAAATAAGTTAACACAGACAAAATCAATGCTGTTAGAGTTATAAAAGAAACAACAGAGAAAAATCTTTGTGGAAAATTTCTCTCCTAGAGATCTGATATCCAAGATTCATATAAACATGTTAAGTGCAACAGTCATTTTCCAATAGATAAATGCTCAAAGGATATGAATAGGCAATTTTCAAAAGGAGAAAGGTAAGTTATAAACAGCTACGTAAAAATATGAGAGAAATGCAAATGAAACTGACTTTAGGGTTCCACCTCATACCCATCAGATTCCTACTTTCCTTTTTTTGTCATCTTTTTCAATTGTTGGAGGGGCTTTAGGACAGGCACATTAATTCAGTGTCAGTGGAGCTGTGAATTGAGACAACCATTTTATTTTTTAAAATAGCATTTTATTTTTTTTCCAATTACATGTAAAGACAATTTTTAACATTGATTTTTTATAAAATTTTGAGTTCCAGATTTCCCCCCTACTTTCTCTCTTCCCCCCTCTCTAAGATGGTAAGTAATTTGATATTGATTATATATGTGCAATCATGTAAAACCTATTTCCATATTAGACATGATACAATCATTTAAAAAAGTAATTTGGAACGATATTCAAAAAGTTACTAAACTGTCCATACTCTTTGACCCAGTGATAGCACTGTTAGGCACATACATCCAAAGAGATCAAAAACAGAGTGAAAGGGGCAGCTAGGTGGTGAAGTGAATAGAGCACCAGACCTTGAGTCAGGAGGACCTGAGTTCAAATATGGCCTCAGGCATTTGACATACTTATTAGCTGTGTGACCTTGGGCAAATCACTTACCCCCAATTATCTTGTGTTTCCCCCCTCCAAAAAGACACACACACACACACACACACACACACACACACACACACACACACACCAAAACAAAACAAAAAAAAAACAGAGGGAAAGGACTCATATGAACAAAAATATGTTTAACAATACTTTTTATTGAAACAAAGAATAGGACAGTTATATTACTGGACAAGTCATTTACACTTTGAGAATCTCAGGGTACTCACAGAGACATGAAATTGTGGAACAAATGTCGATATGCCTATGCCAATGAAAGTATAGGAAAGGAAAGAAGGGAAGAAGGAAAGAAGGGAAGAAGGAAGGGAGGAAGGGAAGAAGGAAAGAACAAAGGGAAGAGGGGAAGGAGGAAAGAGAGAAAGGAGAGAAGGAAGAAGGAAAGAAGGGAGGAAAGGAGGAAGAAAGAAGGAAGGAAGAAAGGAAGGGAGATAAGGGGAGGGAGGAAGGGAAGAAGAGAGGAAAAAAGAGAAAAACAGGAAGGAAGGGAAGAAAGAAAAAAGGAAAGGAAAGAAGGAAGGAAGAAGACACAGAGGGAGGAAGGAAGGGAAGGAAGAAGGAAGGAATGAAAGGAAGGAGAGAGCAAGAGAAAATAGATCACCAGACACATAGACTATATTTTACAATCAATACAATAGTTTGTCCCAGCAGATAGAGTGCTGGGCATGGCGTTAGGAAGACCTGAATTCAGATCTGGCCTTAGACATTTATTAAATGTGTGAGCCTGGATAAATTACTTAATATGTATTTGCTTTAGTTTCTTTAACTATAAAATGAGGATGGTAAAAGCACTCACTACCTTGCAGAATTAACCAATACTTGGAACATAGTAGGTACTATGTAATTTATTTATTTATTTATTTGGATGGGGGAAGGCAGGACAATTGGGGGTAAGTGACTTGCCCAAGGTTACAGGGCTAGTAAGTGTTAAGTGTATGATACCAGATTTGAACTCAGGTCCTCCTGACTCCAGGGCTAGTGCTCTATTCATGGTGCCATCTAGCTACCGTTATATAATTTCTTCTTACTTCCCTTTTCCATTTTCCCTCCCAGTAGTCTACTTATCTTTTATGATGGATGATTTATATTCCATTATCTGTTCTCTGGGACCACAATGGCCTTTCCTTTATATCACTCTGTGATGGTGTTTTATTTTTTTAATCTGTTTCTTTGTTAAGAAGCAATTTTATATAGACTGTACATGTGAAGTCATATAAAACACGTCCATATTAACCATGTTGTAAAAGAAAACACAGATTAAAAAAAACAATAAAAATAAAAAATAAAGTGTAAAAAGTATACTTCCATCTGAATTCAGACTCCATCAGTTTTTTCTCTGGAGGTGGATAGCATTTTTAATCCTAAGTTCTTTGGAACTGCCTTCAATCATTGCGTTGATGAGAAGAGTTAAACAACTCACAGTTTTTCATTGTGCAGTGTTGCTGTTACCATGTATGATGTTCTCCTGACTCTGCTCACTTCATTTTGCATCAGTTCATATAACTCTTACAGGATGAGACCATCCTGCTTGTCATTTCTTATAACAACAGTATTCCATCACAGTCATATATCACAACTTTTCCAGCCATTCCCTGGTTGATAGCCATCCCCTCAATTTCCAATTCTTTGCCACCACAAAAAAAAAGAACTGATATAAATATCTTTGTACATATAGGTCCTTTTTCTTTTCCTTTGATCTCTTTGAAATACAGGCCTATAGCAGTGTTGCTTGAGGGTACACACATTTTAAAACCCTTTGGGTATAGTTCCAAATTGTTCTCCAAAATGGTTGGATCAATTCCCAACTCTGCTAACAGTGCATAGTGACCCAATATTTCTACTAAATCCTAACTTCCTTCCTTGCTTCCTTGCTTCCCTGCTTCCTTCCTTCCTTTTTCCTTCCTTCCTTCCTTGATTCCTTCTTTCTTTCCTTCCTTCCTTCCTTGCTTCCTTCTTCCTTCCTTCCTTCCTTCCTTCTTTCTTTCCTTCCTTCCTTGCTTCCTTCTTTCCTTCCTTCCTTCCCTCCCTTCCTTTTTTTCGCATTAGTTCATATATTTTGTAGATTCTAAAAATAGAAGTGAGCTGTGCCCAAAACTGAACTGGAGGAAGACAGTAGACTAGATTTCCTTTGGGAAATTGTAGAGTTTTTTAATGACTCCAAGCTTCTTATTGAAAAAACACATGTTTGTGTGTGTATGTGTGTTTGTACATTCTCAACAGTTTCCATTCTGCCAGTGCATGAAAAAAATATATAATAAAATGTTATAAAAATGTGTGACTTGGGTGGCTAGGTGGTGTAGTGAATAGAGCACTGGCCCTGGAGTCAGGAGGACCTGAGTTCAAATGTGGCTTCAGACACCTGACACAATTACTAGCCGTGTGACTTTGGACAAATCACTTAACTCCAATTGCCCTCCAAAAAGCAAAAAAAAATGTGTAACTTATTAAGCATTCTGTGCATGATGATTTCTTAATCAGTACTCTTGTTATTGACAATATGAGCAGTTTTTATGACATAGACATACTCATTCTGGACAGGGAAAGAGAGAAAATATGGGAGAGAGAACAAAGAATCAAGTCATATAGTCTCTGAAACTTCAATTGCAATTGTAAATAGATAATTTGAAATGCCTGGATTAATTTAGCCTCTTATTCCCATCCCTCCATCCCTCCTTGCAATGAGATCCCTGCATTCCTTTTGCCTATTTCTTAGCTGCGTATTTTTTTTTTTTGACGCTCTTTTCCTTTCTCCTGTGGGTGTTTTGCAGCCAGTGGGTTTTTGAACAAAGTAGGTGATAGAAACTTTGTAAAAAGCAAGAGGTCTCCCTCTGCTCCTCACCTTGCTTCCCTGAAAGGGTATTAGTACATTTGCTCAGAATTTAGGTTGATTAGATGAGATTAGATTGAGAGAACTATATCTTGGTTCCAGAATTGGCCTTCTTGGAATTGCTAGGCAGCTAACCCAAAACAGGATCCTAGGATGGTAGATTTAGGGAATTCCATTCTTCAAATTACTTGCAGTTGCCTCTAAAACTGGCTGGATTAACTCCGTAATGACAACCTTTCTTGGGCATCATAAAGTCATTTGTTTTCTTTGAAGCTTTTTATGCATCAGATTGGTGCAACATCTGATTGTTGTACTTTGAACGTGCTCACAAAGGTGCTTTGGTTGTCAAGCAGTGGTCTTAACTGTTGGAGATATAATGAACTGAAGAAGTACAGTCAAGCTTTTAAATTGTATGACAAGGCTTTTAATCCTTAAATTTCATTTAATTTTGGTGGGCGTGGAGATGGCAGAGAAATGAGAAGAATTAAAGGGCCTGCATTCTGTGAAATAGAGATGGCAGACAGGCATGCTGGGTTGTTGCCCCCTTCCCTTCTCTTTTCTTTCTTTCTTGGCTTCTTTCTTTCTTTCTTTCTTTCTTTCTTTCTTTCTTTCTTTCTTTCTTTCTTTCTTTCTTTCTTTCTTTCTTTCTTTCTTTCTATTATGTGACCATGGTCCCTTCTCTTTTCAATAGGTACCTGCCCAAGCTCCACTTAATGGTTGTATTTTGGGCCCTCTTCTCTGTGGAACTGAGGACTGTGTGGGGACTACTTCTCTGTGGAACAGCAACCATGAGGGGCTTCCCTTCCCACCTTGAATTTTTTCCTTTTTTCTAATTAAAGGGGTCATCTCTTGACACACTTATTTGTGTGTGTGTGTGTGTGTGTGTGTGTGTGTGTGTGTGTGTGTGCTTTTTGGAATGGGGGAAGGCATGGCAATTAGGGTTAAGTGACTTGCCCAAGGTCACATGGCTAGTAAGTGTTAAGTGTCTGAGGCCAGATTTGAATTCAGGTCCTGCTCTATTTGCTGCACTACCTAGCTGCGCCTTTGACTCACTTCTTAAAGAGATCTATTCAGTGAATGGGCGTTACCTCACTCTAAGCGAGCACTTGAAAAGGCCTTAGCCTAAAAGGGCCAGGGTTTCCCATTGCATCCTGGGTCATCTCCAGTCATCCTGATGAGTATCTGACCACTGGACCCAAATTAGCTCTAGAGGAGAAAGTGAGGCTGGTGACCTTGCACAGCCCTCCTCACTCAAATCCAAGTGATCTGCAAGTCAAGTCATCATTTCCTTGATGCCATGGTCCTCTTCGAAAACGAAGGACAAACACAACACCAGCTACCACATCCTGGGAAATCAGTCTATTGGGTCTTCCTCTAATAGTAATTATACAAAATGCTTCATGCTTGCAGCAGGCCTTGCCTTTCTATCAGACTTTGTCTCTGTGCTTGATCTCTTTCTGCTTTCCTGCCTGCCTGCCTGCCTGCCTTTGATCCATGGCTTATCTTGAAACTTCTGGCTCTTGTCTGATTGCCTGCTATTGACATATGGCTCAGTCCAGTACTTTTTACTTCTTGAGTTGAAGCTGTCTTCCTGACACATACCGCTATTCTAGTACTGTCACTGTCCTTGGTTCTTTCAATCCTTGTTTACAGCCCTACCTGGTTTATGGGGAACTACCATCATCAGTGGTAACATAACAGAAAGATTAAGAATTGATAGTGGAAATTCTTTAAGTATCTGGAAATCTGTGTTAAGAGTAATGGTATTAATCAAGCATAACCAGTAGTTCTTAAGTCTTGTGTCTTCTGTCACTTTGACCAAGAGGTGGGTGTGCTTCAGAAAGATGAAACCAAGGGAACTGGAGTATTGATCTCAAGCCATTCCTTTTGTTAAGGCTTGCACATTTTTGGTCTTCAGAATTCACAGGCACATTTATTAGCATTTGAAAAAAATAGAAAATGAGCCCTATACATTCCATCCTGCCTCCTTGTCACTTAGGATAGGCACAGAGCACCAGACTCAGAATCTCATTGGTATTGGTGTCTCTTGGGTGAGGAAACTCACTCTATCAATGCAGATTGTTTTTTTCTTCAATTGACAATTTTAGAGAATTGTCTAGAAAGCTTGATCTTAAGTCATTTAATATTTCTGACCTCAGAAAATTTGAGAGACTTGCCCAGGTCACAAACCAACATATGTTAGAGGGGATATTTGAGCTCAGGTCCCTCTGGCTTCTAGGGTGGCTCTCTATCCATCACCATTCTGCTTCTCAACTTGCATATAGTCATCAACATTTTTAGGATACTAACATATCAGTTATAATTATTTGGATATAGTGAGGTAGATTGAGGTAGTCTGTTGGGAAGTTCAATCATTACTTCTTGAGAATAAATCTTGTAAGAGTTTAGAAGGTAGATATGGACTTTAATTTTTCTTCTGTATTTTTGGAGATAGATTCCATTTCTTCCCTCTAGCAGCTCTGGACTTGGAGTCAAGAAGACTTGAATTCAAATTTCATCTTCGATGCTTACTGGCAGTGTGACCCTGAGCAAGTCACTTAGCCTGTGTCTGCCTCAGCTCCCTCAATTGTAGAATGGGGATAATAAAAGCAGTACCTTACAGGGTTGTTGTGATGATTATATGAGGTAAAATTTGTAAAGCACATTGCAAACCTTAGAGCACTATGTAAATGCCAGCTGCTTTTATTATTATTGTTCTCAAGTCCACAAAAGCAAATATGTCATTTAATATTTGATGTTTGGATAAAGGGTGTCTTTGTAGCAGTTTAGTATCCAATCCTGTTCTTTGTTAAAGAAAAAGAATAGCAGGATTCCCCGCCCCCCCCATCCCCATATCCTATCCCATTCAGAATTGTTCTGTAGGGTAATTCAGGCAAGGGGTTTCAGGGTTAAATTTTAATACCTGAAAGCAGAAGTTCTTTCTACATGCAAAATCACAATGGAAGCCTAGAAAATGCTCTTTAGTGATGAACCCAAGCAAAGTAAAAAGTGCACAGCAGAAAAGAAAATAAAACTCATAAGAAAGCAAAGAAACAATGGCCAATTCCCAACACAATAAGTATTATTCATCACTTAGTCTTTCTTGAAATGAAAATGTATTGTTACATATTTTAAATCCTCTCTTAGGTTCTGCTATGCATATGATGTGCTTTTTTCTTTCTTCCTAACTTTGTATTTAAATTCCAATATTTAAGTTTATGATATGCTTTTGTTTCTTTTCTCTATTTTGTATTTGTGTTCTGGTGTTTGGGTCAAAAATATAATTTTGAAAAAAAAAAAGAAAATTGTATTTATATTGATAGTACGAGACGACAGTGTTTCAAAGGGAAAGTACACAAAAAAAAAGTTAGTCATGACTTGAGGCATGAGGAAAGGCCTAAAAATTCAAAGTGGTTCTCTCCTACCCCCATCTGTAAACAACCAGATGATAGATGGGTTGTTGTAGTGTTCAGCCTTATGTGACCTCAATTTATTTTGCTGTTAGAACAGCTAATAAAATACATCCCTAGCTGACACTGATATTTTCTTCCCTTCTCTTCGAGGTCCTTAGACAAACTCAAGACTCTCAGGCTGGTCTTCTAACTCAAATGGCTTAGAACTGCAATCTCACCCTTGATGCCTACTATTTCTGGGACCTTTGACAAGTCACCTAATGTCTTTAGGATACAGTTTCCTTCTCTACAAAAATTAGTTGTTGGATTAGATGGCCTCTAAGGTCCATTCAGTCCAGTTCAGATTTTTGATCCCAAATCACTTAATTCTCTGAGCCTTAGTTTCTCCAGTTGTAAATTTAGGAAGTTGTAAGAGTTGATCTTTTAAATTTCCTTCTAACATTAATCAAACAAAAGGACTTCCTTTATATTGCTTTATATTTTACTCACTGAGGACATTACTCTAATAAATGCTCTAGGCAAGCCCTGTGGATTGGAGACTGGCCTTGGAATCTGGAAGACCTGAATTTAAATACTAGCTCAGACACTTACTAGCTATTTGATTCTGGGCAAGTCACTTTCACTTAACCTCTTTTTGTCTCAGTTATCTCATCTATAAAATAGGGGTACTAATAACACCTACTTCAAAGGTTGTTGTGCAGATAAAATGAAATAACACATGTAAAACACTCTGCAAACCTTGAATAACTATATAAATGTACATATTGTCTGGCTTTTATTTTCCAGTTTGGTCTTAAGAACATTTTATTGTTCGAGCATGGAATTTTTCATCATAGATCAGCTGCCTTTCTCAGACATATATTCAACCTATTTTTTTTCTTTTGTGGGGAGGACTTCCAACTCATGCCAGGACATGAACTTAGGCCTTCAGTTTGCCTTATGGAGATGGGTCCAGTACTTCTAAATGTTTTAGACCAGTCAGAGGATGTGGAATTCTCTGTGGCATGTTAATAGTGCTTACTTTCAAGAAGAAAGTAAGAGAGTTAAAAAAAATAAAACAAAACAACTCAGCACCCTCAGTCACTCACTCACAAAGAGGCTTGGTTTGGGTTCATTACTATGCATCATGCAGTGTGTGTTCTCTCTCTAACATGTTAGTGCCAAGTCCTCAAGCCTGCTTTTGCAACCCCTTCTAAACACTGCCCACCCCTGTCCCACTCCAAATGTTGGGAAATAAGCACAGGATTTTGCAACCTAGCATAGAATTGGGGAAAACAAAGCAAAAATCCAGAATTCATGATTTAATTACTAAAATGGAACTTTCCTTTATAAAATTATTGACAAGTGTTTTGTGTCTTCAAATTATGGGCAGTTTTAATATCACAGCAATCAATATTTGGTATGGGCAAGTGCCAACTTTGAACAAGCTGGAGGAAAAAGAAATGATTTCTCTCTTTTTCTTTGACAGATCTAAATCTTAATTTCTCATATAGAACCCTGAGAGATCTAAGCTCATTCTGGAGCAGTTCCGCTCCCTATGTATTCTTGGTGCTGATAAGGAGTATAGGTGTTTGTTATCTCAGCGTGGAACTTTTTGGATTGAAGTTAACTTAATTTTGTGAAACTTCAGTTGAACCAGTAATTATCGAGGGAGGGCAGAGTAGGGGTGAGGAGAAAGACCTTGTCACTCTTTCATGTTCTCTATAGCTAGATGCTATTGGCACACATTCATTTCCTCATGTCAGATAGCAGTATTTGAGGCAGGCCAATTCAGAGGCATTTTTTTTAATTTGGAAAAGAGATTCTGGAGCCCTAAGGCTGAGAGTGTGAAGCATTTGTGCTTGAGATAGTAATCATGTCATTTTGACTGCTGTTTGACCTCTTGATTCTCAGGTCTGGGTTTGAGACAAAGCAAGTTCTGTTAGAAGAATACCCCAAGGTTAAGCTGGTCATTTAAAGGGAAGCTCATAGTGGTTGTGTGACTCCTTTGATTCCATTAGAAAGAAGATATTGTTTTGTACAGCCAACTTTGGGGGGATGGGGGTTAGGGAACTATAGACAGAGTTCATATTAATACTAATCTGAGAGGCTTGGTTCTTCAATAAAGAATATGTTTTAAATCCATCATATTCTTCTTAATTTTAAGTTAAAAGATCAGTGCAATTCCCTAGTAGATGGATGAAAAATATTTTATAGAGAATCTAACCAGAATCACTCAGAATGTGAAGTTGTATGTATGCATGAGATTTTTGAAAAAAAAAATACCAAGCATCAAATGATAAAGAGAGAAAGAATGTTTAAAGTTCTTTCTATCTCTGAGATGCAGCACCTTTGGTTTCTGCTGAGTTTTGCCCAATTATGGATCAAAGCTAAAGACAGAATACAAGTACATGACCCTGCATCCTGCAGCATCCATTCCTCTGATGCCATATTTCAGCTTTAACTATTCTCCCTGGTGACAGTTTGTTTCTTTCTCTAATTGTAGACACTGCCTGTGGGTTTTGAAGGATGTGAAAGAGTCTGTCTTTCAGGATAAGAACAGAAAGTTGAGATTGATTCAAGTCATTATGTTGAGAATTGTAGTTCTATTTCTTTCTAAGGGGTTCATGGAGAAATTCAAGATATCCTAAGTAAACTCTGTTATGAAGAGATTGTCTTTAGTGTCATTCTACAACAAGATTTTATGTTTACGGTGGGAGAGAAATGGATGAGGTGTGATGAATTGGAAGATGGTGCTTGTGGATAAAGATGGCTAACATTACCAGATGGATATCTCTTACTTTATAGGGAAAAAAATGAATTTAATAGTCTTTAGTAAGTTTTGGAAAGAAAGTTAGGTGCATGTGAATAAAGATGGCCAGCATGGCCTCAAATTATAGAGAGAAAAAGTAAATTTAATACTTTTTAGGAAATTATAGTAACTTTTGGAAAAGTCATTTGGATAACAGTTCATCCATAGGCATTTATTAAGTACTTTCTATGTATTAAGCATTGTGCTGGGTCCTAGGGATACAAAAATGAAACCTCAAGAAACTTATATTCTATGACAGAGAAAAATCACCTACCAACTCTCATGTGTATAAATAAATAAATTCAAAATAAATACAACTTAGCAAATATAATAATTTAAATATAATTAAAATAAAATATAATGAATTCAAATAAATACAATTCAAATAAATTCAAAGTAAATACAATTCAAACAAATATAATAAATTCAAATATGTAAAAATGAAATGAAATAAAAATATAATAAATTCAAATAAATTATTTGAGTAAAGTAGACACAACTCAAATAATACATTTAAATAGATATAATAAATTCAAATAAATTAATACAATGCAAATTAATGAATGGAAAGTAAATGCAAGTTCATTTTTTGGGAGGGGGAAGCCTCTGAAATGGAGAAAGACCTCATGTAAGAGAAAGCATTTGAACTGAGCTTTAAAGGAGATAGAATTCTAAGAAGCCCTTGTGGTATGGGACCGAATCCCATTGAGGGGTGACAGAGAGCCTGAACAGAGGCACTGAGAGGGAACATGGAATGGGGTGGATGAAAAACAGTGAGAAGTCTAGCTCGGTTGTGACGTGGAGTGTGTGGCACAACCACTGTAACATTTCTTCTTTAGTACAACTGCTTGTTAGACAAGCTCTGAAGGAGCTTTCCGATCTCCATAAGCCAGCCCTCTGAAGGGAAAAGCATCACAGCCTGCATGGAAAACGCAATAAAAAGGACACAGATACTTCTGCAGTGAGTTATGTGATGTAAGTCTCATTTTAATACCAGTATTACAAGAAATGATAAAAAAATTCTGATTATGTTGTAATCAGGAATTGTGCTGTCTGTTTTCTAATCCATGATTACTTGGTGAGTCTTTGCCTGTGTTTGATTCTGTATAGATATCCAAGAGTCTGATCTTTTGGAAAGCAAAATCTTGTTCTGACGCTTTAGTAAGAGGTTTATTTGACTAGACGAGTATGTGTTTAAAGTTCAGTATCTGTCTAGGATAGCAAAGAAGGCTATGGCTTAAAGCAATGTCTTTTTTTTTTTAGTGTTACTGATGATTTTCTTAGCATTGCTGTCATTTCTGGATTACCCTCCCTTCCTACACCCTAGTATAATCTTCTCTTTTAAGTATGGTTAAGCAAAACATAGGATCATGGACTTATAATGATAATAATGAACTGTATTAAGTGCTTTACAAGTATTATCTCATTTGAGTTCCTCACAACAAGCCTGGGAGGTAAGCGCCATTATTATTCCCATCTTATAGGTGAGGAAATTGAGGCAGACAGGTTAAGTGACTTGCCCAGGATCACTCAACTAGTAAGTGTCTGAGGCTGCATTTGAATGCAGGTCTTCCTTGACTACAGGTCCCATGCTTTATCCATTGTGCCACCTAGAATTTAAAGGGACTATAGAGACCAGGAAGTCCAAGCCCCTTCTTCTATAGATGAAGAAACTAAGGTCTGCACACTCTTGCATAGGCTATACCTCATTCTACACCTGTGATCCACTGCTTCTCTGTTGAAGTACCATTAACTCCATTTGTTTGTAGTTTGATATGTCTTGTCATGAGCACTGGGGCAAGACATTTGTGCACCTTAGGCAAGATTTGACAACTTGTGCAGTCAGTTAATACATACTTTGAGCCTTTGCCATAATATGGCATCAGAAAATAAATAAATACATGTCACAGAGAGTAGACTTTTCTGGCCTCAAAATATGTGTAGTTATAAAAAGTAGTAATAAATGTTCCTAATTGCACCCTGCATAACCAACATTTGCCTCCTCTAATTCCGTATCTGTCCATGACTATTTTGGGGACCCCATTAACAGAAGATTCCTGCATGCAGCCCACTTTCACTCAGTATTTTGTGACACTTTTGTCACCTGTGGTGTATTCTGCCATATCAAAGGAAGACTTCCTGCCTACACTTTGCTTTTCTTATTCAAAGCAATGATATATTGGAGTTTTTGTGTGTTCCTTGCTTGGTGCCCTTTTTTCCCTCTCACCAGAGTTCTTTCATATTAGTCCTGAGCGTTTCATCTTTTTCCTTCCCCTTCTTCAATGGGTGTTGTATTGAATTGAATGGAAACCCGTGCTTGACTGAAAAAACATGTCACCATGGGAGATAAGGCAGGCATCTACAGGGAACCAGTTCATTTCCTTTGGAGATGACCTTGGAAGGTTAGCTTTTCAGAAGTTATTTTCAAGGACACACCAGAACAGGGATCTACATTTTTTTTACTTAAAAAATAACACCCCCTTCTCGCTGTTTCACCCCATGAATACTGAATATTTGTTGTTTCTTACTGTGTAAAGAAGTGGTGCTTTAAGTAACCATGATTTTGTTAGTGTGGATAGTCCCTCAGTGGCCTGAGTTATTAGTTTTTCTGTCATGGACCCTATTAACAGTCTGGTGAAACCAATGGATTTCTCAGAATAATGTTTTGTTTTGTTTTTTTGTCTTTTCAGAGAGGGGAAGACAGGGCAGTTGGGGTTAAGTAATTTTCCCAAGGTCATATGGCTAGTGTGTCAAGTGTCTGAGGCTGGATTTGAACTCAGGTCCTCCTGACTCAAGGGCCAGTGCTCTATTCATTGTGCCACCTAGATGCCCCAGAATAATGGTTTAAATGCATGAAATTAAATACATAGGAATTAAATACAGAGGAAACTAATTGAAATACGGTTATAAAAATAGATATATTTTTTAAAATTTGTGGACCAGGTTAATGACTCCTGGTTTATGGGTGTAATTTATAATCCACTTCTATAACTTAATGGTTGATCTTTGTGAGTTCCTCTGGCCAAAGCAACAACAGTAGAAGCAGCAGCAGCAGCAACCATAACACATTATTCTCTAGCCAACCTGGAGAAAACCTCTCTGAACTTAGCTTGGTTGATCCTCAAATGATGGACAAACAGTTCATTTTTGGGCTCATACTTGAACCATTTCTGTCTTGATAAGCCCTACCAAAGCTTGTGCTCCATTGGAATAACCTTCAACTATCCATGGTCACCTTGTCACATAGTGAGGCATCAGAAGTTGGCTTCGGTGGAGGAAACAAAGGACGTCTCAAGTTTTATCTTATTCCTGTCAGTGCTACACATTGCTCTGAAAGTACTTTTGCTTAAATGAAGATCTGACCATGTGATTCCCCTACTTCACCATCTCCTTATTGCTTATAGCAATAAATATAAAATTCTATGTTTAATTTTTAAAGCCCAACATAACCTGGCCCTAACCTATCTTTCCAGCTTCATTGGCCATTACAGTCTCTGTCATAACTGAGATCAAGCCCAACTGACTTTTTCTCTGTCCTTCACACATGGAGGAATGCAGGCTCCTCTCCATTTCATCTCCTGACACCATGCCTGTTATGCACATTCTCCTTACCTCTATCTCATAACATTCCTCTCTTCCTTTAAGATATAGCTCAAGTACTATCTCCTACATGAAACCTGAGCTGATCCTAGTGTCTTCTAGTGTCTTCCTTCCTGAACTATCCTTTGTTTAACTACTTTGTATATATTTGTATTTATTAATTTTATATTTATGCTGGATGTGTTTTTGTAAGTCCTCATTATCTCCCTCATTAGAATATAAATTCCTTGGGAGTAGGGATTATTTTAGTCTTTCTATTTATATTCCTAGCCCTAGTACAGTAACAGGCACATAGTAGGTAGTTAATGCTTAATAAATGTTTGAGTGATGAAAATTGTAGCATGACTGGAAAATGCTTGTATTGAATAAACATGGCAAGGTTGGACTAAAACCTAAAGAGGAAGGCTATATCTAGATATAGACATACAGATACACATATGCATATATACATATATGTATACATACATGTGTATGTATGTATATATACATGCATACACATGTGTATATATATATAATTTCTGGAGATGGGACAGCAAATAAAACTGTCACTAAAAATTCTGGTACCTGAGAAAGTCAGTGTTTTCAGAAAATTCATGTAGGGAAGACCAGGAAATCAGGATCCTTATCAGGAGGAGGACTCTGTGATGCCTCCATGTGGTAGGGAATTAGAGATCCCAGGACACTGGCCCCTAGGATGTTGAACTTACCTACTTCTCCTCTCTGCCAAGACTGGATGGAGGAGAATGCACAGTCTGATAAATTCCTATTTTAGTAATTATTCTCAGCAATGTTTTGAGCGCAATTGTTTCTACCTGCTGAAGGAATATAAATGCCATTTACACCCTCTAAATTTTGATGCCTTGAGGCAAAGTTACCCTCCTTAGTTACAACCCAGAGATGGAACAATAGTGTGCGATAGTCACCATATCTTTCCAAAGGCCTAGAATTGTGGCAATTTGTCCAACCTGACTCTGCCTGACTCTGACACAGAGTTTTGCTTGTATTATCTATACAATGGGATGTTTGTAAAATAATCTTGTAAGTTTCTTATAATTAAGGAGTTTGATACTTTAAAAGATCTGTCGCTTCCCTCGTATGGTACTCCTCCATATGGTGTACAGGAATGATACTTCAATACTTTAAAAATCTGTGGTTCTGGTGGTGTGGCCCATCTTAAACATATTTTATTAACTCTTATGGATTTCTTTGAGGAAGAAACATTTAATCACTCTGGTGGCCAACTTTCCATTGCCCATTGAGGAGTCCCTTGGTATTTGAGTAGGCTAATCCTCTGATAGCAGACCTGAGTCTCCTGCTAGGTCCCTAGTGGAAGCCTTTCTAGCTTCGTAAAACCCTCTATAACCGATACTCTTTTGAGATAACCTTCAAGAAGACAAACTTATCTTCATGCCGTGATGAAGCACCAGAAGGCTGATGACTGAGAATTGGTTTTTAAAAGTGAATGCACATTTCTTTTAAAAATTATGCGTTGAGAATCTATAATTTCATAGATGTGAATGCACCTTGAATGGGAATACTCCCTCTACTAACATGGATTACAAATTCTCTGTTCTTTAGTTGGTCATCTGACGCTGACACTACTAAAAAAAAGTTATCACCTTGTGTCCAACCTTCTGTTGATGAGGATTAAGTTGATCTTAAGACAAAAGATGTATATAATCATCTTTTCTACATGGAGTTGGGGTGGGATAGGGGTGCAGTACCCTCGTGATTTGGAAAATCTGCATAAAATGTTTTGGCCATCACTGCATACCAGAAAAGTTGTCTGAATTATGCCAGGCTCTGTGCTAAGTACTTTTTACAAATATTATTTCATCACTGGGTTGTTCCTCTGAGTCTTGCTGACTTGATAAGGCTTGTGCTTTGAAACCCTGAATCACTATCTTATCATACCTCATTATCATGGTGAGGTATCAATTGCTGACTTCAATGGCAGACAAAGTACTAGGGTAATCCCTAGTATTAAAATAAAATGTTAATATCATATAATAATATGCATATATTTTATGCGTTTCTGAGTTTCTAAACTTTTTCTGCGTTGTCTGCTGGCCTTTGTGTGGCAAAACTCCCCCCAAATTCCCTTTTAATTTCTTATGCCAGCCTAAGATATATCAACACTGTGATGGGGAAGGTCATGATATAGAAGGGATGACTGTAGCTAACCTTTATATTGCATTTACTTTATGCCAGGCTCTGTGCTAAGTACTTTTTACAAATATTATTTCATCACTGGGTTGTTCCTCTGAGTCTTGCTGACTTGATAAGGCTTGTGCTTTGAAACCCTGAATCATTATCTTATCATACCTCATTATCATGGTGAGGTATCAATTGCTGACTTCAATAGCAGACAAAGTACTATGGTAATCCCTAGTCAGAAAGTTTACATAAACATGTTCAAATCACTGTAAGGTGTTAAAAACTTCATACACTGTTCTTACATACTACAACCAAATAAATATTTTGTGGTTTGTTGTTAAATATTACTATGAGCTATTCCTCCATCTTGATAGTTTTCCATATTTATCTTGGACTAATTTCTCAGCACTTAAGGTTTTATTGTTAATAGTGTTAAAAACAAGATTTCCTTGGTGAGAAAAATTAATGAAGCTCGATTCTCTCTAATTAATCTAATGAGCAATTTGTTCCAACATGTTTGCTGAATATTCACTACTTAGTTGTTTATAAACTACAGTCATAATTATTTTTGTCATGATAATATGAAACCTAGTGACCATTACTGGCTCTTCTTGGATGATTGAGAAGGCTTGTTTTTTTTTTTTTCATTCTTCTTTTTCCTATTGAAGGTGAGCATTGGGCAAAATGGTTTTCTTAATCTAGGTCCAAAATATGGTGAAATGTGACACTCTGCTACAACACCTGTTGTAACTTTTTTTTTTTTTTTTGCTTTTTTGGAGGGGGGAAGGCAGAGCAATTGGGTCAAGTGACTTGCCCAAGGTAACATGGCTAGTTTTTGTGTTAAGTGTCTGAGGTCAGATTTGAACTTAGGTCCTCCTGACTCCAGGGCTGGTGCTCTATTCACTGCACCACCTAGCTGCCCCCTATTGTACTCCTTAGTTAAGTGCATTTATGTTTCTATAGAAGAGAGAAATTATGCATAAGAACTTAGTACAAGAACAGGAAAAGAAAAATATTTGTAATATTTGAGTTTTTCTAAAGAAAAGGTGTCATCTAATACAAAATTGATGTAACACAGTGTAGTCTAACATTAAAACATAATATGTCGTTTTTCATTGAAACCTGAGATGTAATATCAGGAGATGTTTTATATTATGTTATGCTATGTTACGTTATACTATGCTATGCTATACTGTGCTATTGTCATGTCATGTCATGTTATGTTATCTATGTTGGACAGTAGATAGAGCACTGGGTTTGAACTCAGGAAAACCTGAGTTCAAATCCAGCCTCAGAAATGTCCTAGTTGGGTGACCCTGGGCAAGTCATTTAACCTCTGTTTGCCACTGGAGAAGGAAGTGGCAAAACCACTCCAGTAACTTTGCCAAAGAAACCCCAGAGACAGAGATCCATGGGGTCACAAAGAGTCAGACATGATTGAAACAACTGAACAAAAGTGTGTTATGTTATATTGTGTTATGTTGGTACTATATTTTCTTTAGAGAAACACAAATGTTACAAATATTCTCTCCTTATTTTTTCTTTTTCTATTCTTATATTAAGAAAGAATAATCATTTCTTGTTAGTTTTTTTACTTAAAACAAAAACAAGATCCACTGGATTTCTATGCTACCATTCTTCCAAAGATCTTTAAGTGAGTGATCGAATGTTATCATAATCTCACAAGGTCTTTGGCAGGGTCTGATTGTAAAGATGGAAAAATTAGGTACATGGGGACTGAACCAAGTTGACATCATGTGTTATTGTACAATCAGAGATAAATTTCATTCTCATTTGTCTAAGTGAATTTTTCACTAGATGCTTAATATAAAATTAATCATACTGTAAATTTTATTAGTTAAAATTAACTGAGGAAATGTGACCTGTGTGGCCTTGGGTGAGTCACTTAACCTCTGTGGGTCTCGGAGACCCAGTTTCCTTACCTCTAAAATAAAAGGGTTGGACTATATTGTCTCTAAGGTTCCTTTGATCTCGAAATCTATCATTCCATGTTTCAGAAACCGAGAGGAGACTATTATCACATAGACCTTAGTTGGTCTGTGGGCTTGTATTTGAAGTTTTTCTAACTTTGTAAAGCCTGCCAGAGATTATATTCTCTTGACATAACCTATAGATCTTTTTGTTTTTTGTAAATAAATTTATTTTTCTAAATGCACAACACAATTGTCCTGGGCCAGCCCCCTTGTCTTATTCACATCATCAGTTTTATTCTACATGAAGAAATTGTTTTCTAAACAAAAGCAGACATTAGATCCCATTCAAATAATCATACATTCTTAATTAATTGACTCAAAAAAGATTTGATAATTCAGTAGAAATTCATGACTAAGAAAGTTGCATATTGGTGTCCCAGTCTTTTTCTAAGATATATTTTACAAAGAGGTAAAAACATCCCCTGCTCTCATAAAGATATCACATTCTATTGTGGAGGAGACAAGATGTAGATAATTAGGTGCATGGAAACTGCATACAGGGTAGATTGGAGGCAATCTCAAAGGGAAGATTCTAGTATTGAGGGGGACAAGAAAGGTTTCTTGCAGAAGGTACAATTTTAGCTGAAACTTAAAGGAAGGAGAACCTAGACAAGTAAGTCAGTTGGTAGAATGAAGAATCATGGAACTTAGAACTGGATAGTATTGAATGCACCATTTACAATCATCCCCTTCATGTCGCAACTTTCCCCATCATGGATTTGATATATCGTGGATTGGCATAAGAAATTAAATGGGAATTTGGGGGGGGTATTGCAGAAGCCACAGGCAACATGTAAAGTTCAGCAGATGACCCAGAAAAAGTTTAGAAACTCAGAAATGTATAAGATATATGTATAGTATTGTATAATATCATCATTTTATCTTTTAATACCATAATAGTCCAGACTTCTTCTCTGGTATGAAGGGAGGGCCAAAAAACTTTCCATGGATTTTCCAGATTGCAGGGGCTCTGGGCTCCAAATCCCTGCCATGTGGAAAGGATAACTGTAGTTAAGATCCCTGGTTTTTAGGAAAAGAAACCAGTACCCAAATAAGTTAAGTGACTTGTATAAGGTGGTTACAGAGCTGAGATCAGAACCCTGGTCCTGTCTTAAAGAAGAAAAAAAAATGCTTTTTCTGCTTTACCACACCTGGAAGAGGGCTATGACTAGAGTTTAGCTGGGACACTTATATACAATTAATTGAATCAACTCATAGGTATACATCTGACTTCTCTTAAAAGTAATGAATAGATTCCATAGATATGTAATGTTGGACCAGAGGTTCATGTAGGTATCCTCTGTGTCTTTTTAATGAGTAGGCATCTTACAACCTTGATGTTGTGCTTGGCCAAAACAACAAAGTTCGTTTACACAGAGGTACTCCTGGCTTTCAGCTTATTAATTAGAAGTTGGGATTTATTTTTAAGTTTACATCTGTGGTTTTTGCTGCATTTGTTGAGTTGACTCATCCCTGGGCAGATATCTCTAAAGGGTGGGAGGATTTCTCATGGGGGCGATCATCTGTGACAGAAGGGAGAAACCTCTTCTAGGAAAAAGAACACGGATGGATGTTTAAACGGAATAATAGAGAAACAGGAAGAATGTCAGTGATTAATGTCATGCATTTGAAATGTGTTGCTTTATTTTGATTTGAAATATGTCAGTGAGGCTGCTGGGAAAAAAGTAACACCCCATAGAAACCTCTAGCAGCTTTTTATATTATTGGAGCTGTTCTCTCCCCCCACCCCCCAGTAAACTTGAATGAATATTTTAGAAAGCTTTTGAATCAGCTGCTATATAGTGTTTAGCATTCTGATCTTCTTACAGGCCCAAGGAGAACAAGTATAATAGTACAAATGTATTCATTCACATCACACTTAAATACTTGGAAGCCATATGACTTTGAGGTTATAGCAATGGGGATGAACTCTGTAGGGGACAGGGGGCAATCTTTTCAGCACAGCATGTATTTTTTATTTTCTATAAAGGAATAAGCAAGGGAAATAAACATTTATTAAGCACCAACTATGTTCCAGGCAATGTCCTAAGCACTTTATAAATATTATCTCCTTTGATTCTCACAGCAGCCTTGTAATGTAAGTGCTGTTATTACACTCATCTCACAGTTGAAAAAGTAAGTCTGGGGCAGGTAGGTGGCACAGTGAATAGAGCATCAACCCTGGAGTCAGGAGGAGCTGAGTTCAGATCTGGCCTCAGACACTTGACACACTTACTAGCTGTGTGACCTTGGGAAAGTCACTTAACCCTATTTGCCTTGCCTTCCCCCCTCAAAAAAGATAAAGAAAAGAAAAAGTAAGACTGATGGGTTAAATGACTTACCCAAGGTCACATAGTAAGTATCTGAAACTAGATTTGAACTCAAGTTTTCCTGATTCCAAGCCTAGCACTCTATATACTATGCCACCTCACTACCTTTATAAATTTAAGGACTCAAAAAATGTAAACTGAATACCTGTCAAGAATAAAATACATATTTTAGATATATGTAGGGGTGTCTGGAGTCAGAAAGACCAATCTTTATGAGTTCAAATCTAGCCTCAAAAAGTTACTGTTTGGCCCTGGGCAAGTCATTGAATTCTGTTTGCCTCAGTTTCCTCATTTATAAAATGAGCTAGAGACAGAAGTGGCAAGCCACTCCAGTAAAGACTCCAAATGGGGTCATGAAGAGTCAGAAATGATTGACCAACCACAAAATGCATTTAAAATCTTTGTAGTGTCTATGCCTGTAACACATTTCCCATACTTAGCCTATTCGTCATATTCACTCATCTCTGTTCTCAGCACTGATGTTAAGCACGTATGGAGCAGGCACCATAATGACGCTCGTTTGGTTTTTTCCAGTCCCTTTTATGGAGAAGACTTTTACTGTGAGATTCCTCGGAGTTTTCGGCACTTGTCCTTCTACGTTTTCGATAGAGATGTGTTTAGGAGGGATTCCATCATAGGTACGTACTCAAAAGTGTCTTTGCTCTATTGTTGTGGGTTTTCTTACTGCCTTTGCATTTATGACTGAAACAGAAAAGGGATGCACTTGGCCCTAAATGCTTCTCTTTACTTACTCCATAATTTCTATGTCTGAGCAAGGAAAAAAAAAATCTGTTGATCTTAGGTGAGGATATGGGGCATGGGTGGGGAACCTATGGACTTAATACCTCATGTAGCCCTCTAGGTCCTCAAGTGTGGCCCTTTTAATTCAGTCCACATTTGAGGACCTAGAGAGCCACATATGGTATTGAGGTCATAGGTTCCCCAACCCTGATATAGAGTAAAATATATTCTAATGATAGTTTAGCATTTGGGGATATATTAGGACCTTAGGACAGGACTGGAACATCCCCCTGGTGAAGAGAGAAAATGATCTTCTTTGGAGGAAAAATGGGAGTGGAAGACAGATGGGCAGCATATAAGGCCATGTTTTTATCCCTGGCTCTGTCCTCTAGATTTGAGGTCTCCAGCCTTCTGTACCCTCGCTTTAAAAAAAAAAACAAACGGTGGATTGGAAAGAGTACTAGATTTAAAGTGAAAGGAACGGAGTTAAAATCCTAAACTGGCTAAATATATTTGACAGTCATAACTAATGAGATCAAATGAAATAAGGTAAAGGGGGAAGAGAAGATGGCCTAAGAGAAAGACCTGTGGGACATCTATGGTTAGTGATTGTTACCTGGATGAAGATCCAGCAAAGGAGACTGAGAAGGAGTTCTCAGATAGGTAGGGTGGAGAAGTGTCACAAAAACCTAGAGAGAAGAGAGTATTAAGAAGAGGGTGTCTGGGGTAGCTAGGTGGCACAGTGAATAGAGCACTGGCCCTGGAGTCAGGAGGAGCTGAGTTCAAATCTGGACTCAGGCACTTGACACCCTTACTAGCTGTGTGACCTTGGGCAAGTCACTTAACCCCAATTGCCCTGCCTTCTGCCCTCCAAAAAGAAAAAAAAAAAGAGTGTCAGAGGCTACTGAAAGGTCAAAAAGGTTGAGGATTAAGAAGAACCCATTTGATTAGACAAGAGATGGATCATTAGCAACTTTGGAGATACCAGTTTTGACTGAATGATGAGGTCTAAAGCCAGACTATAGAGGAGTTAAGAAGAGAATGAGAAAAGAGGAGGTGGAGAAGAGGCACTTATTGTAGATAACCTTCTGAAGGAGAGGAAGACTGGAGAGATAGGGGGCAATAGCTGGGGGTGGGGTGGGTGGATGAAGTGAAGATTTGTTGAGGATGGAGGAGACATAATCCTGCTTGTTGGTCCTTGGGAATCAGCCAATAGACAAGGAGAGATTGAAGATAGTGATGGAGTAGGAAGGATAAAGAAAATCTGCTAGAGAAAGGATGGAATGGATTCACTTGTGCAGGTAGGTGGGTTTGTTTTGGCAAGAAGGTTCACCTCTAAATAGGAGGAGTGAAGAGGAGATGCAGGCAGAAGGCATCTTGATGATATGAGGTGTAGACAAGGGCAGAAGAGGGAGCTCATGGGGAATGGCCCCAACTTTTTCAGTAAAATAGGAAGCAAGGTTCTTTTCTGAGAAGGTGGAGAGGTTTGGAAAGTTTGAGGAGGACTGAAAAAGTCTGGAAAAGTCACTTTGATGAGTGGGATAATAATCCAATTACAGGATTGTAAAAGGGTTGCCTTGCTGTTGTGAGGGCCCACTTGAGATGATGCGACTTAAATCTGTCATCGATGCAGTTAGTGTCTTTCTCCAGCTTTGTTCCCACAGCAGGTAATTAGGAGCTGAGGCAGCTGAAGCAGTGCATGGTAGGTAGGAGTCATCCAAGGCTAGTAGTTGGCAGGGCCAGAATGAACCCACTTGAAGCTGAAGTCTCTCTTTTGCTTTGGTCCTCAGATGCACGTTTTTTTTCCTTATTTCACCCCAGCAGGCTGTAATCCTTTAAATCAGGCAGTCTTAGCATTTTTCTTTTCTTTTTTTTTTAAATCATGGATCCTTTTGTAAGTCTGGTGAATCCTATGGAACTCTTCTCAGAAGAATGTTTTTAAATAGTTGAGAGAAGTACTAAGTTTTAGTTAAAGGTGAGTGAAAAATAAAGATGAATTTTTTTTTCCATCCAAGTTTATGGACTTTGAAACCTTGTACTAGGTTTCAGCCCTAATGTAGTACTCAGGAACACTAGGTTAAGAACACCTCATCTCAATAGTTATTAAGCTATCCATCGCATGTAGAGACCTCTATACATCACTGTGGAAGATCAGATGAATTGACCTTAAGAAGTATTAAACTAAGTGTTCATATTGACATTTGTTACTGTTATCGTTCAGTCCTTTTAGTTGTGTTTGAGTCTTTGTGACCACATTTGGGATTTTCTTGGTTAAGATGCTGCAGTGGTTTTCTATTTCCTTCTCTAGTTCATTTTACAGGAATGAGGAACTGAGGCAAATAGGGTTAAGTGACTTGCCCAGGGTCACACAGTTAGAAAGTGGCAATGGCCAGATTTGAACTAAGGTCTTCTTGACTCCAGGCCTGACACTCTATCTGTTGTGCCACCTAGCTGTCCCATATTGACATAGAGACTTAAAAAAATAGAGTAAGACAAAAATCTCAAGTCACTTGATCAGAAACCCTGTTGAAGAGAAATATATGTAAACTATTTTAACTAATCCCTTTAAATAATCTCCTAATTCAGCCATTAGATATTTCTCTTTTTTTTGGCTTTTTTTTGGAGGGGGAAAGTAGAACAATTGGGTTAAGTGACTTGCCCAAGGTCACATGGCTAATAAGTGTGTCAAGTGTCTGAGGCTGCATTTGACCTCAGGTCCTCCTGACTCCAGGGCCAGTGTTCTATTCACTGTGCCATCTAGCTGCTCTGCATAAGCTATTTCTAAGCAGCTAAGCTGGAGCCTTTGTAGACTGGCTCCAACCATTGCCACTCTTTCTATAACTTCCAAGACCAGAGATTGTTAACCTTTTATGTGTCATGTACCCCTTTGATGGTCTGGTGGAGCCTATGGGCCCCTTCTCAGAATGTTTTAGAATACATAAAATAAAATCTAAAGTATTACAAAGGAAAACAATTATATTGAAATCCACTTATGAAAAACATAATGAGTTCACAGAGTCCACATTCAGTATCCCTGTACTTATTTGGATTTCATCAACCACTTTCCACTATAGGCAGATGAGTAAAGATCCAGGTAAATGTTAGGACATGTATATGGAGGCCCTGACTATACCAAAATCTTTCAAAAAATTTCTGGCTATAGAATGTGATACACGGTGAGGCAGGGGCTGGCCAAGAGAATTTTGTTACTGAAAGTGTCCAGAGAGCCTTGTTAATGAGATGGTGACACTAGGACTAAGGCAGTTATGGACATGTGTGGACAGAAGGAATCTTGGAGATCCCCTAGACAAGGATTCTTAACCTGGGGCTCATGAATTAAAATACAAACAAACAACAATTTTAATAACTTTGTTTCAATATATTTGGTTTACTTTGTAATCCTATGTATTTTACCACATGCATTTAGAATGTTATTCTGAGAAGAGGCTTCTCCAGACTGACAAAAGAGTGCATGATACGAAAGAGGTTAAGAACTCCTGCTCTTGCCTAACACAGATATGGATCTGGTCCCAGACTTGGAGTTAGGAAGACTTGGGTTCAAATCCCCAGCCTGACATTTGGTTGGCTGTCCTTTGTTCTCAAAGACGACCAAAATGATATCACTGCGTTAGAGTCAGGTCCCAGTGTGACTGACTATGGCTGATTAGACCAACATGAGCTTGGAATGCTCTCCCACAGGTCAGGCACAAATAGTCCATGTGTACATTTGGGGGGAATTCTCTAAATTTGTTCATCTCACATTTCTCTTGAGCCTTTTCGATTCTGCTTTGCTCATAGAGCACAGCACCTTCTTTGGTGAGGAAATGCCATGCTGGGTGGTCCTGTGACTGTATCTACCATGTCTCACAATCAATTCCAAAGCTCTTCAGAAACCGACCTTGACATTTAGTAGTAGTGTGAACACAGGAAAGTTGAAGAACCTCTCTGAGCCTCGGTTTCCTCATCTGTAAAATGGGGATACCTCAGATGATTTTAGTGAGGCTCAAATGAGATAACATAAAGTATCATGCTAACTTTCATCCACTTGATATATGTTGGCTATTATTGTTGCGAATGAGAAAACTGGAGTCCAGAGAAGTGAAATGATTTGCCAAAGGTTCACATAGCCAGGGCAAGAACCCACTCTTCCTAACTTTTTGTACAGTGCCTTTTATGCTACGGTCCAATGGTGTATGTGATGCCTCATCAGTTCTATGCATGTTTTGTGTATCCCTTTTGTTTGTGGACAAAACCTACGTTTTGTAGAACCTATGTCAATGAGCAAATTTGGGGAATGTTAATTTGTGATGGACCAGGTGTCACCATAGCAGAAACTCCTTGGTAAATGATAGGAAGTCTTAGTAGTGGGATAAAAGGAATGAGTTGGAAGGAGAACCAAAGGACTGAGTCATTTAGGGTCTGAAGGAATAATGCCACTTCTGAATGTTAAGATAAAGGACAACTGCTAATTCTCATTTGGACAGAGACTGTGGAGAATTCAGCCTCTTAAGCAGTCCAGGGTTTTGCCTGGAGAATGGTTCATTCTGGAGCTGGGGGCTGTGTCTAGAGAATTAAACAGGATGACATTGTTTTCTTAAGTACCATGAGAGTTTAAAGAGAGAGCCTGGCCTAGATTAGATTGGAAATAGAAAGAGAAACTAGACTTTTGGGGAGCTTGACAGTCATGAGATCTGATAGCTATATCATTCATTCAACAAGTTTTACTGAATGTCTGTTTTGTGTACAGCATGGAATAGAATGCACCAGAATTCTAATAGCTGTTTGCATGTTATGGATCCATTTGGTGCTAGGGTACATATTCCCTATGATTGACTATATTCAATGTTGCATTCAGTTCAGCCCACATTTTAAAAATGCCTGGTATCTGCAAGTTCTTTGCTAGGCACTGTGAATTCAAAAACAAAAACCAAACCAAACAAACCAATACCTGCCTTCAAGATGCACCCAATCAGGCTATGGATGTTAAAGTTTAGTAGAGAATATCAATCAGTCACAAAGTAATTATGTATCAAGCATTATACTAAGCACTAGAAATGCAGATAGAAACAAAATTATTCTCACCCACAAAGACTGAATAAGAGCTTTTTAAGAACATGACCCAAAAAGTAGACCCCAAACTGTACTGAAGGGTAAAAGAGTAGAAGGGAAGACAAGCTTTGGGTGCCTTTCCTCTGTAGATTATTTCTAATTTATCCTGTACATAGCTTGTTTGTATATACAGAATTGTTTGTGTGTTGTTTCCCTCATTAGAATGTGAGCTCCTTGAGGGCAGGATCTATTTTTTTTTTTTTTTGCTTTTTGGAGGGGGGAGAGCAGGGAAATTGGAGTTAAGTGACTTGCCCAAGGTCACATGGCTAGTTTTTTGTGTTAAGTCTCTGATGCCGGATTTGAGCTCAGGTCCTCCAGACTCCAGGGCTGGTGCTGTATTCACTGCGCCACCAAGCCGCCCCCAGGGTCTATCTTTTGACTTCTCTTGTACCCCTAGCTCTTAGCATAGTGACTGGCACCTAGCAGATGTTCAGTAAATGTTTATTGACTGACAAGCTTCATCTACTGAAGACACGCCTGTCTACTACCTTCATTAAATATGGAGAAGGAGAAAAATACCAGAAACAAGTTGTCAATGACTGTCATCAAGTGTGGGAAATAAGCAGGACTGTTCATGCTCTTCAACATGCAAAGGAATCAGGCTTTCATTTATTTATAACCTGCTGGGACTGTGAACCCTCAAAGTGGCCATGGTTCTCCATCTAAATAAAATGTCTGTATCCAAGCCCTTTGTCTGAAAAATCCTTGAGCAGATGCTTTCGGTTGGGGCTGTCTATGTGAAAAACTCCCTGTCTGCTGAGATAAAGATCCCAGATGGTTTTGAAATTTTGTAATCTGAAATCGCATTTGTGCTTTGTGAAAAGCAATTCTTTGGGGTTCAGATCCTTTTACTTTATTGGGGTTTTACATGTAATGTGGACCTGTTTTATTTAGTAATATATAGATATACATGAGTGTGGTGAGGAGAGTTTCTTCACATCCATTTGCTGTTTTCATATTGATTGTAGAATAAGCTCAGGGATTCTAAACTGATGCCGTGACCCTTTTTAATCTGGAAAATGTGACTTGATACATCACTGATAGGAATTGCAGGTCTGACTTGAAGTTTCGGGGGCTCTTAAGGAACACATCTAGCTTAGGAAGATCCTGAGGAACTCAGTCTAGTCTGGAACTTCTGGAGATCAGATTTGGTTTTCTCTTGGTCTTTTTTCAAGAATACTTCAGAAAACAAGATTGGACCCAGGTCCTATCTTGGAAGGAGTTCTGAATTTGCAATCAAAAGTGGATTTGAGACTTGATTTCTTACTGCTTGTGTGACCTTGGGTAAATCTCTTAAAATGTCTGGGTTTTGGTTTCTTTATTTGGTTGATGATGACTAAGTTCCCATTTCTCTTGAGCCTGTAATCTGTTATTTAAGAGAGACAGAGCAGAGTAGTAGGCATGCCTACTACATTTAGAGTCAGAGACTAGAGCTTGAATCTGAATCTTTGTATGACTGCTTATACTTTGTATAACCATGAACGGATTACTTCATCTCCCGAGGACTCAGTTTTTCATCTGTAAAATGAATAGAGTTCCATTGTAAAGCCTCTTGCTATTCTAAGAGCCCACAATTATTAAGTAGGAAAATATTATTTTCTGTATCTCCTCAGTTTTCTCATGTATGCTTCCTCTCCTCCTCCTTCCCCCAAAGTTTTTATTTTGCTAGGTGCTCTTCCTGTCCAGGGGAAAAGTAATCTAATAAAGGAATTCACAGTAAGGTGTTAGTGACTTAATGGGTTATCCTTCCTAGAGGTATTTACATTAAAAAGAGATTTAGAGAGGATAATACAAATCCAGATGATTGAATTTCTCCTGGTATTTTGGGGAGCCTGACTCCTCTGGAGAAGGGAGAGATTTAGGAAGAGGGCCCTTATAACTTGGCAGATAGAAAACATAAATGAGATTAGGCTTGAATGAGAAAGTAGGCTCAATTTTAGAGCTTCATTCCTTCCCTATTGCCATGTAGGCCCAAGAATATCCATGTTTCAGATAGGTATCTCTGAAGTAAAATATGGAATATGTGTATGTACACATATTGGCACATGCAGGTGTATGTCGTTGAAATATTAGTCCTAAAAGTAAAAATGCTTAAGATAATTAAAAAATGAAAAACCACGAGTCCTTTTAAAGACAACACATTAAATTCAACAAGACATGCAGAACCTTGTGTTTTAATTATCTGTTTTCCATTTCCTCCTTAACTATCAGCAAAGAACAAACCCATTTTGAACATTTTTGAAAAATTCTTTTTTCTATTAAATGAAATTCTTTGTTTTTTATTAAATGCTAGCCACAAATCACTTCGCTAAGCATTTGCAAATAAGATATATAATGTGTGTATGATACACACACGCATCTATATGTATACATATAAATACACACATATAATATATATAAAACATATATAAAACACTTTGAGAAGTGCTATATAAAGGGTAGAATTATTGTTACTTTTACTGATATTATTGGAGAGGCATTTAGATGGTGCAATGTGTAGTGTTGGATAGAGTCACAAAGATCTGAGTTCAAATACAGCCTCAAACAATTAATGGTTTTGTGTGAGTGAGTCACTTATCCTCTGTCTGCTTCAGTATCCTCAACTGTACCATGGGGATAATAAAAGCCCCTACCTCTCAGGGTTGTTGTGGAAATCCAATGAGATAATATCTGTAAAGTACACAATGCCTGGTTCCTAGTAAGGTCTCTTCATTTCCATTCATTGTCATCATTAAACTCCAGGTCCTTTGGGCCTAACTCTTTGTTGGTGTTATAGTTGCTAAATTAAGTGGAGAAGCTGAACACAGAGAGAGCCAACATACTGTAAATTAACTCATTTTGAAGTAAGATGACATGAATTTTTAAGTGGCCCCATTGTTCCCTTCCTGAAATGCCTTTTTTATTTATGGTGTATGTTTTAAACTGGGAGTTGCAGTTTCATGTTTCTGTGTATTTCCATTGTTATGCTGTCTTTAGTGGCCTGGTAAATGACTATACAAATTACCATAATTCAGCAGCTTTTGATTGCCAAGATAATGCCACCTAAGCTCTAGCCAAGGAATGTTATTTGTCCTTGAAGAACTGTATTCTGCAATATATCAAAGAGTGTTTCATAGGATTTATGAAAAGGAAAACAGTTCGTTGTCCACAGAAAAGTTTTTTCAGCTTGTAGTTCAAATGTGGAAAAGCATTTGGAAAAGCATTGCTAAAGGAATCTTTCTCTAGCCTATCTATGATCTAAAAGGCCCTTTTAAGAAATATGAGAGGAGGTGGAGCCAAGATGGCAGAGTAGAAACAGCTCATCCAAGCCACTCTGCCCCCAGATTCCCCCCAAACTATGTAAAAGGGGACTCTGAACAACTTCTGGAGCCGCAGCACCCACAGAACGACAAAGAGAAGCTAACCTCCTGCTGAGGACAGCCCAGCAGCCCTGCAAGAAGGACCAGCACAGCGGTCTGGGACCTGGCAGCGCGCAGTGTGCAGAGCACGGGGAGCCGAGCCGAGCCCAGGTCCGCGTGAGCTGAGCCCAGGTCTGTGTGAGCCGAGGTTTTAGCCCCAGGGTGGCAGGGCCAGCAGCCGGCTGGAGGAACCCCAGAACACCAGGAGCTGTGGCGACTCCAGAATTATCAACATAGACATGCCTAGGACAAAGTAAGAGGTTAGTGTCCTATGGACTTTGGGACCTGTATTTGGGGAATGCGTCAGCTCCCTCCCCTGGGGGCTAGAAGCCACTGAGGACACACGCCATTTTGTAGTTTTCATAGGCATTTCCGGCTCCCAGCCTACAAATCGTGGGGAGATCCAGCGATCAGTCTTGGGGGGTAATCGCTCTTGCTTTAACCTCCCTGGATCTGGATTGTGATCTAGGGTGGAAGTCGTGGGTGGGTTTACAGCTTGCCAGAAACGGAAGTTGCCCCCCACACGTTCGGGACAAAAATTCCTCTATCTGGCCTTAAAGCCATAGTGTGGCAACAAGCCCAAAAGTTAAGCAATTAAGTGGCAACATGCCAAGGCAAAGGAAACAGAAAAATGCAAACCTAGGTTCCTATTTTGGGGGCATAGAGTGGGAAAAGGACTGTGAGGTCAGAAGTCCTGCTCCAAAAGCCCCAGAGGAAAACATGAGTGGGTTGCAGGCCATAGAGGACCTTAAGAAGGACTTTAAAAATCAAATAAGAGAAGTGGAGGAAAAATTGGGAAAAGAAATGAGAAGGATGCAGGAAAAGTATGAAATAAGAGTCAACAGCCTGACTGAGGAAAATAACACCCTAAAAAATAGACTAACTCAAATGGCAAAGGAGGCCCAAAAGGGCAATGAAGAGAAGAATGCCTTAAAAAGTCGAATTTGCCAGATGGAAAAAGAATCTCAAAAGTTCACTGAGGAGATTCATTCCTTCAGAGTTAGACTGGAGCAAATGGAAGCTAATGACTTTATGAGAAATCAAGATGCTGTTAAGCAGATCCAAACAAATGAAAGATTAGAAGGCAATGTGAAACATCTCATGGGAAAAACCACTGACCTGGAAAATAGATCCAGGAGAGACAATTTAAAAATTATTGGACTACCTGAAAGCCATGATCAAAGGAAAGAACCTAGAAATCACCCTTCAAGAAATTCTCAAGGAAAACTGCCCTGATGTTTTAGATCCAGAGGGCAAAATAGAGGTTGAAAGAATCCACAGATCACCTCCTGAAAAAGATCCCCAAAAGAAAACTCCCAGGAATATTATAGCCAGGTTCCAGAATCCCCAGATCAAGGAGAAAATACTACAAGCAGACAGGAAGAAACAATTTCAATATTGTGGAAACACAATCAGAATAGCCCAGGAGCTGGCAGCTTCTACATTGAGGGATCGAAGGGCATGGAATATGATATTCCAGAGGGCAAAAGAACTGGGAATGAACCCAAGGGTTACCTACCCAGCAAAACTGAGTATTTTGTTTCAGGGGAATATATGGTCATTCAGTGGAATAGAGGACTTTCAAGCATTCTTGAGGAAAAAACCAGAATTGAATAGATAATTTGACATCCAGACACAAGAAGGCAGAGATGCCTGAGAAGGCAATCAGGGAAAAGAAATCAAAAGGAACTTATCAAAGTTGAACTATTTACATTCCTATTGATATCTTTCTCACTATGAAAATAATGGAAGAAGGGTGTGTGGTCATATGAATACATATGTGAATGTGTGTGTATATGGTTATAGTTATATATGGATAGAGGGCATAGGTTGAATTTGTTGGGAAGGGAGAATACTCAAGGGATGAAATTATGAGGTGAGAGAGGAAAGTGGCAAGAGGAGATGGGGAGAGACAGGGTAGGGTAAACTATCTCATGTAGAAGAAGCAAGGGGAAGTGGTTGCAAGGGAGGGGGAGAATAGGAAGGCTAAAAAGGCAAAACCACATTCACATCGAATTTGGTTCAGGGAGAGAATGACATACATACTAAATGGGATATCTCAACCTGCAGCAGAATAGGGGGAAGGGGGATGAGAGGAGGGATGATGGATGGGAGGGCATCCTTGGGGGGAGGGGAGGTTGGAAGTACCCACTATAGAAGAGGGACAGGACCATGTAGGGAATGGACCAGGTGGGGGGGGTGGGATGAGTGGGAGGGAATTATAAGCAGCCTTGTACAATATATCTACTATAATAATGTTTTGCATAGCTAGACATGTACAACATATACTGAATTACTTATCTCCCAAGAGGGAATGGGTGACAAGGGAGGAAGGAAATGGATCTGAAATTCGAGGTCGTAACATTAAATGTTTCAAATATATATAAATACTATTATTAATACTCTTTTGCTTATAATAGGGAGATAAGATGTGCAGGCATTGGGACACAAGATTCACCTTCCTCTAATGGAAAAGTCGATGGGGGTATGGGAGAAGGTATGGGAGAGAGCAGATTGGAGGAAGCGATATCTTGTGGGACTGCTATTCTGGGAGGTTGGGTAGGGGAATAATGGGGGGAAAATGATTGTAACTCAAAATCTGGCGGAAATGAATGATGTAAAACAGAAGTTAATAAACCATTTGTTTAAAAAAAAAGAAATATGAATTGTGGCTCTATGCCTATAGTCATTTTTATAGAAATGTTGATGTTATTACCTGCATTCAATTTTCTAACTTGACTGATTTCCTAAAAACCTTATTCAGAATCAGAGAGACCACCTTAGATCTTATTTTTAAATTAGTTCTAATCTCCAGGAAGGGTTAATTTTCTCTGCTTGGTAGAATTAAGAACGAATAGACAAAAGATGCAGAGAGGCAGTTTTCGACTCAAGAAAAACTTCTCAACCCTTGGAGCTGTCCAAAAATGGAAGAGCTGAGTTTTCTATGCCTGGTCATGGGTCAGGTAATCAATGGTCATAGACTTTGTAGACAGAGTTCTTGCATTGAGAATAGCTTGGAATAAATGCCATCTAACATCTCTTGTGCCTCGGGGATTGCATGATTTAGTTGTGGGAACTCAGAAAATTTTGTTTATTCCCAAACTGAGAGTACAGATATATCCAACAAGTTTAATTTTCTAACCTGGGAGATTTCCGGTATTCTGTTAATACCCAAAGAGTTGTTTATTATATTATTTGAATATAATATTATTATATTATTTGAATATAATATTATTATATTCAAAAATATAATGGCAATAGTTATACTAGTGGTAGTAGTAGTAGTAGTAGTGGTAGTAGTAGTCATAATAGTCATAGTAGTAGTAGTAGTCATAGTAGTTGTAGTAGTAGTAGTAGTGTAGTGGCCATAGTAACGATAACTGACATTTATATATTACTTTAAGGTTTCAAACGATTTTATATGCATTCATTTAGTTGATCCTTGAGGCAACCCTTTGAGATCATTATCTCCATTTTATAGATGAGGAAACTGAGACTCCTGGGTAATAAACCACTTACTCTAAGGTCATACCAGAAGTGAGTATTTGAGGCAGGATTCAAACTCAGATCTTCTTGACTCCAAGTCAAACTTGTTATATAAATAATTATATTTATATGGGACTTGACAGCTTGCAAAATGTTTTTATATGATTTAATCCTTACAACAATTTTGTAATATAGTCAGGGCAGTTCCCTCAGTTTCCTCAAGTTTAAGTGAGGAAAAGTGGTTCACACAGGGTCACATAGTCATAGGGTAGAGGTTTGATTCTGAGTTTAGCAGGGTATTCACTATGTCCCACAGAAAAAGAAAAATCATCGTATTCAACTCTGTTTGTAAAGATACACTCTTAATTTGTAACATTGTGGGTATTCATGTCCCAGGGAGGAGAAAATGGTTTTAAATATTCTAAATTGGAATAGCATTTCTCTTTTCTATTTTTTTTTGCTTTTTTTCTTTCTATTTTTCTTCTTGTTGATCTTTCTTATTCATTCAGATTCATGAAATACAGAGTTTTCTGGCTTTAGTAGCTATTTTGTTGAATGTCCTATTGAAAAATGTGTTTTGAGATCTATTGTGAGAAGCCATTCTATTGTGTGCAGAGAAAATTGGAAGCATTCCCTACTTTTCCTACCAGGATTTTTTTTCTATCTCCTTTTCTTATATATAAATTGGAGATAATAATACCTATGCTACCACCTCACAGCCTTTGGAGAAGGTACTTTGTAAACTTTAACGTGCTATGTAAACATAAGGCAGTTATTACATCTAGCATTAATAGGTAGGGATTGGACCTATGGTTTCATTGTTGGATGGAAAACTCCTAGATGAGCAAACTCCCACTACCAGTATAGGTTAGTGGTTTCTCTGTATTCTAAAGTTTTAGAAAATTTCCTAGAGCACTGAGATATCAAGTAAGTTACTTGTACAGGGTGAAACAGGTAATGTGTGTCAGAAGCAGAACTTGAATCCAGATCTTCTTGGCACTGAAAATAGGTCAGCTTTATCCACTATGTAATACTGCTAATATAGTATTATTATTTATTATCACCATCATCATGATTAAAAGGTCCCCATATGTCACTTGAGATGAAAATACAGTGGGCACTCATAGGCCAATCCCAGTGCTGATAGTTCAGAAGCTTACCCTGCTCCATTTTTCCAAGGCTGGACCAACAATTCCCCTCCGTAGCCTGGTGACTTTCTGGGCCAACAGATCCACTATATCAGTGATAAAATTATTGTTGATGCCTGATCAGCTGTCACCCTACTGTATATAGTTCAGAGTCCTGGAACTCCCAAGGGATTCACCAGCCTCAGCCTCCCTGATTAGCAAGGCTTACTGACCTGCTTTTACTATTAGCAATACTAATAATGATTAGTAATGAAGAAGCACAGATACCCTGTGCTCTGACACATACCCACTGGCTGTGTGCCCTGAGCAATCCCTTAACTTCTCAGCCCCCCAAGTAATTCTGTAAGAACAGAATGTTGAAGATAAGGTGCTGATCTGTATTGTCTGGCCGGGGTGGGGGGGGGGAGGGGTGTAGTTTCCTCACCAGAGTTCCCGATGCCAGTGAAATCACAAGTCTGGTCCAATAAATTGTTATTGGTTTTATTGTTGTTGTTGTTGTTCATTCACTGCAGTTGTGTCTGACTCTTTGTGACCCCTTTTGGGGTTTCCTTGGCAAAAATATTGGAGTTGTTTGCCATTTCCTTCTCCATCTCATTTTACAGATGAGGAAACTGAGGCAAACAGATTCAAGTGACTTGCCCAGGGTTACACAGCTAGAGTAAGTGTCTGAGGCTGGATTTGAAATCAGGTCATCCTGACTCTGGGCCCAATGCTCTATCCACCGCACCACTACACTATAATTATTACTACCATTATATTCCATATAAATATAATTATGTGTTATATCTTTAATAGTTTATATTGATTACATAGCATACAATTTCATAAGTGTGTTCATTGTTAACAATGCTAACATTAATACAATGTTAATATATTTAATGAATGTTATTACTATTACTACTACCAATAACAACTTGAACCTGACTTTGTCCTGAGGTCACTTCCATTCTCATTACCATTTATAATGAAGGCTTCTCCAAGAGCTTCTGTGATTCTTGTATTCTCCTTATCCTTTGCCACCCCCCCCCACCCCCACTCATGGGGTAAGATGGAAATTCTTTATTTCCCACTTCTTCCACTATCACAGTGACCTCTTTCCTTTTGAAGTTCATTCATGCCTTTTATTCCTAATCCCTTCTTATCCTTGTCTTCTGTCATGTTCAGAACTTTGTCACACTCTTTTACCATCCTTGATCAATTAATCACCAAGCATTTATTAAGTACCTATTATGTGTCAGCCTCAGTGCTAGGCACTAGACATAGGGATAGGGGATTGGATCTGTGATTTCTTTAGTGTAGGGAACTCCCATGTGGGAAACTCCCTTCACCGATGCAGGTTGGCGGCACATTGTCTGCAACTTAGCTTAGTCTTCGCACTGACAGACTGAGTGGCTATTCCCAGCATCACACAGACAGTATTGTGGTGGAGATGGAACTTGAAGTAGACCTTCCTAGCTTTGAGGTCATCTCTTTATTCAGACATCATGTGAAGCTGACTTTCATGGGTATACAAAAAAACAAAAATAAACCAGTCTTCATTGTATTTTTATCTATTTATTTCTTTTCAAGTTGGCAGGTCCTTTAGAACATTTAGTTTGTGTCCTTGTTTATCCTGTCACTCTCCCTGTTACCATTCTTAGCAGCTTCAGAGGATTTAGAGTTAGAAAGGGAATTTAGGTAGCCCAACTCCCTCATTTTACAGAGAAGGGAAGAATCTTCTTCAAGAGTAGGTAGTCAAATCAAATTGCTTACCATCTTAGGGAAGGGGAAGGTGAGGGAGCAAGGGAGAAAATTTGGAACTTAAAAATAAAAAAAGTTAAAATTTGTTTTTACAAATAATTGGAAAAAATAAAATACTATTAAAAATAAATAAAATTGCATATTTAAAAAGAGTAAATATAATCAAGTTCTCTGTCTCCCTAGCAAATGCTCTTTTGTCTATATCACACTGCCCCTCAGTATCTTATATTCTCTCTTGTCTCTTTTCCAAAAGATTCTAATTAGAAAGTGGCAATTTGGGGCCTCGAGGGACTGTCTGAACAATCCCCAATTTCCATCTTGACCTTCAGGTCCTTTGTCAAAGCTAATGTTCTTTTTCATTTCTTTGACTTCACAAAGCAGCATAGGCTTCATTGTTAATAATTACCACCATGTTCCTCAGTATCCTAGAGTCCTTTGCCCCATTGCCCTTCTGCCATGCCTCCTTTGCCAGTCCTTGAGTCTGGAGAACTTCCATCAATTACTTACCCTGCACTAGGCATATGAAATGTCTCCAGGGGAAGTCACAAAACTGAATTGATTAGGTCTACTATGAATTCATATTATCTAATCTTGACTGGGCCTTCAATACAGTCTGTTCCTTTCTTTGGCCCTGTTTCCTCTGCTAGTTTCTAAATATGGGCATTAGCCAAGGTCATGTTGCTTTGATGATATCATTGACTCTTGTAGCTTCAGTATTTCCTGTTATATAGATGATGCCCAATTCCGTATCTTTATTTCTGACCTCTCTCCTAAACTCCAGATGTCCATTTCCAATTGCCTGATGGATTTCATCTGGCCGTTCTGTCAGCACCTCAAAGTCACCATGTCCAAAATCCAACTCATCACCCTACCCCATTCCCCCAATTTGCATTTCTTTTTAACTTCACTATATCTACTACTGACACCACCATCTTTCTAGTCCTCCCATACTGGGGTCAATTTTTAGTTCTCTTGCACATGCTTTGCACCCTCCAGTTTTCAAGTCCAATTCATTATGTTTCTGCTATGTCTCCCATATTAATCTCCTCTTTCCATTCCCACTATCTTCATCTAGTTTAGGTTGCTTTTACTTCTTTTTTTAATTATTGCACTAACTTCTTAAATAGTCTGCCCTCCACCAGCACATTCAATATATCATAGCCAGAATAATCTTCTTATTAGAAAATTATAATTGCATCTTCTTTTTCTTCAAATATTTCAAAGGTTGCTCATTATCTATTCAGTATTTAATCACAACCCATGGTACCTTTGCGGGCTGTTTTCCTCCTACTTTTGTTAACCTATATCAACTTAAATCAAACTTAGCTCCCCAAATACCCTATGTTTTCTACCTTTCTGTCTTTGCTCATGAGAAGCAATGGGATATGGTAGATAGAATATTGGACCTGGAATCATGAAACTGTAGGTTCAAATCTGGCCTCCATGGCCCTGGAGTCAGGAGTTCCTGAGTTCAAAGCTGGTCTCAGACACTTAACACAAAAACTGGCTGTGTGACCTTGGGCAAGTCACTTAACCCCAATTCCCCCCCCCAAAAAAAAGCAAAAAACAACAACAAAAAACAAATTCTGCCTCCAATACTTATGAGTAAGTCACTGAATCTCACTGGGCCTCAGTTTCCTCTTCTCTTAAATAGGGATAGTACCTACCTAATGGGGTTTTTGTCCTTTAACAAATGAATTGATGTCTTTATAAAGCTCTTTGGAAATTTTTTTATTTTATTTATTTATTTGTCCATTCGTTGATTCATTCATTCATTTATTCATTTAGCTTTTTTGGAGAGCAATTGGGGTCAAGTGACTTGTCCAAAGTCACACAGCTAGTTTTTGTGTTAAGTGTCTGAGGCCAGATTTGAACTCAGATCCTCCTGACTCCAGGGCTGATGCTGTATTCACTGCGCCACCTAACCACCTGGCTCTTTGAAAATTTGAAACAATAATGTCAGCTATTAGAGGTAAGATAGGCTTGAGCGATGGGCAGAAAGCCACCTTCAGATCAAGAATATGTGGTTTTAAGTCCTGTCTGCCATATACTGGCTGAATGACCCTGAGCTTATGTATGTATAGTATATAGAGAACTGAGCTTGGAGTGAGGAAGACCTGCATTTAAATCCATAACTGTGTAACCTTGGAGAAGTCAACTAATTTCTTCAAGCCTTAGTTTTATCATCTGTAAAATTAGGGGGTTGGATTGAATGACCTCTAAGATCTCTTACAGCTACATCTCTGACCCTATGAACTGTTCAGTACCCCTAGACAATTCTCTAAGAGAGATTCTCCTTTTCTTCTATTGTGGACTCCTTAGGCAATTTAGTTGGGCCTATAGGCCTTTCTCAGAATGATATTTTAAATGTGTAAAATAAAAATGTATAATGTAAATATAATGTAAATGTATAAAATAAAAACATAAAAAAGAAGCCAATTCTATTGAAATTCAGTTGTAATTGGAAAAAATCCCAAGAAGTTCACACACTGCAGGTTCACTCTCTAAGACTATAAATGACAGAATATTAGTTTTCTGCACTGGTAGAGGGAGTTTTCTCTTTGGGCACTCCCTCTACCAATGAAATCACAGGTAATAGAAATGAAAAATGATGTTGATGTCATATTTTCTGCCTCAAATAGCACTTCTACCCCTTCCCCAATATTTTGTTAAAATGCCTTCTTATACTTCAAGCTCATGCTTCTTCTTCATGCTACCTTCTCTATGAAGCTTTCCTTAATTTTTTTATTTGAACCTAATCATTTTTTCCATTTTTATGTGCTATCTCCCTCCTCTAAGCTTCTATAGCCCTTTGTTCCTACCTCCCTTATGACACTTACCATATTCTGACATATATTACATTTATTTGTGTATGTCTTTTATTTTTCTTGCAAGCTCCTAATGGATGAGGACAGTGCCTTAGTTTTATCCCTCCCCCCACTCTGCTTGCACATAGTAGGTTTTCAGCAAATGTTCATTGAATGGGTTTAAGAACATCATTATTCCCCTCAGTTCCCTGCACTTTATCTAACTTTGAGTCACTTATGAAAATCAGAGTGCCATGTTAAGCCTACTGGAATTTGGAAATTCCCAGTCCCCTGAAAAGGCTGGGTGCTTATGGGTAACCAATTGTGATGGCTGGAGAGGCAAGATTGAATAAAGAAGGGAAGACATGGAGGGAAACCTTGATGAATTGAGGGAAGTCCACTTCTTGGTTTACTTGGTGGGATAGGCAAGAAAAAGTGACAAGGGTGAACTCTTGAAAAGGCAGTCAGTCTTCCCAGACAACTTTATATGGTACTTGTGGCTTGTGAGATTTCAAGTTTGAAACAGGCTTGAATGTGGTTTCTGTCTGAAATACTTTTTTCTCCAGCTCTTTAGAAATGCCACAATTTTCTAAGCCCTGGTTATTATCTATCTCTCATCCTACAGATTTCCTGAAAATCTCAGAGGTATTCTGTTTATACTTTTCATTCATTGATTTTTTTTCACCCTGATCTTTTCACAAAAGATTTAAGAGTTTGTGGATCCATTGCACAGTCCTTAATGGTTCATCTGTTGCCTGTTTCAAGATGACCTGGACTGATGTGTCTTTTTAATCCAGGCGACAGAAACAGTGTGTGTGTGTGTGTGTGTGTGTGTGTGTGTGTGTGTTATATGGGCAATTAAAATGAAAAACAATCTACTCCCCTGGGTTGTATTTCTGGCAACCTTCAAACATCTAATTTATTCATTTGTATTCACCTTTAACTTTAGTGTCTGATTTTGTGTGTCATTTAAAAAATATCTTGGCATGTATTGGAGAATCTCCCATATGGGGAACTCAAGGTGTATTGTATATATAATATCCCATCCTCATAAATGTACTGTAAAGTGAATGGCAGTGAGTGGCCCCAAACATTGCCATTATACAAAATACAAGAAAGGAAGGGAGGGAGGAAGGAAGGAAGGAAGGAAGGAAGGAAGGAAGGAAGGAAGGAAGGAAGGAAGGAAGGAAGGAAGGAAAAAAGGGAGGGAGGGGAAAAAGGAAAGAAGGAAAGAAGGGGGAAAAAGAAAGAAGGAAGGAAGGAAAGAAGAAAGGAAGGAAGGAGGGAACGAAGGAATGAAGGAAGAGATGAAAGTGCTTGGCTTTAAGGCCAGATTGTCTTTTTTATGACAGATGCCAAAGAGAGACCAGTCTCATGCTATTTTCATTTTCTTGCTCCAGAGTCACTAGATGTTATAATCTTAGCAAAATGACTAGCTGCTTAATAGTAAAGGCTATTTACTATTTAATTGCATGTGGATAGAATAAATGTGCTTCTCATATTTCCGTTACTTATTACATGGAAATAATTTCCTGTTGCAAGAAGCCTCTCAGTCATTTTTTTCCCTTGTCTCATTCCTTTTCCCTTCTCTGACTAATTTGCTTTTTGCTCTGACTCACATTATATCTCTTACATATGAAGATGATTAGATTTTTTTAAAAAACAGTCAAAATATTTCATGTTTTAATTAAATATTTTGGCTGATGCTTTTTCTGGGGTTCTTGGTTCCCCTTTCTTTTGTGGGTGGCTCATGGGTGTGAAAGCACTCCTGAAACTAGGTTGTCTTCAGTTTAATAATAATTGTAATAAGTGATATTTCCATACTTCTTTATCATTTACAAAGAATTTTCTTCAAAATAATCCTTTCAGCTCCAATTATTAGGAAGTTCTTCCTTATATTATAGTGACATTTGTCTTTCTGTACATTCCACCCACTGGTACTATTTTTACCTTCTGAAGCCAGATAAAATAAAATTAATGCTCCTTTCTTTTTGCTGTTGGTTTTAAAATTCATTTTTCTCTTTTATTGTGAACTTTAAAAAATAACCTGGTTAGGTAGATGGTTATTTTATCTCCATTTTATAGGGAATAGTAACAACAAACTTTTCCATAGTGCTTTCAGATTTGTCGTACTATAATTCACTTGATCCTCACAAAAACCCTGTAAGCTGAGTTCCACAGATTTGTGGCCCATTTTACAGATGAGGAACCAGGGAGTCTCAGCAAGATAAAATCACGGACCCAAGGCCACACAACTACCACGAGCTCAATAAGGAATAGGGAGATGATTGCTTAAAATATATTACCCTGTGACCTACAAAATTCAGTTGCCAAATTCCGTTTCTTGGGTAGGGTAAGAGGATTGGATAAAGGGTTTTTCTATACCTTTCAGTAGATATTGTGCTGGAGAAAGCCACAGAGATGTTTTCATTGTAGTTCTTCTCTCTTTTTGGTCTGCAGCCTAATTTACACTTGCTAGTTGAGAATTTATATGTTGTCTTCCCCTTAACTTTTTTAAGAGAAGTGGAAACTTATATAATGATGCCACTAGAACTGATATCTCCTTATCAGGTCCTCATCTTACCTCCTCTGCTCAGTTTTTCTTTTTTTTCTTTTTTCCTTTAGCTATTGGTCAAAACAAGAGGCTCTTTAGTAGTACATTTAAATGGCTCATTTCCTTCACATTGAATCATCAACCCCTGTGCCTCATAGTCTCCCCTCTCATCCCCCTCTCCACCCTTTTGTAGCAAATTGTAGTGTCATAAATGAGACTATAGAAATGATTAAATCTTGGGCCTAGGGGAGGAAATACATGGCGGTGTGTGTGTGTGGGGGGGGGAGGGATCATGGCAGAACCTTTATCCAGTAGAGTATAGTATACTTTCTGGAACCTACTTTTTTCTGTCTAGGATGACTCAGTTGAAAAATAATGCAGCTTTAGTTGGCTGTATGTTGTTCACATATTAAGGACTTACTTCAGTGTGCTTTTTAGGGTTATTTTACATGTAGGTGAAAAAGTTCTTATTGGGATGGAATGAGGTTATTATTTGATCCCAAGCTGTCAAATAGACATAGGAATGTTTAAAAAGAATGTATTTACTTAACATTTCCTTGACACCCATCCCCACCCAGGCAGAAGGGGAAATCTTAGCCCAGTTTCTCCCTTTGCTTGTTTTTCATCTCAGACTAGTGAAGGTCTTTCACTGTCATATTCATTGCCCGCCTTAGAATACTGGACTCTTTCATGTTTTAAGAAGAGTGAATAAATACATACTGGTTGAGGTGTCTGGTTACTCCTCTCTTTCTTCTCCTCCCTCTCTCTTTCTCCCCTATCTGCCCCCTTTTTCTATATACCCTTGGCTTCCCCTATCCCTCTCCTTTCCTTCCCCTGATTGTTGGTTAATGGTTTGCTTCTTCTATCAAGTTGGGATGAAACAATCCAAGTTTGAAATATTTACCTGATTTGAAGGAGTTCAGCATGACCTAAAGTACACTTTTACTTGTGATGCAAAGATAACCAAGTCTCTACTTGTGCTGGCTGTAGAAAACAGTCTAGCTCTACTTTAGACTGAATAATACATTTCCTTTAGATATACTTAGTTTTCACTTTAGACACCTCCATTATTTTAGTCCAAGGGCTATATTTTCTAGAGACATTTTCCTGGAGCTTTGATTTCAAACTTTTAACAAAAACAAAGTCTTTAGGAGCTCTTTCCTGCTGAGATTTATGTATAATTCCATGTAAGCCATACCAAGTCCAGTTCTAAGGTCCCCCAGTTGATTGCAATGTCTTTAATAACGTCTTCTAGAGTTTTCTTGGCATTGATTAGGAATAGGATCAATCAAAAAGCATTGACTAAGTACCTTTCTGTGTGTCTTTTTGTTTTTTAAACACCATCCTGATCCTTGAAGTACTTAGAATTAGACTGAATCTATCACTTCCAGAACCAGGTGGGACTTTGGAGCTCTTCTGGCTCAACCTCTTCTTGCTGCAGATACTTCATCTCTTGGCTCTGGGCATTTTCTCTGGCTTTCTCCCATGCCTGGAATGTTTTCCCTCCCAACTACTGACCTCTGACTTCCTTTAAGTCCCAATTAAAATCCCACCTTCCACTGGAAGCCTTTCCCAACCCCTCTTAATTCCAGGGTCTTCCCCTTTTTCATTTATTTCCTATTTGTCCTATATACAGATTGCTTTGTATATATTTGTTTACATACATGCTGTCTGCCCCATTAGATTGTAAACTCCTTGAGGGCAGGGACTGTCTTTTACCTCTTTTTTTTTAATCCTCAGCTGTTTAGCACAATGCCTATCACATAGTAGGTACTTAAATATTGAATAAACATAGTAGGTACAGAAATATGATCTGATAGAAATTCAGCCATGGTCTAAGTGCTAAGAGGTTTGCAATGAGAGGATCTTTGAATACGGACTTTTCTTACTATGTTACCTTGGGCAAATCTATTCTGCTCTCTGGACTTTAGTTTCTTATCCAAAATATGAGGTTGGACTAGATGACTTTAAAAATCTTTTACTATGAATCTATCAATCAACAAGCACTTATTAAGTGCCTCCTATCCACAGGAAGCCTGTGCTGGGTATACAAATACAAAAGTTAAACAGTCTATCCCCTCATGGGGCTTACATTTATCAGGATATCTAGACTGGAGAGGTCCAATGAATAATTTGCAGTCTCCTAATGGAAAACTGGAAAGTTTTAATTTAGGCAGGTACTTCAAGGAAGGGAGACAGAATTCTGACTTAGTGATGTTGAGGTAGAGAGGATATTTCAGATTTAGCAGAAGGTTTGGAAGTGAAAATAGGATGAATGAATAAGGGTACTGAGCAAAAGATCCTATAAGTGTGTGAGAGGTTAGGAAGCTGGTTGTTGTGTTTGTCCTTTTTTTTCAAAGAGGACAATGGCATCAGGGAAATGATGATATGACTTACAGTTGACTTTGATTCGAGGGAGGGAGGGCTGTGCAAGGTCACCAGCCTTTCTCCTTCAGAGCCATCTGGGTCCAGTAACCAGATATTCATCAGGATAACTGGAGATGACCCAAGATGCAATGGGAGACCCTGGCCCTTTCAGGCTAAGGCCTTTACATGTACTTACGTAGAGGAAGGTAACTCCCATTCAGTGAATAGGTCTTTGAGAAATGAGTCAAGTGATAGCCCCTTTAAAGGGGGTTAGGAAGTAGGAAGTAGCTTGAGAACTGAGTTGATAAGAGTAAGCTTGCCATAGTGCCTTGAGGTGAATGATTAAGGACCCCTCTGTTTCATGAGTTGGTTTGTAGAATCTGCTATGGAAAAACAAAATGGATGAACACATATTGCCCAGAATACAGTACGCAGTTTACTCAGATGGCTTAATGAGTTAGTCCATCTGTGTATGTTTTCTAAGTCTATCTGTAGATATACATCTATCTCTTTATATTTATCTACATCTTTCTCTATCTAATCTATTTACCTACTACTACAATATACTTGGAACTGATGGAGAAGATTGTGCTGGATCGTAGTTGGAGGAAATTACATGCCAGGCTGCTTGCTACTACAAAAACCCATCTTTATAATATTCAGTATTCTCCCTGTGATATCTTACGGCTTTGATTCATGGAGTGTCACTGTCTTAGAAGAAGCAAAATTGCAAGTTAATCCAAGAGGCAACAAAGAGCTTTCTGGTGGAAATACCTATAGCAAAATCTACATCCAGAGAAAGAACCATGGAGTCTCAATGCACATCAAAGCACATTATTTTCTCTCTCTTTTCTTTTTCTTGTGGTTTTTCTCCTTTGTTCTGATTCTTCTTTCACAACATGACTAATGTGGAAATATGTTTGATATGATTGTCAATGTAGAGTCTATATTAGATTACATACCATCTTGGGGAGGGGAGAAAGAGGGGGAAAAACTTAGAGCTCAAAATCTTATAAAAGTGAATGTTGAAAACTAAAAATTAACTACTTTTTAAAAACACCTACAGAATATAATGAGTGAGAACACCAAAGTTATGGATATGGATATATAGATAATGCCAAAGGCATAGAAGACATCATTAAATACACATATGACTAGAACATTATAACCTCTCTCTAGGACTATTGCAATCGCCTCCTAGCTGCTTTCCTTTCCTCAAGTCTCTCCCCATCCTGGTCCATCCTCTACATAGCTGCCAGAGTTATTTTCCTAGAGGCTAGATCTGTGTCTCTTGCCTACTCAGTAAATTCTAATGTCTCCCTCTTGCCTCTGGTAGTGAATATAAACTCTTCTGTTCAGCTTCTAAATCTTTTTACAGTTTTGTCCCTACCTATCTTTCCCATTTTATTAAATGTATATTACTCTTCTTTCTATACTCTGCAGTCTAGCCAAACTATGTTCTTCTTGTTCCTTGCACAGAGCACACCATGTTCCTTCTCCATGAATTTGTATACTGTCCCTCACCTCTACACAGCACCTTGTTTCCTTCAAAACTTTGCTTAGGTGATGCCTTTAACAGGAAGTCTTTCCTGAACCTTCAGCTGTTGGTATCTCCCCCATTTCTCCACACAAATTAACTTTTATTTCTTTTATATGTATTTATTTATATAGAGAATGTAAGCTTTATATATTATTACATAATATATATATATTACATTTTTATATAGAGAATTTAAGAATTATCTAGTTTGGAGCCTGGCATACAGTGGGTACTTAATAAATGCTGATTGATTAGTTGAAAGAAAAAGAGGTGGCCTTTCATATATTGGGCAGATCCCCTTTGGATAATTTACAGAAAGGCCTAATAAGATGTAGAGATCCGGAAGGGCTTTGGAAGAAACCCTTTCACTGATGAAGCATCAAAGAGGAATGGGACCATTTATCCTAAGTCCTTGTGGGGTTTACTGCAGGCAATAAAGCTCTGAATATACATAGGCTGGTTTATATTACTCCAAAGTGGGGTGACCCTTGAAAATGTGATTTTTTGGTTGGACTATATATTTGGTGATTTTTTTTCACTAGGTTAAATGCCAAATTGTAATTTGAAATATCACATTCTTTTTGACTTAATGGGCCCCTTTCTCTAAATTATTAATATTTAATAACTAAATTTAATAACTAAATTATTAAAGCCATGACCAACTTTGGTAATGTGCTAGAAATATACATAAAAATGACCATCTAAAATCTAAGGTGATATTTCTGTGAAAACTCTTTCCCATATGCATTGGTTTGTCTTTCTCTGTATTATGTCTGTAGCTCTAGTGAAAGCTGTTGGGGTGGAGGATTTATCTTTTAACTCAATCCCTTCCAGCTAAGCAAAAACATTGATTACCAATGATAGTGCTTAAGTTTCTCTGTATTTCAGGAAGGTGGCTGGACATTTGGTTGAACGGCAGCCTAGACGAAAGGAGATTTTTCACTCCAGCGAGCACCCTAACCACATCAATAGACAAGACCCGAGAAAATCAGCTCTCATATCTCAGATCACACAAAATTAGAGAGAACCTGGGCATAACCTTTTTTTCTGATAGAGACCTAGAATAGTAGATCTTGGGGAAATTATTCTAGTTTCCTTTGCTTTCTAGTGAAGGAAGGACCTGTGGTCATCTGATAATGGATGGGAATATGATTTGGATTCTGCAGCAATTTGTCCATGTCGTCCTCTTGTTAATTATGGACTCAGTTGTTAGTATACTAATTAAAAATACAGATTTTTTAAAAATAGAGACAACAAACACTATAAAAAAAATCCCAATCTTGGTGACCCATTCTGAAGTATGTTAGCTAGAGTTTCATGGAGGGTGATATATGCATAGCTTTCTTGGGCCATGAGGTGTGATGGGCAGCTATTAATGCAGTCAGCTTCAAAAAAAGGATCAACTAATTGTGTTCTATTGCTGTATTATCTGTGTCATAGCCTTAGGATAAGAAGTCTTAGTGCATACATCACTTGTATAAGCAAGATGAAGAGATATTGAGGGTATGCTGAATTATCCTTCTAGAATAGGTAGGGTGACAAAAATAAATGGGATATAAACCAGGGGAATAATTTCTTTATATTGTAAATTACTTCTTCCAAGTATATCCCCCACTCCCCTCCCCACTAAGGAAATATTTTTTTAAAAATGCTCTTTGTGTAAGAAAAAATGTAGTTCTGTGTAAACCTCATTACCTTTGGCTTTTTGAGATGACATGGGCAGGCAGTATTGTGTATAGTGAAGAGAGATTCTGAAGGATATGAGTTCAATTTCTACCTTTGATGTTAACTACTTATGTGACCTTGGTCAAGTAATTTGTTTGTTTTGTTTTTGTTTTTGTTTTTGTTTTTTGTTTTGCTTTTTGAAAGGCAATTGGGGTTAAGTAACTTGCCCAAGATCACATGGCTAGGTTTTTTTTTGTGTGTGTGTGCGTTAAGTGTCTGAGGCCGGATCCGAACTCAGGTCCTTCTGACTGCAGGGCCGACGCTCTACTCATTGCGACACCTAGCCGCCTCATTGGTCAAGTAATTTAACTTCTGTGAGATTTAGTTAGCACTTTTGTAAAATGAGGTGGTCCAGATGCTGATGAGGTCTTTTTTTGCACTAAATTTATGATCTTATAACTTCTAAGCTCAGATGTTTATTATCTGTGTAACTTTGGGTAAATTACTTAATCTCCCTGAGACTATTTGTTCATGTGTACAATGGGTAAGTTAGACTAGATATTGTTCTCCAAGGTCTATTTCTACTCTAAATCTGTGATCATATGATGGAAATAAAATGTTTTGTAACTGAATGTGCAGATAAATGGACTCTTGGATCATAAAAGAATTGGGAGATAGATAAGGGCATTTGAGTGGGAACCCTGAAGAAAGAGAAGTCAGAAATTATTTTTTAAACTAGTTTTAATCACACAGTATTATGATATATGGCCCTACTTATAAAAGTCAATTTGATTTACTTGTGGATGCTGCTGGTGGGCTTCCATTGCCTTAGGTGATCAGAAAGGGTATTTATTAATCATTTCATATCTAGTGTTTTTTAAAAATGACTGGCAAAATCCTAGCTTATCCATTATGTGATTATAATGCTTTTTAGAGTTTTTATTGTTTTTTTTTTTTTTGGACTTTAGGTTTGAGAGTAATAGCAGGGATTGCCTTTTGCCTCTTTTTGTATCCCTAGGGCTTATCAGAGGGCCTGGCATGTAATAGGTGCTTAATAAATGTTTATTGATTGATCATTGATATTTCCCTGAAAGTCTAGCTCAGGAAGTGGGGAAGTTCAGGATAAAAGGCAAACAATTGTCTATTTAAGAATACTATTTTTAATTTTTGGGGGGGGGACTTTTTGGAGGGGGGAAGGCAGGACAGTTGGGATCAAGTGACTTGCCCAAGGTCACTTGGCTAGAAAATGTTAAGTATCTGAGGCTGGATTTGAATGCAGGTCCTCCTGACTCCAGGGCTGGTGCTCCGATTCACTGAGCCACCTAGCTTCCCCAAGGAATACTATTTTTTTTTAATGATCTGGTTGTATGTCGTAATTATGTAATTTTAGAGCTCCTGGCCCCGTTGTTTTACAGAACAGGACACTGAGTCTCAGAGTGACTAATTAATAGGGTCACCCAACTGGTTAGGAATAGAGCTGGGACCAGATTTTAAAAGCACCTCAGAAGATTCGCCTCGTTATAGATCAAAATAGATCCCACAGTCTTGCTGAAGGGTCGTAGGTGTTTTGGCTCTTCATATTCTCTCTCAGAACAGCAGTTAGAGGACACAAATGATCTGTAAATTACAGGATTCACACACAAATCGAAGATTTGTGTCCTCCCCATTCCATTTTTAGTTTTCAGGTAATGAACATGAGCAGCAACTATGTCTGCAGTTGAGTAGCTCAGATTAAAAAATTACAAGGGCAGCAAGACTATTACTAATGATCACTGATGTGTATGGAGATATCTTTTCCTGTCTTACTAGACAGGAACAGGTATTGCCCAATGATCTGGGGATGTTTCACCAAGTGCTAATTGTTGATTGATATGGCTGTGTTGCAGCAGGACTTTATCATATTATCAATGGGTGTAAAAGCAAAGTTGTCCAAGGCACCTGATTGACACTTGAAGAAAAGACAAGGCACACAATAGAGAGGCTGTTTCAAGTGCTGAAAGGAAACAGGGCATGGAGGGATTGTTGGGAAGTGGTTATGGGTTTTAAGGCCAAGGGGGAAAAGTGATCAGAAGAATGATAAGCCAAAGATTAAGACATGGGAGAAGAGCTAAGGAATGGATAGAGGAGCAACTCGTCCTTTGCCTATGGCAGAGGGTGGAGCAAAGAATTATAAGGCTGGGTCTTAAAGTGTGTCATTATACACTTGTAATTGCATGATTGCTAGGCCTGAAAAAAACCCCAAGGACTGTGTAATTGTCTTTCTCTTTAAGTTTCTATGCAGTTAAGAAATTGAGTCAAAGTGGTATTCCATTTTAAACCCTCCCTACTACTATGCACATTATGCCTATTTGTGTATTTCTTTTCTATCCCGTCCCTAGCCTTCCCTTCCTATTCTTCCCTTTGCTAACCTTCCTTCCCCTTCCCTTCCTTTATCTTTCCCCCTCTCTCACCCCTTTCTTTCTCTCTTCATCCTTTTCTTCCTTCCTTCCTTCCTTCCTTCCTTCCTTCCTTCCTTCCTTCCTTCCTTTTTTCCTTCCTTCCTTCCTTCTTTCCCTCCCTCCTCTCTTCCCTACCTCCTTCCTTCCGTACCTCCTTCCTTCCCTCCATCCTTTCTTCCTTCCCTCCTTTCTTCCCTCCTTCCCACCTTCATTCCCTCCCTCCCTCCCTCCTTCTTTCCCTCCTTCCTTCCTTTCCTCTTTCCTTCCTTCCTTTCTTTGTTCCTTCCCTTCATGAAGCACACTAAAGCTACATAAGCTTATGTAGCTTTAGTGAGCTGTTTTCTCTTCTATGTATGTCATTTGATAGATTACTCTAGTCAATGAGTAGAGGTCATTGTTACAGAAAGGAATTCTGATGTGGGGAATTAAATACTCATTGTGTAAGCCAATTAAGTGAACATAATTAATAGTGCTAACTATCTCAGTGCTGAGTGAGCTATGTCCCTTTTGCAAAAACAAAATACAGATGCACTTGTGGCATATAATTTGCTGGAGATATGACAGTGAATCATGCAGCTATTGTTTGGAGGCAAAGGAAATTACACCAGAACATGTTCTAGGATTGCTTTATGAAATGGGAAAATTACCCAGTGAGAAAAGCATACATTTACCTGCAGATGTCTGCCCTAAAATGGTGGACTTGGTGGGTATCTGAAAGTTAGGAAAATTAAATGGTCTCAAGTCCCTCCCAGTTAATTGAACTGAAATGCTCCCCTTGCTTTATTAAAAGTGACATTTCTGACCAGGGCTGTTTGGAAAAAAATAGAACTAATTGAACACTGGAAAAAGTTATTTGGGGTACATAAAAATATAAGAGAAAGCAATCATTCCTTCCTTTTCCCACCAACATTACCAGTATTTATTGTATATATGTAATACAGTGAAAAGAACAACAGATTTTAAGTTAGTAGAACTGCATGAATGGGGTCACATTGCTATCTCTATGGACCTCAGTTTCTTCATCTCTAAAAAGTGTCATTTAGACTAGTTTATTTTCAACTTTCAACTCTAAAGATATGATCCTAGGTCGCTTATCTGATGGGGCTGTCAATCTGAAATAAGCCAACTAGTAAGGGTTATATTGATTGCTTCCTTCCGTTGGCTGGTTTGATCGACAACTCAGGAAACAAGTGACAAGAGATATAGGAAGGCTGGAGGTTGTTAGATGAATTCCCTTCCTTTATCTCCCTTCCATCAATTCAGTATAAGATAACAGGTTTGAGTAATGGGCTGAGGCTGCAGATCAGGGGTTCTTAACCTGAGATCTCTAATCTTGTTTTTGTTTTCTAAAATAAAGATATTTTGATAATGGCATTTGTCTAATGGTAATTGACTCTCTTTGTAATTATATATTTTATTTTATGCATTTAAAAGCATTATTCTGAAAAGATGTCCTTAGGTTTTGTCAGACTACCAAAGGGATCGATTAACACAAAAAATTTAAGGATCCCTGCTATAGAAGATGGGCTGGTGTTCCAGGAACAAGTAATAATAGCTGATGACATGATAGTAGTTGATTTCTTCTTTTAGTGTATTCTCCACTAGTTTACATGTAACTGGTTCTGTGTATGCATTCCCATACACATGGATATGGGCACATTTGTGTGCTGGGGTATGGTGCTGTACTGGGAGTAAGGAGATTAACTTCCAGCTGGGGCTATGGGTCCCAAATGGAGTTGTTGTTCAGTCATTTTCAGTCATGTCTGACACTTCGCGACCCCATTTGGGGTTTTCCTGGCAAAGATACTGGAGTGGTTTGCCATTTCCTTCTCCAGCTCTTTTGACAGATGAGGAACTGAGGCAAATAGAGTTAAGTGACTTTCCTAGGGTCACACAGGTAGCTAAGTTTCTGAGGCTACATTTGAACTCAGGTCTTCCTGACTCCATGCCCACCACCCTATCCAATATGCCACCAAATCTTTCCACTGTACTATCTACATACAGCAATGTTTCATAAAGAAAGCACACATTTTGGTATCATTTGCAAATTGAAGGTGAAGAGGTGAAATGGCACAACCATGGTCCACAGAAGAGAGTTTTCAACCCAGATCTCTCTCCAATAAATAGCAGGTGCTTGAGAGATGTTTAGAGAATAAATAAGAAGCAAACCTACCTTTTGGAATACTAAACCCACGCTTGGCTTGATTAGTAGAGGATCACCGAGGCCAGACCAGCAAAGTTGTCATTTTATTGGCTTCATTCCTAGAGCTGGCAAATTGATCATCTTCATGGTATCAGCTGTTTGCTATGGGGAGCTTCTGGTTTCCAGGAAGTTGACAATCTTATTTCTTAGAAGCTGACCTGTCAATCCTAAAACTTGTTCTTTTGGTGACCTTTTGAGAGGTACTGCATAGGAAAGAGCAAACTCTGCAACCAGGTATTAAGGAGAAGAATCCACATTGGCCAATCAGTCAGTCTCTAAGCACCTGCTACGGAACAGACACTATGTTGATCAATAAACATATATTGAATGATAGCTCTGTGCTTGTTGCCATGGGAACAACAAAGATATTTAAGACATAATCCCTGCCCTCAAGGAATTTATGATGTAGGTTTAGTTGGAGAAACAAGATATGAACACAAGAGGAATTAAAAAGCAAAAATAAATTCCAAATAATTGGTAAGGAAAAATACTTTGCCAGAGAAGTTCTAAAAAAGGAAAGGTCATTATGAACTGGGGAGGGTCATGAAGAACTTCATGGAGGAGGTGGCACTTTGCTTAGGCTGAACTTTGAAGGATTGACAGCTTCAAATAAATAGAGAGGTGTGGGGCAGACATATCAAACGTCAGGAACGTTCCTCTATTTCTCTATTTGTCTCTCAGAAAAAGACATCCAATTCTCTTGGCCCTTCTAGGCAACTTATACTACCAGAAGCAGACAGGATTGGTTGTTAGAGAAGAGGAATAGATTGATTGGGGAAATAATTTGGCCCCTCAATGGAATTCATAGAAAAATAGCTGTAGGGCTCAAATACTACTACTACTATTGCTACCACCACCTCTACAACTACTACATTGCTACTACCACCACCACCACTACTACTACTGATACTATCTAGTTCTTCAAGATTTACAAAATAATTAGCATATGTTATTTTATTTTGTCCCCACAGCAACCCTGTGAAGTAGGTGCTATTATTATCCCCATACAGATAAGAAAACCAAGATCAAGAGAGGTCTACTCAGGGTCACACAGTTAGTATATAGTTTGAACTCAGGTCCTCCTGACTCCAAATCCAGTGCTCTATCCACTGACCTACCCAGCTGCTGGACCTTAGAGATTATTGAGTCAAATCTCCTCCCTTTATTTATAAAGAAATTGAGTCTTAGAGCGGTGCAGTGACTTACCCACGGTCACATAGGTGCCAGCAGTGACAGCTGGAGTCTAGCATATTTAGACGCACATTTTTCTATGCATATTATGGTTTGCAAAATGCTTTCCTCGAAACCACTTTGGGAGGTAGGTAGTCTATATGCTATCACCCCAACTTTACAGACAAAGAAAGTTCAGAGGTGAAGTGGCTTATTGAGTCACACAATTTTGGCAGGAGCTAAGACTCAAGCCCAGAACTACTTGCTCTGAATCCAGTGTCTTCTCCACTATGCCAGACTGCCCTTTCCCTCCTTCCAGATATGGCAGTCTGCCTCTAGGTGGTGACCAAATAAGTTGTGAGAAGGGGAAACTGTGTCCTTCCCCAGCTGTTGAAGTTCTGTATGACTTGAATTTCTTTTTAAAATGCAGATAACTGCATTACCCTGACAGTAATGAAAACTGGCACGTGGAACACAGATGCTTTACCACTCTGTGTGGGAAGCAAATCATTTGTTATTGCCTCATTCTCAACTTTAGGCGCCAATTCATGAGCTAAGCTGATGAACTTCATAAACAAGCTTGAGTTACTACTTTGTGCTTCCTTGTTATAGCTGTTCGCCCCCAGTTTCCCCCAACCCCATCTGCAAGATGAGGATGACAGCAATACCTATCTCTTCTCTCCCTCGGGATATGTTTGGGATAAGTGAAAGAATAATGTATGGCCCTGCTTTGAGCACCGTGTAGAGGTGTGCAGAATTTCTTAAACTTAAGACATTGCAATAATATTTTTCACTCTGTAGCAGTCTTCTCCTGGGAAGATTGGTCAGCCAGCAGGATCATTAATTAAGTACTAGGATTTGTGAAGAAGATGGGAAGAGCTTGTACCTTGAAAATGTTACCTTGTCAATTTTTTGAAACCTAAATGTCACTGGAGTTTTGGAAAAACCAGGTCACGGGAAAACGAAGACTTTGAGACAAGTAATTTAATTGGTGTCTCTATTTAGAATAAATAATCTTGGATGATGAATGGATGAAGTATTCTCTTAATGAAACTGGTCTATGCTGGCAGATTCATGATCTTATGTTGTGTTTCCTTTCTTTTGCCTTGTGCCTTTAGGAAAAGTGGCCATACAGAAGGAAGACCTCCAGAAGTACCATAACAGAGATACTTGGTTTCAGCTGCAGCATGTTGATGCAGATTCAGAAGTCCAGGTGAGATTTACATGACAATGGAGCCTTTTAGTATCAGCTTTCCAGACTGCATAAAACTAAAAATAAACTACAGATACCATCAGAGTCTGTGGGAAAGGAATCCGTACATAACTGCTTATTTTGTGGTTAAAGAGATGTCCCAGCACGGAAGAATTCTTCTTCTTCCCTGTTCTCCTACTCTGTCTTTCCCTTAGCCATTTTCATTGCCAGACATCTCAACAAGTGTCATCTTTTCCACCCCTGAATTCCTAACCTATTTGATGTGCCATTTCTGCCCTACTAGGGATCAACCTTGAATATTTCCTACCATCCACCTTTTTTGTTCATATTTGAACTGGAAGTCATCAAAATGGGAAGACTGAGGGGATCTTCCCCTCTGCATAGATATTTTAGCAATCAGTCTCTCATTGACTCTCACATTATTCTGAGCATTCTCTTCTCTCAGCCAGTTAATCATTATGTATATGTCAAATGCTTATTGTGTGCTGTGGTTTGGTTTCAAAGACAAAAATGAAATAGCCCTGGCATCCAAGGAACTTACATCCTGTTGATAAAGAAAATATAGAAATAAATAAGTATGAAAGACAAAGATATGAAATTTTTATATTTAAATAAAATATATTTAAGAAATAAATACAAATAGAACATAAAAGAAATAACCCCTGCATTCAAGGAACTTACATCCTTATTGGTAAAGAAAATATATAAATGAAATAAGTATAAAATAAAAAGATAAAATATGAAATCTTATATTTAAATAAAATATATTTAAAAATAAATAGAAATATAGAACATAAAATAAATAAAAATAAAATCTACAAAATAAATGCAAGGTTATTTTTGGAGGGAGGTACTAGCAGCTAGATAGATCAGGAAAAGCCTTATAAATATATAGAAGGTAAGTCTGGAGCTGAATTTTGAGGGAAACTAGTGATTTTGAGAGGTAGAAGGGAGGAAGTGGAGGAATGAATTCCAGGCATGGGGGAAAGTAACAGAGATGGGAGATGGAATGTTATGTGTGAGGAATAGCAAGAAGCCTACTTTGGCTGAACTCTAGTTTGTGTGAAGGGGAATAAAGTCTAATAAGTTTATAAAGGCAAATAGGAGCCAGTCTGTGAAGGGTTTTAAATGACAAACAGAAGAGTTTATGTTTGATGGTAGAGATAATAAGGAACTGCTGGAGTTTATTGGGAGGGAGAATGACATGTTGAAACGTGCTTTCGGAATGTTGCTTGGTGGCTGAAAGGAGGATGAACTAGAATGGGGAGAATCTAAATTCAGGGAGAACAAATAGGAGGCTATTATAGTGGTCTGGGACAGAGGTAATAAGGGTCAGAGTTAGGATGGTTGAGAAATAAATACAGAGAAGAGGATAGTTAATAGACATAGCTATGGAAATAGAATTGACAAAGCTTGGCAATTATATAGGTGAGGTGAATATGAGTAAGAACTGAAGATGGAGTTGCATTCCTGGTGACTAGGAGAATGGTTTTACTTGTAATAGAAATAGGAAAGCCAAGAGGACGAGTGGGTTTAAAGGGAAAGCAATAACATCACTTTTGGTCATGCTGAGTTTGAGATTCTGTATTAGCAACCACACTAGCACACAGGGTGGGCTGCTAGCACAGTTTCTTTGATCTACTTTTCTAAAGGAAAGGCAGCTTCAAAGGTATTAATGATCTTACTTTAATTAACAGACAGATAAGTAGGAAGAAGTGAGTATCCAAGAAAGAATCCAACAGACAGGGTTCCAACTGTCTAAACTGAGTAATAGATACCTAATCACAAGACCAGGGAGCACCAACATCTGGATTCAGGCATAGCCTTAACATCCTTAACAATGGCTACCCAGAGTCTTGTCTGGCCAAATCACAAAGAAAGATTCTTCCCATGAGTGAGCCTCAAAGTAAAATGCCAACCTCCCAGTATAGATAGTTCTCAACTAATAGGCTCAAAGCCAGAAGGCATCACAACCCAGTGCCTAATTGGCTCTGTATCAAAAGGTGTAAAAACCTTCCGGCAAGCAAGCCTCCCCAGAAGCAAGATTCCCCCTAAGCAAGTTTCCCCTTAGGTAAGTTCCTCCCCCAAGAGAAATATAAATATCCCTAAATATATATAGTTTTCACCTGATGGGCTCTATGTGACTCAGGATGTGTCACAGCTGTAAACTGGACTGGAGCTCAAAACAGCAAGACATTTCGTGATTGAAATACTTGTGTACCTTTAGATCTATGAACACGTGTAGCTCCTGTTCCAAGGGAAAAGGGAACATATGTGGTCACATAGGTCTATTAATGGTCAGGGAAGAACTTATATGCCATTAACCCTACAGATGCCTATGGGACAAACAAATGGGCAGTTGGAGAGATGGAACTGGAGTTTGAGAAGAAGATAAGGGCTGGGCAAGAGATAAATGTGTGTTTGCATATGCATATATAATTTATATTTATATATACATAGAGAATGATATATATAGAAATATATAGATATATACACATATGTATATATACACATTTATGTGTATGTGTATATATATACATGTATATCATATGCATAGAGATAGATTAAAGTATGATAGCTGATGAGATATTATTGAGATAGAGGAAACAGAGACTACTTGGAAGGGCCAAGTGATTGTAGGTTATGATAAGAACTGATAATGGGTGCAGGAGAGATAAGGAACAGGGTCAGAGAGGAATTTTAGAGTTATGGCTCTAAGAGGCACCCAGCACTTTGGGGTGATACTGAGATCAAAGCTATGACTAAGCTTGTTTACACAGAAATAATTAGTTCCGGGATCCCTTAGGTTCCATAAAATAGCTCACCTACTTTCCTTCTGTGTAGTGGGGAGAGACTTAATTAAGTCAGGGGGATGAATTAAGAAGGTACTGCCTTAGTCCATGCAAGAGGTAATTAGAGCCTGAATTTGGGTAGTGGTCATATAAGTAAGAAGAAAGGGACAGGTACAAGAGATATTGTAGCAGCATAAACAACGAGATGGGACAATGAATTGGATATATGAGGTGAGGGAGAGTAAATATTTGAAAATAACACCTGAGTGCCTGGGAGGATAGTAGTTCTCTTGACAGAAGTGAGGATGGGCTTTGGGGAAAAGATGACGAATTAAGCTTTGTATATAATGAGTTTGAGATGCCTGTGGAATATCCAGTTTTAAATATTCTTTAGGCAGTTGAGGATATGTAACTGCAGCTCAGGAGAGAGACTAGGTCTGGATATATAGGTCTGGAAGTCATCTGAATGGAGATGATAATTAACTCCACAGTGAAGTCAAGGATTTAGAAGTGCATAGGAAGGATAGAAAAGGACATAGAACAAGGTTTTGAATAATCCACATTTGGGTGTTGTGAAACCAGGAAAAGAGACTGGTTTTTACTAATTTCTCAACATTAAACAGTATCATCTAGACATACTGTTCTACTTGTTGTTCCTCACACATGGTTCTCCATCTCCCATTTCCGTACCTTTGTCCTGGCTGATGCCTTGCCTAGAATGCCCTCTCCTTTAATTCCTCTTCTTGAAATCCTTGTTTTCTTTAAGACTCAGCTTCATCTTCTCCTACAGAAGGCCTTTCATGGTCCCCACTGTGGTAAGTACTTTCCCCTCTGATATTAACCTTGTTTCTACTTTCTAGATATCTTGTATATACCTATATGTGGACAAGTTGTGTCCGTCATTATAATTAAGTTCCTTTCAGGTGGGGAATGTTTTTCCCTCTTTGTATTTCCAGCTTTTAGCAAAGTGTCTAATTCATGGTAAATACTTGTTGATTGATGAGTGAAAGAAGGTAGAGGAAGTGGATTAGGAATGTTTAATCATGAGATGTCTTAGATAGGATTTCCCCCATCTCATTTCTAAGGTTAAATATGTTTGTGTTTGCCATGAAAACAATATTTGCTAAACAAATTGTATCAATAAAATGGTGAAATATTTGGCTTACTTAACAACACAAAACCTTTTTAATTTTTTCTTTTTTATAAAACCACCCTAGTAGTAACCCTTTTTGCATGCTTTGTAGATTCTTAAATGCAGGCCCCACAGAATATTTACTTGGTATGATTTTGTTGGTTTAGCATGTAATGGACACAATAATGTTGTGTGTTCAGAGAAATTTGTCATTGGATTTTCCTCTTCTTTTGGAATCCTAGAATCTCAGGGTTTTTTTTTTTTGCTTTTTTTGGGGGTGGGGAGGGGGGAAAGGTAAGGCAATTGGGGTTAAGTGACTTGCCCAAGATGACACGGCTAGTTAGTGTTAAGTGTCTGAGGCTGGATTTGAATTCAGATTCACTATACTACCTAGCTGCCCCTGAATCTCAGATTTTGAAGGGACATTGGAGGTCATCTAATGAAAATGCCTACCTGATGCATGAATCCTTTCTACAACTTCTCTGACAGATAGTTGTCACGTGGTTGCTTATAATTTAGCCTTCTAGATTAGTAGAACTTCATTCTATTTGCATTCATAATTTATTCTGTAATCATCCTGTTTTGCTTAAAAAAAGGCATCAGTTTTGTCTCTTTACTTCATAATGTCAGTCATTCCACAGATGGCTTTAAAAATCATTCTTATATTCAGTTGCATTCCATTGAATGAATCTAGATATTGGGGATTTGCAAGTGAAAACATGCCATAGCCCTTGCCCTCAAGGGACTTACAATCTAGTATTTTTGAATTCTTTATTGCTATCTTGTTCCCTTTTTTGCATAACTTTTATTAAATATTAATTATATTACATATCAATTTATTATTATCATTAATTATATTACGTCTATTAATTATATACTTAAATATTAAATTAGAAATTTAAAAGTGATAGGGAGATTGCTTTCCTACCTCAGAACATGAAAACTTTCCTTTTGTAATATGGAAACTAAAGGGAGTTGATATTTGTAGAACTGTCCTGATTATTTTTGCATGGTGTTAGAACATGAAAAAATCTGAAAGGACACTTTCTAGTTGTTTATAACTTTAAAGCCTGTGGCTCAAACACAAAACACATCAACAGGTTCAAGTATGAAGTCTGATTTTGCAAGGTAGAAGAAACAAAATCAAATGAGAAATGGATTCTATTTTTGTAATTTTTTCCTATATGTTTTCATGTGTGTACTTTAGGGGAACCAAATTGCTTTTCACTTGGCCCGGTGGGTTATTTAAGAAGAAAACACAATTATTTTAGTTAACTAATATGCATAGCATGTTGACATTATGTAGAAACAGGACAGCTAGGTAGCCCAGTGGATAGAGCCCTGGGCCTAGAAGGAAGACTTGAGTTCAGAAAGTAAAATGGGGTTAGCACCTTCCTCTCAGGGTTGTTGTGAAGATAAAAAGAGATAAATATTTGTAAAGCACATTACAAACCTTAAAGCACTATATAAATGCTATTATTGATATTATTATTATTTATTATTATTATTATTGTCAGCATTGGTATCTTTGTTGCATCTCATTTCCTAGCTCTCTATGCTTAGGTCACTGATTAATTTTATAGTTGTCTTCAAATGATTGCACTGTGATGAAATGACTCATTTTACAAAGATGATTAAGATTACATGAGTGGAAAGGGTCTATTGGAGAGAAGGCAGATCTTTGTACATTGCATTTTGGAGCACCTCTTTGAGACCACTGTTTCTAATTGAATTGTCAAATTTAAAATTTTTGTTGGGATAAGACATCATGTAGTTTCTTAATCTGATGAGTAAAGATGATAAAGATTTATAAGGAAAGAACAACCAAACCCAGTGTTGTAAACGTTTTAAAATATTCTTTTTTATTATGAACTTAATAATCAGAAAAAACAAACATTTCAATATATAGACATGAAAAAGATTGAATATTAACATCTCTTACATAATCATTTTAGGAAGCATGTAAGCCCATTTGCATCTCTGAACTTTTTTGCTTTCTTCTTTATATTTTTAAATGTTTTATTGATGGTTTCTTTCTTTTCATGTATCTCCATCAAAACCCATTAACTCACCCTTCTCTTGAACAGAAATCCAACTTCCCCAGCAACAAATTAGTATAATCAAGTAAAAGAAATCAACATATTGACCATTCCTGAAAATGTATATTTTTCATTCCTCATTTTAGTTCATCATTTCTCTGCTAAGAGGCAGGAAACATACTTTATTATAAGTTGTCTAAAGATATGATTGGTCACTATGTTGGTCAGTTCTGAAGCCTTTCAAAAGCTGTCTTTTATGTTATTGTGGTCACTGTATGATTTGTTTTCTTAGTTTTGCTAATTTAACTACATCAGTTCATAAAATCTTCTCTGAACCCCTGGTAGTCAGCCTTCTTATGACACAATAATATTCAATTACACTCATATAACATAAGTTGTTCATCTGTTCTCCAACTGATAGCACCCACTTTGTTTATAGTTCTTTGTTATAGCAAAGAGCACCATTATGAATATTTTTGTACTGTTAGGTTCTTTTCCCTCTGACACTGTAAACTAGACAATTTATTTTGTACTCTCCATAAAAGTAAAGTGGAATCACCATGAATTGGAAAAGGCAAGGTCTTTCTTGATCTCCTCAAATTTATTCTTAAAGCTTTTGGTGAATTATGTGATGAAAAAAGTTTTATTTCTTCTCCTTCCAAATTGCTGTATCATATGCCTGTAAAATTATGGTAAAATGAAATAGGAATGGTAATTGGACATATGTTGAGGGCCTGACAACCCCAAGTAACTATTTCTGGTGAAGCACTTCCAATCTAAATGTCTCTAGCTTCCTGCCATAAATGACTCGCCCTTTTTTTCCTATGCAATGGTTTCATAGTTTGACCACTCAGTTCACCAATTTCTTAGGTCAGGCTGGATTAAGTTTGTCATTCTCCATGCTCCAAATGCCATTAAGGCAAGATTAAGGGAAAAATCTATTGAATCTTTTTTTCCCTTCCCTCTGCTCCTTGACACCATCCTCTTCTACTTATTTGCACCATTCATTATCATTTATCTTCCTTTGCACAGAAATACTCATGCAGTTACTTAAGGGGAATAAGGGCAAATATCCCAATATCCGCTGCCAATTATACCAGATATGATATATCACAATCACATAAAGTGCTTTCCACATAGTACATTATTCATGGTATACAATGTTCACATATAATAAATTCACCTATAGCTAGTTTTATATACTATGAATTATTTTTTATATCCTCTATAGGATACAATATGTTATACTTTCTAGCTAACATTTATGTGTTATTTGGGTGATTCACTCATGCATTATCTATGGTACAATATATGTTAACTTAGTCACCAGTCAGATAGTCTCTGTACTACTACTGTGAGAGTTACTGGCACTCTTGGATCCTCTGTCCTTCTATGGGGAAGATGTTCTTGTAAATATGAGCCAGCAGACTAATTCTGGGACTATGATACTTCAAGGCTATTAGGACTTGGTGGGTTGGTACCATCTAAGATCTCTGTTTTCTTGAGACCTCCAGTGAAGATGTAATAGGCATGAGATTGTCTATTTCTGGCTTTCCCTCAGTAGCAGTTTACATTCCATAATGGATTTTCAATCTTGTCTACATTAGGATATTGACCCAGATCATTTCTCCCTTGAATCTTCTCTAGAGATAGATGTTCAACAGGATCCTTTGCTGAATCCAGTTTTTTGACCTTCCTGTTTACTTGTTCATACCAGCTCATTCAACAAAATATTCATTAAGTGATTTCTACTAGTTCCCCTATAAGTACTGAGTGTGATACACTCATTTGTGTGTAGATCCTGCACTGACAAATTTTGTAAACTAGTAGATCTCTTAGTCCTTTAATCATCTGGTATAGTGTGGCTTTCCGTGGTTGGGCTTTCCAGTGGTTTCCCATGACACAGAGATTGCAGAGCAAGATGACAGTGGGCTTGATGATAATGCCATTTATTAGCTTCAGTTCTTAGGCTGTTGTGGAGTCCCAACTGGTGAAAACCATAATACGCACTAAGAAGTGAAAGCCATAGACTTAAACTCTGTGTTAGGTAAAAACCCAGAAATGGCGACCTGTTAAAAAACCATAATTCAGAGCCTGAGGCATAACTTAGATACTGTGACTGGTACATGACCAGTACCCAACCTTGAGTGCTTAGGCACGCAACAGCCTGGATGTCTGGGAACTGTGTTCAATCCTAAGAGTAAACTAAAATATTAGCCAAAGCATCAATTAAGCAGAAGAATGCAAAATCTCCACTAATCCTTGGTGAAGTGCCCTATGGCTCCTCCTCTTTTTGTCTACTTTCTATGATTACCATGGGGATTTTGGGGGTCTTTCTTTGAGGGATCCACTGGATTGTCTGGAAGCCGCCCAGGTTGCCCCTATTTATAAGCATCCATAATGATTGATTAAACTCCTATAATAAATCTGGAGCCTCTTATCTTCCTTCTTTGATATCAGATTCACCCCACGGTTTTGGAGGAGGTAGAGGGCTCACCAGCCAGAGGAATTCTGAACGTTACAGTTATACTAGTTATATACGTCTAGATATTTCTAGCATCTTAAGACTAGCAAGCAGAGGTCACTGGGCAAGGTTCTCTTTTGTTGTTGGTCAGTGAGTCATTTCACAGTCATGTCCAATTCTTCCTGACCCCATCTGAGACACTGGAGTGGTTTATCATTTCCTTCCCCACCTCATTTTACAGATGAGGAAATGAGACAAACAGGGTTAAGTGACTTGCCCAGGGTCACACAGCTAGTAAGTGTCTGAGGCCAGATTTTATCAAAGTAAGATGAGTCTTCCTGATTTTAGGCCTGGTACTCTATCCACTGTGCCACGTACCTACTCATTAGGTTCCTTTGTAAGCATCATATTCTCTCACAGTCATCAAATATGTATCAATCCTTCTTGATTTATTCAGGTTTGGGGAGAAAATACCCATCCTGGTTTTCCCAGTGTTTTTGTTTTAAATACCATCACTGTAGCTTCTGCAGGAGGACTGTGAGGCCTAGTTCTTTGTTAAGTGCTATATTTTAAGTCATGAAAAACAAAACAGAACAAACAAATAAAGTGGGTCAGCTAGGTGATACAGTGAATACAGCACTGGCCCTGGAGTCAGGAGGACCTGGGTTCAAATTCGGCCTCAGGCACTTGACACACTTACTAGCTGCATGACCTTGGACAAGTCACTTAACCCCAATTGTCTTGCCTTCCCCCCTACCAAAAAACAAAGAAACAAAAAACCAAACCAATATTTTAAGTCATGGCCATGCCTGGTACCAGAGAAACACTGTGGTATATTTTGTCATATCTGCCCAGCCTCTCTTTCATACTTAAAAATCCTCTCCCTCTTCAAGGCTGCATTTCAGAGCCCCAGCTTCCCTTCAAGTCTCAGCTGAGATTCTACTTTGTTTTCCAGCCCCTTTATTTTATGCATGTTAGATCAGGAGACTTAGGCCCACAGAGGTTAGATGATTTTGTAACTAACTAATTAATTTAGCAGGACCAAGAGAACATTGTATACAGTAACAACAATATTGTTTTAAGAATGGCTTTAAGGGGGCAGCTAGGTGGACCAGTAAATAGAGCACCAGCCCTGGAGTCAGAAGAACTTGAGTTAAAATTGGGCCTCAGACACTTGACACTTACTAGCTACGTGACCCTGGAAAAGTCACTTAACCCCCATTGCCTTGCCTTTCCCCCTCCAAAAAAAACGGTTTTAAGAAAATAAATCATTTTGACTATTATAAATACCCAAATTAACTATAAAGGACATATGAAGATATACTATCTGCATTCAGAGAAAGAATGATAAGTAGAAGTATACATAGAATAATTATGTGTGTGTGTGTGTGTGTGTGTGTGTGTGTGTGTATGTGTCTAATGGTAGCCATCTCTAGGGTGGGCTGGGAGAGGGAAGACAGAAAAGGAAAAAAATAAATTTACATGATAACTTTATTATATATTTAAAAGGAATCACAAGTTATAAATAATAGATTTGCAGTTTCATGGGCAATCACCATTTTTTGTTATACCAGATTATGGTAATATTTGTCTTATTCCATAAATTAAAAGTTTAAAAAAATGACTTAGTAATGCCTGGCACACAGTAGGTGCTTAATAAATGTTTATTGATTAACCCCAAACCACACAAGTAACAAGCAACAGGGCAAGCATTTGAACCAAGGCCTCTGATTCCAAATCCAGAGCTTTTTGTATCACAATGTGCTACCTCTAATACCTGTGGTTAGCTCCTTTAGCTAGAAAATTGTGAGGATCAAATGAATCCAGGTCTTTTATAAACTATTATTGCCTCAGTTTAAGATAAATATGTCAAGTACCCAAAGAGAAGTGTGTTTTCTTAAGTTTCTTCATATAATCAGATACATTAAAATGAAGGGAGAAGCCTGCCAACAGGACATCCACTTTCTGTTCTCTCCTACTGTAGTGGTTTTTCCTTTTTAAAGGGCTCAGATAAAAAGCACAGAAGTTGCCAGAAGCATTTCAAGTTTGCATGTACAAATATTTAACATGTACACTTGAGTAATGCCATCTGTTGACTGACCTGACTGTGGGAGGCAGGGTTCTTCCAGTTGTTTCAAAGAGGGGACGATGTATCAAGGGCCTGGAGAGCTGTTCCTTGTAGCCAATGGCTTTTTATGCCTGTCTTTTGGCTCTCAGGTGCTTCAGAAAGCAAAGCAAGTGAAGGGTTTTCAGTCCCTCCGAGGCATGGAGATACATGAAAACCCTGAGGTGGCTTAGCTGTGGTCATATGCATCCTGAGCCTTCTAGACTGCTTAAAAACCAGCCATTTGCTGAAGCGCAGCTTCTAGAGGAAAATTTATGCTTCTCCTCTCCACAGGAAACAAATAGGTATGAGACCCTTTATAAATAAATCTCTGAGGTCCTGAGCTTTGATGCTTTTAGATTTGGGTTATTTTTATCTCCCTTTGCAGGATTTAGTGGGAAGGGATGTTTTAATGCAGGCCTGCATAACATCCAACCCATGGGCCACTTGCAGCCCACTAAAGGATTTTAGATAGTGGCAACCAGCCATCGTTGGTCTGTCTTTACAGACTGTCTGTCAGTCTCTACAGACTGATGATAGCTGGTTACCACAGGTCACCTGGTGCCGACTGAAATCCTTTGGTGGACCACATGTTGTACAGGTCTGTTTTAATGCATTCTACCATTCCTGGGGTGGAGGAGGGGGGGTGGAAATATTGCTTCCAAGTCACCCTTCTTAAGCAATGAATTTATAGTCAGAACTGAAATTGGGTCATAGCTTATTTTCTTCCCTGGAGTACTTAAAGATGTCGGTCAAAAACTTTGTTTTAACCACTCATCTATGTGACCCTGTATTCAAATCCTGTACCGAAATGACTTTGAGCTCTTGAAGGCTGGGTCAGGAGGGTACAAGACGCTAACAAGTGGAAAAGACCTTGGGGTTTGAGTCTGGGCCCAGCTTCAGGCTAGGAGTCTGCTGCCCAAGGACCAGCCTAGTTAAGTTCTGTGAAGCCCCTTCCCAAAAGGTTGGAGACCAACTTTTTTTTTGTTTGTTTATTTTGTCCATAATAACTCATGAAGACTATTTATAAGGGCATAGAGATTGTGACTTATTTTAGTAGAAGGAGGCCTCAAAAGGCTGAAATCATGGATCCTTGCAATATTGATGTATTTAATTATTAATAATAGTAATGATTGTTGTTGTTCAGTTTTGTGACCCCATTTGGGGTTTTCTTGGTAAAGATATTGGTATAGTTTGCCATTTCCCTCCACAGTTCATTTTACAGATAAGGAAACAGGCAAAAAGGGTTAAATTACATGCTAATAAGTATCTGAAGCCAGATTTGAACTCAGGACTATGAGTCTTCCTGACTCTAGACTGAACATTCTATCCACTATACCACTTAGCTGCTTAGTAATAATTATAGCTAGCATTAACACAGAACTTTAAGGTTTGCAAAATATTTTATCATCTCATTTGACCTTCACAATAGTTTTGGGAAGTTGTACCATTATTACCCTCATTTTTGATTGAAGAATTAGAAGAAGATAGAGGTTACATGACCCAGGGTCACACAGCTATTGAGTGTCTGAGGCAGAATTTGAACCTAATTTTTCCAAACTCCAAGTCCACTATTCTTTTCACTGGGCCACCTGGCTATCTTCCTGTGTATATTGATATAAAGGCTAGATCTGCTAATTAGGTAAAGTTTGTCTCCATTGTTTTATTTTTTTTTTTGAATTTTATTTATTTTATTCAGAACTTAAGAAATAAACGAGTATTGTTTTATTAGTCATAATTTTTTTGGTACAGAATTATAATTTTATTAGTGTACAGCACAGCCATTGTGGAATCTCTCTCTGATGTAGGTCAAAAACTCAGCCTCCTCCACTAGCCTTATAGGGTTACCTGAGGGGAGGGAAGAGGGAACAGAGAGGTTAGCAGAGTCACATACTAAGTACAGAAGGGAGGACTTGAGTCTTTCAGACTCCTATGGTCACTCTCTGTCCACTACATAAGAGATCTCATAAACCATAATTAGCCTAAAGTCAACTTTCTAGGAAAAGCCATCTTTTTACATGTGGTCTAGAACAGGATACCCCCTACTTTTTATATTGTGTATACTCCCACTCACACAAGCACCGGAGAAGGGAAACACCAATTATCCTACATCATAGGATATCTCTGTATTTAACTCAAGAGAGGAAAACCTTAACAATTACCAGGGTCTGATCCTGTGGAGGTACTAGTTCTTGGGAAAAACAGGAAACAGGAAAGTGAATGCTGTGCCAACTGACAATACCGGCCAATTTGTTAGCAGTTGTGATGCGGCGTGTGTGTGTGTGTGTGTGTGTGTGTGTGTGTGTGTGTGTGTTGGGGGAAGGGATGTTATTGATACAACAGCAACATTCTTTAGTTTGGTAGTAAGCGACAGAAAAGCAGAAAGATAAAGGTCAGGCTGGCTATGGAGAGTCTTAAAACATGATTCCTTGTAGGCTAAGTAACAATTGCCTTTGACAAGTATGTAGAATGATCCTTAGAGAAAGACTGAGGCTCCACCTCAGCCATTCAGTGAAGTTCCAATTCCAATTCCCATGAAATTATATATTATATTATATATAATTATATCTTCTGTGATGCAGAGCTTTCTTTAAAGAAAAACCATTCAGTGCTCCTTCTGTAGCACAAATGCCCTGCCTTTCAACTGATGTTTTGCTGGCCAGTCACTGTGTCTTACACTCTGCTGAATGTTCTGACAGGCTGAGGACCCCTCCTTCAAAAGCTTATACAGTGTACTTTGGGAAAAGCTTTGGTGTAGTGGAAAGATTCATTGGACTTGGAGTTATCATGACCAGCATTTGAATTTCTCCTAAGATATTAAGCCTTGTGACACTAGGCAAGATGATTTAACCTCTCAACTTCAGTTTTCTTATCAATAAAATGAGCATTGTAAGACCACCAGTTTCATGGGGTTGTTGTAAGAATCAAATTAATATGTAAAATGCTTTGCAAACTTTAAAGTGCTATATAGATCTTATTCAGTCACTTCAGTTGTGTTTGACTCTTTGTGACCCCATTTGGGCTGTTCTTGGTAAAGTGACTTGGAGTCATTTGCCCATTTTACAGGTGAGGAAACTGAGGCAAACAGGGTTAAGTGACTTGCCCAGGGTCACACAGCTAGTAAGTGGTCAGATTTGAACTCAGGAAGATGAGTCTTCCTGATTACCGTCCTGGTGCTCTATTCACCCTGCCACCTTGCTGCTTATTAGCTAATATTTTGTACTAGGTCCTGGGAGAGATCCAATGATGAATAATATAAGGGCTCTATGCTCAAAGAACTTACTGTCAAATATGAAAGGTTAGATAATTAGTGAGTTGCCCATATCAGGAAGTTGTTTCAAATTGAGTACAAGTATCTCATAGTCTGTTTTTGTTGTTCAGTTGTGTCCAACTCTTTGTGACCCTGAAGACCGGAGCATGACAGGCCCTGCTATGCTCCACTATCTCCCAAAGTCTCTCCAAGCTCTTGATGGTGGCACCATTTACTTAATTAGTGTAGGCAGTAATAGAAAACTTCCTACTCATAAAGTGGACTACCCACCTAAGCCACCATGAGCCCCTATAGTGTAGTTGATATGGTTATATATTTAGAGTCAGAGAACTTGAGTTTGAATCCCAGTTCTCTTCCTTTTTTCCCTTGTGTAACCTCGTGATATTTCCTTTTTCTGGGTCTCAGTTTCCACATCTGTTGCTGAGGTCCCTTCCTTCCCTGCCTTGAATCCTATGATCCCATGAACTGTTGGCACAATTTTTATCATGCCAGTACAGTGTGCATAGTAGGTTTTCATTAAACATTGTTAACAATAAGCTATCTATTCCAAAGGATAGTATCAGTTTGGTATATGTGGTGTCTCATTGCTTTTAGCCTTCTTCCTGGAAGGCTCTGGAAGGTTGTATTCTCAGTCCTGGGAGTAGTCTGCCTCTCCTATTGGCATATGATAGTTCTATATTTGTGGTGCCAAGGATCGTGGAGTAACTTAAAAATCATTGTCACTTACAACCTCCCAAGGAAAGTACATTTATTTTAAGTTTTGGAACCAGTTGCCACATGACTTCGTGGCAACCAAAACCCATAATTTCTTCTCAATTAGCTTACCTCTGTGACAGGAGAACCTCTTTTTAGCTTTAGCTAGTATTTATGGGTGTGGTTTGTTATGTTTTTAGTGGCAGCATCTTGAAAATGTGTTTGATGTAAAGGGCAAAATGGCCCTAGTGAATGAGGCTTATAAGGAAGGCTGGAGCATGGACAAGAAAGTCACTCATTTTGGAAGTATTCATTCCCCAGAGGTCATCAAAGAACTCTCTGAGTTCAGAAGAGATGCTTAGCTTTGCTTTAATGTATGAGAACATTTATGGCTGAGTTGTGGTATTTTTTTTTTTATGTACACAGTATGTTTGGTTTGAACCACAAATCTACAGCTGGTAGAAATATGAGGTTCATATTTTGGTGGGGTTGAGGAGGGTGTAAGCAAAGCTGGTTTCTTCTGAATATCTACCCTGTGAAGTTTTTTGGTCTATAGAAAACTGTAGTTTTCTAATGATGGGGCTCTTCAACTATTGCAGCCAGAGATAGAGTATAGGGCGTTGCTCTTAGGTTATCCAAACAGCAAATCCTGGTTCCACTTTATTTGAAGAATGTTTGAAAGTACTCTATTTTACCAGTTGTCAATAAAAACCAAATGCTACATAATTATAATGACCAACTTTGTTTAACAGAAAAGATATGAGAAAGTATCTCCTCCACTTCTTTTCAGACATAAAGAAAATGGATAGAGAAGATATGTTTTTCATATATATATATATATATATATATATACATACACACATATGTATCTTAATGAATATCAATGCTAAATTTTTATTTAAAAATTTAATAGTATCTTATTTTGTCCAATTACATGTAAAGACAATATTTAACATTTATTTTTAAAAACTTTGAGTTCCAAATTTTTTACCTCCCCCCTACTTGGGAGGGTAAGCAATTTGATATGGTTTATAAATGGGCAATCATGTAAAACATATTTCCATATTAGTTATGTTGTGAAAGAAGAAACAGACCCAAAGAAAAAAAGACCATGAAAAAAATGCAGTGCAAATGATATAATTCAATCCGCATTAAGACTCTATCAGTTCTGTCTTTAGATGTGGATAGCATTTTTCCTCATGAGTCCTTTAGAATAGGAAGATTGTATATATTTTCCGACTTTTTCAACATGTTGGTTAGTTTTGCTGAACTCTTTTGCCTTATCATACTTATTATATATACTTATAATGGGAAGTTCTCTGAGAAGGGAAGGGGAGATACATTTAACAATGTTGGTAATATAAAAACAAAAAGTATTGATAATTATTTTTAAAAATATTTTACTAACCTTCAAGGAGGAACTATAATGACATGTATTATTTCCATAGATCCCCTAAAATAGAGGAAATCTAATCCAGTTCAATTTCTCTTCAATTGTTTGAACTTTCCTTGAATTCTGCCTTTTGAACTGATGTTTGCCATTTTTTCCCCATTGTAAATCTTCTCATGGAAGTAAGTAGTAGATTACTGTGAATTATTTGGAGGAAAGGTCCTGAAGAACCATGCTCCTTTATAGATCCTTTGACATTCATTCTCAAATCACCTTTTCTTAGAAGTTTCTAGACACTCTGAAATTGCCTTAGCTGATCACTGGCTATTGGCTTTCCACATGTCCTTTTGTCTTCCCCTTCCAAACCCTGATTTTGTTTTTTTTTTGTTTTTCCCATTTAATTGTATTTTATTTTTTTCAGTTATGTGTAAAGGTAATTTTCTGCATTCACTTTTGTAATTGCCAAACACAATGGCCTTTTCTAATTGCTTTTTTCTTGATCTCATTGAAGCTTTGCTATTGTTAATCGCCTTCTTCTCCTAGATACTCTCTTTTCTCTGGATTTTTGGGACACCCTCTCTCCTGATTCTCTTCTTCCTCAGTTTTCTTTCCTGGATCTTCATCCAGGTCTCATCTACTAACCATAGGTGTCCCACAGGATTCTGTCCTGGGTCTTCATCTCTTTTCTCACTATACTATTTCACTTTGTGATCTTATTAGCAACCATAAAATTAATGATCATCTTTATGCTGATAACACTTGGGTCTCTTTTTCTAGCCCTTACTTCTCTGTTGACCTTTAGTCTTACATCTCCCTTGATCTTAGACTTCTCAAACTGAATATCCAGTAGACATCTTAAACTCAACATGTCCAAAACTGAACTCATTATCTTTCCATCTAAACTTTTTCTCCCCACTTCCAAAATTCCTTATTTACTATTGAGCACACCATGATATTCCCAGTTCTCTGGGTTTACAATGTAGGTGCTATCCTCCATTCCTCACTGTCTCCCACTGCCCCTCCCCCACATCGTATCAATTTTACTTTTTTTGCAACATCTCTTGAATATTCTTCATTCTCTGATACTGCCATCAAAATTGGTCCAGGTCCTCATCTCCTCATACCTGAATTATTCAATACCCTAATGGTTGGACTGCCTGCTACAAGTATCTTTCCAATCCAATCCATACTCCATTCAGCCATGAAGCTATTTTCCTAAAGTGTTGGTCTGCACATGGTATCTCCTTATTCAATAAACTCCAGTGGCTCCCTATCACCAATAGGATCAAACACAAAATCCTCTGTTTTGGCGTTCAGAGCCTTTCATGGCATGTCCCTCTTTCCTACTTTTCCAGTTTTCTTATACTCTATCTCGCCCCCCCCCCCCCACTTCAGTTCCATAACATTGGTCTCCTTGCTGTTCCTTGAACCTGACTTTCCATATCTTAGCTTTGGGTTTTTTCTGCCTATCCCGCATGTTCTTTCTTCTCATCTCTGCCTTCTGGATTCCTTCAAAGCTCAGCTAAATTCCCATTTTCTGCGTGAAATCTTTCCCAAACCCCTTTTATTCTAGTGCCTTCCATCTATCGATAACTTCCTATTTATCTTGTACATAGAGACCTTAGATTACAAGGGCCAGGGTATCCCACTGCATCCTGGGCCATCTCCAGTCGTCCTGATTGATATCTGGCCACTGGACCCAGATGACTCTGGAGGAGAAAGTGAGGCTGGTGAACTTGCACAGCCCTGCCTCACTTAAATCAAAGTCAGTTGCAAGTCATGTCATCATTCCCTGATGTCACAGTCCTCTTTAAAAATGAAGGACAGGGGCGGCTAGGTGGTGCAGTGAATAGAGCACTGGCCTTGGAGTCAGGAGGTCCTGAGTTCAAATCTGGCCTCAGACACTGTAACACCAAAAAAACCTAGCCATGTGACCTTGGGTAAATCACTTAACCCCAATTGCCCTACCTTCCCCCTCCAAAAAAAAAAAAAAAAAAGAGAGAGAGAAAAGAAAACGAAGGACAAACCACATAAGGTTATTTGTATATATTTGTTTGCATGTTGTCTCCCCCATTAATTAGCTTGTGAGCGCCTCAAAGGCAAAAACTGTTCCTCAAAGGCTAAGACTGTCTTATGTCTTTCTTTGTATTTCCTATGGTTAGTACAGCGCCTGGCATATAGTAACCACTTAATAAATACTTATTAATAAATACCTTACTGATCATATAGGTATAGAAGCAAGCATTGCATCACCCTGAAACTTTGTTCTATTCAGAAACATTTCCCCTCTGCGTTACTGGCTGTACCAACATTAGTAGTTCATGCTGCTACTAATTGTAATCATAACTTACATTTTTAGTTTTTAAAATTCTGTAGGGTGTTGTCTTCACATCATCTCATTTGCTCTTCACAAAAAACCTGTGAAATAGATGCTGGTGTCACCACCATGTTACAGATGAGGAAACAGACTGAGAGATTAAGTGATTTGCCCTGTCTCCCTCTCTCTCTCTCTCTCTCTCTCTCTCTCTCTCTCTCTCTCTCTCTCTCTCTCTCTCTCTCTCTCTTTCTCTCTCTCTCTCTCTCTCTCTCTCTCTCTCTCTCTCTGCATATTATACAAATATATACATACACACACATATAATACTATACATACATATATACATTTACTGTTATTGTTGTTGTAGTTATTATTGTTCAATTCTGTCCAACTCTTCATAACCTTATTTGAGGTTTTCTTCTTCTTCTTCTTCTTCTTCTTCTTCTTCTTCTTCCTCTTCTTCTTCTTCTTCTTCTTCTTCTCCTTCCTCTTCTTCTCCTTCCTCTTCTTATTCTTCCTCTTCTTCTTCTTCTTCTTCTTCATTGTGTTAAGTGTCTGAGGCCGGATTTGAACTCAGGACCTCCTGACTCCAGGGCCAGTGCTCTATTCACTGCTCCACCCTGCCATTTACTTTCTAGCTCATTTTACACGTGAGGAAACTGAGGCAAACAGGGATAAGTGACTTGCCCAGGGTCACATATCTGGTAAGTGTCTGAGACCATATTTGAACTCAGGGAGATGAATCTTCCTGACACTAAGGTGGACACTCTACACCACATAGCTACCCTATATGTTTATATTTACTTTTCATATATTTATATGTGCATTTGTATATTTATGTGTGTGTGTTCTTAAGGTCCAGAGAAAGGACAATAGACTCTTAAAATAAACATTGGAACAGTGTCCTTTCTCATGTTTAGGAGAAAACCTTGATGTAAATGAAATCAGACCCAGTTACTTTGACAGAGGATTTAATTTACCTCGAACAAAACGATGAGTGACTGGCTATGTGAACTGAATAGTAGGCAGATTATCACAGAGTGGATAGAGTGCCAGGACTGTAGTCAGGAAGATTCATCATCGTCAATTCAAATCTAGCCTCAGACACTAGTTTTGTGACCCTGGGCAAGTCACTTAACCCTGTTTGCCTCAGTTTCCTCATCTGTTTCCTCATGAGCTGGAGAAGGAAATGACAGACCACTCCAGTACCTCTGCCAAGAAAACCCCAAATGGGGTCATGAAGAGTCAGATATGACTGAAATGACTGAACAATATATCACAGCTTCAGGTTTGGAAACATCTCCCTAAAGCCTTACATCTGATAAAGATAGTGAGATACTGGTACTCTGATGGAATGGGAATTAAAATGGGAATTAAAAAAAATTCAATTCATGTGAACTCCACAAGATGTTTCAAGTGCCTATTTGGTGTTAGACCCCATGCTAGGTACCAAGGTTACAAGGGTGAGTAAGACATAGTCTGTGCCCTCAAGAATCTTATACTCTTTTCCTAGTTTCATATCCAGGGAATTGTTTTCATCAGTATTGGTGCCAAAAAAATGAGTTAGATATGTGAAGCTATGCAAGTCATTTGAACTTATTTTGAGAACCTTAAAAAAAAGGTATGTAAATATGAGCTATTCAGCACTTGCTGCCATGTTCAAAGTCCAGTGCTATCAAGGGTATTGAGAGATGGCAAGAGCCTTAGCAATTACTTTCTTATTGAATTTCTCCATTTTACAGATGAGGAAACTGTGACTCATAGAGATGAAAGAGCTTCTTCAAGGTCATGCAAGTTATAATTGGAAGAAGTGGGATTTGCACCCAAGGGGTCAGCCTCCAAACTCAACACTTTTTCTACTATAACACATTCTTTTTTCCCATGGTGCTTATCAGATCCATATGATCATGGATTTACAACTGAAAGGGACCTTGAGGCAATCAGGTTCTATATCACACTTTACAGATAAGGAAATTGAAGCCACAAAAAGGTTAAATGACTTACAAAAGTCAGTCAATGATCATCATCAAAGATAAAATTTGAACCTCTATTGTATGGTACTACATTCTTATTTGAATTGAGTTGAATTTTAGGTTAATTCTCTACTTTACTTCTAGGGGAAAGAAGGATCACACACACACACACACACACACACACACACACACACACACACACACACATATATATTCTTAGAAAGAGGAAAGACAGGACCTTCTTCCTCAGTTGCTTATCTCTTAGATTCTTTCCTCAAGAAAGGATTCTACACAATCCCCCCTGTACTTGCACAAACCAAGGCCATTTATGTTCAACTTTATTATGGTCTCATCATTATTTTTGAAAGATGGTGATGTGGAGTTAACTGTAGGCTGGAGGATCAGTGTAAGGCAAGTAGATGGTTGAGTAGAAGAATTATTAGTTGAACCCACCCTAGTCACATCTTTCTTTGAAGGCGAGTCTGCTGGACCCAGTGATGGGCAAAGTCCCCATGTAGGGTTATTCTCCTTCCATGCCCTCTTCCCAATCAGGAAAAGCCATATTAGTCATGGCAGGTCAAACTAAGTCTAATTTTCTTCACTGGCGGGGGGGAAATTTTTCCATTCATTGATTCTCACGACATCTCTTTTGATTTAAGTGAAAAAAATAATATAATGTAATATGGCATGACTTGACATGTGATATGATATGATATGATATGATTTGATATTCCTCTTGTAAGAATGGTGAGAATTGCTGATGGAAAGCAGATTACACAGGGTTAAGAAGAGGGAGTGAGGGTTGAGAGTTCCATTAGCAAGCATTGACTGAGAGCCTATGGGGTGTGGAACTCAATGTGAGGCACTACCTAGGAGGAAAGAATACAAAAGCTATACAAAGATCAATGCTTGCCCTTACAGAATTTATGGTCTATTTAGGGCTGGGAAATCTTATGACCTTTTTGTGTCATGAACTCCTTTGGGGAGTCTGGTAAAGTCTAGGGACTCCTTCCCAGAATTATGGGGTTTTTTGCCTTTTTTTGAGGGGGGAAGGCAGGGCAATTGGGGTTAAGTGCCTTGCCCAAGGTCACACAACTAGTAAGTGTTAAATGTCTGAGTTTGAACTCAGGTCCTCCTGACTCCAGGGCCAGTGCTCTATTCATTGTGTCACCTAGCCACTCCTAAAATTATGTTTTTAAAATGTACTTAAGAAAAAACATAGGATTACAGAGGAAATCAGTTATACTCAAATAAATATGTAATTCTTTTCTTCAAAATTCATGGACCACCTGAAAACCCCTGATTTAGAGAGATAACATATATGCTTGAAATGATAGTAGAACAAACATCTGCATAGGAAAAATTATGTAGTACTAATTGATTCTAAAACGTCCAAGAAAAACAAAATAGAAAAATATTGTTAGAATGAGACAGATGAAATTTGGTATGGGAGATTCACCGGAGTAGGGTGGTTGGGACTAGTTCCTAGCTCTGAGAATTAACTACTGTCATGCTCTCTTTGCCTTGGATTCTTCTCTTAGACAATGCTTCTTCTTTGGTTTTCGTCTTCCTCCTCCTCCTCCCCCTTCTACTAGGAATCTATGTTTAAAGCACATGTGAGCACTAAGCCTGGCCCTTCTTATACAAGAATAATATAGTTCTCATGTTTTTTTTTCTGCCTCTTTATTTAGCTCTTACTTAATGGCTAATATAGCAAAGTAAAGATTGGTGCTATCAGAACATAATAATAGCAACTGTATACTTATATAGTTCTTCAAGGCTTACAAAGTACTTTTCTTGTGATAATTGTATAAGGTAGGTAAAACATTTTCTGAATATACATTTCTTTGAGGATGTTTCATGCATTTTTATCAGTGACAATAAGTTCCAGCCCATGTATTGACTTCATCCTTCTCTATGTCTTGTGAAATTTTGAATCTCCAATTTATGGTGTTCTATGATTCAAAAACTTATTAAGAGGCTATTGGTGTTTAAAAACTGGACTTTATAGTCAAGAAGGAGTCTGGGATTATCAAAAGGACTGTATAGGTTTACAGATACAATCTAGCACATTTTCCTCCTTTTCAAATGCTGACCCAGCTCATTGTCCATCTTCAGAGGCTATCCAAGATACCAAGATGTATATATTGATGGAAAAACATGGTGGACTATTTCTATCCCAGTGGTGTAAAACTCAGATAGAAATGAAATTGACTTAAGAAATTACATGGTAATTTAGGTGGCGGAGTGAAGAGAGCACTGTCCCTGGAATCAGGAGGACCTGAATTCAAATTTGGCCTCAGACACTTAACACTTACTAGCTGTGTGACCTTGGGAAAGTCACTTAACCCCAATTGACCTTCATTCTCCTCTCCAAAAAAGGAAAAAAAATTACATGTTAATATTACCTATTTTCTATTTTTTAAAATTTTGTTAAATATTTCCTAATTATAGTTTAATCTGGCTAAGTTGCACAGAGGCACCAGCAGCACATTTGACTTGATACTTCTGTTCTATCCAGTTGAATATTGCCCAAAATCTGGGCAATATTCATTCTTCTTTATTTCTCCCTTCACTTTATTTCACCCCACTACTTTACAGTTGTTATGCATATTTTTAAAAATATGGACATGTTATTCTGTCCCTCTCCCTCAGTAAAATGTAAGCTTCTACTAGCTAGTGCCAAGGACACCTCCAAAAGGAACAGTGATCTCAGATACTCTCGTTTATGTACAATTCTTTTGCAGAGTTTACTTTTCTGAAAGTATTTTTTTTATTTTATATTTGACTTCTTGATTATGAAAAGGCCTACCAGATTTAAACAGTGAATACATATGGCTCTAATTTTTGTGTAATGATCCAGTGTTGGGCTGAAGAGTAGTTTATTTGAACAAAATTTTTAGGCAATAAATTCTTTCAGATGAAAACTCTAGTTAAGTGATTAATTCAATCAGATTGAGTCATTGTCAATGGGAAATGCCCAATTGAAGCTGGATACAGTTGTGTGAAGTCATTATGCTTTATAGGTGGAAATTCTGTGAAGAAGTGGTTAGCAAGACAAGATTTCATTGTTAAATCACTGTTTGGGAGTGAGACTTTTCTTTAGGTAACAGGTCCTTAATGGGAATGAAGGGACTGTTGTGCTTGGTATTCTCTCATTTTCATATCATGATTTATCTTATGTGTTTCAGGGAAAGGTACACCTTGAGATGAGGCTGAGTGAAGTCATTACAGACACTGGTGTCATTTGCCATAAACTTGCTACCCGGTAAGCCTTGAGAGATTAACTGTAACTCAAATGATGTTCTTTCATGTATCATGGCTATGACATAAAGTAATAACTAATTTTTTTTATTTTAACAAATGCTTTATTAACTTCTGGTTTACATCATTCATTTCAGCCAGATTTTGAGTTACAATTTTTCCCCATTTTTTCCCTACCCACCACCCTAGAATAGCAGTCCCACAAGATATCCTCTCATCCAATCTGCTCTCTCCCATATCTTCTTCCATACTCCCTTCTACTTTGCCATTAGGGCAAGGTGAATCTCTGTGCCCCACTGCCTGCACATCTTATCTGCCAATTACATGCAAGATAGTATTAATAATAGTATTTATATACATTTGAAACATTTAATTTTAAAACTTCGAATTTCAGATCCATTCCCTTCCTCCCTTGTCACCCATTCCCTCTGGGAAGATAAGCAATTCAGTATGTGTTGTACATGTATATAATCTATGCAAAACATTACCGTAATAGATATATTGTAAAAGACTGCTTATATTTCCCTCCCACCCATCCTACCCCCCACCTGGTCCATTCCCTACTTTGATCCTGTCCTTCTTCAAAAGTGGGTACTTCCAACCTCCCCTCCCCCCAGAATGCCCTCCCCTTCATCATCCCCCCCTCTCATCCCCCTTCCCCCTATTCTCCTGCAGGGTGAGATATCCCATTTAGTATGTATGCCATTCTCTCCCTGAGCCAAATTCAATGAGAATATGGTTTTGCCTTTTTGCCTTCCTGTTCTTCCCTTCCCCTGCAACTACTTCCTCTTTCCTCTTCTACGTGAGATAGTTTACCCTACCCTGTCTCTCCCCATCTCCTCTTGTCCCTTTCCTCTCTCACCTCTTAATTTCACCCCTTAAGTATCATCCCTTCCCACCAAATTCAACCTGTGCCCTCTATCCATGTATACCTGTAAACATATATACACACATTCACATATGTATTCATATGCCCATATATGCTTTTTCAATTATTTTCATAATGAGGAAGGTTTCATCAGTCACAGTTGTTTTTCCATGTAGGAATGTAAATAGAATAACTAATTTTTAAACAACTATTCCCAAACTTATGCACCAAAGTGAACTTCATCCCCTTCAAATCAGGGTTTTGGGAGGTGACATACTTATCTCAGCAATACCAATATGGCTCAAAATATTTTTAGAATTCTTCATTGGGAACTGCTTTCAAAGTTTGCAGAAATGTCTCTTACAAATAATGTCTTTGGTGGTAAATATTAAGGGAGGATTTAATTTTGGGCAATATCTAAAAAGGGAATCAGATAGATATTTGATTTGAAATGGCTTATGTTCTAGTGTGGTTCATATACTGACCCTGAAGACAGCCACAAAAGAAGAGTTCCAAAAGTATTTCAAATGAGCATAGCATTGTAATTAGTATAACCTCCCAAAGTCATTACTTTGAAAATTTACAAGTTCTGGTGTTTTTAAAAGGTCTTATTCATATATAGTCAAATCAACAAACATTTATTAAACACAAGCTGTACTAAGGCTAATTAACACATGTTTGACAGGGCAGAAGCAGGAATAGGATGGAGGGAAATGCAGTTAGCAATCATTAACTGTAAAAAAATTTTTGAAGCAAGTTTCTCTGATAAAGGCCTCATTTCTCAGATATGTGGAGAACTGAGTCAAATTTATAAAAATAGGAGCCATTCCCCAATTGATAAATAATCCAAAGATATGAATGGTTTTCAGATGAAGTAATCAAAGTTATCTATAGCCATATTTTAAATGCTTTAAATCACTGTTGATTAGAGAAATGCAAATTGAAACAATTCTGAAGTACTACCTCATGCTTATTAGATTACTAATATGACAGAAAAGGAAAATGACAAATTTTGGAGGGGATGTGGGAAAGTTGAGACATTAATGAACTGTTGGTGGCATTGTGAACTGATTAAACCATTCTGTAGAGCAATTTGGAACTCTGCCCAAAGGGCTATAAAACCATACATACCTTTTGACCTAGCAATACCACTACTGGGTCTGTATTCCAAAAGAGATAAAAAACAAAGGAAAAGGACCTATAAATATCTATAGTGGCTCTTTTCTGGTGGCAAAGAATTGGAAATTGAGGGAGTGTCATCAGTTGGGGAATGACTGAACAAGTTGTAGTATATGATTGTGATGGAATACTATTGTGCTATAAGAAATAATAAGGAGGATGCTCACAGAAAAAAATGGAAAGACTTACATAAACTGATGCAAAGTAAAATGAGTAAAACTGGGAGAACGTTGTACACAGTAACATTAATATTGTAAGATGATCAGCAATACAATGGTCCAAGACGATGCTGAAGGACATACGAAAAATGCATCCATCCCCAGAGAAAGAACTGATGGTGTCCAAATACAGATCAAAGCCTGATTTTTTTAACTTTATTTTTCTTGAAGCTTTTTTTTGGTTTATGTTTTATTTTACATTATGACTAATATGGAAATATGTTTTGCATGACTACACATGTATAACTTATATAAAATTGTTTGCCTTCTAAATGAGGGGGGTAGAGAGAGGGAGGGAGGGAGAGAAATTAGAACTCAATTTTTTAAATGAATGTTAAAATTGCTTTTCATGTAATTGGGGGAAAACAAAATACTAAATAATTTTTAAAAATAATATATGTTAGGTATGTGATGGATAGATGTGCTCCCAAGGTCATGGCACCAAAGATGGGGTTGTTTTTTTTTTTTCTGTCTTTCTCTTATACTTAATAGAGGGCAGTGTGATCTAATGGATAGAGAACCAGCTTTGCAGTCAAGGAGTACTGGATTCAAGTCCTGCCTTTGACATATACTTGCTATATGACCAAGGGCAAATCATTTAATCTCTCCGGGTCTAGGCCTGAGGTATCAAATACACCAGTTTAAAAGGTAATTAGGGAGCAGTTAGGTGGTGCAGTAGATAGAGCACTGACCCCCTACTATCTACTGTGCCACCTCATAGGTTTGTAACTAAAAAGCACCTTGTAGATCTATTTCAGACATTTCAGAGACGAGGAAATGAAAGCCCCGAGAGATTAAATGACTCACCCAAGGTGATAAAGCTCAGGCATCTTATTCAATGGATGGGGACTGGACTTGTGATTTCAGTGGTATAGAGAAGAACCAGATAAGGTTTGCCAGTATTATAGTCTTGATTGTTTAGAGCAGCGATGTCAAATTAAATTGGAAAGGGGGCCACTAATTCATACATAAGGATCTCTGTAGGCTGCATACTGACTTAGCTTTAAAGTATACTATCATCTCAGTTTCATTGTATTTTTATTTATTTTGTAAACATTTTCAAATTACCTTTTCAGAGGCAATTGTGGTTAAGTGACTTGCCCAGGGTCACACACCTAGTAAGTGTCTGAGGTCACATTTGAACTCAGGTCCTCCTGACTCTAGGGCCCATGCTGTATTCACTGTGCCACCTAGCTGCCCCATATGCATACTTTAAGTAAATACAAAAAAAATGTATACCATAAATACATTTGGTCATTTGGACAGGGGGAGATAGCTGGGGACTTGGCAGCAGTGCTTGAGTTTTGAAAGAAGATCGAGAGTCTAACAGATGAAGATGAAAAAGGAATGCATTCAAGGCATTCATTAAGACTTAAAGGACTTCCAGTATTCATAAACTACTTATGCTATGGTGTCAAAAGGGCTCATTTAAAAAATTATTGGTGTGAAACTAGGGAAGAAACCCCCAGTGCCTGGGCAGTTCCAAGAAGACCCCTTTCTTTCCTCAAAGTTTTTGGTCTTACTTTTTTTTAGATCTCAAAGAGCCAGATGATATCAACATAGAACATTTGCCAATCCTGTGTTTCAGCATCAATAGCATGGACTCATGCAGATTATTAGATTTGGAAGAGATGTTAGAGAACACCACATTTATATAAGAGAAAACTCTGACTCAGAAAACTGAAGTGCACTCATTGAGAGCTGGGATTCGAAGCCACATCTCCTTTCTCTAGGTTTAAAAGGCTCTTTCCATTTCATTGGGTTAAGTCACTCACATGGGAATGAGTTTCCTAGGTACAGTGTGCTGTAGAAAATAATCAGCCAGCAGACTTGGAATCCAAAGACCTGGACTGAATCTCTGACTGCTGCTTACTAGCCGTTGTGACCTTGGGCAAGTCTCTGGCCCTCAGTCTCCTCATTTTTCAGACAGGGATAATAATATTCCTACTACCTAATTTATGCTTTATTTTTAGAGTCAAATAAGAGAAAACATGTATGTAAAGTCATTTACAAGCCTTGAAGTGTTATATCGATGTAAGTCATTTTCATTTTTGTTCATAGTGTTTTTCAAGCCCCTGAATCCCAAATCATCTCTCCTCTTCAAATCCATAGCTTGATGTGTTACTGAATTTGAAATCAATTTTCTTGAGTGTTTCTAACCAGTGGTGTTTTCCATCGAGGGTAGTTTTATGACCTTGGCAGCATCTGATAATCTTGATTCATGGAGGATTATTTTAGTAGGAAATATATATAGCATGTTGGCCACTGCTTCAGAAACCCTAAAGACCCACCCACTTCATCTTCGGTGACTATGCATTGCTTCCCAAAGATCTACTGTGCAATTTTCTCTCATCAGTCTCTTGCTACCCCACAAAACCACACACACACACACACACACACACACACACACACACACACACACACACACACACACACACCCCGTACCTACAATTCCTGTTCCTCTGCACTAGGGGTTCTTAACCTGGGGTGTGTGGCCTTGTTTAGTTTTTTAAAATATTTTGATAACTGTATATTTCAATATTATTCCTTTCTTTTGTGATCCCACATATTTTATTTTATGTATTTAAAAACATTCTTCTGAGAAGGGGATAGATAGGCTTCACCAGACTGCCAGAGGGATCCACAGCACAGAAGAGATTAAGAAACACTGAATTGTACCAAATAACTCATCAGGTGGTACTTTAAGAAATCTTATGGAATTTAAAAATTACCTGCTTCCCATGTGTTCAAATGCCTAAGAATACCATCTTTGGAGGTGGGGAGATCAAATACCCATATAATATCCTTGAAGTATGAGTAGGACCATAGGGTTTAGGGCTGGGAACTTGATACTTCCTAAAATACAGGTCTGAAATTCCCAAGACACCTGTCTGTTCAGTACCTCCCTATCACCTCAAGGTTAAAATACAGATTCCCCTGGATTCAGGCGCTTTCAGAGAGGCACTTCATCCTGTCTTTCCAAGATGATTACATATTATTCTCCATAATGCTTCAACATTCCAACCTGACAATGATTGTTGGTATGCCATCTCCCAGAAAAAACTCTCCCTCCTCACCTCTGCCTCTTACAACCCCAAGTTCCCTTCAAGGCTTAGCTCAAGGGCTACCTACCTTCTACCTCCTCCAATTTATTAGTATTTTCTCCCAATCTAACCCCCTGAGATGAATACGAATTTATTTATCTGTGTGAATATTGTTTCCTCCCAAATCTGTCCTAGCAGTATCTAAGTGCAATGTGGGCAGGTAGTCTAATTTCTGTCCCTCTTTCTAATTCTTGCCTATGGCAAAGTTCTTAATAAATGATTGTTGAATTTCTTTGAGTTAAATTGAAGGGACCTTAGAGATCATTTAGTCCCTGCAAGGGAATGGGAATTTTTCGAATGGGAGGTTTTCTCACTTGGGGTTCTCTACAGAGAACAGAGAACCATGCAGCTAGAGTGCAGAATTGATTGCCTATTTGAATGGACAATGGACTTTATGGGTGTCACATGAATGGCAATTTATCCAAAAGCTTCTAACCTGTTATAATGATAAATTGTATACAGTCTGATCCTGAGTCTAGTTTCAATGTCACTTACAGGAGCAGGCAGAGGAAGGGTCAAAGGAGTGTGGTATACTGGAAGAAGAATTAGAATCAAACCTTTTCTCCACCACATATGTGACCTTGGGCAAATCGCTTCATTTCACTGGCCCTGTTTGGTTTTTAAAAATGTAAAATATTGGAATCAAACTAAATGATCTTTAATATTATTCCATTTTTTATCTATGATGCCCAAATGGTAATAATTTGATCTTTTCTTTGCCCACTCTTTAGTCCTTGCTCTCTAGAGGCAGTTAGATAAGAAAGATTTTAGTTCAAATCCATTCTCAGATTGTGTGTGACCCTGGATAAGTCACTTAACCTCTGTTTGCTTCAGTTTTCTCAGCTGTAAAATGGGGGTATTAATACCACCTTCCTCTGAGAATTTTTTGTGAGGAACAAATAAGATATTATTTGTTAAGTGCTTAGAACAATGTCTGGCACAAAGTAGACGTTTAACAAATCCTTCCTTCCTTCTCTCATTCTTTTCTTCCTTCCTTCCTTCATCCATTCCTTCCTTCCTACTTTCCTCCCTTCCCCTCTTCCTTCCTTCTTTCCTTTCTTGGTATAGTTAACTGTCAAATTGGCAAAAATAGAAGCCCTTCTGTACTAGGGATTCTTAATCTGTAGTCTGTAAAAATATTTTTATACCTGTGTTTCGATATAATTGCTTTTCTTTGTGATCTTATCTAATTTCATGCATTTAAAGCATTATTATGAGAATGAATCCTTGGATTTCACCTGACTGCCAAATGGGCCTAAGCATGACACACAGAATAGTTAATCCTTACTTTGTGGTTTTTCTTCTTGATTATTAAAGCCTTCCCCAGTCTGGTTTAGACCTTGCTACTTTTAAGATATGAAGAAGTTCATTAGTTAAGTTTTTTGTTTTGATCTTTGTTCCTTCACCCGAACCCACCCCTCGAAAGGAGAGGGTTTATGCAGGGCTTATTCCGCAAGTCAGTGCAGTTTATTTTCAGAACATGCTTGTGGGGAAGGGGCCACATTTCTTGCCCATTTCTCTACCACCCTCTACTGAAATATCTGGGTTTGTCAAGATGCCTTCTTAATCCCAAATCTGTTGCAGGGAGCCTTTTTGTTATCTATTCCAATATTTCATTTCTTGTTCATCAAAGGCAAATTATAAAAATTCTACACCTATTTTTTTAAAAAATCAGCATTGGGCCAAGGTAGCTTCAGTGGCACTACTGCCTCAAGCAGAGGGGGGCATACAATCTTCACTCAACATTTCTTTGAATTTCATGGCTCAACTAGTTGACACTTCTTAATGAGCACCTGTTCTTGCCTTCTTGCTCCTTTTCTCCTGTTTCCACTGAACACACATAAATGCAAGAGCACATACAGAGTCAAGATTATAATAGCACCTTGTGACACTTGAAGACCGGGTTTCCAGGAATGCATTGTGTCTAAAAGCAGAGTCTGCCTCCAGCAGCAAATGACAGACAGCCAGGCTCTGCAGAGATTTTGGATTCTATCAGGATTGGTAAGGACTTTAACTAGCAATTTTCAGTCCTAGATGAAACCTGATTTAAATTTCAGATGAAAGGCTTTTCTTTTCTTCTGTTAAACACATGGGTACAGAGCAGGGTTGGGGTTTTGTTTCTTTAGCATTTTCTTTTCATTTTGAAAGCAGATTTAATTCTTGTAAAGAATTAATGGGTGCTAAATTGTTCTGCATTCTTCATACCTAATGGTCTGCTGCAGCAACTTGACGTTTACCTTAATAAAGACAAAGGTCCTGATGGTTGCATGCTGTATGGCTCTTTCTCTGAAATCCTTGAAAAAAATTGCTAGATGGAACAGCATTATACTAACCACCCTGTTGTTGTTTCTGTTTTTAACTTCACCCAACTCATTTGCAGAAAGAATGCCTTCATTTATCCTAAAATTTGATTTCTCGTGAGTATTATGCCAAGGCAGCTCTTTATGACATTTCTTTCAAAAATCTATAAAGATTTGGATGTACTAAAATCCCAACTTTCTAGCCAGCTTTCTAGGTTTTTTAATGATGCTATTCACCATTTCATAGTAGCAAATGATAACTGTAGTCATATTTATGTCTAGACATAGTAGTGTCTATTCTGTATCTGACTTAATTACTTCATAGTGTTCACATGTGCTCCGTTCCTGAATAGTTATTATATGCACATATGTACTTGGAATATCTATGCACATTTTTTGAATGAGGCTCATTTTAACTGGACCATTCTGTCTGTTTATATAGGGAAGATCGTCAAATTCCCATTGCCATTGCAAGCCTCTACATCTAAAGCAGCAAAATATTTAGCACATTTTGCTATAAATTTAGTAATCCTCAACAAAAAAAAATGCATGTACATTTTTTTAAAAAATGGGACTCATTTTAACTGGTCTATTCTGGGTATTTGTATAGCCTCTACATGTATATCAGCAAAATATTTAGAACATTTTGCTATAAATTCAATAATTCTCAACAAAAATGTGCAAAATAAATTATATGATATTATATAATCTGAGATGCAGTGCTATACAGTAGAAAGAGGACCTAAGTTCAGACACTGCCTCAGATTTTTATTACCTGTGTGACCTTAGATATCAACACCATATTTGTATTGTAAGAGGAATTTGATAGGACTCCTTCTTTGCTTGTTTTTCCAAATAGTCTATATAGCATTGGAACTAATTGTTCTTTAAATGTTTGGTAAAATTCACTTGTGAATCCATCTGGCCCTGGGTATTTTTTCTTAGGGAATTCATTTATAGCTTATTCAATTTCTTTTCCTAAGATGGGGTTTTCTCATTTTGCCAGCCTATTTCTTGACTTTTAACTCTGTGTTAAAGTTGGGTTCTGCCAAGCTTCATGTTTTTCATGCTGCTGTTTTCAGAGCTGGTTCTGGTCTGTACATTTTTGGTGCTTCCAAGATAGTATGATCTAAGGAGAGAGGTGTGGTATTCTGGTGTTCTCCTGACCTGTGTTGTGGTCTTTAACCAGGAAGGGACCTTGTTCCTCTCTGGAGCTTCACTTGGCCTTGAAACTGTGACAGGTCCTCTGCTGTCTTGCACCCATAAGTGCTAGTGCTTCTTTCTGTCTTGGAACTGAGACCAGGATCCCGATTCTCTTATGAGTGACAATAAACACTCTTCCTCTCCCTGGAAGTCTGATCAGAGCCCATGTTCCCCTGTGACTGCAAGTATTAGGCTCCTCTTTACCTTGGAACCATGACCTGGAAGTACCTATGAGTAATGCAACAGTGTCCTCCCAGTGCTAGCAAAGGGTCCCTGTAATCTCTTTCTGACCAGCTGTCCATTCCCCTTACTGTCTGTGGACTGAAAACTTCTAATGCTGTAGTTGTAGCCTGCTCTAAGGCTTGCTGCTGGCGTTGCAGACCTTTCCTGTTTACCTCCTGAGTTGTCTTTGGACTGGACAGTCATTTCCCTAAACCTTTTGTTGGTTCTGCCACTCGAGAATTCAATTGGAGGCTTTATTTTAACATTGTTTGGAGGGGAATTTGGGAGAGTTCATGTGAGTTCCTGCCTCTGCTTTGCCATCTTGGCTCTGCCTGATCTGCAGTTAATTTTACATTTAAATATGAAAATGGGCATTTGTCAGGAGACCAGGATTCAAGCTGCACTCTGCTAGTAGCTGTAATAGCTAGCATTTATACAGGGCTTTTGGACCAGTGAGGCAAGTTAAAAATGTTCATTTATTTTATCCTCACAACAACTCTGTGAGATAGGTGCCAAGACTGGGCCTTGAGACAGAGGTTAAGAGACTTGCCCAGAGCTATACAACTACTAAGATCTGAGGCTGGATTTGAACTTGGATCTTCCTGACTTGAGGTTCAGTGCTCCGTGTACTTTATCAAAATGGCCTAGCTGCCTCTTAGACAAGTTATTTAACCTCTCTGAATCTATAAAAAAAAACATTTCCCCATGGGGATAATGATGCTTGTATTATTGACATTTCAGTCTTGGTTTGGTTTCTTTTTTTGCCTTTTTTTTTGGAGGGGGGAGGGCAGGGCAATTGGGGTTAAGTGACTTGCCCAAGGTCACATGGCTAGTAAGAATGTCTAGTGTCTGAGTCCTCCTGACTCCAGGGCCATGCTCTATTCACTGCATCACCTGGCTGCCTCTCAGTCTTGATTTAAGGAAAGTATTTTGGAACCTGTCAGGCATGAGGCAAGTTTGAATTGTTATCATTTTCATTACCCTTCCATTTTTGTCACACTATAAGCTATAACTTACACAATAACTCTAATAGTTTTATTGACAAATGTTCTTTAAGAACTACAACTTTTGCATACCTCCTTGGAGAAATTATATCCATTCTCTAAAACCACAGAATTAATACAACAAAAGAAAGCAATGAAACATGTGTAAAGTAAGTAATCCAACATTCAACTAACAGGAAAGATGGGACTGTCAGCTCAAAATAATTTCATCTAGTCAAGGTCAAACATTCGGATTAGTGCCTGTAGTACACCTGTTGCCCTCATAAAATGAAACTCTATCAAACTTACTGCTTGTCCCACATAACTCACACACACACATACATATCTAGTCGAGGCTTGGCCCTTGGAAGGGCCTTGCTACCTCCAGCACAGGCTGCATTAATTATGGATGACTCAGAGATATCCTAAAAGAGGACAAAATTGACTGTGGTACCACATAGTGGATGGCATAGTTTAATTATTGAAGAAATGCAAAGCATCTCATTGTCTGAAAGATTCATTCTAGATAGGACAGAAATGAAGCATTTGAATCTGCCTTTCTAGTGGAGAATTAGGCATGCCCCATATCTTAAGTGTGGAGTTGGCACTATAATTTTCTTGGCAATATTTCTCATATATCTTCTACTACTCAATTACTCCTCCTCCTCCCTTTTCCAATTCTGCAGGTGGAAATGAGGAGAAGGTAGCTTACTGATGCTAAATGATCTTTGTACCAGTCTGTGCATGCAAAGTTCCCCAAGTGTTTCACAGATGGCAGCACCTGTTCCCTGCATGTCCTTGTGATTGTTCATTAGTTTTGCCCATACCAGAGAGATAGGAATCCTTTACCAAAACCACAGGTAGCATGGGTGTGCATTGTGGGATGTTCTGAATTCTAGAGTTCTTTAGCTCTGGAATTTAGAACACTCCGCAAAAGAATGTTCTGTCCAGTAACAATAATAATGATAGTTCATGTTCATATAATACCCAATAGTTTACAAAGTACTTTCATTTACAACAGTCCTTTGAGTTAGAAAAAGAAAATTATCTCAATTAAAAGGCTCACCTTTGGTTTTCACTTTATTGTCTCCATGAAAAGAGCTGCTGTAAATATTTTTCTATGTATGTCCTTTTTTTAATCTTTTTGGGGGCATATGCCTAGTAATATGATATTGCTGTGATATAATATGATATGAAATGATATGTAAGGTGATATGATAAATGCACAATTATTTTTAATTAAAAATATTTTTCCCATCTTACAAGGTTTTTTTGTTGGTTTGGTGTGGTTTGTTTGGTTTTTTGCCAGAGAATCTCATTTTAGGATAATAGGATTATAGATTTTGAGTTGGAAGGGAGCTCAGAGATCATCTTGTCCAACACCATGCCCCTTCTCCCCACCCCCATACTTCAGGTGAAGAAACTGAGATCCATAGAGAGGCTGAGGACCTAGTAAATGTCAGAGGGGAAATTTGAACCCAAGCCACCCTAATTCCAAGTACACTCTGTCCAGGACACCGCACTCTCTCTTAATTTCCCAGACAGCTATGACTAGCTGCCTGACACAGGTGAGGAAACCAAAGATCCATAGGGATAAGCAATTTGCCCAAGGTCACAAAGCCAATCTGCAGTGGAATGAGGCCTCACACTCAGGTCTCTCAGTTAGAGCCCTTTTCACTACATGGTGGCATTTGCATTTCATTTCAGTGTTATGTTCAGAGGTAAAAGGAAGATGATGTGGGGAAAGATGCATAGACAATGTCTTGTAAATCCTAGCAGAAAAGTGACTTGACTTCCCTTAGTTCAATGTAAGAGCTTGGTGCTGGTTCATTTGAAAGCAGTATTCATGCAGCAGGAAGTCATTAGAACATGGCTCATGATAGGCGGAGCCAAGATGGCGGAGTAGAAACAGCTCTTCCAAGCCTCTCTGCCCCCAGATTCTCCACAAACTATGTAAAAAAGGACTCTGAAAATCTTCTGGAGCCCCAGCACCCACAGAACGACACAGAGAAGCTAACCTCCCGCTGAAGACAGCCCAGCACCCTGCAGGAAGGACCAGCGCAGTGGTCTGGGAGCCGGCAGCGCGCAGAGCGCAGGAGCCGGGCCGAGCCCAGGTCCACGTGAGCCGAGGTTTTAGCCCCAGGGCGGCAGGGCCAGCAGCCGGCTGGAGGAACCCCAGAACACCAGGAACTGTGGAGACGCCAGAATTATCAACATAGACTTGCCTAGGACAAAGTAAGAGGTCAGTGTCCTATGGACTTTGGGACCTGTATTTGGGGAATGCGTCAGCTCCCTCCCCTGGGGGCTAGAAGCTGCTGAGGAGACACTCCACTGTGTAGTTTTCAGAGGCATTTCCGGCTCCCAGCCTACAAATCGTGGGGAGATCCAGCGATCAGTCTTGGGGGGTAATCGCTCTTGCTTTAACCTCCCTGGATCTGGATTGTCATCTAGGGTGGAAGTTGTGGGTGGGTTTACAGCTTGCCAGAAACGGAAGTTGCCCCCCACACGTTCGGGACGAAAATTCCTCTATCTGGCCTTAAAGCCATAGTGTGGCAACAAGCCCAAAAGTCAAGTAATTAAGTGGCAACATGCCAAGGCAAAGGAAACAGAAAAATGCAACCCTAGACTCCTATTTTGGGGGCATAGAGCGGGAAAAGGACTGTGAGGTCAGAAGTCCTGCTCCAAAAGCCCCAGGGGAAAACATGAGCGGGTTGCAGGCCATAGAGGACCTTAAGAAGGACTTTAAAAATCAAATAAGAGAAGTGGAGGAAAAATTAGAAAGAGAAATGAGAAGGATGCAGGAAAAGTATGAAATGAGGGTCAACAGCCTGACTGAGGAAAACACCACCTTAAAAAATAGACTAGCTCAAATGGCAAAGGAGGCCCAAAAGGGCAATGAGGAGAAGAATGCCTTAAAAAGTCGAATTTGCCAGATGGAGAAAGAATCTCAAAAGTTCACTGAGGAGATTCATTCCTTCAGAGTTAGACTGGAGCAAATGGAAGCTAATGACTTTATGAGAAATCAAGATGCTGTTAAGCAGATCCAAACAAATGAAAGATTAGAAGGCAATGTGAAATATCTCATGGGAAAAACCACTGACCTGGAAAATAGATCCAGGAGAGACAATTTAAAAATTATGGACTACCTGAAAGCCATGATCAAAGAAAGAACCTAGAAATCACCCTTCAAGAAATTCTCAAGGAAAATTGCCCTGATGTTTTTAGATCCAGAGGGCAAAATAGAGGTTGAAAGAATCCACAGATCACCTCCTGAAAAAGATCCCAAAAAGAAAACTCCCAGGAATATTATAGCCAGGTTCCAGAATCCCCAGATCAAGGAGAAAATACTCCAAGCAGCCAGGAAGAAACAATTTCAATATTGTGGAAACACAATCAGAATAGCCCAGGACCTGGCAGCTTCTACACTGAGGGATAGAAAGGCATGGAATATGATATTCCAGAGGGCAAAAGAACTGAGAATGAACCCAAGGGTCACCTACCCAGCAAAACTGAGTATTTTGTTTCAGGGGAAAATATGGTCATTCAGTGGAATAGAGGACTTTCAAGCATTATTGAGGAAAAAACCAGAGTTGAATAGAAAATTTGACATCCAGATGCAAGAAGTAAGAGATGCCTGAGAAGGTAATCAGGGAAAAGAAATCAAAAGGAACTTATCAAAGTTGAACTATTTACATTCCTATATGGAAAAGCAATATCTGTGACTGATGATATCTTCCCACTATGAAAATAATGGAAGAAGGGGGTGTGGTCATACGAATACATATGTGAATGTGTGTGTATATGGTTACAGTTATATATGGATAGAGGGCATAGGTTGATTTTGTTGGGAAGGGAGAGTACTCAAGGGATGAAATTATGAGGTGAGGGAGGAAAGTGGCAAGAGGAGATGGGGAGAGACAGGGTAGGGTAAACTATCTCATAGGGGAAGTGGTTGCAAGGGAGGGGGAGAATAGGAAGGCTAAAAAGGCAAAACCACATTCTCACATTGAATTTGGTTCAGGGAGAAAATGACATACATACTAAATGGGATATCTCAACCTGCAGCAGGATAGGGGGAAGGGGGATGAGAGGAGGGATGATGGATGGGAGGGCATCCTTGGGGTGAGGGGAGGTTGGAAGTACCCACTATAGAAGAGGGACAGGATCATGTAGGGAATGGACCAGGTGGGGGATGGGATGAGTGGGAGGGAATCATAAGCAGCCTTGTACAATATATCTACTATGATAATGTTTTGCATAGCTAGACATGTACAACATATACTGAATTACTTATCTCCCCAGAGGGAATGGGTGACAAAGGAGGAAGGAAATGGATCTGAAATTCGAGGTCTTAACATTAAATGTTTCAAATATATATAAATACTATTATTAATACTCTTTTGCTTATAATTGGGAGATAAGATGTGCAGGCATTGGGACACAAAGATTCATCTTCCTCTAATGGAAAAGTCGATGGGGGTATGGGAGAAGGTATGGGAGAGAGCAGATTGGAGGAAGCGATATCTTGTGGGACTGCTATTCTGGGAGGCTGGGTAGGGGAATAATGGGGGGAAAATGATTGTAACTCAAAATCTGGCGGAAATGAATGATGTAAAACAGAAGTTAATAAAGTATTTGTTTAAAAAAAAAAAGAACATGGCTCATCATTGCATAGATCCAAATATGCCATGAATCAAATTCTGCCCCTTGAAATATACCAGCCACATACTGTTGTTGGCTATCCTATACTGCAGGCATTTGGTCATATGGCCTTAAGCCATCATAATAGAGAGGAGAAAGGAGAAAAAACCCACAAAACAGCAACAACCAAAAACGTAGTGAATCTAGCTTCTAAGATGTTGAAACTGTTTCTACCATTTTTAATCACTTGTGGCTTTGCTGGTACACAGTACAGTAGCAAACAGTTAAGTAGCAAAAAGGATATGATGCTTCTATAAAGTCTAAAAATGGCTCTGGGGCTCCCTATCATTGGAAACTTGCTATGTCATTCAAGGTAGCTGCTAAAACAGTCTTTTTACCTTGAGCTAGTTGGACCTGATAAGCTGCCTGCCTCCTGCACCCTCAATATTCTGGATTGAGAGCATCTCTCTCTCTCTCTCTCTCTCTCTCTCTCTCTCTCTCTCTCTCTCTCTCTCTCTTTCACCATCCCTTCTTCCCTCCACATGGCTAAGTGAAAAGGACACATTAATGATGAGCCTGAAATGATTATTTTCTTTAGTTGGTATGACATGAATGAAGTACCTTCAATCTTGGATGAGTGGAAAGGGTTTTAAATCAACCTAATTAACTAACAAAAACACTAAACTGGGGGGTAGATTGTGACTGTTATAACAATGAACATCCTCAAGAAGCATACCAGATGACTGGAGAAAATCGTTATCTTACAATATGATGAAAAAACTTATATGACCCTGAGTATTTGAAAATACTGTGTGTTTACAAAGTGTGACTGATTTGATTTTGCTAAATAAAAGCATTGCCCTTTTGAAAGTGGCAGTAACATGTCTGACCCACTCATCAGTGTGAAATTAGCAGGGGATGGGACAGAATTCATTTCAACCTCTCTGTGATGGAGTATTACCCCTGACTTGTTCTTTGACCTTGTGCTACTGTTAAGCTTTCCTTATACTTGGACTTTTCCTTCTAAAATGTGATTAGAAATATTTGCCACCTGCCTGCTTCTAGCAGAATGGTCAAGATGAATAAGGTTAGTATTCCCAAAGTTTTCATGTTATCAGATGGAAGGGAGTCCCCAGACGTATCTGAAGAATTTGATTTTCATGGATTACCAGCAGTATCTTCCACAGAATCCAAAGGAAAAAATAAGACTTATGTCCACTTATGGAAGAACTCATGCAGCTTCTGGTTGAGGGGGAGAAAAAGAGAAAATTCACATTTCTTAGAAGCTCACACCTTCCTCAATTGTAAAGAATCAAAACATTTGCTTGACTTTTTAAATCTGAGTTTCTTTTAGATAATTTCCCCTTAAGTTTCAAAGCCAGAGCTATACCAAATGCCAGGTGTTCTTCACAGACAGTACTGCTGTTCCTTTCCCTGGTTTATGCATGGCAGGAGATTGAAGGAGATCTCCAGGCCATATGGCTCTTCCTTCCAGTCCTCTAACAAATGAGATACCAGATTGCACATTTTCATCATATTATATAGCATTTATTCTTTTGCTAATTCAAAGATCTCAGATTTCATCCATGTGAGTACTCCCTCCATCAATGAAAATCACCCCCTTCCACTGCCATTTGTAGCTAAATTAAAATTAATTTTCTGGTCCTTGAAACAATATGTGCCTTCCCTTATCACTAACTTTCTATCGATGAGCCTCTCTGAATTTACCTGGATTGATCTTCAGACAACAAAGGCACCATTAAAAAAAATCAGGACTGTATTTAAAGCCTTTCTCTTCTTGTTGGAAGACCCTTCCAGAACTTTCACTTTTCTGGCCAAGTCTTTAAGAACCTCAACTTCATGGTGAGATATCAAAGTAGGAAACAGTGAAAGATTCAACATTTAGATTTCTTGAAATGCATAGTACTTCTAAAATGATTTTGAACCTAGAGTTCTATTATCTGTGCTCTTGGATGAAGGAGAGAAATAGATACCACAAGTCAGTGAGTTAATGGACAGGCATACTGTAGTGGAAAGAACTGGGCACTTGGGATTAAAAGACTAAGTTCTAGTTTCTCTTAGGCCATTGACTAGCAATATGACCTTGGATTATGGTGACACCCTCTAGATGATCCTGTTTGTGGGTGACATTGTACTATTACATTAATCGTGCTAAAAAAAAAAATTGGACTAATTATCCGTGAAGGAAAATCCATATGAATAAAGAATGCTTAATGCCCCAACTATTATATGTATGTATATGTAGTTATATGGGTAACCTGTAACCTGCAAGTTTTGAGGGTGTGTGTATGTTTTTCAGTATCATTGACTTCCTATGTATTATATTTATGCATTTAAAAACATTATTCTGAGAAGGGGTCCATAGACTTGATCAGACTATCAGAGGGGTCCATCACACAAAAAAGGTCAAGAATACCTGCCATAGTGGTTGTTTATTAATTGATATCTCTTGGATAGATACTGCAAATGGATAGTGTCAGTGCCAGAATTGAATAGGTTGATTAGGAGAAGGAGAGTGGGCAAGATTGCCTTTGGGAAATTTCTAAGCCCTTTTAATGACCCAAAATTTCTCCCTAAAACAAAAAAAGCCAATGAAAATATTTTATTGATTTCTTGTTTTTATATTCCCTGAATTTCCCACTGTATCTGTCCCCCTCTCTCTCAGTCAGACAACTAGCTCTTTTAACCAAAAAAAATGAGAGAGAGAGACAGAAAGAGAGACAGAGACAGAGAAAGACAGAGAGACAGAGACAGAGAGAGAGAGAGAGAACCAGAGAGAGAAAGACAGAGAGACTGAAGACAGGAGAGGACAGGAGGAAAGAGGACAGGAGTAGAAAAAGTTCAGCAAAACTAATCAGAACATTAAAAAGAATCTAATTGGGGCGGCTAGGTGGCGCAGTGAGTAAGAGCGCTGGCCTCGGAGTTGGGATGACCCGGGATCGAAACCGGCCTCAGAAAATGAGCACCCACGAATAAATAATGACTGGCCGTGTAACCTTGAGCCAAGTTACTTAACCCCAATTGCTTTAAAAAAAAAAAAAAGAATCTAATGATATGTATAGTGTTCCACAGCTGTGACCTGCCATCTCTAGAAAAGAGCAATATTTCTTGCTTATATCTCTTTTTTGGAACCAGCTACGGCATTACAGTTTTTCAATATTTAGATCAAATTGTTTTGTACTTGCTTTTTGGTCCATTTACGTTATTGCAGTCCTTATGTATATTGGTTCTCAGACTCTTTTTACTTCTCTTTGTAGCAGTTGATAGAAGTCTTTTTTTGCTTTTTTGGGTTAGTATCATTTCTTATAGCAGAGTAATATTTCATTATATTAATGTACTACAATTTCTTTAGCCATTCCCCAATTGATGATGACTCATCTTCCTAATACCAATATTCTGAAATGTGTGACCAAAAGAACATTTATATCCCTGATTTACATGTCTATTTTCCTATCTACATACAATTTTAATGAAGATAACTTTAACATTATTCAAGGGCACCCTAGATGAAGGTTTTAGATAGAAATAGACAAGAGATATTACACATATTTATTACCACACAATCAACTGAAATATGTGAGAATACAAAATCCCACTGTGTTTGTTTATTTATTTTAAAAAAATTTTGACAGAGCAAAATGTCACCTTATAGGCACTCTACAGAGTGTCTCCCATCCCTGCATCAAAGTAACCAATATTTCTTGAAAACTGTAATAAGGGATATCTTGTTCAATACTCCATTCATTAACATTAGGCAAATTACAAGACATGGAAATGCTTGCCAAAGGTGCTTGCATGAGATCTTTGGAATTGTGGTGGATTACTGTATTGATCAGAATTACTAAATGGATTATCTTTATAATACTATGATTTCTGTGTACTTTGCTCTCCTGATTCTGCTCACTTCTCTTTTCTTTTTTTTTTTTTTTTTTAACAAATGCTTTATTAACTTCTGGTTTACATCATTCATTTCCACCAGATTTTGAGTTACAATTTTCCCCCCATTTTTCCCTACCCACCACCCCAGAGTAGCAGTCCCACTAGAAATCCCCTCATCCAATCTGTTCTCTCCCATATCTTCTCCCATACCCCCATCGACTTTGCCATTACGGCAAGGTGAATTTCTGAGCCCCAACGCCTGGACATCTTATGAAACATTTAATTTTAAAATTTTGATTTTCAGATGCATTCCCTTCCTCTCTTGTCACCCATTCCCTCTGAGAAGATAAGCAATTCAGTATGTGTTGTACATGTATAGCTATGCAAAACATTACCATAGTAGATATATTGTAAAAGGCTGCTTATATTTCCCTCCCACCCATCTCACCTCCCACCTGGTCCATTCCCTACTTTGATCCTGTCCCTCTTCCATAGTGGGTACTTCCAGCCTCCCCTCCCCCTAGAATGCCCTCCCCTCCCTCCTCCCTCCTCTTATCCCCCTTTTCCCTAATCTCCTGCAGGGTGAGATATCCTATTTAGTATGTATGTGATTCTCTCCTTGATCCAACTTCAATGAGAATATGGTTTTGCCTTTTTGCCTTCCTGTTCTTCCCCTCCCCTACAACTACTTCCCCTTGCCTCTTCTACATGAGATAGTTTACCCTACCCTGTCTCTCCCCATCTCCTCTTGCCATTTTCCTCTCTCACCTCTTAACTTCACCCCTTAAGTATCATCCCTTCCCATCAAATTCAACCTGTGCCCTCTATCCATGTATACCTGTAAACATATGCCTATATACCCTTCTTCAATTATTTTCATAATGAGAAAGGTTTCATCAGACACAGTTATTGTTTTTCCATGTAGGAATGTAAATAGTTCAACTTTGATAAGTTCCTTTTGGTTTCTTTTCCTTGATTACCTTCTCAGGCATCTCTTGCTTCTTGTGTCTGGATGTCAAATTTTCTATTCAACTCTGGTTTTTTCCTCAAGAATGCTTGAAAGTCCTCTATTCCACTGAATGACCATATTTTCCCCTGAAACAAAATACTCAGTTTTGCTGGGTAGGTGACCCTTGGGTTCATTCCCAGCTCTTTTGCCCTCTGGAATATCATATTCCATGCCCTTCGATCCCTCAGTGTAGAAGCTGCCAGGTCCTTTGCTATTCTGATTGTGTTTCCACAATATTGAAATTGTTTCTTCCTGGCTGCTTGTAGTATTTTCTCCTTGATCTGGGGATTCTGGAACCTGGCTATAATATTCCTGGGAGTTTTCTTTTTGGGATCTTTTTCAGGAGGTGATCGGTGGATTCTTTCAACCTCTATTTTGCCCTCTGGATCTAAAACATCAGGGCAATTTTCCTTGAGAATTTCTTGAAGGGTGATTTCTAGGTTCTTTCTTTGATCATGGCTTTCAGGTAGTCCAATAATTTTTAAATTGTCTCTCCTGGATCTATTTTCCAGGTCAGTGGTTTTTCCCATGAGATATTTCACATTGCCTTCTATTCTTTCATTTGTTTGGATCTGTTTAACAGCATCTTGATTTCTCATAAAGTCACTAGCTTCCATTTGCTCCAGTCTAATTCTGAAGGAGTGATTCTCCTCAGTGAGCTTTTGAGATTCTTTTTCCATCTGGCAAATTCGACTTTTTAAGGCATTCTTCTCCTCATTGCCTTTCTGAGCCTCTTTTGCCATTTGAGTTAGTCTATTTTTTAAGGTGTTATTTTCCTCAGTCAGGCTGTTGACTGTCATTTCATACTTTTCTTGCATCTTTTTCATTTCTCTTCCCAAATTTTCCCCCACTTCTCTTATCTGCTTCTTAAGGTCCTCTATGGCCTGTAGCCAGCTTGTATTTTCATTTGGGGCTTTTGGTGCAGGAGTTCTGACCTCACAGTCCTCCTCCATGCTTTGAGCCTCTTTGCCCCTAAAATAGGAGCCCAATGTTGAACTTTTCTGTTTATTTTGTTTCATTTGCCTAGGCATATTGCCACTTAATTACTTGATTTTTGGGCTTATTGCCACAGTAGGACTCTGCCACCAGACAGGGGAGCTTCCACCCAAACGTGGGGTCTTCACAACTTCCGCCAGTTGGGTGGCCTCTGCAAAGCCTCCACCCGCTATGGAAAATTGGATACACACCCCAAACTTCCCCCCCCCCCAGACCACAATCCAGATCCAGGCAGTTTAAAGCAAGAGCAATTAACCCCCAAACTGATTGCTGAGTCCCACTACAGTTCGCAGACCAGGAGCTAGAGCCACCACTGACGCTGCAAAATGGCTTCTGTGCAGCGTTTCTTCAGTGGCTTTTCGCCACCAGGGGAGGAAGCCAACTTGTTCCCCAAATACTGGTCCCAAAGTCCATAGGGCACTAACCTCGCACTTTGTCCTAGGAATATCTGTGCTGATAATTCTGGAATTGCCACAGCTGCTGGTGTTCTGGGGTCCCTCCAGCCGGCTCTTGGCTTAGCCACCCTGGGGCTAAAACCGAGGCTCAAGCAGTCCTGGGCTCAGCTCCCAGAGCGCTCTCGGTTCCTGGTGTGCTACACTCTCGGTTTCCAGTGCGCAGTGCTGCCTGCTCTCAGAGTGCTGAGCTGGCCACTCCCTGCAGGGCTGCTGGGCTGTCCTCAGCAGGAGGTTAGCTTCTCTGTGTCGGTCTGTGGGTGGTGGGGCTCCTGAAGTTTTTCAGAGTCCCCTTTTACATTATTTGGAAGTTGTGTGGGGCAGAGAACCTTGGAAGTGCCGTTTCTACTCCACCATCTTGGCTCCGCCTCACTTCTCTTTTCATCAGTTCATACAGGTCTTCCCAAGTTTTTCTGAAACCATCCCCTGCATCCTTTCCTTACATGAAAACAGTCTTCCATTCATACAACTAATTCTGCTTTCAGGACCAGTATTAATTCTATTCTATATTGCTTTGATTATAGCATCATTAGGCTGGCACCATAACCTCCATTTTAGAAGCACAGCAAGTGAAGAATGGAGGAGAGGCTTATAACTCACAATCATGAAGTATGGTAGTGTCTGAGTCAAGCTCTGGAATTTTGAGTTGCTGAGTCTTAATTGAATAGTTTACCTAACTCTGGAGCCTGTTTCCTGCATTGACAATTCCTAGTTCAAGAAGTTAGCCACTCATTTTTTTCTCAAGATCAGATTACTAGAACTTTCAGAGCAAGGTCTCTTGGGGAAAGAACTTCTATGGAATCTTTATATATCTTTCCTGGAATTCAGCACACATTAGAAACCTAAAACACACTTGCCTTTTTCCACTGCATTCCCACCTTTCCACACTGAAACTGGACTTTTAAAAAACCATTTCCTGATTTCACAGGTGCCACCTAGCTGACAATCCCTCTTTTTCTGTCATTCAACTCTTTTGATTGAAAGAAAGCACAAAGCTTAGAGCCTAGAAGGACATTAAAAAGGGTTTATTTATTGATTGATTCAGACAAGAAGAGCAAGATATTTTTTCCTTCTTTCCTCCCCCTCTCTTTTTGGCTATTTTGTTCTGGAAACAGACTTTCTTCTGACTGGCATATTGTTATCTTGCTATTCCCTGACTTGACCCCACTGCCTTTGAAGAAATAAACAGCTTCTAGAAAGGGTTGCCCATGCTCTTCCCAGAAGTAGGTTTTACCTTATTTCTGGGAAACTGTTTCTTTGTTGCTTATCCTTATGTTTTTATGACCCATTGGGAATCTAAGGATAAAAATAAGAAACTAAATTCACTAAGCTCTACCCCATTTCTGGGGGATATAGCTATAGATCTGGGTCCACAATTAAGTTTTAGGGGAAACCTACACTCTATGTCTTCTTAGCTTGGTAGGCAGAGAATTAGGTGGCTGGTCGACACTTAAGGGGAAGTACAAAAAGCAGGGAGGTGGGAAACAGTTTTCTATTCCTTCATTCATTAAAAAAGAAGGTACTGCTTTCATAGCAGAGGTGCAAATGCTAAGCTTTTTGTTGTTTTTGTTCTTATACTGTGGATATTTCATCATCTCCCTCATCATCATCTTCATGCAATGATGAGAGTCAGCCTATGATTGAAGAAGACCTGAATTCAGTTTCCATCTCTGATATATATGCTTACTGTGTGTCCTGGACAAGTCACTTAACCTTGACGCTCTAGGCAACTCTCTAAGACTTAATTGCAGGAAAAATGCTAAGCTGCATTGGTGGAGAGAGTTTCCTCACTTGGAAGTTCTCTGCATCAAAGAAATATTATCCCCTACCATTATTTATTTTCCTCTATACCTGTGATTACATTGTTGAAAGAAACCATGCAGATCCCTTGTGTATTTATAGACTCACAGAGCTGTCTGGCGCCCGGAAGGTCATATGGCCAGTATGTGTCAGAGGGAAGACTTTCTGGATTATGGTTTCAAAAAATCTCAGCAGTTCCTGCCACAATGTGGCTTTTCCCAAGCTTGTCAGATTTTGGGTGTTTCATTTTACTTTCTAACATTCCAGTTTGTGGTGTCTGATGAGTCATCCTGATTTCTGTCTGGGGATTTAATCTGCTGACTTAAAGTTTGTTCTTTAACAAAAGCCACTTTTGTTTTGATGGAGAACAGAACCTGTATGACCCAGATGAGGAGAAGAGAGTGGGTCCCCCTGCTCTCCTTTCTTTCAGTTTGTTTGGGTGAAACTGTGAAGTTTGACCACATCACTGGGAAGAGGAAGTAAGATATAGTGGAAAGAGATTCTTATTTGAAGTCAGCCTGGGTTCATATCCTAGCTGAGCCATTTCACACTTGTGTGACCTTGCACAATTCATCTTGACTCTCTAGTCCTTAATTTCCTTACTCGTCAAATGAAGGAGTGATCATTAGTTTAAGTGATCAATAAAATCTCTTCCATCTCTAAATCTTTTAACCTTATAAGAAATACATCAAAGTTCATTTTAATCCATTGAAAAAGTTGAATTTGTGCCATCATCATCATCACCACCATCATCATTATTGCATTTGAACATAAAATGTGCTAAATCTTCTCTGACTATTGGTCTATCCAGCATTCAGCCTTTGACAGGAGCAGGGAAATCAGTTTCTTTGGAAAGGTGTTGTAGTTGTCCTCTGTAATTTCATCCTCATAGTTAAGAAGTACTTCAAAACATCCCTACATCCCTTCCACATACCATGAAGAATGTAGTATGCCTCAGCCAGGCTGGTCTACTCATTTTCCTTTGAATAAACATTTCCGTTTTTGTTTTTTTAATCACTCTATCCTCCTTCTTCAAATGCCTTCCCCTCTCTTCTTAGAGAAATCCAAACCTATCTTTCAGGGCCCAGTTCAGATTCTCTACTCTTCATGGAACCTTCATCCCACCATGATCTCTCCTTTTTCTGAACTCAAAAGGCTGTTATTATCTATACCCCTCATTTGGCACTTAACTCTATACTTTCTTATATTTTTTTAATGTAATACATCTTATTTTGCCAATTAGATTGTAAGTCCTTGAGGGAAGGGACCTCATACTTCATATTTTTTCTATCCCTCAGTCATAGTAATAATAATACTTGTTGCTAGCACTTATATAGTGTTTTAAAAGAATTTATTTTTCCAATTACATATGAAGACCAATTTTAACATTCATTTTTTAAAAACTTTGAGTTCCAAATTTTCTCCGTTCTTCCCTCACATCCCCTCTCCCTAAGACAGTAAGCAATTTGATATAGATTATATATGTGTAACCATGTAAAACATTATTTTCCTATTAGTCTAGTTGTGAAAGAAGAAACAGACCAAAAGGGAAAAAACACACAAAAATAAAGAAGTAAAAATAGTATGCTTTGGTCTGAATTTAGGCTACAACAGTTCTTTGGATTTTTCCTCAAGAGCCCTTTAGAATTGTCTTGGATTATTGTATTACAGAAAATAGCTAAATCGTTCACAGATGATCATCATACAGTGTTGCAGTTACTTTGTACAATGTTCTTCTGGTTCTGCTCATTTCACTTTGCATCAGTTTATGTAATTCCAGGTTATTCCCTGCTTGTCATTTTTTATAGTACTATAGTATCCCATTACATCCATATACAGCAACCGATTTAGTCATTTCTCAAGTAATGGGTATCCCCTTAATTTCCAATTCTCGTCCACCACAAAAGAACTGCTATTTATTTCGTATTTTAAAGTTTGAAAAGCAATATATACATAGTACATACATACATACTACAAATATATAAACTTACGTTACATGCACATGTGTTTTGTATATATTAAATATACATACATATATGATTTTTTTTTTTGCTTTTTGGAGGGCAATTGGGGTTAAGTAACTTGCCCAAGGTCACACAGCTAGGTATTTTTGTTTGTGTATGTTAAGTGTCTGAGGCTGGATCCAAACTCAGGTCCTTCTGAATCCAGGGCCGGAGCTCTATTCACTGCGCCACCTAGCCACCCACATATGTGATTTTTTTGATCCTCACAATAATTCTGTAAGAAAAATGCCATTGCTATCCCCATTTTACATATGAGGAAATTATGACTAAGAGAGTTTAAATGACTTGCCCAAGATCACACAGCTAGTCAGTACTTGAGGTAGGATTTGAACTCAGTTCTATCCTGACTCCAAATTCAGTGTTCTATCTACTAAAATACTTGATGATTATAGTCACAATTTTGTACATATAAAATAGCTGTAAATAAGGTAAATTGAAGTTATTTGGATTTGAGATGGAAGCTATCACACATATAAAGGACTGACTATTCATAAACATGTCTTTAACCCAGTGAAAAATCAGTGTACTAGGTCACTGGTTACTCTTTAGAAAAATTTCCTGTACCTATTCCTGTGAAATAAAGTATTTACAATGAGTGCCAATGAAAAGGTGATTTTGGAAGAGAAGTGTGGTCTGGATACCTTTGATAATTCACTTCTCTAAGACTTGGGGAGAATCTTTTTGTCTGCCATCCTTTTTACCATCATGTCTTTGGAAGAGTTACAAAGATCCTCTTCTTTGTGATAGCGTTATCTCTCCCCGTGTGTCCTGCACCTGCCTCCTCGGTTGTGGAGTTGGGTTAAGTGTTTCTGCCTATTTTAATGCTTCATCATCCAACAAGCCAAACAAAGGAGTCTGGCAGAGAACCCTGAAAACCCCAGCTTAGCACCGCCCCTTCCCCCAGCCCTTCCCAGTCAGGAGCCAGCAGGTTGCTAGCATGCTTCCTTCCTGCCAACTTCACCTGTGATACTGATTGTCAGAGAAGGAAGGAAATGCCTCCTTTCTATGCTGGCTCCTGTCTCTATAGAAGCAGTGCAGAGTGCAGTTTTGCCAAGTGAAGCCAATTGGGAAATTACCTTTTTCGGGTTCCAACAAGATCTTCAACCTGACAGAGATCCCATTTGAAATTATTGAAGGGAGGAAAAAAAAGCTAAAGTGCTATTGATTTATAGCTCTTTGTGACTGAGTGTGAAAGCTTTGAGAAGTGAGGAACCAAGTGACAGAGTATGGTCATGATAGTGAATATTATTATGATTGTAATTATTATTTGTACCTACATAATTCCTTCTTATCTAAGGATCCCAGAAGCATAGTTCCCCATTAGTTCATTCACTTTCACAACCATCTTGTGAAGGAGGTGCCTTCTGTTTTCCCCATACTTAGCTGGGGAAAAACAAGTCACCAGGGAGTTATCCAAGGTCACAGGTAGAAAAAAGAAATTCAAGGTTAGACATCCAAACTCCAACCCATCCAACCTTATAGCCATAGAATCTTGCTCCTTTTCCAGGGTGAAGTGGTGGAAATGTAAAAAAATATTAATAAATTAAAAAGGATTTAAGGGGAAAATCTGGATTAATTAGCTACAGTGAACACTTTCTAGGCTTCAAATCCTCTCTCCCTTATTTTTTGAAGGGGGAGGACATAAGGGACTGTCTACAAAGGACCAGTGCTTACAATCTATAGAGGGTGTCCCCAAAGCCTTAGTGTAGTTTTAAGTTTAGTAAGATTAAAACTTCTCTTTATAAACTTAAAACTGCACCAAGTCTTTGGAGATACTCTATATCCTGTATTCGTTGCCATACATATTATATAATATCCTAACACATATATATTTTATAAAGAAAGTCTTCTAGACAAATGTAAATCATGTGTATGTCTCGCTGTATTTTAGGAACTTCCCACTATATTTTTGAACTAAAGGAAAATTTAACTTGCTGTCTTCTGAGCCAGAAACAGTAAGAGTGCTTTTCACATAGCCGTACAGCTGTGTTATAATTGACTCATAAAACTGTTAGGGTGCTAATGAATTAACTCTCTACTGTGAGAACAGTGTGATGGACGCGCACACCGTTTTTATTCTGGTTTGTGCATTTTGCACGCCAGATGGTATGGGGATTGATTTTTTCTTTCTCCCAAGACATCTTTATGTAACTGTAATCAGGAGCCAATCTTTGTTTTGAGTTAGAGAATGGAGCATTTCTCAAATTGGTTTTCATATGAGACTGAGGAATTCTGATGGGTTAGCCAAATGTATTCTAAATGTTCTCTCTGTCTGTCTTGGAACAATGTTTTTTCTTTAGAAATAAGACTTGGGAAAAATTCCTTTATTAGATACTTGTAGATGCTCTTGGCTATCAGACCTAAAAGCCCATTTTCTTTCAGAGCACCCATATTATAGGTATGTATATCAATTATCCCCACTACCAATTTCCTGCTGCATCAACATATGATAAATTGTTTCAGGGAAACAAAAATAAGTTTGCATTTCTTGAAGCCTTGAAGGATAACCTATCAATAACAATAAGAGCATCTTCTGTTTGCAGAGTATCTTGCAGTTTACTTTTAGATGCAATGTTTTGCTTGGTTCTTACAACATCCTTGTAAGGTACACAAGGAAAGTTTTGCGGTTAAGTGACTTGCTCAAACTTACATGGCTAATAAGTGGCAGATGTCAGAATTGAGTTTGAATACTCTGACCCACAAGTCCCCATGTTCTTTCCATTATACTAGAGATATTGGAACAGGTTAGAGCTAATAGATTCATTAGTTATTAGCATTAAAATAAGCCACTTGCCAGATTTCTGAACATGTTTTCCAATCAGCTGAGAAGCAATATAGGATACTGGATAGGGAGTCTTCCTTAGAGTCAGAAAGGCCTGGATTGAAATCTAACCACAGACACATACTGGTAAATACCCACATTCTGGGTAAATCACTTACTTCGACAGTACTCCAGACAACACTAAGGCTATAAGCTGCAGAAAACTGCCAAGTATATTGTTAGGGAGGAGTTTTCTCATCTGAGATCTCCCAACATTGCTGAAATCCTAAGTCCAGATCAAAGGGAAAAAAATCCCAGTCTTTCCATGGTGATGGTGCTAGGTGGTGCAGTAGATAGAGTGCTGGGGCTTACAGTCAGAAGAAACTGAGTTCAAAACCACCCAAAGACACTAGCTGTATAACTCTGGGCAAGTCACTTAACCCTGTTTGTCTCAGTTTCCTCATCTGTAAAAATGAACTGGAGAAGAAAATGGCAGACCATTCCAGTATCTTTGCTAAGAAAATCCCAAATGGAATCACAAAGAGTTGGACATGACTGAAAATGACTAAACAACAACTTTCTTTCCATATCAAAAGTCAGGATATATGATCTTCTCTATGAAGGAAGTTACCATGTGAGATATCTTTTCTTTTGTTGATTTCATTAAGGTAAGGAACAAGAGGTGTGGAAATTCACTCCTCTGATTCAGAACACAAGCCCTTCTGCAAATTAGAGTTTCAAAGAGTGACCTGAGCTCTTGAGAGGCTAAGTGACCCGCTGAGAGTATGTAGATGTCAGAAGATACACTTGACTTGATCCAGGGATCTTCTTGACTCTTCAGTCAGCCCAGTCTCTATTATTGCCAGGTGGCCTCCCCTATGCATATATATCCAATATGGGACACATTTGGATGAGTAAAAAATCACAGTACTTAGAGCTGGAAGAGATTAAAATTTTCTAATCTCACCTCTTAATGTTTTAGAAGAGAAAACCAAGACCAAGGGAGGTAAAGTGATCAAATGAGATAGCACATATAAAATATTTTGCAAAATTTAAAGCACCATATAAATATTAATTATTGTTATTATTATCATCATCGTTAGTGTTATTTATTATCTTCTCAAGGTTACAGAGAATCAGTGATGGTTCCAGGGCTAGAACTTGGGTCTCTTCACTCTCAGGCCATGTTTTTTCTCATTAGGCTGTATTGTCACCCATAGTTACATTCACCATATTTACCAAACCAAAAATTGGACCATTCAGGTCTGACAAAGGATATTACATTTGTAAAGTCACATTAAAAGAACACTCTCTTTTCTCGAAATCAGGAATGCCTTGGAAAATGTGGGCCACACAGAGGCTGTAATAGCTGTCTGAATCACTACAAGGTGGGGATCTGTGTATTTTAGGCAACACAGTTCTCAAACGTTGTGCTGGAACTTGACACGCCAGTGTTACTCCATACCTAGGTTCAAGCCAACATTCATGCTTCTTTCTCTGCCCCTGAATAGAATAAAATGTCATTCATGTTACTACCAGGACACCCGGATCACTCATTGAATAACATGCCTAAAGATCGCCCTTCCCCCCTCCTTTTGTTTCTTTTTGGAATATTTTTGGATTGAACTGACTGCGGAGCCTTTGAATAAAAAGCCATTTTGTCTCTGCTTTCAAGTTTGGAAGAGCAAGCAGTTTCTTAGCTTCCTCATCAGAATTCTGATAATGTTATACACCATGCTCACTATGGTTCCCAGTGGCCGAAGAAGCAGTTTGTGAGGTAGCAGTATAGGGAGAAGGGGGCAAGGCAGAATTCCTGGCAGATTTTCCTTCAAAAGTTGGGACAAGGGGTAAGGATTACAAAAAATTAGGCTCTTTTGGTTTGTTTGTTTGTTTTTACTGACAAATCTTATCTTCTTACTATTCCATAACTTTGTATTGTTCATAGCTTGGCAGTATATTCATTTGTACTTGGTTTTATGTCATATTTATAAACATTCCCATGTCTTAAGCTAAAATTAGAATGTAAGATCCTCAAGGACAGAGACTGTCTTGTTTCTTTCTTAAATCTTATTGTATTTTACATTTTAACATAGCATAATTTTCACCTTAAATAGGTGATGAGTAAAAATGAACAAACTGATAAGTTGGGGTTGTTTAAATTAAGGGATTTCCAAGGTTTTCTATAATTTCCAATCATAAGATCTTCATGCTCCCTTTTCATAGGTCAATACTTTTCTGCTCTTTATACAAAAGGGGATATTAAGGCCCAGAGAAACTAAAATAATTCTCTGGGATTACACAGCAAACCCATCGTCAGTTCCTTACCTGAATGATTCTTGTACTTCAGTCCTTCATTATCCATTTTTGTTTTTCTCTCTCTTGATTCTCTCAGAGTTATTATTTTATTTTAAGCCCATCCTTTTCATTGTTCAATTTAATTTAATAATATTTATTAAATACCTACTATTGCCAGGCATTGTACTAAGCACTAGAGATACAAAAAAAAAAAAAAAAGACAAAGTAACTGCCCTCAAGGAGCTTACAATCTAATGGGGGAAACAACATGCAAACAAAAATATGCAAATCAAGCTGTATGTAGATAAATAGGAAATAATTAAAAGAGGAAAAGCCCTGGAATTAGGAGGGGCTGTGGAAGGCTTCCTGTAGAAGGTAGGATTTTAGTTGGGATTTAAAGGAAGCCAGTGAGGTCAGTAGTTGGAATTGAGGAGGGAGAGCATTCTGGGTATGGGGGAACAGCCAAAGGAAATGCCTGGAGCCAAGAAATAGAGTGTCCAGTTCGTGAAACAGCCTAAAGACCAGAGTCACTGGATCAAAAAATAAAGGTGTAAGAAGACTAGAAATGTAGGAGGAAGCTAGGTCATAAAGGGTTTTGAATACCAAGTGAAGCATTTTGTATTTGCTTTTGGAGATACAGGGAGCTACTGGAGCTTATGGAGTGGAGGGAAGGGGTGACAAGATCAGATCTGCATTTTAGGAAATCACTTTGGTGACTGAATGGAGGCTGGATTGGACCAAGGAGAGACGAGGCATTCAGACCATCAGCAGGCTATTGCAATAGTCCAGGCGTGAGGCGATAAGAGCCTGAATTAGAATGATGGCAGTGGCAGAGAAGAGAAGGGGACGTATTGGAGAGATGTTGCAAAGGTGAAGCCAACACGTCTTGGCAACTGTTTGGATATAAATGGTGAGACACACTGAAAGATCCTAGGTTATGAGCCTTGGGGACTGGAAGGATGGTAGGAGTGGGGAGGCTCAAGGGAAAAGATGAGCTCCATTGTGGACATATTGAGTTCAAGGTACCTACAAAGATCTTTGGACTGAGCTCTCAACTCACCATGGGTATTAAGGAACGGAGATTGTAAAAGAAAAGAGGGTTACTTTGAGAATAAAATACAGACTCTTCTGTGTGGGATTTAAAGCTATCTTCAATATGGCTCCAACACAGCTTTTCAGAATGATTTCATATTACTCCCAGTCACTCCCAAGTTCTAGTTCAACGGGCCCCCTTGTTGGTCCTCACCATGATGGTCTATCTCTTCTCTCCTTTTAAAACTCTATCTCCACCACCCCTCTTCATACCTGGAATTTTCTCTCTCCTACCCAGTGGGGTCCCTAGCTCCATTCAAGGCTAAGCTGAAGTTCCACTTCCTCAGGTCTTTCCTGATCCCCTCAGTGATTAGCATCACCATCCCTTCTCTTCCAAATCATTTTGTATTTACTTTGCCCGTTTATTCATTTGTGTAGGTGTAGGTGTTTGATATAGGTTTCTAGAGAGCAGGAACTGTTCTTGTCATTCTCTTTTTTCTACCTGGTGCTCAGCACAATGTGCTTGCCATATAGTAGGTGTTTTATGAATGTTCATTGAATTGAATAGGAGGATTGGGTTTTTAAAAAGGAAATCTGTTTCTTTAAAAGGAGAGAAAGAGAAAATCTTCATATTCATGGTTAATATAAAACCTAGCTTCTAAGGGATCAGTTTTTATGAGCTATGGAAACTATGATCTCTGGTATCAAACATCTGAGATGAGGATTTAACCCAATAGGCTTTGGGGCATCTGATAAGTTGCATATTCCAGACTTCATTTCCCCAGAAGTATATCTTCATTTCAACTATATTTAAGTAGAGAAGTCTTTTCTCTCCACACACGTTGCTCTCCTAGTCACCTTGGCAAAACATGTATTCTCCACGTGACTCATATAAGGCTTTACTTTCTCACTTGACAGACTGAGCTTTACATTTAAGATTTTTCAGGCTACCAAAAATATGTCTGTTGAAGGTCATTCCAAATGGCAGTTCCTTTAAGTGGGGTCTCTTCCCACCAGGTTGTTAGGGTTTCAGTGTGCTGTAGTCAGAACCTCTTCATAGAGAGGTTCAAGAATGAGCCTCATTCCTAGGGAGTTTGGTATGAATCAGGTCATACTTTATGCTTCTTTCCTACACACCCACTTGCCCTTTCCCCAACTACCAGTTCCCCATATTTTTATGCATGTTAAATAAATGTCTGATGCCTAAGGAGCACCTGTGGTAGGAGGATTTGTTGTTGTTTTTCATTTGTTTCAGTCATGTTGGACTCTTTGTGACCCCATTTGGTGTTTTCTTGGCAAAGACATTGGAGTGGTTTGTCATTTCCTTCTTCATCTCATTTTACAGATGAGGAAACTGAGATAAACAGGGTGAAGTGACTTGCTCAGGGTCATACAGCTAGTAAGTGTCTGAGGCCAGATTTGAACTCAGGAAGAAAAGTCTTCCTGACTTCAGGCCCAGGACTCTATCCATTGCAATACTTGGCAATCTTAACATTTTTGCCTGGGTGATGGTAAAGGAGATTGATAGGACTGATTGTTCTGTCTTGCTTTTTAATCCATTTTTCACACAATGTCTCCCTTTCCCCACACCCTATACCCTCCAAAAAGCAAAAAGGAAAACCTTTTCCTTTGGTACAGGTCTGACTATGCTACTTTCTCGCCAAAAAACATTAAATGGCTCCCTGTTGCCTATAGGATAAAATAAAAACTCTTTATCCTGATATTTAAGGGCCTCCACGTCTGATTCCAGTCTATTTTTACAATTTTATAAGTCATAGAACCATAGCTCTAAAAGCAGAAGAAACTATAAAAGGGCCATCTAGGATACCCCCTCTGTCTACAGATGAGGAAACTGAGTCACAGGGAAGTCAAGTGATATGCCCAAGATCACAAGGTAGTAATTGGATTGGCTTTAGAGTTCTTTCCATTGTTCTCTTAATAAGCTCTATTTTCCATCCAGACCAGACTAATAGATGTTGCCCTGTCTTATCTGACATTTCCCTGCCTACCACTTATTTCCTCTAGGAAGCTTTCCCTCATCCTCTAATATAAAGAATTATCTCTTCTTCATGAGTTGTTTTTTTTCTGGTTTACTTTATCCAGATTTCTCTTTTGCCCTTCTTACATTCTGCCTTATATTTGTATATATGTGATACCTCTCCTATTAGACTATAAGTTCCTTGAGAGCAGTCACTATGCCTTTCTTCATCTTTCTGTGTCCAATGTTTGGCACACAATAGGTCCTAGCAAAGGTTGGTTGAATTGAATTTATTTTATTTAGACATAGATATTTCTCATTTGACATTATAGAGTTTAGAACTAAGACTTTAAAGATGATCTTATCTGAGTTCTTATTTTACTGGAGAGACAAATAATTCCCAGAGAGATTAAAAAGCTTATTCAGGGTCCCTATTTACTACAAAGATACTAAATAGAGCCAAGACTTGAATCTCCTTTCCCTGAATCCAAATCCACTGCTATTTTCTCCTCCTTAGTTCAGTGCCAGGAGTACAGGAGTTCAGGGTATTTTCCCAGATCACAGGGCTCTAGGGATGCTCTGACTATGTCTGTCCCACTCCCAGTGGAGTTAGTTATTGAATTTCAGTGCTCTCACTTCCAGAAATAGATCTTGAGGAGCTACTCAGTATATTTGATATGTAAGAGAAGTAAGTTCCTGAACCTTCATGGGAAGCACTTCCTTCCTTAGATGGACAGAAGTAGAAGAAACAGAAATTTGAATCTAGACTTTGTCATTTCTTAGGTAGGTGACTCTGGGAAAGCTCCTGAGTCTCAGACCTGGGCTCTATAAAACGGGAAAATTTGAAATAGGTACTTGGTAAGCTTTAATGTACCATAATAATGTAAATTATTATCTAGTAACTCAGAGGAAAGTTTGCCCTGCTTAGCTTTCTCAGAATTGAAACAATGACCTACCATCCTTTTCTTTATTTAGAGGTATATGATTAGATGTCTTTTTCAGAGAAGAGAGACCCTAGACTAAGGCTACCATCATGGTTGCCTTGGATATCGAGGAAGTGGGATTTGAACTGAGTGTTGACATTGTTGATTTGGAAGGGTCTTCAGAGAGCATCCCATGCAATACATATAACATTTAAACAGCAAATCCGTAAGTCGTATCCATATTTCTACTACACAGCTACAAGTTGTACCTCCACTTCTACAATTTATCTATAAGTTGTATCTATGCTTATACAAGTAGTCATTGACCCTTTGCTCAAAGATCTACATAGTGTTCCAATGTCATCTGTTCCACCTGTGGGTAGTTTTAATTGTTAGAACAATTTTCCATACATAGAATATAATTTTGCCTCTTCAAAACTTCTGCCCGTTGTCCCAGCTTGTCCTGTGGGGCTAAATAGAGCAAGCCTAATCCCTCTTTCACTTGAGACCACTTCTAAGACTGAAAGACAAGGTGGAAGGACGGAATGTTGTGGGAGTGTTTTGTTTTAGCTTATGTTGTGAAGGAAGAAAACAAGTAGTTATTAAATCCCTACTACCTACCAGACATGATGCTGGCACTTTACAAATATGACTTCATTTGATCCTTAAAACCATCCAGGGAGGTAGGTGCTATTATTGTGACCCCCATCTCATGTTTGAGAACACCGAAGCAGATGGAGGTTAAATGACTTCCCTAGTGTCACAGAGCTCAGTCATTTCAATCATGGCCAACTCTTTTTGACCCCTTTGGGGTTTTTTGGGCAAAGATAGTAGGGTAATTTATCATTTCTCTGACTCATTTTACAGATGAGGAAACTGAGGCAAATAGGCTTAAGTGACCAACCTGGGGTCACACAGGTAGTAAGTGTCTGAGGCAAGATTTGAACTCAGGAAGATGTCTTCCTGCTTTCAGGCCCAGTATTCTATACACTGCACCACCTATCTGCCTCCAAAGCTAGAGAAGTTTTCTTCTGAAGTATCTTTTCTCACTCCATGCTCCTGTCTGCCTAGTATTTCCTTACTAGGGCAACCTACCATTCAGGCCTACTCCTTAAAAAACTTCTCACTGAGATGTTCTGAAATGCATAAATCAATCAGGTCTCTGTTCTGTGAAGTATCACTTGCACACTATAATGAAATTCATGTTAATAATTGCCAAAATTCAATTATCCTTATGCCCAGATAAGACAATTGCATTTTCATTATAGGTCTTTTGGAAACCATGCCTCAAAAGGGGTAACTCCAAGGGGAAGTATCTCAGACAACCTAGTATGAGACAGAAAGCTACTTTGGGCAAATTTCAGTAGGGCAGATGAAACATGGAGCAATCTTCAAAATACACCTTAGCTGCTCAATTACACATTAAGGCTGACTGTTGAGGGGGGACTCAGAAGGCTTCCAATTCACTGTGCCTTTTGGCTCAGTCTAGAAGGGAAACAATTCTACTCTTGTGCAAAATCTTTGACATCTTCTGGTCCATGTTTTTGGTACATTCTCTTTTCAAATGAGAGAAGAATTACCACAGAGTGATAATTAAATATGTAAGTAATCCTTTGAGGGTATTTGGAGTTTTATTTTCACTACTTGAACACTTTTATTGTATTTGTGATTTCATCAATGGGAAAAAAAAATAACTCTTCATTGATGAAGATCACAGATGGAATTCTTATCAATAAATCCCAAAGAAGGAAATCCAGTGAACTGGGAGAGGTTCCTCTGGGGTTTTGTTTTGATGTATTTTTTATTGTTTGTTTTTTATAATTTTATGGGTAAGGAGGGATAGGTATAGGAAAGGAGCATGCATCTGTTAAGCACTTACTATGTCAATTAAATTTAATTATATATTTTCATTATTTTAATCTGGTTGGGAGTGACTCTAGAGTTCTACCTTGACAGTAAATTATACAGTATTATTTTTTTTTACTAGTATACATCAGGGGTGGGATTTGAACCTAATGCTTCCTGGTTTTGAGATCAGCTCTTTATACATTACACCAACCTACCTTTTTGTAGTTACAAAAACACAAGGTAACTTCATATAGGGAGGTATGTGAGATGGGAAAAAAGAGGGAGGCAGTCAGGAGAGGTCTCATGTAGCAGGAGGTACTTGTGCTGATCTTAGAAGCTAGAAATTCTAAGAAGTGGAAATAATGGGGCGGCTAGGTGGTGCAGTGAGTAAGAGTGCTGGCCCCAGAGTTGGGAGGACCTGGGATCAATTCTGGCCTCAAAAAATTAGCACCTACACATTTTTAAAAAATGACTAGCCATGTAACCTTGAGCAAGTTACTTACCCCCAATTGCTTTAAAAAAAAAAGAAGTGGAAATAAGGAGGGAGAACTTTCCAGGTGTGAGGTTCAGCCTATGTAATGGTACAGAGTCTGGAGATTGAATGTCATTCAATTGGATAATAATCGCTAAGTAGATTTTAAATAGAAACAGAACTGGTTACCAAGTTTTCTTATTCTTAGAGGAAAGCTACTGTGATAGAGTGGGGAAAAGCCTTCAATTATATACTAAAGTACAAAATGTTTTAATGAACAAGATTAGTGACTATAGACTATTTGGGGGGGGGGGAGAGAGAGAGAGAGAGAGAGAGAGAGTGTGTATGTGTGTGTGTGTGTGTGTGTGTGTGCTGCATTTGGGTTGGGGGGTGGGAGGTTAGAGAGGAGAGGAAAATATAATAAAAATCCCAAACCAGGAAGAAGACTGTCTTCTATAGTAATACTGTCAGGGCATCCTTGTATCATGCCATTATATATAGGGAAAGCATATTGAGTCTGATAAATCAACTCCAGGTGTCTGACTTTCTTTCTCCTGTGGTTTGTGTTCTGTAGGATAAAATCCATGCCTACTCATCCTCTGGAAAACATCCTTCCTCTCTTACCAAAATGTTTTGCAATTCTTGGCTGATCCAGGCATTCTTGCTCATTTTTGACCTCCAGGAAGAAACAGTCATAGCAGAGACAGAGTCATAGATTAACCCACTGGACTGAGACCTTCTCTCTCTCCACACGTCTCTGCCCCAGAACGGATGACTAGAGTTGGAAGGAGCTCAGAGACCCTTATTTCCTAAGCCAGTTCATATATTCTCCCCTTCCTATGGCATGAAGAATACCTGACCCCAACCAAAGAAAGGGAGATAGATCAAATTTTGCCACAGGAAACCCTCACATGAGGCTTTATTTGAGTCTTGTATTCTTATCCTAATTATCTTTTTCTTCCCCTTTCTTCTTTTTTTAGAGTTCTAGAGTGCCAAGGCCTCCCAATAGTGAATGGACAGTGCGACCCTTATGCCACAGTTACTTTAGCAGGACCATACAGGCAAGTGTCATTCAGAACGTCTGCCTCTGAGGGGCTTGATTTGGTTGAACTGGTGCCGGTAAGTTGATGGGTATAACCTAGCACTGTGTTATGATGAATGGCTCTGAGGTGGGACATACAATTTTGCATTTCCTTTGTTTCTTAGATTTCTTTAAAATTACACTTTAAAAAAATCTTTATATTCTTCACATCAAGTATTATTTTTGGCTCAGTAAAAGTTCCTAATTTGCATACCATCTGGAGTTAACAGAGAAATAGAAATATTTATAAGATAAATAAAGACATGGAACTACTTGTGCATTTAATAGCTCAGCACAAAGCCTGGGAGGTTTTTGTTTAATAGTGTTTTTACTTCCTTCTCAACCCTCTTTACTTTCTTGCTTTTTTTTAAATTACAGATCAGAAGCAAAGAAGACTAAAGTGAAAAAGAAGACCAACAATCCCCATTTTGATGAAGTGTTTTATTTTGAGGTTGGTATTTTAATGGAATGGGTGGGAAGTTGAAATGCTACATGAGAGTAACTTTGTCGAGGCATCCAGGTATGAGCTAGGCCAACTGCCTCCCTCTTAGGGAAGGTCCTTTTTAATGCCCTGGTATAGAATCCACCACCAGTCAAGTCCTCCTGTTGCCCCATTGGGGCATAGAAATGGTCATGGGTTTTCAAAGGTGATGCCAGGAATGCATGAGCCTCAGTGGGTCCTGCTGAGTTGAAAAGGCTTCAACAATGGGCTAGGCAAGTCAAGGTATGTTTGTCATCTGAGGATTGACTAGCTTAGCTAAGTTGGGAGAGAGCCATCACCACCAAAAGGCTGACCACAAGGGGATGGATTTGCTCAGCAACTGCACCTTGTGTAGCTGTCTATTAAATAACCAGAGAAGCAGCATTAGTGAAAGGGATAACTATGCCTATTAAATTATATATTAATATATTCCTTAAGGCAAAAAATAGAATCAAGCTTCCAAGGATTTCACTTGTTATCTGTCAAGACAGCAGGATGTCATTTTCGTAGGTGAGAAGAACTTAATCAAATTCTCCAAAGTGCCCCTGTCCACTCTTGCATTTTTTTTTCCTAGAGAGAATGTAGCTTTCCTTGCTTCCTGATCCAGCCAGTTAAGTGCTGATAAATGGGCATCTCTAGACAGGGGATGAGGGGGTTAGTTTTTGGTTTGGGGGTTTTTGTGGGGATTTTTGTTTGCTTATTTTTGGTGCTCAACCTGGTTGCCCCTAGTCAGTTGTGGGATGATTTTTGTGACAGGAAATAGATGATATTTTGAAGGGAGAAGGGAAAACCATTGAGATTCAGAGATTCTGTCAATCTTCCATAATGATCCAATATAAAGAGTAGAAAATTGGAAGGTGTAAAATGCTTGGATTATTTAGTAAGAGAAAAGCAAGTATATATGTCCAGACATATTTTAAGAAATCACATTGAGTGTGTATTTACAAATACATTGAGATTCACATTATGTGCCAGGGTAATAACTTGGATGACAATTTAGAAATAACAGCCTATTCTCTGTCCAGAGAAGTAAATATGATAAGTCTTTATATTTGTATGTGGTTTGACTTATTTTTTCCCAAAAGAGCTTTTGTTGTTTAGTATTTTTCAGTCATGTCCAACTCTTCCTGGCCCCATTTGGTATTTTCTTGGCAAAGATACTGGAGTGGTTTGCCATTTCCTTCTGCAGCTCATTTTATGGATGAGGAAATTGAGGCAAACAAGGTTAAGTGACTTGCCCAGGGTCACACAGTTAGTAAGCCGTCTGAGGCTGATTTGAACTCACAGTGAAGAACCTTCCTGACTCTAGGCCATTCTCCACACTGTACCACCTAGCTGCTTCCACAAACAATAATAGTCTAATATTTTGTTGTTGAATCACTTCAGCTGTATCTGACTCACCATGACCCCATCTGGGATTTTCTTGGCAAAGATGCTAGTGTCGTTCCTTCCCTAACTCATTTTATAGTCAAGGAACTGAGGCAAGCAGAGTTAAGCGACTTGCTCAGGGTTACACAGCTAGTAGGTATCTGAGGCTGGATTTGAACTCAGGTCCTTCTGTGCTCTACCCACTGCCCCACCTAGCTGACCAATAAAAGAGCTTTAATACATCATACTGGTTCACCATTTTGATAGCTCTGTGATCATCTTTCATTTCCTCATCTATAAAATGGGCATGATAATAATAATAGCTTGCCTCTCAGGATTATTGTGAGAATCCAACAGGGGTAATATGTCAAGTGCATCATAAACCCTAAAGAACTCTATAAATGTCAGTTATTATTATTGCTATCATGTCCTTGCTAGAGTTACTTCTTCCTCTAGATCATAGCCCATCTAGTCTACCTCATTTTGTGAAACTCCTATTTATGGACTTGGTAGATTTTCTATCAGGGTTTATTTAATGTGTCTTGGACTTTTTTCTAGATTTTCTGACATTATGTGGATAGCTCCCTCTTGCTCCATAACTGGCCCATCTTTTTTTTCCAGGCACACATCTCTATAATACTTCCTCTCCTCCATACTTCTTCATTCATAATATGCCTCAGCACTCTCATAACCACCATATTTCCCAATAGGTGGCTTTTAACTATAATTTTTTGAAGGCTGTGGTATTAAAACATGTAGTCATCCGATACTACTAGCTTTGACATTATAGTCCTGGATGCTCTATATGAGGAAGTAGAGACTGAAATGGGGGGAAAAGACACTGAAAAACAAAAATTATAGGAGTATCCAGACCATTTATTCAGGAAAGGTTTTTCTTGGCGGCAAAACAATTTTGAGGATGTAGAAGGATCGTGTCTCAAGGCAAGTGAAAGAGGTGAGGATGCCAAAGGCTTAGAAAAAATACCAGACCTAATTACCAAAAATAGGCAACTGACAGACCGCCAATAACTACCAATCGTGTGCCTACATTTCTGTCTCTATAAAAATTTTCTGAGAATAACCTGAAGATAAAGGGAGGATAGCCTGGACAAAGACTTAAGAATAAAACAAGCAGGTTTTTTTTCAAATGACATTTTATAACAGACCACATCTTTTAAAGCCTCACAATTTACTGAAAGTCATGAATACAAAAGCCTCCTTTGGAGAAAGAGCCACTGGGTCTGGAGTTAGGGGTCTCAGATTCAAATCATTCCTCTGATGCTTGCTACCTCTGTGACATTGGGCAAGTAATTTAAAAGGAGAATTAGACTGAATGGCCTCTGAGGACCCTTCCAGCTCAACTGATCCTCTCAGCTTATTATTTGTTGGCTATTTAAAAAGCATTTGATTTGGAAAAACAGAGGTGTCCAGCTTGCTGCCCACTGGCCACAAGTGACTGGGAAGACTCCCTGATATAGCCAAACCAGATTAAAATGTAGTTGGAATATATTTAACAAAATAAATACATATATAATGCAACATAGATAATGTTAATTTGAGGCTTTCTAAGTGATTATGTGGCCTACACGGATTTAACACCACTGTGATAGAGGAAACACCATTGTAAAGGCTTTCCCCTGACATGGAATCAGTCATGAATGTCAGAATCCTACAAATTTTTGAAAAAGGTAACAACAGGGACAGTTTTATTCAGTGACCTGGTGATTAATAATATCAAGGCAAAAAAGCACAAACAAATGGTATTTACTACTGTCATGGAAGATTCACAACACAAAGTCCAAATGGAGGTAGGATTCCTGGTATATGGGAAAGCTCATCCAGGTGCCTCCAGAACTGATCCATGGGACATTTCAGACCTTCTGTGTATATGAATACCTTAACTATGTAAAAGAATTTGGCCTAGCTGGTCAGAGAGTTAGTGGATGAAAATATCTATTGTCCAGACCATGATAAATAGTTGGAAACCTGGTCCTTCAATGATAAGTGTTAGAACAAATACCACCAATGGATAATGATCTGGACCCGGTGTTAATAGGAGATGGACAGTAGGCATTACCTTTGGGAAATTGAACACTGTTACTGATGACCTCTCCCCCCTGCCCCAAGCATCTTTATTAAGCTAAAGACCATCCTGCACTTTGGGTAGACCCACCCCACTTGTGTCAGACTTATGGAAAAATATGAACAGAAACAGGATGAGACAAGTATAGATAGGTGGCTATGTGCATTGTTGGAAGGAATGTTCAAATTAATTAACTCACAGGTCCACATTTGAGATGTCTGTCTGTTTGTTTGTTTTTAAATCACCATAACTTCTAAGTACCCTTCTCCCTTCCCCTTCACAACAGACCATCCCTAGTATAAAAGAGAAGGGAAGGGGAAGGGAATAAACACTTATATAGTAGCTACTGTGTGCCAGGTACCATGCTAAGCATTTTACAAATATTAGCTCATTTTTTCCTCAAAACAACCCTGGGAGGCCCCCATTTTACAGTTGTGGAAACTGAGGCAGACAGTTTAAGTAACTTACCTAGTTTTGCCATTTCCTTCTCCAATGTGCCCCCATTTTATAGATGAGAAACTAAAGCAAATTAGGGGTTAATTGACTTGTCCAGGTCGACACAGCTAGTAAGGGTCTGAGGCTAGATTTGACCTCAGGTTTTCCTGACTTCAGTGTTCTATCCATTCCACCCACCTAATTCTCTCAGGAGGAAAGATGTTCAGGAAATTCAATAAACAAATCAATGGTGTTTGACGGTGTATGCCATATTCCATATCGATAGCCCCCCCCTCTACAAAGATGGGGAGGAGGTGCGTTTTCTTTTCTAGAGGCTCACATTTTTAGCATCAGTCTTCTTCCAGTAATGCTGTCTGACACTGAGTCCTGTGCATGTGTGTTTAAATCTGTATACATTATCCTAACACTTGAAACAGTTACTAGATTTTCATTTTATTATATCCTTCCAGCTCATCCCCAGTTCCTAGCCCAGGGCCTTCCACATAGTAAGAGTCTAATATTATTGAAATAAATTAAGTTTATAAGTTCTAAGAAGTAAGTGCCCATTTTGGGGGTTGGTAAAAACAATCCATTGCAGACAAATGTTGTTCTGTGAACTACCCTTTGGGAAATCCTAATCTACATAGCCAATCTGGATGACTTTAGTTAAGAGCCTTAAAAAAATAAAGAATTATCTCATTTCACTGATTCTGTTTTTCCACAGTTCCCTGACTCTCTGCTTCATATTACAGTATAGCTCTGACCAGTAAATAGACCATTGGAGTAAAGGTTAAAAAAACCTGGTCATCTGAGTGTGACTAAAATGGCCCCATCCTTTGTTGCCTCTGCTCTAATAGCATACATTCCTCTCCTGTTATCAGTTCTTCTTGTCTAGTTTGGGTCTCAGCTAAAATTTTTTTTTTCATATCTCTAACAAAGGGGGTCTGTCAAGATGACTATTTAGGCCCCACCCAACTCTTTAAAAAAAGGAGGAGGAGCCTGGGAAATCAAAGTGATTAGGCCCCCTCCCCAGCCCCCCCTCTGCAGAAAAGAAATAAGAGGCCATGAGCTTGAGGGAAAACAAAGCTACATTTCATCTCGCCTTTTATAGGCAGCCTTATAGGAGAATGAAATAAAAATGGAGAGAAATGGAAATTTGATACTCACCAGGATATGATCCTTATCCTGAATCACTTCCGGGGCTTAAACTAGAATCATCCTGTGAAATTCCAGTCTGTGATAGATACAGCTATTTCTATGTCCATGATGCCACCTGTTTTGGAGAAAGGTGCTCCTCTCCTTTACTGAGGTTGTACTGAGAAGGGGGAGGCAGCATGGTGCATGGGGCAGTGTGGATTGGCAGTCAAGACAACCTGAGTTTTATCACCCGTGTCACCTTGGACAAGCCATTTAATTTCTCTGACTCTCAGTAAAATGGGGACATCTGAAAAAAATAAACTTATGGTCTTATTGGGATTGAATAATAAGGATAATGGCATTTACATAGAGCCTTAAGGCTTGCAAGGTGGCTTTATGTATATATCTCTGAGATGAATGGTTTAACTGCCTTCATTTTATAGCAGCAAAGTTAAGTGGTTTGTCCAGGATCACACAGATAGTATCTTGAGATGGGATTCATACTCAGCTCTTCCTGACTGAGTTCAGCACTCTCTCTACTAGGTAGGCAATCTACAATCCATGACTCTATGGTGCTAATCCCTGAGTCTGTGTATGTATGTGTGTGTGTGTGTGTGTGTGTGTGTGTGTGTGTGTGTGTGTGTGTGTGTGTGGGAGGGGGCCTAGTTCCTCATTTGCCCAATCTCAATTATTCCTTCATGCCACTAACTCCTAGGGAGCATCACCTGGGTCAGAGGCCACACTTGCCACACCCTCCACCTGGTCCTGATCTTACTGAGAGATAGCCCTGTTGATAAATGAAAGGAGGAGGGAAAATGTGGTTAAAAAAAGGAAAAAGACAAGCATAGCTATTCACCTCCCCTGAAACATCTAAATGACTTTATTTTAAACTACACAGAACCCCCAGGCACATTTTCAGTGCTATTATTTACTGGTAGGGTACTTAACCAGGTTCAGCTTGGGAGGTTTTCCTCAAGCCTTAAAGCATCCTTGAGAGGCAGATTAGTGCTAGCTCTAATCTACAAATCAGAAAATTAAGGCTCAGAGATCAACTGGTTCATCCAAAATTACATAACGATTTAGATGGAGTCAGAGTTAGAACTCTAAAACCTAAAGTTTTCTATCTACCATTAGCCCCCTGGGAAACTCCTAGAGCTGAAGAGATGGAGAGGAAGGGAGGGAGGATGGAGTTAGGGGCAAAGAACTGTAAGGAAAAATATACATCAAGCAGATTAATGGGGAAAACCTCATTTGGGACCAACTCTATACCATAGAGTACCATTTAGATCAAAATTTAGGCCACCTCAGATTGTAGCCTATATCCTTAATATAGTCTCTTTGAAAATATCTCATGGAATGCCTTGCGATATAATAAGGGATTAATACACATTTGTTGAAAAGAAAGGAAACATACCCACAGGTGTACTTTGAGAATAATTATAGATGATTACCATATATACATATATGGACACACATATGTGCATATGCATGGAAAAATGTAGTCTATATATAAATCAATCACCTTCAGTCTTAGGTTTATTGTTAATATGATTGTTGTTATTTTCATTGTTAATAAAATCTACTAAGTGTCAGCTATGTGTAGAACACTAGGCCAAGTAGGCCCCTTGGGGAGATAGCTACAAGGTCCTATATACCTCAGGGAGCTTATAGTCTAGTTGGAAAATAGGATGTACCCACTCAGGTAAAGTATAAAATGATGCATAAGATTAAGTGAGGTACAAGAAAAGTGTCTTATCAAGTCTGAGAGAGGGAAATGGATTACCAATTGGAGGAATTAGGGAATGTTTATTAAAGGAAGTGATATTTTAATTCTGCTTTAGATGAAGCAGGAGTTATTATTGTTGCGGTTGCTATTTCCACAATGGATATTTTGTGGGTGTGGCATCCAGCATTTCTGTAAATCAATCTTGGAGGGATGTTGGGGTGGGTAAAGGGAAAGGCATGTGAGAACATGTATTTGAAACTATCCGAATTAAGTCATTCCAAAGTCCCTTAACAACAGGAGTCTCCATTAATTTTTTTTATACTTTGATGACCAAAGAACACTTAAAATATCAAGAAAGAAAATGTTTGTTTCTACAGTTTTCCTTAATTGTTCTGACTGTAAAAAGATGGATTTGCTTCCATCCCAATTAATATACAAAAGAAGGCTGTTAATGCAAATAAAACCCCTAAGTACTATTCTTATGTCAAAGTTAGGGATTTTGCCTTTAAATCTATATTTATGGGCAGGATGAGGTACCCCGTGGCTTCAGACACCCTTTCCATTACACTGGTATTCTATTTTATCAGCCTGCCTTGTGGTTATCTCATGGGTGGAGTACATGACTTTTCTGTGTTACATGGGCTAAAAACAAAAGAAAAGAAACTTCAGAAAGTGGAGTTTCTTCCTTCTAACACTATACATTCACATAGGGAACTCTTCAGTTAAAAACATATAGGCTTCTCTTGTCTGTTAACTACAAAGTTTTATGGAAGAGCTTATAGTTTTCCCCCTTTCCTTCATTGAATACAAGTTACTGCATTGACACTAATAAATTTTTAAAAATATTTAACAGACAAAAGAGCCATTATTTTAGTCATTCAACAAGAATTTATTAAGCATCTATCATATGCCAGGCTCTGTGGTCATCACTGGGAATTTAAAAAATGAAATTGTCCTTGATCTTGAGAAGTTTATATTCCTTTGGCAGAAAACAACAATAACAGTAATAGCTAACATTTAGATAACACATGAAGGTTTGCAAAGCACTTTACATGTATGGTCTTGTTTGATTGAACATGAACACAGAGAAGTCAAGAGAAATGTGGATAATGGATGAAGTATTTCTTCAGCCCTTGTTTTCCTTTTTGTCATGTCTGACTCTTTGTGACCCCAATTTGGAATTTTCTTGGTAAAGATCCTGGAGTGGTTTGTTATTTCTTTTTCCAGCTCAATTTACAGATGAGGAAACTGAAGCAAACAGTGTGAAGTGACTTGTCCAAGGTCACACATATAGTAAGTGTCTGAGGCCATATTTGAACTAAAAAAGAGGAGTCTTCCTGACTTCAGGCCTGGTGTTCTATCCTATATGCCACCTAGCTGCCCCACTTATGTCAATAAAGTAGTGCTAAGCCCTGGGAATACAAAGGAAAGGGAAAAAGGCAGTCCCTACCCTCAAAGAGCTTACATTATAATGAAAGAAGATAACACCAAAAAGAGAACTGGAAGAGAGAAAGAATCTTGCCAACTGGTGGAAGAGTTGAGAGAGTCAGGAGTGGTGCCAGCAGAGAAGTAAGCGGAGATGGTTTGGGCACTTCCTGAAATGATGGTCCTGGACTGGAACTCACCTGATGGAATAGATGAGAAAAACATGTTGAAACACCATTCCAAAAAGGAAAAACCAAGTACTTAGATTTAGATGGAGGACTCCCACAGAAGTGGTTAGAGGCAATAATTTCCACTGGGAAGGACATTAGCAAACCGCAAAGGAGATCTCTGTAGTTAGTAACATCTGACTCCATTTAACATCCAATTGCTGAAAAAAAAATTGGGGGCAACTAAGTGGAACAGTGGATAGAGCACTGGATTTGAACTCAGGAAGACTCATCTTCCTGAGTTCAAATCTGGCCTCAGACACTTACTAGTTGTGTGACCCTGGGCAAATCACTCCACCCTTTACCTCAGTTCCTCATCTATAAAATAAGTTGGAGAAAGAAAAGGCAAACCACTCCCAGTATCTTTGCCAATAAAGCCCCACATGGGGTCACAAAGTTTTGGACATGACTGAAATATGGCAACATCATCATTTGTTGAAAAATAACCCAAAGCTGGCTTCCTGCTTAGGGATTTGTGACTTGTACAAACAAAGCCAATGTAACCAAGATTAGGAGGAAAGCAGAAAATTGGGAAAGAATTATTACAACCAGTGTCTATGATAAAGGCCTCATTTCTAAAATGTACAGAGAACTGAGTCAAATATATAAGATTACAAGTCATTCCCCAATTGATAAATGGTCAAAGGATATGTACAGGCAGTTTTCAGAGGAAGAAATTTATAATACCTATAATCATATAAAAATACTTTAAATTACTATTCAGAGAAATGCAAATCAAAACAACTCTGAGGTACCATATCACAGCTATCAAATTGGCTAAGATGGCAAAACAGGAAAATGATAAATGCTGGAGAAGATGTGGGAAAATTGGAACACTAATGCATTGTTGGTGGAGTTGTGAACTTATCCAACCATTCTGGAGAGCAATCTGCAACTATGCCTAAAGGGCTATAAAAATGTGCATATACCCTTTGACCCAGTAATACCACTTCTAGGGCTGTGTCCCAAAGAGATCTTATAAGTGGGAAAAGGACCTGTATGTACAAAAATATTTATAGCACCTCTTTTTGTGGTTTGGAAATCAAGGGGATGCCCATCAATTGGGGAATGACAAAACAAGTTGTGATATATGAATGTAATGGAATACTATTGTTCTATAAGAAATGAGGAGCAGATGGACTTCATAATAACCTGGAGAGAGTTATATAGATTGATGCTGAGTGAGGAGAGAAGAACCAGGAGAACTTTGTCCACAATTACAAAACACAGTGCATCTGTGATGACTGACTGATGGACTGGGCTCCTCTCAGCAATGCAAGACTACAAGACGACTTCAAAAGACTCATGATGGAAAGGGCTATCCACATCCAGAGAAAGAACTAGAGAGTCTGAATACAGATGGAAGCAAACTACTGGCTCTCTCCCGTTTCTGTTTTGTTTTGTTTCTTCTTTCTCATTGGCCATTCCATTGGTTATAATTCTTCTTTACAACCTGACTAATGTTTAATGTGAAGGTATTTGTGGAACCTTTATCTAATTACATGCTGCCATGGTGGGGTGCGCAGGAGGAGGAGAGGAAGGGGGAGAAAATTTGTAACTCAAAAACTTGTGGAACTGAATGTTACAAACTAAAAGTAAATAAATAATTAAAGAAAATCACTTGGTTTTCCTTTTTGGAGTGGTGTTTCAAAATGTTTTTCTCATCTATTCCATCAGGTGACCAGACCCTGCAGCTATAGCAAAAAGTCTCATTTTGACTTTGAAGAAGAGGATGTTGACAAACTTGAGATTAGGTAATTAAGAAAATGAATGTTTTCTACTTGACAGTTTAAGTTGGATGTTTCTTATGTGCTTTGGGGGATGAGCAAATGTGTATTTAGATTCTCTTGATAATTTAAGCTCTACAAAATGTGCAGCTAAAGTCTAAGAATTTAAACCTCATGAGAATTCCAGAAATTAGGATGAAGAGAAAAGGAATTCTTGTTATTTACTAATTGGCAACCAAGAAAATAGTTCAGCATATTAGTCAGACTACTGGACTTAAAAACTCAGAAGACCTTCCTACAAGGTCTGAGTCTTCCACTGACTAGTTGTGTGACCTTGGGCAAACTCAACATATCTCTAAGCCTCAGTTTTCTTATCTGGATAATGGAGATAATTATGCTTTCTTATTTACTTGGTAACATTGTTCTGGGGCTCAAATGAGATAGTAGCTTGAATAAAGTACTTTCCTCCTGTAAAGTACAGAAAAATGTTTGTTATTATAATCAACTTGTAGCATTATATTATATTTCATACATATTATAACATTATAATCAACTACCCTGAGGTCTAAGCTAAAAAGATCTTTGTAATCCAGGGTCTACTTTATCTGCTCAAAATATAAGACTTGTAGGGAAAGGCATTGTGGATCAGTGAAGTGAGATAAACTTATAGGACCTTCATAATGCAAGCCATGGTTTTCATAGTCTACACTTGTTAAGTCTTTAAGGCTTTAGGCGAACATTTAATTATATTATTTGTTGTTGTTTTTACCTCCAAATATAGCAGGGACATATGGTTGTTCTTTTTACATATCCCCCTCTCTCTGCCTGCTTCTCCAGTTCCCTCAAAACACACACACACACACACACACACACACACACACACACACACACACACGTTCCTTTGTCTGCTAACTGGCTACACTTGATGGTTCTGAAAAATCTCCTATTGTGTTCCCAGGGTTATTCCTTTTAATAAGCTCTTGATTGCTGAGTGACAATTGGACTGGGAGGAGGCAATCTAGCTAAGATGAAGTATGGATGATAAATGGGATTGACTGAGAGGAGGGGACAGGCTGAGGGATGGTCAGTTGTCCTGTGTCCCTTATGAAACTCATACTTGAATCTTTCTATATTATACTATTTATGGAATAATTGAGACACTCCCAAACTTCAGGCCAGAAAGGGTTTCCTTCTCTTAAGAGTTCCTCTTCCCATATGGAAAATGTTAAGCATCATTCCCTGTCGAAATTATTTTGTCCACACAGCCTATATTTAACTTCTCTTGTTCCCTTCAAGCATGTTGTCATAGAAACAGGGTCTTTGTTAGGCATTTACCTATAGCTATGTTTTCTTTTGTGATCTTCTTTCTGTGGCATCCTAATTCTCTCAGTGGCAGCCACAGGGAAATTCAGGTGAACATTAACATCACATGTGGTCCAGCAAAGACAAGGAAGTTGGATAATTTTGCAAGGAGCCATTTTTCATAGATATATTCCAAATATTCAGACAGTAGTCAATGTCATTCTTCTCCTCCTCCCCAAGAATTTCCTCCCCCTCCCCCTTTCCACCAAGCCTGACCTGTTCAGATCTCAATTTGTAGAATTACTAGTGAAAAGACACTCATGTTACACTTCCTGCTTTGTGAAAATATGCCTACTTTCCTCTCTTCTTAAGGAAAATAGACTGGAATTCCCACTCACATTTCCACTAATCTCTTATTTCCTATGCTAACTTTTCACTGTAGAGACTCGTCTTTTTTACTTCTTATTATAAACTGCCTTGTGTAAACACACTGGGAACTCTTGATATTATGCTACTAAGAAGTAGTGTTAATTAATACATAACAATGTTATGAAAGCATATCTGTTGTTGCTGTTGTTAGTCATTTTATTTGTGTCTGATTCTTTATGGCAAAGTTACTGGAGAGGTTTGCCATTTCCTTGTCCAGCTCATTTTACAGATGAGGAAACTGAGGAAAATAGGTTTAAATGACTGGCCCAGAGTCACATAGCTAATAAGTGTCTGTGGCTGGATTTGAACTCAGGAAGATGAGTCTTTCCGACTCAAGGCCTGGCACTCTATCAACTTTGTCACCAGGCTACCTCGAAAGCCTATATAGTCTGCTTTAATAATCTAAACAGTACAGAAAAAAAAGATAATTTAGTTTTAAAATATTGTTTTATTTAAATTTTGTTGTTCATTTGGGTGAAATAAAAGACTGAAATAGTTCTCCCCCATCACTGGAAGGTACTCACTTAGAGGGTACATGATCATTTTGAAGGAATTTTGTCAGAAAAGATTTATGCAATGGGCAGTGTTCTGAACTTTATGGTCCCTTCTCACTCTAAGATTCTGACTCTAAAATCACATGTGTCTGTGTTCAAATCACACTTGATGTCTGCCAACAATTCGACCTTGGACAAATCACCTAACCTCATTTTCTTTATCTGTAAAGGAAGGAGGAATTGAACATGAGGGCCTCTAATTCAAGGGTCATTTGGAATTTTATGCTGCCGGGGTTACAAATAATATTCTCTCATTCTTTATGGTAAGATGGTTGCATCTGGTACCATCTTCAGAAATTTTCACTGAAAATCATATTTGTCTCCTTAACAAGGAACACATGCTCTAGTTTATTCAAAGTGAGACCCTTATAAACATTCCTCAGCATGAGTGAGGAAAAATGAGGGCAGCTTTCCTTTTAGAAGGTAAGATTTCCAGACGAACACAGTCAAATTAGTAATACAAATGACATTCAGGAAAGAAGTTCCTCTATTGTTTCTCACACCAACACATAATAGCTTACAAGTCTAAAAAAAAAAAAAAAGCTAGTGGAGAGATTTATGAGACAGTTAGGGAAGGCTTTGACACTAATAAAATCAAGGAAAACAGATTGAAGGCTAATTCTGATATTGTACAAAATGTTCTCTGTCTTTTTTTCCCTTCCCCTCTGACACTTCCTCTTCCTATCACAGAAGTAGACAGTTTCTGTTTCTATGCCTTTCTCTTTACAGTTGAATCCTTAGGGAAAGAAAGTATCTATTCTAAAGACATATCCTTGTTTGATCGTATATTTTACATTTGCCTAGTTCAAGCTTTAATTTTCAGCACTTCAGAATTGTGCAACTGGAGTCTATCCTCTTGAATGTTCCAGAAGAAGGCTGTACATAATGACAGGTTCTCATTAAAATTGCCGTGTGGTACCAGATGTTCCTTTAGCCTGCAACTTCCCTTTTTTCTTGTAGAGAGAGGACCAAGTTCTTTGTTGGGGGGGGAGGGGGAAGGAGGAGGACAGAGTGAAGGGTGGATTAAAGACTGAAGTCATTTTTTTAAAGAAAACAGAAACAGCAGCTTGACATTTTCCTTAAAGGAGGAGAGAAGAAGGGAGAGAGTCAGGGGAAGAGATGGAGAGATGTGGGGAGGAAGACAGAAGAGACAGCAGAAAGAATGGAGGGGTGGAGATAAAGAGAGAAAGGGGGTAGGTAAGAGAGAGGAAGAGAGTGAGAGAAATAGAGGAAGGGAGAGAAGGAGGAAAACACAGAGGAAGAGAGAGGAAGAAAAAAAAAACACCCTCTGCTTGGAAGTTCCTCTGTCTTATGGATAAATTGTCAATTAAAGATTGGAAATTCTCTCTTTGTTAAACTGAAAATAGTCTACTGTGGCAAATTGTATCCAGAGTTCTGCCTCTGTCATCTTCCAAATGCTAATTTATTCTTTATGGTAACACTCTTTGTGTACTGTAGGTCTTATACGGTGACAGTTACTGTTTTAGCTTGCCCAAGATAATAACAGCACATTGTATACAATTGTCTGCATTCCCTCTACCATTCCAGACTTAAGCCTACCTTCCTTTGTGGTGGTGAGAACTTCTGTATTAGATTCTCACCTCCATTTAGAATATCAAAATGTCAGAATCATACTTTAAGGAAGAGTTAGTGTGTGAGTAACCTGGCTCTTTACCATGGAATTGAAAAGCAGTTAAGCTTCTTACATCACCTTCCAAAGTCAAGGTCACTCCAGTGGAGGTCAGAAAAGTGATGGCGGTCCTGAGGCTTAAACAGCAGATGAGGGATTAGTCATTCTTTCCCCATGTCAGAAATGACCAGATCACTCAGCAAGTAGAGGTGGAGGGTGAGATTGTCAAGGTGATTTGCTACAAAAATAGTTCTGTGGTTTGGTAGCTATTTGTGCAGTAGTTACTCCCCCTCACTGTTTGGCAGTATTTTAGTTTGACGGTATTTCTTGTTTTTGTTTTGTTCGGCTAGGCCATATGGCAGTAAGTGATTGGCAGGTGTTAGCTCTTGTACTCTAGGGAGCTGAGAGAATTCCATGATAAGACTTAATTAATTGATTGATTTTTTTAGTTTAATAAGATATATGAGTTTGTTGCTTTGGATGCAAACTAATACGGAAAAAAGAAAAGAAAACCCATGCTTTGGAGTGGGCCAACCCAAGATTTTCTGGGGTATCCTACTCATTGCATATGTCATTGTTGAATAACAAACTCATCACCCTGAGGAATAACTTGTATTATTTAGAAGTAACCTGGGAATTAGACATTTGAAGTTTGGCATCTGGTGTAGTTCATGAAACTTTATACTTTAGACAATACCATCCATTCTGAGCTCACCAGGGCATCTCCAAAGAAAATAGGAAGAGTGGAGAATATTGAAATGAATGAATGAGTATAGATACCCATATTTCAACAGAGACCTACTTTTTGATATCACAAAATTGTGCAGTATAAGGAACTTTGAGAGTCCATTACCTCACTCCTCTATCTTTGGAAGAACAGAAATATTTTCCAAGGCTTCCAGAGAAGGAGATTCTAAATTTTTGTTTTTCTCTTACCTCACATATTACATGATGAGACATTTTTATCATATTTTTAAATAAAATAGAAGTAGTTCTTAAAAGTAAGGCACATATGTAGTAGGTGCTTTATTAATGTTTGATAAATGAATGTTGAATGGGTATTGCCCTGAGTTTTTTGGTGCATCAAGATTGCTCTCTTTTCTCCATCTTTAAATTAAAATTGTGCTAATTGGTTTTGGTTTATTTCAGAGTTGACCTGTGGAATGCCAGTAATTTGAAGTTTGGAGATGAGTTCCTAGGAGAATTGAGGATTCCTCTGAAAGTCCTTCGACAGTCCAGTTCTTATGAAGCATGGTAGAGTATAAAGCAACCTCACTTATCTAAAACATAGATTTTTTTTGGTTAATATTTTTAAATTCTATTTTCAGTTCCAAATTCTTTCCCTCCCTTTGCTTCCTCCTCCACCCTTTGAAAAGACAAGAAATCTTGCCCTTATCATACATATAAAGTCTTGCAAAACACATTTGTTTGTTTGTTTGTTTTTTAGAGGGGGGAAGGCAGGGCAATTGGAGTTAAATCACTTGGTCAAGGTCACACGGCTAGTAAGTGTTAAGTGTGTAAGACTGGATTTGAACTCAGGGCCTCCTGATTCAAGTGCCAGTGCTCTATTCACTCTATTCACTCTCTGCCCCACAAAATATATTTCTATATTAACTGTTTTGTGGGGATAAAAAGCACGTAAAATAAAGAAAATGTTTGGTTTTTTTAATGTGCTTCAATGTATACTCAGAGTTCATCAGTTCCATGGAGGTAGATAGCATTTTTCATCATGAATCCTTTGGAATTGTCTTGGTCATTGTGTTGCTGAGAATAGCTAAGTCATTCACAGTTGATCATGGTACAGTATTGTTGTTACTGTGTACAATGTTCTGGTTCTGCTCACTTCACTTTGCATCAGTTTATGTAAGTCTTTCTAGGTTTTTCTGAAATCATCTTGCTTATCGTTTCTTATAGTACAATAGTATTCCATCACAATTATACACCACAACTCGTTCAGCCATTCCTCAGTTGATAGGCATACCCCTAGTTTCCAGTTCTTTATCACTACAAAAAGAACTGCTGTAAATAATTTTATATACATACATATATACCTTTTCCTTTTCCTTTGATCTCTTTGAGGCATAGACTTAGTAGCAGTATTGTTGGGTCAAAGTGTTTGCAGTTTTATAGCCATTTGGGCATAGTTCCAAATTGTAGAACATATCTTAGAAGGTAGAAGCAGCTAAAATTCCAAACACAAAACTCATGCAGTTGTCATAGAAGTGTTAGGGACTTTGCTCAGGGCCTTTTTACTCTTGTTGCTGTTGTTGTTCAGTCATTTCATCTGTGTCTGACACTGTGTGACCCCATTTGGGGTTTTCTTGGCAGAGATGCTGGAGGGTTTTGCCATTCCCTTCTCCAGATCATTTTACAGATGAGGAAACTGAGGCAAACAGGGTTATATGACTTGCCCAGGGTAACACAGCCAGTAAATGTCTGAGGCCTGATTTGATGAGTCTTTCTGACTCCAGGCCTGGCACTCTATCCATTGTGCCACCTAGCTGCCCCTTTTTATTCTTACTTAATACCTAATTCCTATAAGGTTGGTTATCTGATTTCCAATCTCTTAGAAAATTAGAAATGAGAAAGGCTTCCACAAAGACACACATTGACAGAAGAAAGAAGTGAGGGCTAACACCTTTACTAGAAGAGAATACAGAAAAAACACAAAAGAGTTTTCAATAAAAAAGTATAGCACTAGAGGACGTTTGATGTAGGAGCAGACAGCTCTTCACATTTCAATAGTCCCTCAGGAAATGAATTTTTAAACAACACACTACTGTAAATGCATTAGTAACCGTTTATTCATTAAGAAAGTATCTATTGGGCAACTAGGAAGCAAGAAGTTAAGCAATAATTAAGATCCCACCTACTATGTGCCAGACACTGTGCTAAGCACTTTACAAATATTATCTCACAACCACAATGGAAGGTAGGATGCCATTATTAGCACCATTTTATAGATGGGAGAATTGAGCCAGAAAGAGGTTAAGTGACTTGCCCAGGGTCACACAGCCAGTAAGTGTCTGAGGCAAGATTTGAACTCATGTCCTACTGATTATAGGTCTAGCATTCCATCCACTAAGCTGCCTAGCTACTTGTCCATTAGTGTCCAGCTCTTTGTTAACTTGTGGACCATACTCTTGCATGGGGTTTTCTTGTCAAAGATACTGGAGTGGTTTGCTACTTCTTTCTCCAGTGGATTAAGGCAAATAGAATTTAAGGGACTTGCCCAGGATCACACAACTAGTAAGTATCTGAGATGAGATTTGAATTCAGGTCTTCCTGACTCCAGGCCCAATGCTCTCTCCACTAAGCCACTAACTGGCACCTACCTATTATGTTAAAACAAAAGTGTATTAGGGGCTATGGAGAATACAAAAAAGAGTAGAATGCTAGATGTTGCTAATGACCTCCTTATTATTAAATCTAATGATCTTTTTCTGGTCATGTTCTCTGATCACTTTGTGGAATTTTATACTTCTGACAATCTCCATTTTAATACCCTTGCTTTCCTCTGTGTGTGTTTATGTGTATTTAAGTATTTTCTCATGATTCTCTTCCCACTCTGACATTTCCCTTTCTGATTCCTCATCCTTAACCCTTTAATTGTGGGTTTTCCTCAAGATTCTGCCCTAGATTTTCTGCTCTCGAAATCTTGGTCATTCTGTACAGTGCCTTTGTTTCAGTGATAAGTTTTATGCAGGTAATCCCCAAATTTGTATATCTACATCTAATCTCTTTTCCTTCAGCCTCAGTTCTTCATTTCTAGCATCTTATTGGATATTATTACTTCGTGTCTTGTTAGCATCTCAAACTCAATCTGTCTAAAACTGAAGTTTCTCATCTTCCTCCCTTCATCACAAAATGAGACAAAAAGTCTTGTCCTTTCCTTTAACTTCTCTTCTTGTTATTGGCAATTTTTCAGTTGCTTTATATTTATATATATATATATATATATATATATATATATATATATATATATATATAAACTCTTGCATTATATTTAATATGTATAAACTCTTGTTTCTTCTTCACTCCCTGTATCCAATAAGTAAGTACATTTATATAGAACTTTAAGATTTACAAAGCACTTTCTTCATGACTACCCTCTGGGGTAGGTCATCCAAATATTATAATTATTCAATAGATGAAGAAACTGGGGCTCAGAGAGAATATGACTCATGCAGTGAATGGACATTGGATATGTGATTGAAGTTTGGGGGCCTCTTAACTCTAGGTTTGGTGGTCTTTCCACTATAACATGCTGCTTCTAAGAGACTCATTTTTAATTTGACCTCAATTCTTTCATATATTTCCTCTTTTACACTTCTATCAACCCAAGTCCATTCCCAGCATTTCGAGACCTAAAGGATGCTTTCACAAAAACTAGTAAAGCAATAGACTTGAATTGTTGTTGTTTAGTCCTTACCAACTCTTCATGATTACATTTATGCACTTGTTTAGTAATGTTCTACTCTTTGTGACCCCACAGACCACACTATTCTTAGAGTTTTTTTTTAATTTTTTTATATATATTTGAAACATTTAATTTTAAGACCTCGAATTTCAGAACCATTCCCTTCCTCCCTTGTCACCCATTCCCTCTGGGAAGATAAATAATTCAGTATATGTTGTACATGTCTAGCTATGCAAAACTTTACCATAGTAAATATATTGTACAAGGCTGCTTATAATTCCCTCCCACCCACCCCACCCCCCACCTGGTCCATTCCCTACTTGATCCTGTCCCTCTTCTATAGTGGGTACTTCCAACCTCCCCTCCCCCCAAGAATGCCCTCCCATCCATCATCCCCCCTCTCATCCCCCTTCCCCCTATTCTGCTGCAGGTTGAGATATCCCATTTAGTATGTATGTCATTCTCTCCCTGAACCAAATTCAATGAGAATGTGATTTTGCCTTTTTGTCTTCCTATTCTTCCCCTCCCATGCAGCCACTTCCCCTTGCTTCTTCTACATGAGATAGTTTACCCTACCCTGTCTCTCCCCATCTCCTCTTGCCACTTTCCTCTCTCATCTCATAATTTCACCCCTTGAGTATCCTCCCTTCCCAACAAATTCAACCTATGCCCTCTCTCCATGTATAACTGTAAACATAGGTACACACATTCACATAAGTATTCATATGACCACACACCCTTCTTCCATTATTTTCATACTGAGAAAGGTTTCATCAGTCACAGTTATTGTTTTTCCAAATAGGAATGTAAATAGGTCAACTTTGATAAGTTCCTTTTGATTTCTTTTCCCTGATTACCTTCTCTGGCATCTCCTGCTTCTTGTGTCTGGATGTCAAATTTTCTATTCAACTCTGGTTTTTTCCTCAAGAATGCTTGAAAGTCCTCTATTCCACTGAATGCCCATATTTTTCCCTGAAACAAAGTACTGAGTTTTGCTGGGTAGGTGACCCGTGGGTTCATTCCCAGCTCTTTTGCCCTCTGGAATATCATATTCCATGCCCTTTGATCCCTCAAAGTAGAAGCTGCCAGGTCCTGTGCTATTCTGATTGTGTTTCCACAATATTGAAATTGTTTCTTCCTGGCTGCTTGTAGTATTTTCTCCTTGATCTGGGGATTCTGGAACCTGGCTATAATATTCCTGGGAATTTTCTTTTTGGGATCTTTTCCAGGAGGTGATCTGTGGATTCTTTCAACCTCTATTTTGCCCTCTGGATCTAAAACATCAGGGCAATTTTCCTTGAGAATTTCTTGAAGGGTGATTTCTAGGTTCTTTCTTTGATCATGGCTTTCAGGTAGTCCAATAATTTTTAAATTGTCTCTCCTGGATCTATTTTCCTGGTCAGTGGTTTTTCCCATGAGATATTTCACATTCCCTTCTATTCTTTCATTTGTTTGGATCTGTTTAACAGCATCTTGATTTCTCATAAAGTCATTAGTTTCCATTTGCTCCAGTCTAACTCTGAAGGAATGAATCTCCTCAGTGAACTTTTGCAATTCTTTTTCTATCTGGCAAATTCGGCTTTTTAAGGCATTTTTCTCCTCATTGCCCTTTGGGGCCTCCTTTGCCATTTGAGTTAGTCTATTTTTTAAGGTGTTGTTTTCCTCAGTCAGGCTGTTGACCCTCATTTCATACTTTTCCTGCATCCTTCTCATTTCTCTTCCCAATTTTTCCTCCACTTCTCTTATTTGATTTTTAAAGTCCTTCTTAAGGTCCTCTATGGCCTGTAACCTGCTCGTATTTTCCTCTGGGGCTTTTGGAGCAGGATTTCTGACCTCACAGTCCTCCCCCTGTTCTATGCTTCAATCCTCTTTGCCCCCAAAATAGGAGTCTAAGGTTGCATTTTTCTGTTTAATTTGTTTCCTTTGCCTTGGCATGTTGCCACTTAAGTACTTGACTTTTGGGCTTGTTGCCACAGTATGGCTGAGCCGCCAGACATGTGAACTTTCATCACAATGTGTGGGGGGACAACTTCTGTTTCTGGCAAGCTGGAAACCCACCTGCGACCTCCACCCCAGATCACAATCCAGATCCAGGGAGGTTAAAACAAGAGCGATTACCCCCCAAGATTGATCGCTGGATCTCCCTACAGTTCACAGGCCAGGAGCTGGAGCTGCCTCTGAAAACTACAAAATGGCGTGTCTCCTCAGTGGCTTCTAGCCCCCAGGGGAGGAAGCTGATGCATTCCCCAAATACTGGTCCCAAAGTCCATAGGGCACTAACCTCTCACTTTGTCCCAGGCATGTCTATGTTGATAATTCTGGAGTTGCCACAGCTGCTTGTGTTCTGAGGTCCCTCTAGCCGGCTGCTGGCCCGGCTGCCCTGGGGCTAAAACCGAGACTCAGGCAGACCTGTGCTCGACTCCCCGAGCTGCCAGCTCCCAGAGTGCTGTGCTGGTCCTTCCTGCAGGGCTGCTGGGCTGTCCTCAGCGGGAGGTTAGCTTCTCTGTGTCGTTCTGTGGGTGCTGGGACCCCAGGACTTGTTCAGAGTCCCCTTTTGCATAGTTTGGAGGCAATCTGGGGGGAGAATGCCTTGGATGCGCTGTTTCTACTCTGCCATCTTGGCTCCGCCCCCTTAGAGTTTTCTTGACAAAGATCCTGAAATGGTTTGCCATTTCCTTCTTGTATTGCCAAGGTAATATTTACAGCACCAAGGGTGACTATGACTATGCCAGCATAATTCTGAAAAACGCAAAATATAAGACTCTCCATATAGAAGACAGAAGCAAAACATTTATTCAGACACCAGAAAGCCAGATCCTAATACCAAAAAATCGAATCCCAACACCAAAAAGCCAAATCCATCGTAGCAACAAAGAAGTTAATACCTTATCACCACAGGGAGCAGCATCATACCTAGTTGTCTCCTTGCATTCTTCTTTTCTTCCCTTCTTTCTAACTGCTCTGACCACCAGCTTCTTCTCAGCTCTCCTCCACCTGTTCAGCAAACTCCTTCCACTATGGGTTCCATGTGATTATATTCGGCCTATTAGGGGGCAGGGAAGATCTTCAAATTCCCATTACCATTACACTGCCACAGATCATTTTATGGATGAGGAAATTGAGACAAACAGGGTTAGGTGACTTGCCCAAGGTAGTACAGCTAATAAGTGTCTGAGGCTGTATTTAAACTCAGGAAGATATCTTCCTGACTCCAGGCCTAGAGTCTGAGCCACCTAGCTGCCTCCTACCTTCCACATAGAAGGTGCTTAATTAATATTTGAATTAAAAGGTAAACCAGTGGGTCAGATTGTGGAATAATTTGATTCCAGGTGAGTTTGGACTTAACTCAGCAGGAAACAGAGAGTTGACAAAGAGTTTTAGGGGCTGACATGAGCCAAGATAAGTTTTAGGAATGTTTATCTGGTGCCCAAGAGACAGTGAGGAATCAATAGATAGAGTGCTAGTCTTGGAGCAAGGTAACTTGTCTTCAATCCTATTTCTGTCATGTACTATCTGAGTGATCCTAAGGCAAGTCTCACTGCCCCAGACAACTCAATAAGACCATAAGTGACAGAGCAGGGGCTAATTTGTCTTCTTAGAGGGAGTTTCCTCATAGGGAGTTCCATATATCTATGAATGAAACCACAGCTATCCAAAGAAAGAAAAAGAAACAAAGAAAGGAAGGGAGTAGGAAAGAAAGAAAAAAGAAGGAAAGAAAAAAGGAAGAAGGAAAGGAAGTAAAAAAGAAAGTAAAAAGGAATAAATAGAAAAGAGAAAGAAAGAAAGAAAAAAGGAAGGAAGGAAGGAAATGAATGGAAAGAAGAAAGTAAGAAATAAAGGAAGACAGGAAGAAAATAGAAAAGAAAGAAGGAAGGGAGAAAAGGAAGGAAGCAGGAAAGAAAGGAAGAAAGTAGGAAAGGAAGGAAGAAAGGAAAAAAGAAAGATGAGGAGAGGAAGCAAATAGGAAAAGAAGTAAAGAAGAATTATGGGGGAAGATCTATCTCCAAATTCATTGATTTTTCCACTGTACTGTGAAAGCAACTGGTTACTAAGTAGTTACCAAGGGAGCCCCTTTAAAAGCAACATCTCCAATCTTTTAAAATACATAACACAGTTAAAAACATGAAACCTAACAAAGCCAACATAGAGCAGCAGCATCACATTGGGGAGCTCAAACTGACCTCTGCTCTGTGCTTGCCCACTGTAGAAAGAGACTGGTGACATTTGTAATAAGGCCAAAGGAACTTGTTGAAACAGGCTAGGCTTTCATCCTGAGAAGATGTGTGACTTTTGACAAGCTTGGCATCAGTTGTTTGTGGTAAGGAGAAAAAAGAAATAAGGAAAGAAAAGTACTAGGATGTGGTGATTTGGAGGACATTAGTGACCTTGGAAGTGGCAGTTTCAATGGACCAGGAGGAAGCCAGACTGCCCAGTGAGTGGGCAGTGAAGTGGAACCACAGACTTTGTCTTTTAGGTGTTCTGTAATATGGGGGTGGCTAGGTGGTGCAGTGAATAGAGCACCAGCCCTGGAGTCAGGAAGCCCTGAGTTCAAATCGGGCCTCAGACACTTAATACTTACTAGCTGTGTGGCCTTGGGCAAGTCACCTAACTCCAATTGCCCTGCCTTTCCCCCTGCAAAAAAAAATTAAGAAGTTCTGTGATAAAGTGAAGGGGAGAGTTAGGACTCTGGGGAGTTTGATAACCCTGAGTTATCAAAAACAAAGATGAACTTTTTTTATAACAAGCTTGAGAAAGCAAGGAAGTGTGTAATGCATTTTATAAATATTTCTGACCAAAATAGTCAAAATGCTACTTTATTTCCAAGTTTCGATACTTCAAAAGGAGAGGGAGGCAAACCCTTGACTACAGAATGATTGAACAATTTAGAGATTAGTATCACTGCTGCCGTTCCATGTCATTTTGCTGTTCAGTCATTTTCAGTTGTGTCTGGTTCTTTATGATTCCATTTGGGGTTTTCTTAGCAAAGATACTGGAGTGGTTTGCCATTTCCTTCTCCAGCTCATTTTGCAGGTGAGGAAACTGAGACAAGCATGGTTAAGTGACTTGCCCAGGGTCACACAGCTAGTCAGGGTCTAAGACAGGATTCAAACTCAGGTCTTCCTGACTCCAAATTTAGTGTTGTGGTAGGATGTAACTGGTCACAAATCAGTATCATTGCTGCTCTGTTACATGCCAGTAGCTGTGATATTCAGACAATGCAGTGTAGAGAGAGGGACTATTTACTTAGTGTAGGGGATTCAACCTTAGAGTCATAAGGAAATGTTTTCATCTATTGGAGAAGGAAATGACAAACCACTCTGGTAGCTTTGCCAAGAAAACCCTATGCACAGTATGGATCATGAAGTCATGAGGAGTCAAGCATAACTGAACAATTAAGCATCAAGACATTCTAAAGAAGGGAGTACATTTCAGGCACAGAAAGCAACTTGTGTGAAGGCAAAGAGATCTGTGTCGTCCAAACAAAGCAACAAGGCAAACTTAGGAAAATGCCTGCTGGCATAGCTATCAATCAGTAAACAATATTTATGGGTGCCTGCTATATGTAGAGATCCCACACTGTTGGCAGAAGGGTGATATGGTGGTAACGTTGGAATTTGGATACCAAAGAAATAGAAAGTCCGAACCCGATATGTGAGCTATCATGCAGTTGAGGAGAGGATTATTCATGCTATGTTTTGTATTTTTATTGAGTATATTCTGGTTGTAATTATTGGATAAGATTTTACATTTCAATCCCATGAAGCCATTGACTGGAATGGGTCCATGTAACTGGATTTGCTCCAGGGTGAATTGATTATACCTTTTTAAAGAAACCCCTAGCCTTAACAACAGGACATTTGAGATGTGTATGTTTGTGTGTGTGTGTGTGTGTGTGTGTGCACATTGTGCATGTATACACAAAAAGAATAACTATGTAAATTTGTGTCTTTTGTATGGTGGCTCATTTAAGTTTCCCATGCATACTCAGGCTTATTTAGATGCCCCAGATACAAATTCCACTGAGAGAATTCAGACATTTTCATATGGAATGTTTAAACTGGCAGGCAAAGAGGAATTAAAGTAGCATCTTATTAACAACAACAACAAAAAAAAAAAAACCACTTTACATTCAAGAAGTCTGGTGCTAAATGAAATGGGTCACACTAGGATAAGGGTATAGGGAAAGGAAGTGGAGAAAGAACACAAATTACCACTAAAAATTACCAGACCCTAGAAAGTTTAACTGGATTACCTCTCCCCTAGCAACAAAGATTGTTCTACAGTCATTAAAATAATTCAAACTCAGCTTTCTTTGCTTCTAGCTTATCTTTTTCCTCCTCTTCCTCTTGCCTAGTCTTTTCCAGCTTTTCTTCTCTCATCCTGCTTCTCTTCTTCACTGCTTCCACTTCTCAACTTTGCCTTGATTCACCCTAATTTCATCTCTCACCTTCCTCCATCTTTTCCCCTTCCTTTTCTTTATTTCCCATCTTTTGAAAATAAATGTATGGCTACTACTAGCAAAACTACCAGCAAAGCAATTAAGGAACCCAGAGAATCAACCCACTCCCAGCCAAGATCTTTTGAGCTACGGAAGGATTTCCTTTGGAAACTGTCTGGGTCCCTGTATTCTTCAATAGTTCCCATGAACCGTGTTTTGTCTGTAACATCTTATGTATCTGTCTACTCTTCAGTGTTCTCTTCTATTCTGCTACTTAAAGTTTTCCCTTCTCCAAACTATTTTCCTCAAAGATGCCAGAAAAATCTCTAATTAGGTTCAGGTCTGACCATGTCACTCCACTCTAAACCCTTTAGTTGTTCCCCATTCCATACTGGGTAAAATATAATCTTCTTAGCCTGCCGTTTACTTATAACTCCTCACAATCTGGCTCCCACCTATCTTTTCATCATTATTTCACACCATACCCCATAGTGAGCCCTATATTCCAGCCCTATGGGACTCAGACATTTCCCGACTCAAGATTTTATTTCTCATGCCTATACTATACTCTTTCCTTATCTGCCTCCATCTTCTCCCACGATTGGTTCCCCATGTCTGGAATACATGTCCTCCTCATTTCTGCCTTTCAAATACCTTATCTTCTTTCAAGACTCAACTCATGTGCTCCTCTAAGAAATATTTCATGAGCACTCCAGGCAATAGGGCTCTCTATTGACTTATTTTTCTTTGTATTTGTGCATATTGTGGCCTTCAAGTAAAATGTAAGCCCTCTGAAGGCAGAGACTATTTTGTTTTCAGTTTTGTAGTTACAGAACCTTGGACCTGACTGAGAGACACTTAATTGAATTGAGTAGAACTGTCCCCCTCTCCTCCAATATCAGTCCTTCCTTTGCAAAGGTATTCCTTTATTCAGGCACCTGGGGACTAGGTTTCTGGCTGTTGTTTATCATTCCATTTTCAAAGAGGACCAATACTGAAGGCTAGGTTTGCAAATTGCTTTGTAAATGACCAAAAGTAATGGAACAGAGCTTGAAGCACCCATAGCCTTTAAGATATAACTAATCCACATTTGATTTCCCTTTCCTCCCTTCTCAGGTATTTCCTACAGCCCAGAGATAATGGCAGTAAATCCCTGAAACCAGGTGACCTGGGTTCCCTAAGGTTAAATGTGGTTTACACTGAAGATCATGTATTTTCCTCAGATTATTACAGTCCTCTGCGAGACCTCCTGTTAAAATCTGCAGATGTTGAGGTAATTTGTTTGTTTATACCTCTGGTTTACCTACTAGTGACCTTTCTAAAATTGCCATAAACATTTCTGTTTCTCATTCTCCAACCACCCAGAAGAGATTGAAGCCCTCACAGATTGCTTCAACTGCTTCCTTTCTGTATTATGATTTTCACAAGACTTCTCTCTCCTACTTTCTTGTTTTTGTGCCCCACTGAGAGATCATTATCTGCCCATACTGGCTGCAAGGAAAGACACACCCAAGCCTTCTGCAGTTAGAACCGTTGATGTGAACCCACAGGCAGTGTGTACAACTTCCTAATTTTGTATTTGAATGTGAAAAAAATGCAACCTGCTTTCCTTGCTTGATAAAACTTATTTTGTTTGGACTTAGGAAATGGGAAATCCTGGGGAAAGGAAGACTTGCCTGACTGATATCTCTTTTTTGTAGACTATGTAATGAGTCAGTGCTGTCCAGGGATACTTGAAAATAATAACTGAATTTGACTCCTTGGAAGATGCATTTTTTTTTCGGTTTTGTTTTGTGTTTTCATTTTCACCTGAAAGGTGTATTTATAGTGGCCGGAAACGATAATACCACAGAAAGGGGTGGGGAGTGGGAAACTACTTAACTAGATTTTCATCATTTTCATTTCCCCGAAACCTTGATATTTCATATACAACCAACATGTTGACCGTGAGGAAGAATTCAGATGCCCTCAGAGGGGCTTGTTTTCAAATTACTGCCCTCTAGTGTCTGGGTGACACTCACTAGGAACTAAAAAATTCACAGAATCTCAGGTTTGGTGAATTCTAGAGCTAGAATACACCTCTCATTTTTATTCACGTGTTTCAGTCATGTCCAACTCTTCATGATCCTGCTTGGGGTTTTCTTGGCAAAGGTACTGGAGTGGTTTGCCGTTTCCTTCTCCAGCTCTTTTTATAGACAGGGTTGAATGACTTGTCCAAGGTCTCACAGCTAGTAAGTTTCTGAAGCTGGCTTTCAGCTCATGTCTTCCTGACTCCAGGTTGACTCTGTCTGCCCAGGAAGACACCTTAGAGAAGCTCTAAGCCAACCCTCCTATTTTGCAGATGGGAAAAAGTCAGGTTGAGATAACAAGTGGTTTATCTAGGATCTCACAGCTCATTAAAGGCAAGACTAGGACTAGAATCTTCATCTGTTGTTCTTTTCATGGGACAAGCTAGTGTCTGCCTCCCCAGTAAATCTCTTAGGGGCACCCTTTGACTATCTCTCTTCGGGGGAATCTGACTTGGGGCTGAGAAAACATAATTTGTTGAGCACTTGCTCTTTGAACATTCCTTTCTCTCTTCCTTGTTAGCCGGTGTCAGCATCCGCAGCCCATATTTTGGGGGAAGTGTGTAGAGAAAAGCATGAAGCTGCAATCCCACTTGTGCGCCTCTTCCTACACTATGGGAAGATTGTGCCTTTCATCAGCGCCATTGCCAATGCCGAAGTAAAGAGGACTCAGTGAGTATCAAGCACACACTCCCATGTATAGAGAAAAATTGAACAAAACCCCAATATTGCAAAATGAAAGAAGAATTGTTTATATTATTATGGAGTGCTTTAGGTCTTGTAAAGTGCTTTCTTCACAAAAAAATCCCATGATGTTGGTGATGCAAGTGCAATGGCACTCCCACTCTGCAGATGAGGACACTGAGACTCACAGCATTTTAAAGACCTGACTCTCAACCCCATAATTGCTGTGTATTGGAGATGGGATTCAAATCAGATTTTTTGGTCCAGATCTTTTTTCATTCTGTTACATGGTTTTGGGAAATTGATAGATATAAACAATAAAACTTTAGGAAAAAATTTTGAAAAGTACAGGCTTTCCTATGCTTAGATAATTGGATGACTATAAAACAGTCATTATAAATATTCATAGACCATAGAATCAAAAATTTAGAGGGAGGGGACCATAGTGCCCATTTAGTCCTGCTCCCTCATCTTATAGCTGAGGAAACTGGAGGCCGAGTTAAATGACTTGCCCAAGGTCACAGAACTAGTTTATTTTTGCTTCACAAAAGAAATAAAGGAAAAGGTGACTGACATGAAGGAAAAAAAATAGCCAAAGTGTAGATTTTCTCCTGTTATAATCGCAGACTAATTTTTTTACTATCTACTTTTTTATTCAGGAAACTATTAGATGAGTAAGCAAAGATATAGTTATCTTGGGAACTGGTTGCTTTAAAGGTCTGAGTTCAGCTTACCCTCACCATTTTCACTGCTCTGGTATCCTTTGATCAGCCTAAAGATGTAAGTGGTAACTGGAAATTACCACCTTTAAATGTAACTGTTAAGAAGTCTTGTATGAATTGGAGCCAAAGATCGGTGGAAATCTATCACTCTCAGAACAAGTTAGTATCCTGGATACTGAACTCTGTGACAGGTATGATTGGCAACTAGGATGAAAAAGGCTACTTTCCCCACTGGGTACATATGGCCCAACTGCCACAAACTATTCTAGAATGTTCTGTATTTACTAAGGCTAGCACAGAGCAGTTTATTTTGTATAGGATTTTATAGTGCCTTTCCTATTAACCCGAGATTTTTGTTCTTGGAATTATTTATCCATTGCTTTTTTAAAAAAACAATTATTTTCTCTTTTGGTAATACAAAATTCACAAAAGAAAAAAGTTGGTAAGTAGGCAGTGATCAAAATGGTTATCTCATGATTTGAGAAAAAACAGTGAATGTCTTACACAGGAAAAAAAATCTCAAAACACCTAGTGGTAGCATCAGCAAATATATTTGAAACTGTCTATTAAAAGTCATAAAGTGCCTTCACCGGTACCGGTGAATTCGCTAGGCTTTTCTGAGCAGCCCCTCCCTCAGATAGAGGCGTGTTCACAGCCCAGCCTTAGATTTCTGTGATAGCAACTTTTTTTCTTTCGGTGTTTTGTCTTTTATTTTACAAGAGGGTGAAATTACAGAAATTTGTTCTTTTCCAGAGACCCAAATACCATTTTCAGAGGAAATTCTTTAACATCCAAGTGCATTGATGAGACAATGAAGCTAGCAGGGATGCATTATCTTCAAGTTACATTAAAGCCAATTATAGAGGAGGTAAGAGTGTTATCCTGAAGAGTCTTCTGAGAATGGGTATTTATGATTTCTGTCGCTTTAGCGTCATGAAATGGAAAGTAAGAATTTTCTTGAAAACTCAGGTAGACATTAAAATCCTGCTCTTCCTCCAAGGTTTAGTTCAGCTGCCACTTCTTCTATCATGACACCTTCTTTGATTTTCCTAATTAAAAATTGTCTTTCTTTCCCCAAATCTTCCCAGAGCACTTTATCTGGATCTCACCTCCCCTTACTCACCCCTCTCCTCCTCCCCGCCATTCCTTCCCATTTACTCCCTCCCTTGTACTATAGACACATCCTATCCCCTCTAGATGAATGTAAGTTCTTTCCAGGCAGGATCGGAGTCCTTTAAAAAACTTAGTATTTTCATTACCTAGAACACAGCTCTACATACCATTTCACTTAATAAACATTGTTTAACCTTGGATCTGTATCATTTTTTTTTACTATAGTGGCAGAATTAGACGTGTGTTAATGAAGAGGAAGTTTCCCTAAGAGTCTGACAAAAATTCATTCCACTTTTCCCATGTTTGGGAAAATTTACTTTAAACAGTTAACCTCAGACAGAATGAGCTAATACTAAAAATCTCATTGTCATTAACAAGGACTCCCACTCATTCTGCATTCTTAAAGCAGTGTGGCTACTGCTAGATATCTTCTGCAGCTGTTTCATGTGGTGACTTTTTATTATCTCTCCAGTACAATGTCATTGTTCTCTTCCCAGGGTAGTAATTGAGTGACAAATTTAGATCCTGTATTTCCTTTCCAAGTGAATCAGCACTTTCCTACCTAAACTGTTAACTGCGATAACTTGTCAAGAAGTATTTCCCCCTTGAGTGATTTTACCAAATGATCTTTTTGCATACGAAATACCATATTAAGAGATATTGTGCCTTGAGCAATTGGGATAGAAATCATTTTCAAAATGGGGTTTAGCTATAATGGAACAGAAATTGTTATCCACATTTGGCAAAGCTTAGCCACGGATCAGCTGTTACAGAGCAGTGTTGTGGTTTTCAGTAGGAGAGATGGGGGATGGGGGAGACTGGAGGAGTAAAAATTAGTTTCAACCTGTTAGCCTGAGAATCTTGTTATTTGTAAGCAGGCATCTCAGATTCCTGGAAAAACCCTGATTGTAATGGTCAATTGAATGGTGTGACATGAATGTTCCTGTGCATCTGCCATAGTGCAGGGTGTCTATGAAACTCACTCTCCTTCTACATGCTTGATGCCCTCCTCATGGAGTCATTAGTGTGATTCTTCTTTCCAGATATGCCAAGTCCACAAACCTTGTGAAATTGATCCAGTAAAGCTGAAAGATGGAGAGAATCTGGAAAACAATATGGTAAGACATTACTCTCCTTACTTTTCTGCCCCCCTCTATACATATATTTTGTAATGTTATTTTTTTTTTGGCCTTAGGACAATTTATGGCCTCTTGTTTTATGATGGGAGATGAGTCTGGGTATAAGGTGGTTCCAAGTCGTATTGCTAAGGGAGAATCACTGTTAGAAAAGTGATTATTATTGAAAGATTTTTTCTCTGGTCAAGTTTTGTTTAATTACTCCTTTTTTCTTGTATAAATTTTCCTATCCCAAAAAATGCTTTCCTTTATCATTTCCTCATGTTTTCCCTTCTTCTCAGTTGATTATTGATTCACTCCAAAGGAGAAAGTGAGGCTGGTGACTTTGCACAGCCCTCCCTCGCTTAAATCCAATTCAGTTCAATATCATGGCATCACCTCCCTGATGTCATGGTCCTCTTTGAGAATGAAGGACAAACAACAGCAACAATAATTGATTCACTCATAGTAATTCTTAGAGACAGCCCCATTAATCTTCCATCTTCGATGTATGCCACCGCAGTGGCCTTTTACACTCACTTCTAATGCCATTCTAAAATGGCATTTCCAGTTCATTTAGATCAACATCCCTCTTAAACCTGTGTAATTTGCCTTTTGGTTTTTTTGTTTGTTTGTTTAGCCTTACAAATGAAATTATTCAAGTCAGTCCAGCTTTTCCTGTTTCTCAGGATTCTTTCCTTTCTTTCCTCTTCCTCCTTTTCTCCCTCCCTTTGGGGAGGCATCTTAATGCAGTGAAAGTAGTGATAGGCTCTGGAGTCAAAGGACCTGGACACAAACCCCCCCCCCCAACCTTCTTGCATGATCAATTATGTGCACACTTATATATTTACATGTTGTCTTCCACAGTAGAATGTAAGCTTCTTAAAGGCAAGAACTGTTTTTAATCTTTTATCTTTCTTATCTTTTAAATTTTATTTTTATCTTTCATTTTATCTTTTATCTTTCTTATTCCCAGCATGATTAGCAAGGTACCTGGAACATAGTAGACAATAAGTGCTTGTTGAGTGATTGATTGGTTGATTGCCTTACACATGGATCTCAGTATCCCCATCTGTAAAATGAAGAGGTTGGATTAAATGACCTTTAAGATATCTTCTGGCTTCTGATCTATGATTCTTCTTTCCTTTGTCTATTTTCAATCCTACCATTCTAACCTTTCCCCTTAAGTTTTAATGATTTTAGCAGTATTTCTTCTCTTCCTTTCCAAATTTAATTTTCTTTAACTCACATATATTCTCTAACACATGTATCAGTCACCATTTTATATTATATGTATGTACTTTACATCCGAGGTAGACTTTTTAGACCATGCATTTCCCCAGTACCTATCACTGAGTTTTGTACACAATCTGAGCTTAATAAGTCTTTGTTGAATTGAATTGAAATTGAATTCACCTTACTTTTGTTTTGGTTTTGGTTTTGGTTTTTTTTTTTTTTTTTTTTTTTTTTGGAGCGGGGAAGGCAGGGCAATTGGGATTAAGTGACTTGCCCAAGGTCACATGGCTAGTATGTGTTAAGTGTCTGAGGCTGGATTTGAACTCAGGTCCTCCTGACTCCAGGGCCAGTGCTCTATTCACTGTGCCAGCTAGCTGCCCCCAAATTTACCTTACTTTTAAAAGGTTCTACCACCATTTGTCCTTCTTCCTTCCTCAGTTTTTCGCTCTCACTTTTTTTTCATATTTTCATCTTTTGTCTTAATCATTTGCTCTGTCTATACCTATGGTTTAAATTTTCAGCTCTGTTGTCATCATCATCATCATCATCATCATCGTCGTCGTTGTCATCATCATCGTCATCACCATCATCATAATTCCCTGGTGCCTAATATCTGGAAGAGTCATTACAAATTCCTCTTCATAAAAGCTTCCAATGATTAGTTCATTCCTTGAAGGACTGAACTTCCCTCTCTGTTCAAAGGTGTTATTCTTTTTGTATGAAGTAATCATTTTTAAAAATTATATCATACCTCTTCTCCCATTCATCCCCACAACATTTCTGTAAGATTTCTGGGCACAAAAGTATTATTCCTATCCTGAAGGGCAGAGAAAGTGGGGCACACAGTATTAGAAGCAGATCTTAGCAACCAGATTGCCCACCTCCTGTCCCATTAATGCTGCATTTGACTTTTAGCATAGATTCAGGGAGGAGGAGTATATCTTTTTACCCTTACATACTCTTCAGTGAATAATGATTGCTATCATCACATAATTACATTTGCCTTCTTATCTTGCATGTGCATTCAGAGAGTAGAAGGCTGATTTTCTGAGGCAGGTCTTAAGGGCATGACTCTCAGGTTATTGTGATGCTCCTTTGTACTTCTCTATCAGGAAATAACACTATACCAATTTAAATTGGAGGGACCAAGGTACCAACGTCTTAAAACCTTGGCATTTCATCATGAGCAACCTGGGTGATTTCAAAGATCCTATCTACTTCAAGGAGGCTATGTCTGAGTGGATGCAATGGATTTCCTCTACTCCCTTTATTTGCTTTTTATTTTTTAGGCCTTAATCCATATTAGCTGGGGCTCTGGACTTTGAAGCAGAAGGCTTTGTGCTATTCCCTGCCCAGACTCAGTGTGGCTGCACTAGGAGTGATTCATTTACCTTCACAGTTCTGATAGTCTCCATTTGAGACATGGGGATAATGATACTATTTGGATAATAATGATAAGAGCTAGAATTTATTTTAAGCTTTAAGGTTTTCAAAGCATTTTGTGAACGCTTCACTTTGTCCTCTTAGCAACCCTCTGAGATAGGTGCTATTATTATACCCATTTTTCAGATGAGGAAACTGAGGCAAACAGGATTAAGTGACTTGTCCAGGGTCACACAGGTAATAAGTGTCTGAGGTTTGACTTGAACTCAGGTCTTCTGACTCCACGTGGAGCACTCTATCCACTGTGCCACCTACCTGGGTAGCATGGACAAAAAAAAAAAAAAACCACACCAAATGTAGGGTCACATGACCTGAGCTCTATTCCTTCCTCTACTACTTACTAGCTATATCACTTTGGCCAAGTTACTTAGTCTCCATGGGCCACAGTTTCCGAGATTGAACAATTCAGTTAAAAAAGCATTGATTAAGTACCTACTATGTATGTATAAATAAGGCAAATAGTCTAGGTTCAGAGGGTACAAAGGCAAAATCAAATTAACCCCTGCCCTTAAGAAGTCTACCTGAAAAAATGGTGGGGATGATGAAAGAGATGTTCATTAAGGTTGTTTTCTGTTCTAAATCCTATTAAAACAGTATTTGATACATGACGGTAAAAATATTTGGATCAATTTGAAATATGTTGCAGGAAAACCTGAGGCAGTATGTCGATCGTATCTTCAATGTTATCACGAAATCTGGGGTAAGCTGCCCAACCGTCATGTGTGACATTTTCTTTTCACTGAGAGAATCAGCTGCCAAACGATTCCAAGGTGAGTTTCCTATATCCGTTGATGTAGTTACCCTGCTTAAAAGTAAATTCCCACTTTGGGTGTAATTATCTTTCTATCTGCTATTTTTCCCAGTTCTAATGGTGACTTTTAAAAAGTGGGTCCTACATAAAAATAGAGAAATTCTTTCAAAATTAGACAACTAGACTAGCTTCAATATGATGGGCAGATCAATAGTTTGCCTTTTTAATCTTGCAGGGAGATGGATGGGGTAATTATCCCCTTGCCTAGAGTTTCCCTAGGTATTTTCTCCTGTTTTCTTTTTTTGGATGCACCTAAAAAAGACAAGGCTTCCTAGTTCCCTGGGACTATTAAAGAATTCCTGGCACTTTCCTCATAGGGTTGGAACCTTATCTGTGTCTTGGCTACTCTCCAGTTCAGATAAATTGCTTCTTTTAGTGTTCCTACTTGGAATTTCCTCAGCAGTCTCTTCTTGCTGTCAATTGGAGGTATTGTGTTTCCACAGTACACCCTTCCATTGAAATAGATCTCTATAGGTCACTACCTTTCCAAGGAGAGTGAAATAAGTCCTCTGGAAAAATGTGTATCATTTCACCCTTTTGGAACAACAGAGTGATAGGGAGAAGGAAAAAGGGGAGAGAGATTTCTGACTGGTCCAATTACAGTGCTTGAGAGATGATTTGTCATGGTCCACATTATTGTACAATACTTAATAATAATAAGTCATCTTTCATCCTTTTCTGTCCAAGGTTCTCCATTAGTCCAAGAGAGGGATGATTTACATCTAAGAGGAGGAGCAATCAATGTACATATGTACATACAGCTGTAATAACTTTGGTCTCATTGGGTTATTTTGTGGAGCACTATGAAAACATTCCTGAAGGGCCCTGAATTGCTGGAAGAGTCATTCATAAAAATGCATTCAGATTGAAAGAGATCTCCAACATGATCAAAGAGATCTCCTTCCTTAGGAAAGTTAGGGTGCCTCCCAAATTCCATCCTCTCTTTTATTCCACAAAATCATGTTTGATATAGATAGCCAGCACTGCAATCCATGTTATGAGTGGGACTGACCATATATTTGTCCACATGGGCACCATAATAATTTTACCCAAGCAATAGAACCTTTTAGCGACAGGCGAAGTTGCTTCCCTTGATCTAAAAATTGATAGCCTTGGAAATCCTTGGTCTTTCTTCCCCTACTTGACTATAGCATGACCTTTCCACAGTGAAAGTTCAGGTTTATTAAATGCAATGGATTAATCTAGTCAAAGACAAGCTAATTTGTTTTACTCTTTAAAAAAGTATTAACTCTGTGAGATAACTAAGGTGCCTCTTAGTGCTGTTGAAGAGATAAATTGCCTCATGGGTTCTGGGGGCCCAAAGGCTGGCTTCCAAGGGCAATTGGTTATGTATTGTTGGCACACCTCTTACATCCCTGACAATGCTCCCAAAATATGATGTTTTCTCCAATGAGGACTTCTTATTTGAATACCATGCTTAGGTCAGAGCCACACATTGTGTCCAAACTGTATCTAGTCCACCAAGTAACAAAGTGCCTTCGATTCCTGTTATCTTCCAGAGTCCAGGATGAAATGACTTTTCTTGGTTACAGGTGACCTGGATGTGAGATATACTGCCGTGAGCAGCTTTATTTTTCTGAGATTCTTTGCTCCTGCCATCCTTTCACCAAACCTTTTTCAACTCACCCCTCATCATACGGTATGTGTATTGGGGGGAATTTTTTTCTCCCTTCCCTGTCATGTCCAACCTTTTCTGTAACATAGATGAGGCTGAGTTTCCTGCCAAGTTCTCTGTGTCCTTTGTTAGAAGGTAGAAGATTGAGATGTAAAAATGACCTTTTGCAGGGGTCAGGGATCAGCCTATTACAGAATGGATTATGAGTATAACAAATACCTGCTATTTAATACCTGACTAAAGATAGATTGCATCCTGGAACTTACCTGCCTCTGATTTTAGCTTTCACCAGCTCTGATGGTGGTATACTTTGACAGTGATTAATGATACATTTAAAATTTCTCAATGGCTTAGAAACTTGACATAAAAATGAGCAACTGGAATCTATACCCTGTCACCACTGGGATTTTTCCAAGAGAAAACCAAATATTTAGGAATATATATGTATATATGTATGTATGTATGGATGGATGGATGTACATGCAAATGCATGCATATATACATGCACATATATTCATATGTGTGTATATAATACTTATACACACATACATTCACATCTACTTCCACATATATTCCCAACTGGAAACATATCCATTCAATTCACAAGTTAGATGCTAGCAGGGGAAGTAAAATGAGAAAGATGGCTTCCCTGTCCTCATGGAACCTGCTGTCACATACAGAACTCCCTTCACATTAAAACCACAAAGCTATTCGAATATTACAATATTACAAACCGAAATAACAGACCATCATCTGGAAAGATAAGTAGGAGCTTTGCTCAGCTACTAGTTGGATCCTGTAACTTGGAAGAAGTCCTGTATGTATTTCCTTTGGAAAATAGTGAATGCCCTACTCACATGGGTGTCAGAATTAATTTATAATATTCTGGTTCTAAATATAGCACCATGAATGTTTCATTTATGTTGTTTATGCACTTTTCCCCCTGGTCCTAACTTATGATTTCAATTTCCCAGAGAGGAAGCTCCCTTTACCAAGGAAGGTCTGTAATTGTTTATGCAACTTAAATTGCATAAGATAGTTGCCTAGGTGATTTGACTAGGTTGAAACAGCCAGTGTGTGGGAGTGGGACTTGAACCTGGGATTTCCTGACTCCTCAGGCTAGCTTTGTTTCCAGTCCACCAGGATGCCTCTCTTTTATGCACACAACAGATATGTTTTATATTTAGATATTCATGTATTTGGATCTATTTTAAGGCATATGTATTTCTGTACTATTTAAATATTTGACCATGTGGGTATTTGACTCAATTTATGTAAACTTTGATAAGATTCTCACCTCTAGGGTCAGCCCCAACTATAGTTATCCCTTTCACATCTCCACTTTCCCCATAGTGGTTTCAATACATCATGGGGGGGAGGCGGGGTAAGCATAAGAAATTAAATGGGAATTTGGGGGAAGTTTTGCAGAAGTCACAGATAGCACAAAGACAAAAAATTAGAAACTCAGAAATATATTACATTTATATGTATATAAATTATATATCAGCATGTTTTATTTTTATACCATTATAATTAAGACTTTTTCTCTGGTAGGAAAGAAGGGCCAAAAAATTTTACGGGTATTTTCTGCTTTGGTGGGGCACCACATCTCTAAACCCTTCTATACAAAAGGAATAACTGTAGTTTGTTGTTGTTGGTGGTGGTGGTCAGTTATTCAGTTGTGTGTGTTTCTTTATGACCCCATAGACCATAGCACACCAAGCCTTTCTGTGCTCCACTATGTCTGTCCAAGTTGGTTATTCTTTCTATGACACTATTCATCTCATCTGTCATCCGCTTTCCTTTTTGCCTTCAGTCTTTCCCAGCATCAGTCTTTTCCAATGAGTTCTGCCTTCTCATTATGCGGCCAAAATATTTGTATTTTGTTGTTGTTTTTGTTGTTGTTTTCTTGGAGGGGGAAGGGCAGGGCAATTGTGGTTAAGTGACTTGCCTAAGGTCACAGGGCTAGTTTTTGTGTTAAGTGTCTGAGGCTGGATTGGAACTCAGGTCCTCCTCACTCCAGGGCCAGTGCTCTATTCACTGTGCTACCTAGCCACCCCCAAAATATTTAAGTTTTAACTTCAGTATTTGACCTTTCAGCAAATATCCTGAATGGATTTCTTTAAGTTCTGACTGATTTGATCTCCTTGCTGTCCAAGGGACTCTCAAAATTCTTTTCCAGCACCATAATTTGAAAGCATTGCTTTGGTGGTGCTCAGCTTTCCTTATAGTCTAACTCAAAGCCATACATTGCTAGTGGAAAAACCTTTTTCGGCAAGGTGACAGCTCTGCTTTTTAGTATGCTGTCCAGATTTGCCATAGTTTTTCTTCCAAGGAGCAAGCGTCTTTTAATTTCATGGCTGCTGTCACCATCTGCAGTGATCTTTGAGCCCAAGAATATAATATCTGACACACTGCTTCCATTTCTTCTCCCTCTATTTGCCACAAAGTGATTGAACCAGTTACCATGAATACTGTATGCTTTGTATTAAATTTGGACCAATGTATAATGTTTCTGTTTCCTTACCTTTGATAGGACCCACAGACTTCTAGAACCTTGACACTTATCTCCAAGACTATACAGACCCTGGGCAGCTTATCCAAATCAAAATCTGTAAGTCTCTTCCCTTTTTTCCCTACTTTGTTAGGTGTACTTTGCTTTCTAAAAGTAAAACAATCAATTGGCATTTAAGTACTTTGTTCATGTAATGAGCACCAATTGTCTCTGTCTAGCTTATATTTGTAAATTTGGGAGATAGCCAGACCTCACTGATTTTCCAGCTTGCTTTGTTCCCTATAGCAGAGAAAGAGATTATTCAGAATTTAAGACATATTGTTTCATTCACTTCAATTTTATTACTAGTAGAGCTGCTCCTAGGAGTCAGGCCCATTGGAAAGAATACTGTGGTGCTAGGCTCTGGGAAACTCCTTGTTTGTCCAGGGTATGGAGGAGGAGGAGGGAAAAGGGATAATTTCATATCAGATGTTGAACCATTATGCATTTAATAGGCCCATAACAACCCCCATTGACATTAAGGCAAGGAGGGTAGTATTTCCCCTCTACCAATTCTACCAATACCTCTGAAATTGTTATTCTTTTTTAGCTCTTCTATAAAACTTCCCTCAAAATTAATTTTAACCTGGATTCATCTGTATTAAAAGATGTTGTTTGTACATGTGGGTAGGATTTTATTTTGGGGGAGATAAGGAGACAGAATATTTGCCACTTTATTATTTGCCCCAGGCCTTCATTGTCAACCCCACACTAGGAATAGCTATAAGAATGGTGGTATTTGGGGACATTTGGTCTTAATTTTCAAACAGCAACAGTTGGAAAATATAGGTAAAGATAGGTTTTGTTAAAAATAACCAGAGACTGAAAAGGGGGTAGATGGCATTTCAGTCTACTCCATTCTTCACTTTTCCAAAAAGCATGAGACATGAGTCAAGTCCATGTTATATCAAGTTCAACAAACAACCTATTTCAGGTTCATTTCAGAGTGTTAATGCACTCCTGACCCCTTGCTCTCCTCTTCTTTATTCTTTATGACATTTTATGCAATGATTGGGCTCTAAATGAAAGTAAGCTTGCTGAATTGCAGGGGATAGTCAGCTACCATTTAATTGCAAATCCTTTTGGACCCTCTCAATATAAGTGAAATAGAAGACTTAATTTTTTTTTTTTTTAGCAAAATGCCCTCCAAGCACTGACTTGTCACATTCTCCATTTACTCAGTCTTCCCCAAATTTTATTGCTTTGGAAAAGGGCAATAGGGCAGGGGTCTATGCCTGAATCCAAGACTGCAAAGGGCTTCAAATAGTTTCATGTTCAAAAAATAATACATCTTTTTAAAATAATTGTATTAAATTAGAGTTCTAAAAGTATTTTTAAACCATCATTTTAATTATTGTATTTTTTAGTTAATAGAGGAATATTCCCATTTTAAAAACCTTATGTATAAAAATCCATAATTAAAAAATCAATTAAAGAATTTCTTCATTAAAGCATTACTAAAGGACTTATTATAGGATTCCTTTAAGTATTTAATTCCCCCAGAACTGTTAAAAATAAAAAATTATACAAATTTGATGAATATACAAAATTTTAGTGTACTTCTATAAAGTATTAAAATTCATGTAACAACATTTTCTTAGCCATTTACTCAATGATTTTCAAAAGTGAAATATACTATCTCTACCTTTCTATTTTCTTCTTTTCATTTCTAAATTGCCATAATGTTCAACTGAGTATTGCTGGAGTCTTCTGATTATTCCAATTTTCATGGGTGAGCCAAGACCTATTACACCATAGTTAAACTGTTTTGTTACAGGCCAGTTTCAAAGAGTCTTACATGGCTACATTCTATGATTTCTTCAATGAGCAGAAATATGCTGATGCAGTGAAAAATGTAAGTAATAAAGGTAATCAATCAATAGTTGTATAGTCATTTGTGCATTTTAAATAGACATACACGCATACATATATGTGTGTATATATATATATATTATACACACACACATACACACACACACACACACACACACACACACACTTTCCCTCCTTTCCTCCCTGCAGAAGACATTGTTCTCATCCCTTTTTTTTTCTTTCCTGGGTCCTTTTCTGACTTTTGAATGAATTTTGAGTCTCCTCCTTGCCCTTTCCATTCTTATTACAAAATTTCTTTTTTTTCTACATCCCTCAGTCTTTCCCACACTCATTTTCATCATGTCACAGCTTTCTCTAATCATTTTCCTTGAGATCATTATTTCTAATTGTCACAAGCCTCCTGTACAAGTTTACTACCTTCTACCTCTGTGTTTTTACATGAATTACAGAGTATTCCATCTTTGAATGATTGGACCATCATTAGAGAAGTAGTGCTCTGAGACGTTTCTCAGGACTACGGTAACATTGTCTGCCAAAAACAGTGAGCCTCTAGCTGTGGTTTTTCTGGATGTCAAAAATGGGCCTTTTTCCCCCTAAAGTTCAGCTTCTCACAATTTAACAAAAAATGGTAGAAGACAAATCTGCTATTTAATTTAAATGGTATGAATATCCCAAAAGAAAGGAAAAACTTTTGATTAAAAACACCTTTGACTATTTCTCACTCCCCCTTCTAAAGACAAACAAACACAAACTTAATGTGGGCTGCTACTCAGTTATAATGACAGCTACACTTAAAATTACAAGCATCTAAAATCCCAGAGGAAATTAAAGGTTTAGAGAGTTGTTGTAGGGAATTGGAGAAGTCACAGTAGCGCTGAAGAAGAAAACTTTTTTGACATTTAAAAAGTGGAATCAAACAATACATTAACTGTAGGAAATTCATTTTATAGAGAAAGATGTACACAGTTCAATTGAGAGTTTGGACTTGGATTTCTCACATTATTTCTGTCTCAAGAAAATAAGAAATGACATTGCTCTTATGTGAAAATGTCAAATTCTAACCAGAAAGCATTGAGAGAAAAAAGGGAATTTTAAAATAATTATTCAAAATTATTTAAAACTTAATTACTCAAAATTCCTTTTTAAAGAATACATATCAAGTAAGATAGGTTAAATTTATATAAGTTCATTTTTTAGAAGAAATTGATAGCTATGGATAGATAATTGATAATAATTATGATGGATAATAACATTTCAATATACTTCTCTTGTAATGTGAGAGAGAACTTAATAGAAAACTCAATTTACAAGCATGTATGAAGCACTAATTATGTGACTTTTACTGTACGAGGCCTTAGGGAGGAGGGGAAATGAAAATGCAAAAGTGAGAGAATCTTTGCACTTATTCTAATTTCAGGATACAACATACATAAGGGAGTGGCAATCCCTTAAAAGAAGTTTTGGTCCAGACAATCATGGGAATTGTGACTACAGCCAAAGGACAGTAGAGCTATTTCTAATAGAGAAGGCTAGTTTTGATTTGACAAAAAGCAAGAGGTAGAAAGAGGTAGGAGATGGGGCAAGGAATAGTTTTTTTTTTTTTTTTATGTACACATGGAATGCTTACAAAAATTCATTATGTGCTTAATCATAGATAAGTCCCAGGTAAATTTAGAAAAATGGGCATTTGATATGTGTTATTTTAAGACCATGATAAAAACAAAACTGGAATTAAATGATCCTGGAATAAAATATAAAATTCTAGAATTAAATAATTAAATGATTATGTGCTCAAAATATGTAGGCCTACAATGAAACTTTTTAGAATTATGAATTTTTAAATTCCTTTAAGTTCAACTTTTGATTAAAAACACCTTTGACTATTTCTCACTCCCCCTTCTAAAGACAAACAAACACAAACTTAATGTGGGCTGCTACTCAGTTATAATGACAGCTACACTTAAAATTACAAGCACCTAAAATCCCAGAGGAAATTAAAGGTATAGAGAGTTGTTTTAGGGAATTGGAGAAGTCACAGTAGTGCTGAAGAAGAAAACTTTTTTGACAGACAAAATATTTTGATTTCAAGAGCTCAGGAAGACTCCAGCCATCCAAAAGCTACTCTTAGATCACCTTTAGGATTAAATTTCCCAATTATCTTAAATCCCCCAATTAGATGATATAGTTTAACCTAGATTAAATTAAATTAGAGATCTTAAATTCCCCAATTAGAAATTTAACCTTTCATTCCCTCTTAAAATGTAAATGTTCAAAAATAGCACGTGCTTCATTTTTATTAGCAATTTACACTTGACTGTAAATTTGGTACATTGTTTCACTTCCTTCAGAGTAGGTGTCCTTAGAGGTACGGGTTACTATGTTTCAGATACTGTATTGAGTGGGGAGGATCCAAAGAAAGGTAAAAACAGGGTCCCTACCCTCAGGGAGTTCACATTCTAGTCGGAGAGACAACATGCAAGCAACGGTGCATCCAAGAAATGTACAGTGTGAATCGGAGGTGATCTCAGAGGGAGGGCAAAAAAGATTCCCCATCTCTCCTTTTGGGTAATTTTGTATTCATTGTTATAAACATTCTAAACCAGTGTCTTTCTTCTTCCTGCCTGCCTTCCTGCCTTCCGTCTGGACATTCTTCCACATAAGTTCTTAGATCTGATTTCATCCTCTGGAAGAAGAGACCACAAGAGTATAGAGCAACCTATATTACTTAAAGAAGGGTAAGGTTATGTTTATTACAAAGTGGAAATTCTGAGATGTGGGCAGGAGGGGAGAGAAATCTGAGTCATTTGCCTTTGTCCTTTTGGCTTTTCCTAATATTGTTTTGTTCTATTTCCACTTTTAATTTTTTCTTTAAAAAATCTATTTTTCTCTGTCAAATGACAGTTCTTCAATTTACCTGGGCACAGTTAATGAAAAATTAATTAATAAACCATGAAATGCCCAAAGCCAGGATTCTAATGTGGAGGTTAGCCAAGCTATTGCACAAGCCAAGGGAAAATCTGGAACCACAAAACAATGATTTATAGAGATCATTGTTTTAAGCCTTTAACCAAACCCAAGTAGGAAAATTAACTGTCAGCTGATGGAACTCAATGCTAGCAGTAATAATTTAAATCTGTAGATAATTCCCCAAACCTTTTTTGTCCAACAGTTACCTAAGAGTTACCAGAGAATTCAAAGCTATCAATAATCTGTGACCCTTACAATCTTATGTTCCCTGTTACTATAAGAAGTTTTCTTTCATACTCAGGCCAGACCCCTGAGATAAAGCCCTTACCTGCCTTCCACTGGGAAAAAAAAGTGATGTCTAGACCTAGAGACTTTTAACCAGGAGTTTTTAACTGGGAGGTGGAAGGAAGTCCTTGAATTTGGTTGTTTTTTTTTTTAATATTCTGATAACTGGGTATTTCATTTTATTTTATGCATTTAAAAACATTGATAAACAGTCCATAAGCTTAACCAAACTACCAGAGGGGTCCATGGTACAAAAAAGGTTAAGAGTCCCTGTGTCTAGAGCTAGAAAGGGGCTAAGAGATCATATAGTTTGATCCCTTCACTTTCTAGATTAAAAGGCTGAGGCCCAACTTGCTCAAGGACTAAGTAGCAGAGTCAATTTCCAAAGTGACTCCAAACCAAATGCTAAATGCCATCCCTACTATTTCAAGCTTATTTAGCCCACATTTCATCAACTAATAGATTATGAGACCTGGAGGGGACTTTTAAAGGTTATCCAGTTTCACATCCTACACAGCATAAATTGCCGCCCTGTGCATTCCTGACAGGCAAGCATCAAATCTCCACTTGACCAATTAAGCCATAGCTTCCTCATCCCAGACTTGCAAAACTGGTGGGTGCAGTTTTTTTTTTTCCAAACAAAATGTAGCATTTTACATTTACACATCTCTGCTAAATTTTATCTTCTTATCACCAGTAGGTTAGTTACAAGGTATGATACACACATATGTGTATATATACACATATATTTTTATATTTTATTATATTTTTATATTTTACATACACATTTTAAATATGAAATACATTTTTATATTTTAGAATATATTGTTATTCACACATATTTATGTACATACATCTTTTGGTCATCATTATTTTAAGCCACAGCAACTCATAAAGATCAATTACCATGGTGTGGAAGAGTTTCAATATGTGTCAATGTGGGGTGTATCCACAGTAATGAAATCACATCATCCTAGGGTTTAAAGCAAAGTAAGAAGACTTGGATATCATTTCATTCAACCCCATAACTTTACAAATGAGGAGCCTGAGGTTGAATCATTTGCCCAAATTTATACAGTAAATAATAAATGGTGTTAGGATTCAATCCTAAATCCTTTGATCCCTAATTCCACACAAGTGGAAAGTGCCATGTCAGTCACAGTCATGCATGGTCTTTTTTAGTTCTGCCCTAACAAGCTTTCATCCAAATTTTAATTTTGTCATGCAACTTAATAGACATTACCCATTGCAAATTGTATCACTATATCTACGTATTCATCCAGAAAATTTAAAGAGGGCAGGATAAGGACCAGGGGGTCTGAGGCATATTACTAAGGATCTTCCTCCAGGTAGATACTGATCCTTTAATCAAAATTCTTTCTATATTTTTATTCAGCCCCAAACAGGTTTCCTTAACTATACATATTTCTCTGTCTCCTCCACAAGGTCTCATGAAAAATGTTGTCAATTGCCTTGTTGAAATCCTAATGCTTCATGTCTACGGTGTTCCCCCGTCTTCTTACCTAGAAATTTTAATTGGGAAAGGAAATGAGATTGGCTGCTCTGGTGATTTCAAGGGCATGACAGGAATCATCATTAGGACCTTTGTTCCCCTTTTCCATAAAAGCCAAGTTGCAAAATTCCACATCTGTGGAGTTGGTTTGCATGCCCAAGAGTTTTTTCCTAAGGAACTTCAGGATCTTTCTCATCCTCACATCAGGTTTTCGGAATGAGTAAACAACAGTGACCCCCCTTCCCCTTGGAACTCATTTTCTGACCCCCATCCTGAATTTCATTGTTGTACTCAATAGGGGATAATCCTCGTTGCTATTAGTCATGTAGAGATATCACTAACTTGAACATGGAGCCCATATAGATAATTTTCAAGACCAGCCTTTCATCTTGAGTATATTTAATGCTAATATGTGTTAGCAATACTTAATTTAAAAAATTACTTAAGTGTTGTTTTGTCTTAATAGATAAGAGAGTAGACTATATATATATATACTGTCACAAAAATACCTTGAATTTCAATTTTCTTCTAGGTTGTGTGGCTTAGAAAATTTACATCTTTAAAACCTTGAATTGACTCAAGCTAGAAGTCATGCACATAGATAAACAGAGTTGTCCTAGTATATTAAATTTGAGCCTAGCCACAAATTTCTAAGAAGTGGCTCAAATGACTGATGAATAGAGCAACCAGCACAATATCTTGGCACCTAATACAAGCTTATGAATATTTGTTGAATGAATAATAGGTGAATAAAGTTTACAGTCAGGGGCTGATAGCTGTATGAGCTTTCATTTCCAAACAGTGGTCTTCCTTGTTTTATGTACAATATGTGTGTGAACTGAAGTTTATTGGATGATCTAGACTATCACTGTACCACAGAAAATTATGAATAGTGAAAATTCTGAGCAATGAAGGAAGCCTTATATAAAATGATATATACAGTGACTATAACAATACCAAAAAAGTTGATATTAAAACGAAGTAAAACTCTTGTCATATATAGCAGGCAATCTTAGTAACTTATTATCAAAGTTAACATACATACATCCTATCCAAGTTAACATCCACACATCCTTCCTTTCTGTTAACAACACAAGTGGAAAGTGCCATGTCAGTCACAGTCATGCTATAAGGTTGTTTTATTTAGCAGTCCTTGGGAGCGTATTTTAGGCAAAACAGCCATGTATTTGTCATTCCTTATGGTGTAGTAATATTCCATGACATTCAGATACCACAACATGTTCAGTCATTACCTAATAAGTGGGCATATTTTTGGCACTGGGGCACCTATGCATGTCAAGAAACCCTGTAGTGAATATTTTTGCTGGTGGGAGGAGGTTCTCTCATTGATGATATCCTCCATTAAGGCAATCCCTCTGTTTCTCTTGAGACATACCTTCATCTGCAAAATAGGATGGTTGGATCAAATGATCTCTTAGGATTCTTTTCAGAATATTCTATGACTCTGGGTGTTCAGTTTTGGGGACTGCTTCAATCCGGTTGTATTTGTAGTAATCCTTCCCTGCTATGATCGACTTCTAACACTTTTTCTTATTTACTACATCACTTTGGGCAAATTATGTCCTCCAGTCTGATTCAATATTTTCTATTCTTTAAAAGACTCTCTCTCTCTCTCTCTCTCTCTCTCTCTCTCTCTCTCTCTCTCTCTCTCTCACACACACACACACACACACACACACACAGAGATAAATTCATTTTATATGCCAGCACCATCATCAGCCTTGTTTTTCCTACTTATTTTTCTAACTTTTTCCATTTTATTTATGCCTGATTGTTTTTCTGTCTTTTCTCATTTGGCCTTCTGGCTGTTATGCTAAAGGATTCTTAACCTAGCAGTAAAAACAGTTGATGGTAATAGTTCATGCAGGTAAGATGTCAGGCACGTCCCTTAGTTTGTGGTGGTCTGTCACGTGTGAGGTGCCAATAAGAACTGCCGCAGATGTTTTTGTTTGGACTTGGGAAAGGAAGTTGTGGTTCTCTTGACATACTTGAGATGCCATTAGCAAACTCCTTGGGCTAAACCTGTAATACGTCTCACAGGTAGAAGAAATTATCCTGTTTCTCTTTGCTTCTGGTATTTTCCAAGTAACACAGTGTCTTCCTTTTTCTGCTTTTTCATTTGAAACTAAACACTTCCCCGAAGAGTGGAATGCTGAAGTTTGGGCAGGGACAAGGAAGCCCTGCAGCCCTCCTTGGATATTTGGTGGGCAAATGCCAGAAAAACTGTGGTGTACTTTTAACCCCATCACTGCCTACCTCCTTCAGTTTTGTCATTGCTTTGTGGGAAGTAATTTGTTGGACCTAAAGAGGAAAGGCTCTAGCTGAGGTTTTCTTCATTACCTTGTTGTAAAGCCATGAGGTTTGAAAAGAGAAGCAAACCTTAGTAATTCCACCACTACCTTCTCTCAGTTGTATGATGTAGGCTTCATGACTGGTTAGATTCGCCATACTTTTATAGGAAGAAAGGAAAGAAAGAAAGAAAGAAAGAAAGAAAGAAAGAAAGAAAGAAAGAAAGAAAGAAAGAAAGAAAGAGCTGCCATGTCAGCTACCTACTACAATCTACTCCTTTATTTTTGGTTTTTCATGTAGAATTCACTTACACTCTCCCTGTATTAGGCCTCAGGGTAAGAATTGTGAATGTTTCTAACAGGCTTCATGGGGAGCCAATTTTAACTCTCCGTGCCCCCCTCCAAGTGGTGACACAGTTAAAATAATAATTAATGTTTAAATAGCACTTTAAAGTTGGCAAACCTCTTTACACATATTTCAATGGATCCTCACCACAACTGGGTGAGGTAGGTATTAATATTAATATTATTATTATTTTACAGATGAGGAAACTGAGGCTACAAAAGATATGATGCGATTTGTCCAGGGTCATACAGCTAGTAAGCATGTGAGGCTGGGTTTGAACTTGGGTCTTCCTGACTCAAAGACCAGGACTCAAACCACTGTTCCTTCTAGCTGTCATAGTTACTACACCACCAGATTTCCATGATTTTGTGCACAGGGTGGGGGTTAGGTAGAAAATGGAGTTAAGATAGAGGGGAAAGGCATCAAAAATCCCATTCTTCCAGATCCATATTTTGTTAGGGTAGCTATGAGCTATTTGAAGAAAGAGAATACATGCTTACATTAATTTTAGAGGAAGCCAGGTAGCTCAGTGAATAGAACACTGAATGAGATGTCAGGAATCCCTGACTTTGAATCTCCCCTCAAACACTAACTTGCTTTGTGACCCTGGACAAATCATTTATTTTCTGCTACTTCCATTTTCTTATCTTTAAAATGGAGATACTAGTAGTACCACACAGGACTGCTGTGAAGATAAAATGAAGCAATATTTGCAAAGCACTTTGTAAATGTTTATAATATAAATAACAGGCATTATCATCATCTAACTAAACTCATCTCTATGAGAATGGCTCCCGCCCTAAAGAGGAGAAGGGATCATGCTACATGGAGCCAACACATGTCACCATAACTGAACACATTGCAGTTCTATGGAAGGATCAGCTTCCCTTGGTTGCCTAGGAAGCTCCTTCTGCTAACCCATGTTTCCTTTTCCTTTAGCTTGTTTGGTCTGAGTTGTTAGCATGGGATGATTCGGTCTTCCTTTGTCTCTATTAACAAGTTAGAAACAAAGAGAGAGAATGGGAATTCTTCTGTTGTTACTGGGATCCCTTTCTATCTGTTCCTTTCCTGACTTAATGGGGGAAAGGTGTCATTGTACTTTCTCTCATAAATATGGGAGCCATGTTAAGTCATGTCAAGAGGATGAACAGTACAGTGTGCTAAATCTCATGGGCCTTCTTCTTATGTGTAGTTTGTGAGCATCATACTCAGAAAGTGGTTTGCTTTTATTTGCTTTAAACGCATTAAAGATTACTTTCCAAAATACACTTCTTCCTCGTACTGATACAACCTTTGGAGGCATGTTTCTAGTGCGTATTTTTCCCTACCACACCAGAATTTGATAAATTCACTGTTGCAGATACAAAGTAGGGATGAGGGCAGGATCAGGACTTGAGATTGGAAGTTTTTAGTAAAAACTCACCCTTGACTTTTGTCACCCACCATTAATTTTTGAAGTTAGAGTTACGCCATGGTAGAGCCCAAATTTTTTAAAGGTGGTTGTCTTTGTCCTTTAAATACTTTAATGGTAATAGTTTAAAATAAAGTTAACCAAATGTTAAAATTCAAAAGCAGCTTGTCAATTCACCTATAGCTATTAGCTAATTATTCTGAGTGTAAAGAGAGAGTTATGTACACTTAGACTTTTAAGTTTTGTCACAGCAGGAAATGTTGCTGGTATGTGTCTAAATGTTTTTTAATCATGACTCTCACTAACCTGTCCTATTTCTAATAGGTTCATGATCAAGAGGGCACAAGGAAGAAAACGATTCGGAATGAAGAACTTCAAGAAGAGATGGTTCCGTCTCACAAATCATGAATTTACCTATCAGAAAAGCAAAGGTAACAAGAAAGGTTCGCTTTTCAATTGTTTTCTGACTTTTTAAAACCTTTCAAAAGCACTAAGTACAGTGCTTGGAAGAGAAATGAGACCTCAAAGGCCATGGGCAATTAGGACAGATTTTTTTTTCCTTTCTGAGGAGAAAACCCAACCATGCATCACCACCTCCCCCCAAATGCTTAAGCTCCTGGGAAATGTAAAAGGCTGGATTGAATGAGAAAGAAGATACAAGAATTCATTTGAAAGTGAACCTGGCAGCCTATAAAGCCAACAGAATGAGAATTATTAAGCAACCACTTTGTACCCTGTTCCTTTCTTCTGTTTCCTGACAATTAGGTAAAAGCAATATTTTTTTATATATTGATAAGTCAATCAACAAGCATTTTTTTAAACTAGCATTTATCAAACCCCTATGATGTGGGATTGCTGTGGTAGGTGCTAGGCATACAACCATAATTATAATAATTAATGTTGTATAGTACTTACTCTGTGCCAGGCGCTATGCTAAACGCTTTACAATTATTACCCAATTTGATCCTAACTATTCTGGGAAGTGGTGCTGTCATTACACTCATTTTACAAACAAGGATACTGAGACTGACAAAGACTAAATGCCTTACCCAGGGACTCACAGTTAATAAGTGTCTAAGGCTGCATTTGAACTCAGGTCTTCATGACTGCAAGCCCAGAGCTCTATCCACTGCTCTACCTCACTGCCCCTAAGACAAAAATGAGACCATCCTTGCCCTCAGGAAGCCTACAATCTATTACGATGCTTTAAGTAATTCGCTGATATGGGAGATTAATGAAAACTAGACTGGGGTCAGTAGACCTTTCCTCATGCTATTTGTTTTCTTTAAAAACCAATGGGAGTAAAACTGGCTGCCTTTAGAAAGAATTTCAACCCCACAGCCATTTTTCTTCTTCTTTCTCCAGTAATCTAGAGGCCAGAGTTCTTGTTTATAGTGATTCCTTTTGCTTTTTGAACCTTTTTCTCCCTTTGTTCATCCTTAGAATTCTGAGCTAACCTCTTCTACCCCATCTTTTCCAGCTCTCCTCCTCTTCTCCACACTTAAGACAAGAAAAAAATGTGCAGATCCTCTCTTATTGCTTTAGGATTTTAAAAGTTTAACACACTCAAGCACTTAAGCCTCAGGATTATACTTTAAATAGGAAAAATAGGTACTTAAATTTCCTTTTACAAACATTCATTGTGCCATTGGAGCACTTTGTTGCTTTGCAAAGTATGTGATAAATGTTATTTTTTCAACAAAGATATGGTATGACTGTTGTACAAAATTTGACAAATGCCAACATTTGGTATGTGTGTGCATATTCACAAGAATAATATTTTTGTTCCATTGTACTAATTCAAGGTTGGATAGGAGAAAAATCATAGGGAATCTATTAATAAGAACCCAAAGAATTCCAAGCCCCTTGAAGAACCAGTACATCTTCCTATGGGAATTTTTTTAAACTATCTAATTACTTCCCCATTTTTCTCCTTCAAACAATTCTTCCCATCTGAGGTCAAAACAGACTTTTGCAGACTGCTAAGAAAGACTGAAATTGCCAAGAAAGGCAAGAGACAACATGGAATACAGGATAGAGAGTTGATTAGGTCTTGAATTCAGGAACACCTTGGGGTTCAAGTCCTGCCTATGACACATACTGACTGTATATAACCTTAGGGAATCACTGAATCTGTTAGTGTGCTCAAGCAACATTCTCCGTCTTTTTAAAAATATATACATTTTAAATATTTTGATCTATTTTTCATAAGAAATGAGCCCATGTCTAAATATTCTGTCAAAAATATCATTACTAAATTATTTAAAGAGGAAAAACATTTCAAAGTCATGTTTTAGAAAAACAAAGGCAGAAAGATATACTTTCTACAGATTAGTTGCTGATCTGCTTTGGCAGAATTCCCTACACCAATGAAATCACATGTCTATTTCCCCCACCATCCCCCCAATAAAAGGGGGTAAAAGAAACTGAGTGGCTTAAAGCCTTTTTACAAAACAAAACATAAATGGCTTCTTTAGAGAAGCCAAGCCAAAAACACTCAATAAAATTAGTGGACAAAGTAAAATTCTGCCCTATTCATTAGCTTTTCTGTTTCTATTGACTTCCATCAGGAGACCAGCCTCTCTATAGCATTCCTATTGAGAACATTCTGGCTGTGGAGAAATTAGAGGAGGAGTCCTTCAAAATGAAAAACGTGAGTGCTGCCTTTCAGATATTTTTTGCCTTTTGTTAAGTGTCTATCCTGTTTTCTTCTAATTCCTGTTCTTACTTCCCCAAAACCTACCTATCATCTTTGCTCCCTGCATTGGGTTCTCCTCATTATCCATATTCGTTAAGAACTCTGGGAAGGGCTATGCCAGTCTTCAGTCCAACAACCCTCAAGAGCAGCTTAAATTTCCCCTTGGCTGGGATGAATACAATAGAGTCCATGGAAGCCTGCCCAGGAAGTGGTTTCAGAATTGAACTGGCATCATTCCAACAGTTTCCAAAAGTGGTCCTGACTCCATATTGACTTGAAGAAATCTAACTCTTTCAGAGCATCACCTGGTAGCCACATCATAGTCCTTAGAACTTGGGGTTAAGATACATAAAAACAAACAAACAAAAAAAAAACCCAAACCATGGGGCATTAAACATGGTCTCTGAAATGACACCATAATTTTGCCCCCAAATAAAAAATGACTGCAATATGGGCAGCTCCCAGCCCTGTGAGTGACAGGCTTTTTCTCAGTTATATTTAAGCTTGTTTAAAATTAGGCAATTGAAAGAAGATCATATGACTAAATGGAAAAAGCCTATTTATAAATGACTCTGCAACACTTCATTTAGTTTTTATTGACTATTTAAAATGTTTAAAACAACTTAGATGTTTTTCCGTCTGTGGCTAGATGTATCAATGTCTGTGAAGTGGAGTTGGATTGTTGCCCTCCCTGAGATGCCTAATAACTGGCCTATATAACTGTCACATCATGTTTTGCATGCTTAGAATTCAAGCTGGTCAGTGAACAACTTTCCTACTCTCAAGAACATTACCATGTAGTTAGAAGAAAGCGAGGAGATAAACAAGTAATGAAAAATCATAGTTTTTGATTCTCAATTGCGTCAGCCACTATTTGGCTCCTCAAAGCTTCTTTTGAAAAAAAAAATAAAACAAGATGAGGTAGGAAAATTTAGCTCTCAGTTATTCAGAGACTGATTCTCCAGTTATTACATTTTACAGGTCCCATCACCCACCTCTTCTTCTTTCTACCTGCTGTACATATTTGGGCCATTCATCTGCTGCCTACCACTCCTCTCTGTGGGAGAGTCTGGGAAAAAGGGGCACAGTTGAACCTCAGAGTTGAACAGTTGTTACCTGTTAGCAGTCCTGGTAAAATATTTAATTATGGAAATAAGTTATATTATTAAATTCTACAAAGCATCCAGAGATTTGTTCTGCTTGACTATATATGTTTCTAACCAGAGTTTTGTTATATTCTTTCTTTCTCAGTTGGGGAAAAGGGAAAGAAGAGAGGGAGAGAAGGCATATGTTTGCTGATTGAAAAATAAAATAAAATGTATCCAGAGGAGGGCAGCTAGATTGCACAGTGAGTGCTGGACTTGAAGTCAGGAAGACTCATCTTCCTGAGTTCAAATCTGGGCTCAGATATTTACTAGTTATTTTATCTGTAAAATGAACTTGAGAAGAAAATGTCAAACCACTATAGTATCATTGCCAAAAGAACCTCAAATGGGGTCACAAAGAGTCAGACAACTGAAATGACTGAAGAATAACACCCACAAGTGAATGACTACCATATATAACTATCAGTTGAAGACAGGCATCATGGTACAATGGAAAGAATACAGGATCTCAAGTGAGAGGATCTGAGTTCAAATCCTACCTCTCTCACTACCCATGTGACCTGGAATAAATCACTTCCTCTTTCCAGGCCTTCATTTTAGGTCAAGTGAACAAGCATTTATTAAGCACCTACTGTTAATGTGCTTGACGACAAGGACTGTCTTTTGCCTCTTTTCATATCCTGAGCACTTAGGGCAGTTCTTAGCACATAATTGGTCTTCAGTCATTCCTGTCCTACTCTTTGTGGTGGTAAACCATAGTAAACCAATACTATCCATAGGGTTTTCTTGGCAGAGATGCTGGAGTAGTTTATAATTTTCTTCTCCAGTGCATTAAGGCAAACAGAGTTAAGTGACTTGCCCAGGGTCACACATAGTAGGCATGTAATAATTCTCTATTGATCAATTGATTGACATAATCAGATTTGATGGCCTTTAAGATCTATTAATCTCTAAACCAACAATCTTATGAAGTAGAGATGTTTAGCCAGGAAGGAAATAAAAAGACTTAGGGGGCACAAAATAGTCGTGTCTTGTGATAAAGAATTTAGACTGGTTTTGCTTGTCCCCGCTGAGCAGAATGAGGAGTAGCAGCAGGTCTCTCTCTACAGGGAGGAAGGTTTAAGTCTAATGAACGAAAAAAATTCCCAATAGTTAGAATTGTGCAAAGTAGAAAAGGTTGGCTTGGGATATAATGGGTGTCCCTCACCCAAGGTCATCCAGTAAAGGAGCTGACCATTACTTGTTGAGGTTTTTGTCGAAGGAAATCTTGATTGAAATAGATGATCTCTAACACTCCTATCACTGGGATTCTGAGTCTAGAAGGAAGTCTTATGTATCTGTAGGTGTTATGTATCCAAGCCTTGCCTACCATCATTACCATAGGTGATTGAATGTTGGTGATATGCTCAATTTGCACACCTGGTCTTATGTTTTGTTTTTTTTTTAAATTCCACAAAAGCTCACTGGTCACATGTGGCAGCCATTCTCACATATCTGTTTTACTGTCTTGGCACCCTGATGTCAAATCTCCTGCTCTCCTCATTCCTTGGAGCAGATTCTGGGTTTGACTCCACCCTGGCATGCCCTTTGGTGGATACAGCCGTGTTTGGACATTTTATGAGTAGGAAGGGAGAGGGAGGCAGATTTTTTTTCTTATACTTGTATTTATTTTTTAAATTTAAAAATCTTTGTTTTTGTTTAAGGAGGAACTGTAATGTCTGGTATGTTGAGAATGGAAATGTCTTATAAACATTAGGATTGCTTGGCTTAGCTAGTGGGCTCTCAGGTTAACAGGTGCTAAGTTTCAGGCCACTCTGATTCTCATCTCAAGGCTACATAACCCAAGCAAATGTGTTCTTTTGGTTTTATATTCAGTATTCAATCTCTGAGAACAGGGGAAGTTGTAGATTTAACTGGCTTAAATTCTAAATATACAGAACCTTATAAGTTGGGTTAATTTTGGACCAATGCTCTTGAAGTCACTTGTTTGCTTCTTTAGTCTATGAAAGCCAAAGAGAAGTCATTTTTTTAGTAATTGTGAAAGAGATCAGAGAACTGTGTTAGCTTACATTGCTACAGTGATGTTTCACTAACATTAATCAATGCATGGGGTATTTACTATGTGCCTTAGGGATGTAGTCAGCACCATATGGAATATAAAAGAAGTACAAGGAATAGCTAGGTGGCATCATAGTGCATAGAGTTCAGGGCCTGAAGTCAGGAGGACACATTTTCCTGAGTTCAAATCCAGCCTCAGATACTTATGAGCTGTATGACCCTAGTACCTCTGTGATACGAACACTTACTGAGTTCTTTTCAGGGCTGCTCACCCACCTTTGGTGTCTACCTTCACCCATCTCTCACTGTGATGCCTGTGTGAAGTGGCCACACCCTGATAAAACTGTCTCAGCAGACAGCAGGCTGTGGGTAACTGAAGGTAACCCTTCAGTGAGCTGGGAGCATGTCCAGCCCAAGCATGTGAAGACTTCCCCTGGTGGAATGGGCAGATGAGAACGATTTGTTCCAATGGCCACGAAGGCAGCTGAAGTAGGTGCTGTGGAGCGGTTAGAGCTTGGTCAGATGTTGAAGGCACCAAGGTCATCCACTGCATCCTGGGCCATTGTCAATCATCTTGACTTTTGTCTTGCCATTGGACTTCGATGATTCTGGAAGAGAGTGAGGCTGAGGACTTTGTGCAACTCTGCTTCACTTAAATCCAACTCACATTCAAATCAAGACATCCTTCATCATCCACTGTTTTACCCAAACATCATGATGTCATTAGTCCTCTTCAAAAATGAAAGAGGAACAACAGCAAGCTGATTAATAACAATGTACATTTTTACACTACTTTAAGATTTACAAAGCATTGTCTTCATTACCACCCTATGAGGTAGATAGGATGCCTATTTCTATCTATTCTATAATGCCATGTGCCACCATCATCATTGTTTAACCTCGTGTGACTCACAACTGACAAAAGCTGATCATACTTTTAACTTTCCCTTAGATTCATTTCTTATCAATTTGTAAGACTCAACGTATCTCTCTCAAGTATTTCAAATATGATCCCATAAATTGGGGGGATGGGGTAGAGTTTAACTCATGCTAGATACAAGATTATTCAAGGAAGGGAGAGAAGAGGAGGGGATGTTAATGCTGTTATATTTTCAGTTTCAGAAAATTGAAATGTTCATGTCACATTCCCAGAGATTTGGAATTTTTCTTTGGTTTTGTTTTAAGCATCATTCTTAAGGGTGTTGCAAGCTGTGTTTTTAAGTCTTTAGCTGCTCAGGGTGATTCTCTTAACCAACACTGCGATTCAGAACAAGACTCTCTGCAGAAGAAAAGATAAACATAGGCATGAGATGACTCATACATGCCGTTGCTGGCCTCTGGTTCTCTTGGAATAGCAGTGAGTGAGTACTTAGGGAAGGTTGCATTCTTTCTCTGCCCCAAGACTTAGAAATGGAGACATGCCACAGGTCTGTAGTATGTTAAAACTTCTCTCTTGAGATAGAGACAATGCTGAAGGCAATCCAGAAACCACCTGTGGCTCCTAGATTCATTCTGTCAGGACCTCATTTTAGGTGTCAAAGAATTTCCAAATTTTAGCATCCATTCAGAGTGTGTGTGTGTGTGTGTGTGTGTGTGTGTGTGTGTGTGTGTGTGTGTTGCTGCTGCTGCTGCTTCCAGAGCAGACTTGCCCTATCTCCTGAGTCTGCTTAGCTACAGGAAGGTCCCTATCCCACAAATCCAACTCTCATTTAAAATAAGAATGAAAAGAAAAGGCCTAGCTTCTTATAACCATCTTTATTTTTAGGGGGCAAACTCAGAATGTCCACAGGAGAAGAGATAAGCGATATCTCATAGGCTTTTCAAATGAAGAAACCTGAGACTTAGAGGGAGGAAATGACTTGCCCGTGTTGGCCCAGTGAGTCATTTGGCAGAGCCCAAAATAGATCCTAGGTTTCCCCTGTTTTCCAAGACTAATTCATTTTCCCATAAACCTGCTGCCTTCTATCTACTCCATTCATCCTTGTCTAGAAGGGGAATTGTTTCTGACACATGACAAATTCTAGAATACTATATAACTGTAAGTTGTCGTTTTATTGTTATTAACCAGGTAGTTTGATAGTATCTTCATTTCAGAGATGAAGAAGCAAAAATAGTACCTTCCCTCAAGGAGTTTATATTCTAGGGGTAATTTGGTGGTACAGCAGCTAAAGAGCTATTCCTGGAGTCAGGAAGATCTGAGTTCAAATCTACCCTCACCCTGTGTGACCCAGGGCAAGTCACTTAATCTCTGCCTGCCTCACTTCCCCCATCTGTAAAAGGAATAAGTAAAATTAGTATCAAAGTCCCAGGGTTGTTATAAGGATAAAAGTGAAATAACATTTGTAAAGCTCTTCGAAAAACTTAAAGCACTATATATTAGCAGCCATTTTTGGCTACTAATGGGGGAATAGCAGCTGGATCATATTGTTCTGCCTGCTACTGTGACCTATCTTTAATGATAAGAACATAGAAACAGTAATAGACCTGCAGCTCAGGGAATTCATTATGTGACTGTTCAGGTTTCTGTTTCCTTATCTCTAAAATGAAGATAATTATGTCAAACTTCTACTTCTTTGGCTATATAGTGCTTGCTTTTAAAAGTTTTATATACATGATCACCTGTAATGCTGTGGGTATTAATCGACCCCACTGTATAGAAAAGGAAACTGATCCTGAAAGAAGTTAACTAACCCATGATCATAATTGCTCCTGTCTTTTTTTCTTTAGCATTTCAATTTATTATTTAATTATTTTTAACATATATTTTTGCCCTTTTTGAAGAGGGGAAGGGAGGGAAATTGGGGTAAAGTGACTTGCCCAAGGTCACATAGTTAATATGTGTCTTAGGCTGAATTTGAACTGAGGTCCTCCTGACTCCAGGGCCAATGCCACTGTACCATCTAGCTGTCCCAACATTCTTTTCTTTTAAAAGTTTGAGTTCCAAATTCTCTCCCTCCTTCCCTCCCACTCCTCTTCCACCCACCAAAAAGGCAAACAGTATGATATTAGTTACACATTTGAAATCATGCATAACCTATCTCCAAAATTAAATTTTTATTGCTAGTGTTTTAAGTCAGGATTTGAACCCAGACCTTTCCAACTCCGTGTCCAGAATGATATACTATGCTACTATGTATCTATAAAGATGAAAGTGTAATAATATAGATGACTAATTGAGTCCGTAAAAACAAGCTCATAAGCATTTTTATGGCTTAGACTTTCTTCCTTTCCTTCCTCTAGTTCAGTCTTGTTTTCCACTTGTTTTTTCACTAACCTGTCCTCTTGCATCCTTTTTATTTATTTATTTTTATTTTGGGAAGCATTTTTTACATTAAACTTTAATTTTTTTCTGTTACACATAAACAAAAATTTTTGACATTCTTTTTAAAAAATTTGAGTTCCATATTCTCTCCCTCCTCTTCCTCCCTCCTTGAGAAGGCAAGCAATGTGATATAGATTATACATGTGCAGTCATGCAAATACATTTCCATGTTAACCATGTTTCAGAAGAAAATGCAAACAAAAAAAGAATAATAAAATTTTTTAAAATATTCTTACATCTTTTTAGATGTTCCAGGTCATCCAGCCAGAGCGAGCTTTATATATCCAGGCCAACAACTGTGTGGAGGCAAAGGACTGGATTGACATCCTCACCAAAGTCAGCCAGTGCAACCAAAAGCGCCTCACCGTCTACCACCCCTCAGCATACCTGAATGGTCACTGGCTCTGCTGCAAGGCCACGTGTGATGCCACTCCTGGCTGCACACCCTGTACAGGGTAAGGCGGAGGAGGGGCTGCTCACTGTTCTTAGGTTAGCTACCCATAGGGAAACCCTGACATGGAGAGACCTGAGACCATCCTTGGGCCTTCAGCGTTTGTGGCAGCCCTTTCTACCTTGACCAGGGAGGCCATTCATTGTCTTTCTTTCATGCTGGTCTACAAGAATACAAGCATTGGGGTGGCTAGGTAGCATAGTGAATAAAGCACTGGCCCTGGAATCAAGAGGACCTGAGTTCAAATCCGGCCTCATACACTTAACACAAAAACTAGCTGTGTGACCTTGGGCAAGTAACAACCCAAATTGCACTCCAGAAAGCAAAAAAGAAAAAGAAAGAGAATACAAGCATCTATTTACAGAGGCATGTAAAGGCTAATGAAAAGAAAGGATGCTACAAACTTACAAAAATAATTTAAAAGTATAACTATTTAATTTTTTATATTCTTGTCAATTTTGAATAATACACTTTTAGTTTTCATTTTCACAACATGGAGCTTCCTATCATTAGGTGTGAAAGTTTCTGATGACACTTTCTCAGAACAGTAGATCCAGAGGAAGTAGAAGGGCAAAAGAACAAGCATTTTCATGATACCTACTTTGTACCTGGCATTATGCTAAACACTTTACCAATGTTATCTCATGTGATCCTCACAACCACCCTGGGAGGTAGGTGCTGTTTTTATTCTCATTTTAAAGATAAGGAAACTGAGGCAGACATGTAAAGTGACTTGTCTAAGGGCACATAGCTAGTAAGTAAGTGTCTGAGAATGGATTTGAACTCAGCTCTCACTGATGCCAAGCCCAGCCCTCTATTCATTGTGTCACTAAGCTATTATGGAAAAGAGCAGGGGCTTTGGATTCACAGGACCCCTCCCAGCTCTATATCTACTACACCACCTAACTGTGTCAATTAGTAAAGCTACTCCTCTTGTTTGGCCACCTTAGTCACCTGATCTGTCTCCACTAGACTTTTTCTTGTTGAGGTCACACTGAAAGTGTCATGATGCATCAAAACCTCATTCTTTATCTCTGGTGCTAGAGCAAAATGCTGTGAAAACTCTATTACACCATATAAATGTCTATCACTATTATTATGGCATCTATATCTCTATATCTTGCTCAGTCCAATTGTTTGGCAGATTCTTCCATTTGGATGTCCTAGCAATCCTCAAACTCAGCCCATTTAAAACTGAATATGTCTTTTTCTCCTCCAAACTTCTCTATGTCTGTGGAGAACACTATCATCCTTCCAGGCATACCTTGTACTCCTCCTTGGCTCTTTCCTCTGTTTCACCACACCATACACAATCAAAGGCCAAATCCTGTTAATACTACCTTCCAATATTTGTTCCATCTTTCCTTTCTGTAGTCATATCTCCCCCTTCAAATCTTTCTCTTCCTTCTTGTCCAATCTTACCTTTGAAGCCTTTCCAGTACTTTACCTCCTTCCATGATAAAAGTGATCTTTGCCTACTCAGATTTTTTTATAGTGTTTTACCTATACCCTTTCCTTTCCCTTTTCCAATTCTGCCTCTTATCACAGTTATTTGCATACCTGTCTTATTTCCCTATTAGATTATAACCTCTTTGAGCTGTGTGACCTTGGGCAAGTTACTTAACCCCAAATGCCCTCCAAAAAGCAAAAAAAAAAAAAAAGATTATAACCTCTTTGAATATAAGGACTGTGTTGATTTCCACCACTGCATCTCTAGAAGCTAAACCCACTGCATTGCATATAGTAAGCGTTTAAAAATATCTGCTAAATTAATGAGTTTGAGAGACAGAGGACAACACTTAAAAAAAAAACTCATTCTTTGGATTAGGTTAAGGCCAAGATTACAAAAGCAGTTTTGAAGTTCATTGACTAAAGCTATGGATAACATAATATTGCAATTATTTTGAATATTAATAAAAGCATCAATATTTTAAAACTTTAACTTTTCAAATGTTATTGAAAGTTCTTTTTTTAAGCGTTTGTACTTTTGAAATGATTAAAGTTTAAAGCTGCGTTAAGGCTTTTGGACGCTGCATAAGGGAAGAAAGTATGTGGCCTTTGGAGTTGATTGGAATTGTTTATATGTGTTTGTATTTTTTAAAATGTAATACATTAATGGGTTTTAGTAGCCCCACATATAAACTTGGGAATTCTGCTTTATAATGAATGAAATTCAACAACATTAGGTTCTCACTGGAAGCAATACTAAAGGTTAGATATATCGTGGTCCAATGATGGTCCCAATATAACCCAAAAAGAATTTTAATGGAGACTAGATAAGATAGATAGCTAGAGTATTTATTAAATGCTTACTAGGTACTAGCCTAGGTGTACTGCCCTGGGGATACAAATTCAAGCAACCAAGACAGTATCTTAAGGTATTTACATTCTGCTAGGGAAAAACAACACTTTAAGGGGATCTGGAGAGCCTGGAGTGGCAGAGAAGGTACCAGTGAGGAACCAATGCTCTGAAGTGCAAAAAAGAAACTAGGTGACATCCTGTAGTTAAAAAGCCATCCCCAAGGGGTGGCTAGGTAGCACAGTGAGTAGAGCAGGACCCTGGAGTCAGAAGGACCTGAGTTCGGATTTGACCTCAGACACTTAACACACACAAACAAAAACCTCAGGCAAGTTATTAACCCCAATTGCCCTCCACAATGCAAAACAAACAAACAAACAAACAAACAAACAAATAAATAAATGAGTAAATAAGTAAATAGATAAATAAAATAAAATAAAAAGTCATCCCCAGGGGAGAGGCTTGTCAGGGAAGAATCCATGGAAGAGAGAACATTCAGGTAGGACTTTGTAGAATGCATAGAATTTAAATAAAGCCAAAAGAGGGAAGTGGGCATTGTAAGCATTAAAAGAAGCAGAGAGCAAAGGCAGGAGGTAGGGAAATTTGGGGCATATTTAGGGAGCAGAGTCTGGTTCAGTACATTGTGGGGCTTAGCATGAGATAAGACAAGAAAGAATTATCAAGGAGGGTGAGATTGTAGAGAAAAGATGGGGAAAGAGTTTGAATTACTGCACTTTTAACATTTAAAATCAGTACAAATTCATTTGAAGGTTGTAAATACACACACACACACACACACACACACACACACACACACACACACACACACACACACACCCCTCTCTGTTCTCAGAATTGAGAAAGTCATTTTGAGGTCTTCCATACTTGGAACTATAGAATCTAGTCCAGTCCCTGAGTCATGAATCCCTTCTATAAAGCATTTCCTTGGCTTAAGACTCTTTCATTGACCTTGGAAGTCCTTCCCTCATTAAGACAGTCCATTCCATTTTTGAGTCACTCTAATTGTTTAAGGAAATTCTTCCTTTCATTGAACCTATACCTGAATTTCTCTGACTTCCACATATTGTTCCTACTTATGCCCTCTGGAGATACATCTCATAATAATTTTTACACCTAAAAGATCTTCAAGAATTTGAAGATATTTCTTTCTGTCTCTCTGTTTCTGTCTCTGTCTGTCTCTCTGTCTCTCTCTGTCTGTCTCTTTCTCTCTTTCTGTGTGTCTCTCTCTCCCTCCAGCAGCCTTTTCCAAGCTAAACATCTTACCACCCTAGTTCCCCTCTTCTTGATGTCCTCCAGCGTATCAATGTCTCTGTAAATCCTGGAACTGTAGCAGAATGGTTCATAATATTGTAGATGTAGTCTGGACTGCATAGGATACACTGATCCAATCCTAACCCTAGATTCTAGATCTTGATGCAGCCTAAGATTCCACTAGCTTTTGTTGATTGCCACATTACAACCCTGACTTACACTATCTTTGTCTCAACTGCAAATCTCTAGGTCTTTTTCACTTGAATTAATATGTAGACACATTTCCCCAGTGATATGTATACTATATGTGTGCTTGCATCCATAATACTCTTTGTCCCCCACACCCATGCTTTCAACCTTGTTTAAAGCTCTTTATCTTATACTTCTGGAATGCCAGTAATCCCAATAGTTTCGAACTCCCTCATATAGTAATTTGGAGAGCATCAAAATATTAACTTGATAGTAGTGTTGCTTTTAACAAAACATACAAACTTATTTTTCTTTTTTTATAGTGGCCTCCCAGCAAACATACAGCTCGATATTGATGGGGATCGAGAGACAGAGAGAATCTATTCCCTCTTTAACTTGTATATGAATAAATTGGAAAAGATGCAAGGTAGGCAAGAAATGCTTATGTTATCGCAACAATTGTAACACACTCAAAATGACAGAAGTATCTTTACTGAGGGCCAAATCTGATATGATACATAATATGGGAGTAATCCCCTAGAAAATTGTCATGTCCTGGTGTGAAGGAAAGTGAGAATTCTCTTCCTCAAACAGCTGCAGGTTTGTTTGTATCTAGATTCATGATGCAAATACTTTTATTTATGGCTTTGATGTGAAGAATCTCCAAGTTAGGCAAAGATTTTTAAAGTGACTTTTAATCACAAAATTTCTAAATAATATGAGGATTAGGCAGAACTTGCTCACTCTGAGCTGTGTAATAATTTGTTATGTCCTAAGTATCCCTTCATAGTCCTCTAAACAACCAAGCTGTGAATCAAGGGCAGAACTTTTGGTTTATTTAAAAATATATATGCATATCTATACATGCATACACACATGCATATATATGTATACATACATGTATATATGTATGTGTATGTAAATATACACATATATACATCTATGTAGATAGATACACACATATTGAATATGTATTCATTCATTTATTTGTGATTTTTTGTTTCTTTATTTGTTAATGGGCTACACCAAAGTGCAAAATGTGCATATTCCAAAAAACTTTCCTCATAAGTTCTACAGAAGCATTACTGTTTTTTAAACTCCTTCATACTATAAAGGTGAAAAAAAAACAGAATCCAGACTGAGGAAATATCACATAATAAATGTGCAGTTTGATGGATGTAATTAATAGAAGAAGCAGAGATAAAGGATCCCCTTCATCTGTCTAATAAACCCATTTTTTGCAGCTTTGCTATCTGTTCCACGTCAGATCTGCAGTAGCGAAAACAGCATGACAGAGGAATCTTAGACACTACTTGAAATGTGGAGCTAGCCTTTAAAGAAGACTGCTTTAAAAAGCTTCTGCTTTTTCTGTTTTTTTTCCCCCTTTCTTTTTGATAGAAGACAGCCAAGCATATACTGAAACCTGGAAAATATTTTAATCCTGATTTGGCAACCACTTCTTTGCACATCTGTAATTGCCCCACCCAATGGGGCATCCTTTTGTGACTCATCACTTCACAGAGAGAGAGAGAGAGAGAGAGAGAGAGAGAGAGAGAGAGAGAGAAGGAAGGAAGGAGGGAGGGGAAGAGAAAGACAGAGAGAGAGAGAGAGAGAGAGAGAGAGAGAGAGAGAGAGAGAGAGAAAACAGGTTTCTTTTTCTTTTATTTCTGTTAAAAAAAAAAGAAAGGTTGGGTGGGGAGAACCATGGAGAGCATAATCTGGTTTCAACAATAAAGGTCATATTGCAATTTAAAAGCATCTTATATGACTTTGAAATGGTATAAATGAATGAATGAATGAAATTGAGAAAGGACAGGTGAGATGTCACATACATTGTATGAGGGACCCTGAAAGAGGTTTAACACAAAGAATCCTAGAATTGCAGAATTTTACATTTGTAAGAGATCAGAGTTCTTAATCTTAAGTCTGTGAATTTTAAAAGCAAATATTTTTCTAATCACACTTCAGCATAATTGGCTTAATTTGTAATCCTCTATGTTTAATTTTATGCATTTAAAAACATCATTCTGAGAAAAATCCATCCAGGAGGTTACAACAGACTGTCATAGGGGATTGAGAGACAGAAAAGGTTAAGAATTCTCATGGGCCAGCAAGGTGGTATAACGGGAAGAAAAGTGGTTCAGTGGACAGGGCCTGGAGTCAGGAAGGCCTGAGTTCAAATTTTGACTCAGATACTTACTATCTGGGTGACCTTGAGCAAGTCACTTAACCTCTCTTGGCTTCATTTTCCTCAACTGTAAAACTGGGATAATAATGGGCCCTACCTTTCAAGATTGTTGTGAGATAATATTTGTAAAGCTCTGAGCACAGTGCTTGGCATATAGGAGATGCCTAGATACTACATAAATACTAGTTATTAATATTACTGTTAAGAATCTTTCCTCTAATCCAACTTTCCACAAGTTACAAGAATCCCTTTATAGTATCCTTCTATCCAGGTTCTTTTAGAACACTTGGGGCACCTCATCTTCCATCATTGGACAATCTCATTGTTACAAAAGCTTTCCTTTTACTGAGACACTTCCCTTATAGCTTCCACCTATTGGCCCTAGCTCTCCCCTAGGGAGCTGGATAGAAAAGATCAATTTCCTGTTAACAAAGTCTCTAAATATTTGAAGGTCATTTTCCTATGTAGGTGACTGGGGGTATAGAATGGGGATTGTGCTGCGTATTATCAGCACAATGAATAGAATGCTGGTCTTGGAGTTAACAAAATTTCAAGTCCTGTCTTGGAAATGTAATAGCTGTGATGTAATCATTTAACCTTGTTCAGCCTCATTTTCCTCATCTATAAGATGGGGATAATGATAGAACCTCTTTCACAGGGTAGTTATAAAGATCAAAAGAATTAATGTGTAAGAGTCCTTTAGGAATCTTAAAGTACTATATGAATGTTAGACATGTCAACATCTGCTATAAGTCTTTTCTTCTATGGGCTAAACACCCCCCAGTTTCTTCAAGTATTCTTCAAATGACATGATTTTCAGGGTCTTCACTACTGCTCTTCATATGGATTTGTTTTCGTTTGCCAGACTGCCTCTTCAAGTGAGGCATGGGTAAAAGTATGGCAAGCATAACTTGGCATAATATTCCTAATAGGGATTGACCATTGCGGAATATAGCAAAATTATTTACTTTGATCAATGGAAACTTCTGTTAAGGCAACCTAGATTCCACTAATGCATTAGTTAGCTGAATTACATCGAAGAGTTATTTTGAGTTTATGATGGGCTAAAATGTGTCAGTCTTTTTTTTAAAAAAATAAGTTTAAAAGGCATTTATTAAGCCCTTACTACATGCCGGGCACTCTGGGAGAGTAAATGATAGAGACACAAATACAAGCCAACTAGACAGTCCCTGCCCTCAGGATGCTTACTTTCTAAAAGAGGAAGATAGACCATAACAGGGAGATTTGGGCAAGGAGAGGTGTTTTGGACAGTGAAGTCACAGGAATAGAGAGTCATCAGGAAATTGTTTGACATGTCCTTTGAAGAAATAGATGTGATAATGGGATTACTATACTCGGAGTAGAATTGGAAGGCAAGGTTGGCAAGGAGTAGGGAAGGAAGGGTACATAAATGGTGCCATGGTATGGAAATACTTGTGAAGATTGTGATGGGTCAGGGTTTGGGCTAGAAATGATGAGTGCTCCCCAGGCACCAATCAGGAGCTCAGTATCCCAATGAGGGGTCTTAAGTTCCAAATCAGCAGGAGAGCTGGAGCTCAGGGACATGGCAGTTTTTAAAATGGCCAGCAAGTAGTTTCCCAGTGAGCTGTTTTGTTAAGCCAGGCCTTTCCCATCTGGTATGTCTGTGACTTATTTTCTTTGAAACTGTATTTATTATTGTGAAATTTCATCTTGTCGGTTTTAGCCAGCTCATCTCAAGGTCTTTCTGAATCCTGATTCCATCATTCCAAATACAAGCTTCCTTTCCAGCTTTGTATCAACTATAAACTTCATAAGCATGCCATCTCTGTTTCTGTCCAAGTTGTTAATGAAAAATGTTAAGCAAAACATGGCCTAGGGATGATTCCTGCAGCATCTCATTAGAATTCTTTTTCCAGGTTGACTTCCCCTTGTTAATCAACTATCTTTAGGTAGAGTTGCTCAATCAAACAAATGTTAGGTCTGCCTAACAGCGCTATAGTCCTCATTTGTATCTCTTTGTCCACAGTGATATTAGGGAAAATTTATCAAAAGCTTTACAGAAATTCAGAAATGCTGTAAGCAGCCCCCTAATCCACTAGGTTCATAAACCTACTGAAAAGGGAAATGAAGTCAGTCTGGCTAATGCTGCTCCTAGGGAACCTGTGCAATGTGTAACAGTTACCTCCTCCTTTCCTTATTATAATCTCACTTAATAATCTATTATACATTTTTTATAGAGAGCTCCATCAGGTTTGTGGTTTATACTTTTGGGGTCTGCCTTCTTTTTCTAAAAATCAGGACAATTTTTGTTCATGTTCAGTCTTTTGTCGCCACTCCTGTTTTCCATGATCAGTTAAAGTGTCAGGGAACAGAGGCACTAGGGGAGTTAAGAATCAGACCTGTCTTCTAGTGACCTTTTCATTGCTTTGCTGTGTTGTTGTTCTTCAATCTTTTCAGTAGTGCCTGACTCCTCATGACTTTACTGGGGTGTTCTTGGCAAAGATACTGGAGTGGTTTGCCATTTCCTTTTCTAGCTCATTTTACAGATGAGGAAACTGATGTAAACAGGGTTAAATGACTTGCCCAGGGTCACACAGCTAGCAAGTGTCTGGGGCAGGATTCAAATTAGGACCTTTAAAAAAAATAAATTAGGACCTTCCTGATTAGTCCAACACTCCATCTATTAAGCCAACAAACCCTCTTCCTATCTCATATTCTATCCTGTGCTTCAGCTACCTCTTAAGAGGATTTATCCTGTACTTTCCAGTTTGAAGTTCATTCTCCTTAGTGGAAACACAGAAAGGAAGTAATTGTTGAGTAATCTTGCTTTCTGGCATCAGTTAGCACTATACTCTCTTCCCCAAATAATGGTTCCTATCATTTCCTTGTTCACTGGCTTACTCCAAACAAGAATAATCTGGTACATTGGAAGGATAGCTGGATTTGGAGTCAGAAGGTTGGATTCTGGCTGCTACAAGTTTTGACTTGGGGCAAGTCAAAACCTCCTGACTCTCATTTGTAGAATGGAGGAGTTGGATTCAATATTCTCTAAAATCTCTTCTAGCTGTAAATGTTGATATATATAAGCCTTAAGTGTATGTACGTGCTCTTGCACAATACCCTCCACTAACTCCCCCCCCACACACACACACACATACATACGCCTATCTTTTTTGACAGGGGTGAAAGATTTTTTTGTAAGTCTTCCTTCAAGCTGAACTTAATCATTCCTGACAACATTCTTCCGGATTTGCATATTTTGTTTGTTTTAGGTGCCTCTTCTTCTAGGTTGTATATGTATTCTTTTAAGACCTGAACTTACCTGATATTTGTCAACAAGCATGTATTAAACACCTGCTGGGAATACAAAGAAAAGCAAAACCAGTCCCTCCTCTCAAGAAGCTCAGAGCCTGATGGGAAAGACAACATGTAAAGAGCAGTGCACAAATACAATGACGCCAAATAAATCATAAATAATCTCAGAGGGAAGGCGGCAAGATTAAAGTGGCCTGGGAGAGGCTTCTTTTTTTAAAAAAATACATAATAATTTATTTTCCCCAAATTATATGTTAAAACAATTTTTTAAACTTTAAAAAAAGTTTTGAGTTCCAAATTCTCTCTCTCTCACCCTCCCTCCCCTCTCTACTCCCTGAGATGATAAGCAATCAGATACGGTTATACATGTGCAACATAGAAATGTGTCCATATACATTTCTATATTGGTCATTTTGTACAAGAAGACTCGAATTTTTTAAAAATTAAAGAAAAAAAGAAAGTGAAAGATAGCATGTTTCAGTCTGTTTTCAAACAATATCAGTTTTTTTGTTTGGAGGCAGATAGTATGCTTCATCCTTAGTCCTTTTGGATTGTCTTTGTATTATATTGCTGAGAATAGCTAAATCATTCATAGTTCTTCAATGTACAATTTTGCTGTTACTATGTACAGCATTCACTTGGTTCTGTTCACTTCACTTTGCATCAGTTCATGTCTTTCCAAAATTTTCTGAAATCAAATACCTTGTCATTTCTTTTTTTAGAAAATATTTTATTTTTTCCAGAAGTTACATGTTAAAACAAAATTTTTTTAATATTTTAAAAAAAAACTTTTGAGTTTCAAATTCTAATCCTTCCTACCTCCCTCCACTTTCCCTTCCCTGGGATGGTAGGCAATCATATATAGTTTATACATGTGCAATCGTGTGGCATATTTCCATAGTAGCTAATTTGTACAGGAAGATGAATAAAAAATGAAATAAGGAAAGCGAAAAACAGTATTCTTCAGTCTAAATTCAAATAGTATCAGTTCTTTCTCTGGAGGCAGAGAGTATGCTTCATCAGGATTCCTCTGGGATTGTCTTGGATCATTATGTTGCTGAGATTAGCTAAGTCATACACAGTTCATTGTACAATATTGCTATTATTGTGTACAATATTCTCCTGGTTCTGCTCACTTCATTTCGCATCAGTTCATGTAAAGTCTTTCCAAGTTTTTCTGAAATCATCCTGCTTCTCATTTTTTACACCCCAATAATAACTGAATAATCACTCACTTCTAGGTCTCATTACAACATCACTTACAACCCTATAATATGACTGAACTTTTAGCTCCAAGGCTATCAGTAATCTCTTCATTGTTAAATTCTGTGACCACCTTTTAGGCCTCATTGTCCCTGAATTTTCTGTATCTTTTGATACTCTCACAACCAAACCATTCATGTCCTCTTTCTTTTTCCCTCCATAATTCTACTCTCTCCTGGTTCTCATTCAACTTCACTCTTCTCTCTTCTTTGTAGGAGAAAGCATCATCCATCTCTTGTACCTTTAGAGTTGGAGTATAACAAAGCTCTCTGTCCTGGGCTCTTTATTCTCTATCTTACCTTAAATTTTTTAATATATAATTTATTTATAGTTTTCACCATTCACTTCCATAAGATTTTGAGTTTTAAATTTTCTCCCCCTCTCTCACTTCCACCCTTCCCAAGATGGTATGCAATCTGATAGAGGCTCTAGTTATACATTCATATTAAACATATTTTCACATTAGTCCTGATGTAAGGAATTATAGCTAATGGGAGGAACCATGAGAAAGAATTCACAAAAAAGTAAAGAAAAGGAGAGCATATAGTATGGTTTCATCGGCATTCAGACTCCAGAGTTCTTCCTCTGGATATGGATGGCATTTTCCATCATGAGTCTTTTGGAGTTGTTTTAGATCCTTGCATTACCATCAAAGTCTGTTATTGCACAATGTAACTGTTACTGTGTACAATGTTTTCCTGGTTCTGCTCACTTCACTCCTCATCAGTTCATATACAGCTTATCATTGCTTATAGCACATTAATATTTCATTACAATAATATACCATGATTTACTTAGCCATTCTCCAATTGATGGGCATCCCTTTGATTCTTAGCCACCACAAAAACCTGCTATAAATATTTTTGTACAATAGGTTCTTTTCCTTTTTTGGATGTCTTTGGGATACAGACCTAGAAGTGGTATTGCTAGATCAAAGGTATACAAAATGTAATTGCTCTTTGGGCATAGTTCCGAATTACTCTTCAGAATGGTTGGACCAATTCACAACTCTACCAACAGTGCATTTGTGTCTGGGAAAGGCTTCTTACAGAAAGAAGGATTTTAGCTAAAATTTGAAAAAAAGCCAGGAGGTAAAGATGAGGCAGGAGAGTATTTCAGGCAAGGGGAGCAAATAATGAAAATGTGCAAAGTTAGGAGATAGGGTATCTTCTTTGAGGAAAGCAAGGAGGCCAATGTTACTGGATGGCAGACTAGGTGAAGGAGAGTAAAGTATAAGAAGAGTGGAAAAGTAGGAAGGGGACACGTTATGAAGAGTGAAGAACATAGGGACCAGTTGAAAGGGAGATGGCATGGTGTGACCTGTGCTTTAAGATCATTTTGAAAGCTGAGTGAAGGATGGATTAGAGTGGGAAGAGACTTGAAGCAAGGAAAATGACCAGCAAACTATTGCAGCAGTCCAGATATGAAGTGATGGGGAGTTAGACCAGGGTGATTGTGAGTGTCAGAGAAGAGAAGGGACATTAATGAGGGATATTACAAAGGTGGAAATGACAGGATTTGGCAACTAATTGAATACTGGAGATGAAAAAGTATGAGGAGTCTAGGATAATGCCTGGATTTCAAACCTGGATGACTGGTTTATAGTCACAATCTTTCCCTATTCTTCCTTATTGTGATTAGTCAAAGGCACATGGGTGGTGGTTGGGTTTTTTCTTTCTTTTAAGCTATATTACCATTTAGATACTTTTTATGCTAAAATATTTTAAAATTCCTTTCTACTTAAAAAAAAAAAACTTGTTTCATATATGTCTGCCTATGCCCAATATTTCTTTACCGAAACAGACTTAAACTATTTTTTTCTTCTCCCACTGAGCACCGATATATTTCCCTTTGTGTTGAAGAATAATAAAAAGGTGTCAAGTATTTTAGGCTACTTAGCAGAAATGTGTGAAATATACGTGTTGATTCTTTGCGAGGTCACATTCATCATGGCCGCTTTTCATTGGTCCACTGAGACTAATACAGAACCAACACCTGTTCTCCAAGGGCAAAAATTTATGGCTACTTCTCTCGGGTTTGCTTTGATAGATGAGAAATCAGGGGAGGTTATGAAGGGAGTGAATTGTGGGCTGACTGAGGAAAAAACTGGTTCTTTCAGGGGATCCTGCCGATGCTGGTAGATAAGTGATTCTCTGTGAGTCTTCTTTATTTTATGTTTTGCCCCATCTTAATTGCCCACCTGTTGTATCAGACTCTTAAAATAAAGAGTACTACATTAGGAATCAGAAGACTGTGAGAGTTGGGTGTTTTTTATTTTTGTTTTTTGCCATTTGGAAGGGCGAAGCCTGGAAAGTTGGGGTTAAGTGACTTACCCAAGGTCACAGGGCTAGTAAGTGTTAAATGTCTGAGGTCGGATTTGAACTCAGGTCCTCCTGATTCCAGGGCCAGTGCTCTATTCACTGTGCCGCCTAGCAGCCCCTGACTGAGAGTTTGAAGCCCAAATCTGTTCCTTGGTACTTTGTGACCTTGGACAAGTTGTTTTACTTGCCTGTTTTCTTACCTGAAAAAAAAAAGTTGGTATAAATGATCTCTAAATCCATTCCAATTCTAAGTTCTATGAATCAAATTATACCATATTCTACCATATGTATAGATTTGGTTTTAGCTTTCTTGAATTTCCAGTTGCTTTTTTTTTGAAAAAACTTATTTAACTTAAACACCTAAAAATAATGCATTTAGACACACAGTAGAACATCAAAAGAGAACTCAATATGAAACGATGGATCTCCACTTCACACCACTTACCTTTTTTAAAGTATATAATAAATTCTACATGTTACTTTCAAAATTGTCCTTACCTTTCTGTTTTCCTTTATGAACTTCCCTCTGTCCTTTCTTTGCCTTTTAAAAATCTATCATTCCTCATTGGATTTCTTAGTTAATACTCAATCTTCTGCAAACTCAAGAATTTTACTGTAGTAATGTTTGAGCGGTGTGGTTCGTCTCCCATTAAGATAGCCATTTTTGCCATATCTCTCCTATACCTGGATTTTCCTCAGACAGTGTATGAACCTCTGAGAATTTGGTGAGTTGTGGCACAGCTTGTTAGTTTCTGCTTGATATTTATATATTAATTATCAATTCACTCTTCTGGATGGCATTTTCTTGGGAAATTTAAACTGCAGAATGTGACTTTCTAACTCTCTACAGTGCTTAAAAAAAAACCAACAACAAAAAACCTGGGTAAATGAAATAAGTGAACGAAAAAAATTTCTTAAATGCTTACTATGTGTCAAGCAGTGTGCCGAAGTCTGGGAGGTCATCTACTATAATCCTAGAAACAGCCCTGGGATCTCAGAGTTGGGAAAAATCCCCTGTGATATGTTGGCTTTCTCTTTCCTCTCTCTCTCTCTCTCTCTCTCTCTCTCTCTCTCTCTCTCTCTCTCTCTCTCATTCCATTGGTCTAAACTGATATTTTTCCTCCCTTGTTTAATCAAATTTTCTTTTCTCTCCTCTTTTTCCATTTTCTGCAGAGGCTTGTGGCAGTAAATCTGTTTATGATGGACCTGAGCAGGAAGAGTATTCAACATTCATCATTGACGACCCTCAGGAGACTTATAAAACACTAAAGCAAATCATAGCAGGTGTTGGAGTTTTAGAACAGGAGCACGCCCAATACAAAAGGGACAAATTCAAGAAGACAAAATATGGGAGCCAGTGAGTAAAAGATGATAGACCATTTTCTATGCACCATTAATTCAATATGTTTGTCTTGGATGATACAGTTTTCACAGGGGTTGTAAGAAAGGAGGAATTCTAGACAAGTTACATCTCAGAGCTGCTAGATGGTTCAGTGGATAGAGGACCAGTCCTGAAGTTAGGAAGATGAGTCTTCCTGAGCTAAAATCTGGCCTCAGATACTTATTAGCTGTGTGACCCTGGACAAGTCACTTAACCCTGTTTGCCTCAGTTCCTCATCTGTAAAATGAACTGGATAAGTAAATGGCAAACCATCCCAGTACCTTCACTAAGAAATCCCCAAATAGGGCCATAAAGAGTCAGGCATGTCTGAAAAATGATTGGACAAACAAAAGTTACATCTCAGAATTTAATAGAAACCTTCCATATGAATCTGGACTGAGGTCAGGTTTGTCCCCAAACTAATTTTTTTCTATCTGCCATCCTCAATGACTTCTTTTCCCCAATAACAGTTCGAGAGGGTGCCCAGGAGACAAGGGATCAAATCATCCCAAGATGTTAACAATGAAGACTTAGGAAAAGAGACTATCAATGTTAAATTGAATGAGGGAAAATACATAAAAGAGACTACCTTCTTGGAGGATGCCATATTGAATGATGTAGAGAGGAATGCTGATGAACAATGGATCTGGATGTTGGTGCACAAAACAGATTTTTTTTTTGGTCCCTAACTAGGATTTCATTGGTATGAAGGAATTCCCAGTATGGAAACTCTATCCATTGATGCAAATTAGCAACTCATCTATCGTTTAGTTCTGAGTTGTACACGGTTACACAGTCAGGATGTGTCATGTCAGGGAGAAGCACTTAAGCTCACATCTTCTTAACTTCATTCATTTTAAGACAGTTTTGATGAGATTAATCTGTGGGGCAGCTAGGTAGTGAAATCGACAGAGCACTGGCCCTGGAGTCAGGAGGACCTGAGTTCAAATCCAGCCTCTGTCACTTAACACTTACTAGCTGTGGGACCTTGGACAAGTCACTTAACCCCAATTGCCCTGCCTTCCCCCCTCCAAGTATATATATATATATATATATATATACATATATATATATATATAATTTTTATAATTATTATTTTCTAAAAATCTTTATTTTGAACCAAGCCTTGTACCTTCTGAGTTTTACCTATTGAGATGAATTTTGGTTTATGGGACTACATAGACTATGTCTAACTCCTGCTTTACCTGACAATTAAATATTTAAGACAGTGAATCCTAACCACGTCGTAGTTTTAAAAAAGCCTCTAGTTTGGGGGCTTCAACTTCCTTGTGACAGTGGCTCTGCTTTGAACTCACCCCTTCCTCTAGCATAGTACCCTCCCAAACCCCTTTTCAGATATTACTTAACATTAGTAACTGGTCTCACTCTTTTGAAATGTTTCTAAGTCCTCCAAATGAACTGAGATGCCCCACCTCCACCAAATCTTTTCTTCCTCAGGTTAAAAACCTCATTTTCCCTCAGAGGATAGGACCCCTTTCTGCCAACCTAGCCAGCTTCCTCTGGGCAAGTTTTAAATTTGGACCTATTCTGAGGAACCGAACTGAACATAACTTCTTGTTGTTGTTGTTTTTTGAGGCAGTCATGGTTAAGTGACTTGTCCAGGGTCACACAGCTAGTAAGTGTCTGAGGCCATATTTGAACTCAGGTCCTCCTGACTCCAGGGCTGGTGCACTATCCACATGTGCCACCTAGCTGCCCCTTGGAAGTGAATGTAGTACTTTAGAACTGGTCGTTCAGGCTGAGTTCAGTGGCTCTGTTGGTATACTCTGCTTAACAGTATATTCATTAAAACAAAACAAAGCAAAGACCTCATTTAGACTGAGCTTGCAGTCAGCTAAAATCTTTATTTTTTCACACAATTTGCTGTTATTCCACCTTACCCTATCTTGTATTTTATTTTTTTGACCCCAATCACTATAAATTTCAACTTGTTGCAATACGAAGAGATATATTAAACTCATAGTCCAACTTCCTAGAGAGCTTTGTTCGCCATTGTTAATATTCAACGCAAATATCACTTTTACCGTCAGAAAGCATTATTGAGCATCCCAGGGCACAGGTTATTTCCCAAGTGATATACAAGAAAGGCTTATTTTTTCCTCTCTCCCTGTATCCATTACAGAGAACACCCCATTGGAGACAAGAGTTTCCAGAGTTACATTCGACAGCAGTCTGAGATTTCTGCACATTCCATTTAGAATCGGATCACCCAGGATGGAGCAGGAGGATTGGAGGAGGGAAGCTGAGATCTTTGAAAAGGAAGACAAACAAGTTAACAAACAAACAACAACAAAAGAGAAAGCAAGTGAGGAAAGGGATCCACATGTCAGAAAACGTGTAGATAACAAGCCAAGCTTATGGAACTTTGGGACTTCAGTGTTCTTTCCTCTCTCCCAGAACTGTTACAATAGTTGCTATGCACTTTATCCATCTGGTATTTGCCAGGTGACCGAACTCTGCCTCTTTGGCATGTTTGTCTCATCGTTTGAATTTGCCTCAGTCCCTCGGGAATCTAGAGATCAGTTCAATGATCAAGATCGTGTGGATGTCATCTCGACCGCACTCCAGCAGTCCACGCCTTTGGGAAGCCAACCCTGCTGTTGTGGACTTCATAGGCAGCAGTATTTTTAGAGCCGTGTATTTTTTTGTTTGTTTCACGTGCAGTTTTGCTGTTCCCCATTATTGTACATTACTCCACCCACCTGTGTAGTCCCTTAGGAAATGCTTTGTAACTCTGCTTTTGACACATTCAGTGAAGTTAAGAAGATCCTTTCTTTTTAAAAAAAAAAAATAGCCTGTCATTGTGTAGTATGTAGGGGACAGGCTGGAGGAAAGGGTCTCTTGTGGGTTTTTTTTAAAGCTAGATAATCAGTTTTGTGGCTTTAACATGCAAACTTTCATAAAAATCTAGATCCAAATGGTACTCTTGGTATTTTTGAGATACAGAGTTTCTTTGCAGATAAGTAACAGGCCCTGCAGCCTTTTACCCAAGACACTTCAGGGCCAACTTCAAAAATTCCAGCAAGTGTCCTGGAGATGGAAAGTTACATGGAACTCTGATATTCTCCCCAAGTCTTTTACTTTGTCTACCACAGCAGTGATAGAGACCACCATGAGACTAGTTGCTCTTGAAAGGGTCACTATGCATGAGGTGTGAAGCATCAGCTGGTGGCTTCTGGTTTAAAGGCACTGCCTTACTTCAGGCAAAGGCACTGTGAGTAGACCAGTGCCTGTCAACTGGAATTGGCACCAAGTTCCAGACTTAGAGCTACAGAGATATTTTTTCCCCTACTGAATGATATTTAAAACCAGATTCCATACTGTTGGCACCACTTTGGGGACTTTGGGAGGAATTAAAAAAAAAAAAGATATATACATTTTCAAGCAGTTTTTATTAATGTTTTTAAAGACAGTTTTTTAAATGAACTCTTTGATAAAAAAAATGTAACTCAGCATTACAGCATTGGAGCCTATGATCATTAAATGGCCAATGGAGAGGTGCAGTGTGGCAGGGTTTGTTTGGTTTTGTTGTTTTTTTTTTTTGGTGGATTTTTTAAAAATAACAAATCTATGATTTCCTCCTGGAGAGGAATTTCCTCTACCAATGTAGATCAACACATTCTTTCCAAATTATAGTCTTAGAGAGCTGCCTGAGGCATAAATACGGTTAAGTGACCTTAGAATCAGGGTCACAGTCAACCCATATCAGAGACAGGACTCAAACCCAGGTCTTCCTCAGTCCAAGGCCAGCTCTCTAGTCACTGTGAGAGTGGCAGTAAAGACGGATAAATAAACTGTGTATCTCACTAATACCAATAAACGTTGTTGGAAAGGAAGAAATCAGATGATTGAAAAATATTTGATCTTTAGACTGCCAAAACTTTGTTCTGCCAGCTCCTAAGAAAGGTGTTTTGCCCTTGTCACCCTGAATCCTCTTCAGAGCCTTGGCCATGGTTTTTTGGGCAGCTTTCACAGGGCAGCAGCTACAGATGCTTTGGGAGAAGGGGTTGATGGAACAAGTTGGACCAGAATTTAATTAAAAACCATGCAAGTAAAAACCTCTTCATCTTGCTATCAAGCCCATTTGCTAGAGCATTTAAAAGCCAGTTTGCAATGGGTTTGCAATGTGCTTATGTGGCTGGCTGGTTTTCGCAAAGCTCTGTTTTAATAGTATGGTTGATGTTTACGTCATAATTTTTCTCTGTTCTTGTTTGGAAATATTATAGCTCAGACTCTTAACCTAGGTGGGGAAAAATGGTTATGTTCTTTGTCATCACAAAAATAGTGGAGGGTGGGTAGTAAAATGTTGCAGAAAATCAAATTTGGGGCACACAGCAATTAGGCATCCAACTAAACTGCAATTTTTAACATGGGTTTATAACTTAATATTCTGTTTATAAAATACTAATGATCTGCGATGTATTTTACTTGCCAATTAAAACAAATGTTTTATTCTTTCTGAAAACAGGTTTTGGTTTTTCCATTAGTGTTGCATTGATGATTTTCTATACAATGTACTAGGTGGTCTGGTTGTGAGGAAGTAAAGGCCTGAGAGAAATGGACTTGGAAATTGATCTCAGGTGGAATCTCATTGAATGATCATTAAGTCCAAAGTTTATTCCCTGTTGGTGGTATGGAGTAGAAGAACCTATAATAGGAATTGAGAATCAACAGAATTACATGTTGCCAGATATTAGTCATCTTGAAAAGTGGGAAGAAAGCTGGAGGCCACAAGAAGTAAGGTTGATGTTCACTTTAAATGAAGGATGAAATGGTGAGATATGGACATGACTGGCCCAGTAAGACACCACCATCTATGTCATTAATATCAGCACTGTAACTGGGGAAAGATAATGGACCTAAGACCAGAAAGGTTAAAGCAAAGGTGAGGTAGCTACAAAAGGGACTATGTGAGTGGACTGGTCAATGGGAAGTAGATAGAAATTGATAGTCAAAATGGAGCAGCAGTGGTGGGGCTAATAGATAACCAATAATGGAGGTGAACAGAATGTTTGCAGTTTTTTTTTATTCTTTGTACACTGATGGTCTTCCCCCTTCCAAAAAGACAGAAAATGTGGCAGCTAGGTAGCGCAGTGAATAGAGCACCCACTGGAGTCAGGAGGATCTGAGTTCAAAGGCCTTAGACACTTAACACAAAAAAACTAGCCATGTGACCTTGGGCAAGTCATTTAACCCCAATTGCTCTTCCAAAAAGCCAAAAAAAAATTTAAAAAGGAGAGGGAGAGAGCAGACACGTCCAATTGCTAAGTCATATGTCACAGAGAATAATATGGACAGAAAAACAAGAAAATTATTAAGAGAAAGGACAGTAATTCACAGGAGACAATATCCAAGACGAAAGCCAACAATAAAACCTGAGATCCCAGACATGTGAAAAAATGTAAAAAGTATTAATGATGAACAAAGTGAACTGAGACCTCAGAGCAAGGAGGTACAGTTACCCCTTCCACATCACAGGAGTGAAGGTTAAGGTTAAGCACCTCCACAATCTGGAAAATCCACATAACATTTGTTTGCCCTCCCTTCATACCAGAGAAGAGGTCTGAATTTTTTCTTTTTCTTTTATGGGAAGTTTATAGTACCTTATTGCAAAAGTTGGGTTGATATTATATAATACTATGCATATATTTTATATATTTCTGAGACTTTTTCTGTGTCATCTGCTGCTCTTCATGTATCTTCTGTGACTTCTGCAAAACTCCCCAAAAGTTCCCATTTAATTTCTTATGTCAACCTGCGATATGATGAAACTGTTATGGGGAAAAGTCAAGATGTGGAAGGGATAACTGTAAATTCAATTTCATAGACTTCTTAAATAGCTAGAAATCCAAGGGTCTAGTTATCAACTCACTGGCAACTGTACATGCTCAGATTAGAATTTTCACTAATACTCCAGGGGCTCTATATTCTCATATTGATGTGTGATCTGTAACATTTCACAACTTGTGGCTCATGCCTCCATTCATTGTATTCCAATCTCTTCTCTCTTTAGCTTGCCCCAAAGAACTCACTCCATCTGTATTCTTATGTTTATTATGTTTTATTTTATTTATATATATATATATATATACTTTATATATATAAACACACACACACACACACACACACACACACACACATATATATATTTCCAACAGCAACAAGCCCCAAAGTGGTTGAACACACCTACTCCTAGTAAGACTGAATTTTCAACACTCTCCCATCCTCTTTGCTCTTGCAGGGAATGGTGAACCACCCCAAGGCATTTGTAGAAAAGCACAAGCAAGCAATTTATTATTGTTAACAGAAATGACTCCCACATTTGACCACTGATTAACCTACCTATGTACCAGGAAGTTCCTATGTACCCAATAACTGGTTTAGTCAGCTTCATTTAGGCAAGAAATATAAGGTTCAGTTGATCATAATCATTTTCGAAAACGTCATTTAACCCAAACATGGAATGTTGGCAAACTTTCCTAATCCTAATACTCTTGTGATTAAGGGGGGAGGGTCATAATTTAGGGCACTAATTGACTGTCCCTGGTGTTTCTCTTCCACTTGCTCCCTGTGAATATGCCCAGTAATAACTATCAGACATAAGGGCAAAGACCAGAGCTCTGTGCTCTCAACCAGAGTACTTATCCTACCATATCCACCCATGCTTAAGTCTATGGGAGTGAAGGGCTGGGGATGCTTTGGAAATGATTGTTGATATCATTATCACCTTTGCATGCCTGTGAGTAATAAAACACCTGGCTTGTGATCCTTTGAGGACTGGTGCTCCTTCTCAGTACCTCAAACCATGATCTCATAGGAATCTCATTTTCAAAGTGTAAAGCTATGAACAAACAGCTTTCCAGAGGATAGCTGCTTTGAACAGTGTTCAAGGTCCTGATTATATAGTATAGCAAACTCTCTATTCAATAACAAATCAGAGCGAAACATTCACAGAAAAATCAAGGTACAGCATTCACCATGTCACAACTCAACAACTTATCACTAAAATGGCCACATAGTGTTCACCAAAATGGTCACATAGTTTTGAACAAAGTACAATCAGTCAATCAATCACTTAGTAACTCAATCATTCAATCATAAAGTACAAAAAGTCAAAGTCCGCCACCATGGGGCACACTAAGTTACAAATCAGTCACTATTCAGTCATCAGTCCCTATTCAATCATCAGTCACTACTCATTGCCCTCTTAAGGGGTAGTAGGAAATACACAAGCCATCCACCCTTAGGTTACTAGTAAATTACAATTTCAGTCACTACTCAGTACCCATGGAGAGGTCTTTTCATCTTCAATTGGGGAAGGTTTTCAGCTTCCATGGCTCCTCTTCCATGGTCCCAGCTTCCACCCTAATATAACCAACTCTCACCTGAGTTCAAAGGCAGACAGCTCCTTGTCCAGCTCTCCATGCAGTTCCTGCTCCACATTGGAGCTCACAGTGTCCAGTCCATCTCAAATCCTTCACAGTCTCTGTGGCCAGGAAGATAAGGCTTAACAAAGCCACAAGAACATTTATACACATTAACATAGCCACAACAACATTTGTACAGAGAACTGCCAGCACAGTCATGCTTCCTCAGTCTTTGGCAGCTCTAGCTGGCCTTTGGAAATCCTCAGCAGCCTCAGTAGCTCCAGCTGGCCCTTGGAAGTCTTTAGCAGCTCCAACTGGCCTTCAGAAGTCTTCAGTAGCTTCTTTCTCAAAATCAAAATCACTTTCTCCACAGAAGTTCCAGTCCAGCAGCAGTAGAAGCCCAGCCTTCAGGTGCTCATCCCAAGAAGTTCTGACTTTCTCAGTATTGGCCCACCCTGTTCAGCCCCTTCCTGTTACATCAGGAACAGGGGTCTTAATTTGAAATTAGGTGCTAAGTACCTCTTATCTTTCCAATACAAAGGGACCTTCAAATTTCATTACCATTACACGAAGTCACATTGGGAATGGGGGGATCATCTCACCTTGTTCCAGCTCCCTCATTTTGCTGCTCTCAACAGAAACTGAACTTAACTCCTGGTAGGAGTCATCAAATGAATATTTGCTTGGCTCTATGTCCCAGTAAGGTGCTAGATACTTCCACTGGCTACCCTGAATTTGCTTCTATCTGAAACATCTACTATCATGTGCTTGTAATACTTTCTCACAGAACTGAGGACACATTTTAGGAAAACCAGTTAAATTTTTTAAAAATACTCTTCCCGGGGGCAGAGCCAAGATGGTGGAGTAGAAACAGCTCATCCAACCCACTCTGCCCCCAGATTCCCCCCAAACTATGTAAAAGGAGACTCTGAACAACTTCTGGAGCTCCAGCACCCATAGAATGACACAGAGAAGCTAACCTCCTGCTGAGGACAGCCCAGCAGCCCTGCAGGAATGACCAGCGCAGTGGTCTGGGAGCCTGCAGCGCAGAGCGGGCAGAGCGCGGGGAGCCAAGCCGAGCGGAGCCCAGGTCCCGGTGAGCTGAGGTTTTAACCCCAGGGCAGCTGGGCCAGCAGCCAGCTGGAGAGACCCCAGAACACCAGCAGCTGTGGCAACTCCAGAATTATCAACATAGACATGCCTGGGACAAAGTAAGAGGTTAGTGTCCAATGGACTTTGGGAGCAGTATTTGGGGAATGCGTTGGCTCCCTCCCCTGGGGACTAGAAGCCACTGAGGAGACACGACACTTTGTAGTTTTCAGAGGCAGCTCTGGCTCCTGGCCTGCGAACTGTAGGGAGATCCAGTGATCAGTCTTGGGGGGTAATCGCTCTTGCTTTAACCTCCCTGGATCTGGATTGTGATCTAGGGTGGAAGTTGTGGGTGGGTTTACAGCTTGCCAGAAACGGAAGTTGCCCCCCACACGTTCGGGACGAAAAATCCTCTATCTGGCCTTAAAGCCATAGTGTGGCAACAAGCCCAAAAGTCAAGTAATTAAGTGGCAACATGCCAAGGCAAAGGAAACAGAAAAATGCAACCCTAGACTCCTATTTTTGGGGCATAGAGCGGGAAAAGGACTGTGAGGTCAGAAGTCCTGCTCCAAAAGCCCCAGGGGAAAACAAGAGCAGGTTGCAGGCCATAGAGGACCTTAAGAAGGACTTTAAAAATCAAATAAGAGAAGTGGAGGAAAAATTGGAAAGAGAAATGAGAAAGATGCAGGAAAAGTATGAAATGAGGGTCAACAGCCTGACTGAAGAAAACAACACCTTAAATAGACTAACTCAAATGGCAAAGGAGGCCCAAAAGGGCAATGAGGAGAAGAATGCCTTAAAAAGCCAAATTTGCCAGATGGAAAAAGAATCTCAAAAGCTCACTGAGGAGATTCATTCCTTCAGAGTTAGACTGGAGCAAATGGAAGCTAAGGACTTTATGAGAAATCAAGATGCTGTTAAGCAGATCCAAACAAATGAAAGATTAGAAGGCAATGTGAAATATCTCATGGGAAAAACCACTGACCAGGAAAATAGATCCAGGAGAGACAATTTAAAAATTATTGGACTACCTGAAAGCCATGATCAAAGAAAGAACCTAGAAATCACCCTTCAAGAAATTCTCAAGGAAAATTGCCCTGATGTTTTAGATCCTGAGGGCAAAATAGAGGTTGAAAGAATCCACAGATCACCTCCTGAAAAAGATCCCAAAAAGAAAACTCCCAGAAATATTATAGCCAGGTTCCAGAATCCCCAGATCAAGGAGAAAATACTACAAGCAGCCAGGAAGAAACAATTTCAATATTGTGGGAACACAATCAGAATAGCCCAGGACCTGGCAGCTTCTACACTGAGGGATCATGGAATATGATATTCCAGAGGGCAAAAGAACTGGGAATGAACCCAAGGGTCACTTACCCAGCAAAACTGAGTATTTTGTTTCAGGGGAAAATAGGGTCATTCAGTGGAATAGAGGACTTTCAAGCATTCTTGAGGAAAAAACCAGAATTGAATAGAAAATTTGACATCCAGACACAAGAAGCAAGAGATGCCTGAGAAGGTAATCAGGGAAAAGAAATCAAAAGGATCTGATCAAAGTTGATCTATTTACATTCCTATATGGAAAAGTAATAACTGTGACTGATGATATCTTTCTCACTATGAAAATAATGGAAGAAGGGTGTGTGGTCATATGAAAACATATGTGAATGTGTGTGTATATGGTTACAGTTATATATGGATAGAGGGCATAGGTTGAATTTGTTGGGAAGGGAGAATACTCAAGGGATGAAATTATGAGGTGAGAGAGGAAAGTGGCAAGAGAAGATGGGGAGAGACAGGATAGGGTAAACTATCTCATGTAGAGAAGCAAGGGGAAGTGGTTGCAAGGGAGGGGGAGAATAGGAAGGCAAAAAAGGCAAAACCACATTCTCATTGAATTTGGTTCAGGGAGAGAATGACATACATACTAAATGGGATATCTCAACCTGCAGCAGAATAGGGGGAAGGGGGATGAGAGGAGGTATGATGGATTGGAGGGCATCCTTGGGGGGAGGGGAGGTTGGAAGTACCCACTATAGAAGAGGGACAGGATCATGTAGGGAATGGACCAGGTGGGGGGTGGGATGAGTGGGAGGGATAAGCAGCCATGTACAATATATCTAATATGATAATGTTTTGCATAGCTAGACATGTACAACATATACTGAATTACTTATCTTCCCCAGAGGGAATGGGTGACAAGGGAGGAAGGAAATGGATCTGAAATAGGAGGTCTTAACATTAAATGTTTCAAATATATATAAATACTATTATTAATACTCTTTTGCTTATAATTGGGAGATAAGATGTGCAGGCATTGGGACACAAAGATTCACCTTCCTCTAATGGAAAAGTCGAAGGGGGTATGGGAGAAGGTGTGGGAGAGAGCAGATTGGAGGAAGCGATATTTTGTGGGACTGCTATTTTGGGAGGTTGGGTAGGGGAATGACGGGGGGAAAATGATTGTAACTCAAAATCTGGTGGAAATGAATTATGTAAAACAGAAGTTAATAAAGCATTTGTTTAAAAAAAATACTCTTCCCAAAAATGAATGTTCAAAAGAACAAGGAAGGTGCTATATCTGCTTTTATTAGCAGTTTTATCAGACATTGCAACTCTGCCTGACCCAGAAGGATGTAAGACTAAGCTTTTACATTTAACCCTTGTGCCTTTCTTTGGTACCTAAAGATACAGAAAATTATAGAGGGAAAATACAGTAGGACCCTGCAACTTTGATGGCTATACCTTATTCAAAAGAAAAATATTATCTAAAAGGGACAACAGAGTAATAAATGTTTCTTGATCTAACTGTGACTGTTCTGAGTGCAATGTTAAGCTTTAATAGCTTAACTATGGACTGTCCATAGTTAAGGCAACTTAACTACAGCTCACAGATCAACTATATAGGTGTCCATTCCACTATATACCCATATGATCTTGACAATATCCATTCTTCATCCCCTTGTTTTTCTTGTCTGGTTAGTTAGACCAATCTCTTTTGAATGAATAAAAATTTCATTTAGAAGGCTCTACAATGTTCTAAGACTTGGCACTTTCAGGACAATGTCATCAATCAGGGGTAGCTGGAAGACCTGACCATTCTATAGAGAATTTTTTTCCATTTGATCTCAGCACAGGTCAATCTCTAGAACAATAACAAATATCTTTGTTTGTGAGCATGTCTTCCTATTTTAAGCTGCTCTCAATATTAATATTCATATGTGCATCTGACAAACTTATCACTATCGTTACATCTTTCAAGGAATCACATAAAGTTTTGACATATGCATGAGATGCACTTTGCTGGAAGAGAACTTCTAAAGTAATGTTTTTCCTCTAACAAACAAAATGCTTCTTTATATTCTACAAACAATAAGCTTGGCAAGATTTTTTATTTATTACACCTTTCATTCAGCTGAGTCAATGTAGAGATGAAGTCTGCTATAGAAATCACATTTGTGAAAGCGTATCCTATTCTTATGCTTTATCAAAAATGTCCTTGATTTTGTGGATGACTTTGATAAGGATTTTGTAGAGATGCTAAAGTAGGCATAGGGGTTAATAATTATTGATATTTTAAGTACCTTTTAAAAATAATATCAACATATTTTCAAGCATTTTGTGTCTTCTAATTTTTTCAGCTATCTTAATAATCTTTTAGCAGCCTCAAAGTTACACGGCCTCCAATACACTCTTGTGTCTGTGTTTGGTCTAATCTAGTTTCTTTTCCTATCTTTGATTTCTTTAGTGTTATTCCTACTTCCCCATATGTTAACACATTAAGAATGATGATGTTAGAGTCCAAATGTGGGTGGCTGTACTATTATTAGTGGAGAAATGGATTCATTATAGAAATCTTTTCCTTTGTTAATCTACTTATTGCTTTCTTTATAGTTGTATTCTTAAATGTTCTAAGGATCACCTGGCTTAGTTTTGTCTCTCACTAGTATTTCTTCATATTTGTTTTTTCTTCCACTATTTCTCACCATTTTATGAGGTGATTACTGTCTATAATCTCCTACAATCCTCCTCCATGAGATTTTCTAAATAAGTTTGTAATCAAAACCAGAGATGCGTTTGTATTCCATATCTCTTTGCTGAACAAGTATATTGGCTGAAGCGATTTCTAGGTCCCTTTAATATCCTTCTTATATAGATTTCTTCTTCTTTTTTTTGGAAGGGGAAAGGCAAGGAAATTGGGGTTAAGCGACTTGTCCAAGGTCAAATAGCTACTAAGTGTGTCAAGTGTCTGAGGCTGGATTTGAACTCAGGTCCTCCTGACTCCAGAGTGGGTTTTTCTTTATTTGGGTAAAACTTCATTAAAAAAGCAATAGTCTTTGTTGATTTCTTTTATCCACCTTCTGGGTGTATGTGTGTGGGGGAGAGGTAAATGGTTTATTTAGTTAGATCAAATTGTAATTGTCTCAATGGTTCTTCAATAATTCTTCCCACCTTTAGTCTTTATTCCAGGAATAAGAAATTATTTTGATATTTAATAAGTTGGTGATCAGAATGTGCATAGAATGCTGATTTGGAGATGATTCTCATATTGGTGAATAGTTTCTTGTCTATTGAAATGAATTATTTTAGGGTGGCTAGGTGGCACAGTGAATAGAGCCCTGGCCCTGGAGTCAGGAGGATCTGAGTTCAAATCCAGCCTCAGACACTTAACACTTACTAGCTGTGTGACCTTGGGCAAGTCACTTAACCCCAATTGCCCCTCCAAAAAAAAAAAAGAAATGAATTATTTTTTTTAGTTAAGATGGCAGCATGAAGGGTCAAAAAGAAGACTAGCTCTTCTGCATGTAGTACAACAAAAATCTAAAAGTAGTACCATACCAGATAATTACTAAGAAATATAAAGAGAAGCTAGGGTAAGTGCCTTCATCCAACCCGGGACTTAAGATAGGCAGCAATCTGTGAGAACCCTCCACCAGGGAAGCCAAGGTAGGCAGAGATAAATAAACCAGCAGCACTGGTTTATTTATCTTTTTTTCTGCCAGTATTCAGATTAGAAACATCCTAAAGACACTTGAAGCTTATAGTTCTCTAGCTGAGGTCTCAGGAAGCCTGGAATGAGTGGACAGGGAAGCCCCAGGGGTCTTGAAAACTTATAATGCCCTGTTATAGCTCAAAGGAGCTCTTAATCTATAGCACTTCCACTATAGCTATGGAGACAAGAACCAGTCATGCTCCCACCTGTGTTACTCTGTGTAGTTCCAATTTCCACAGAAATCTGACATGAGATGCTCCATGGGTTCTGAAGACTGCAGTACTCTGAATTCAGATAGTTAATCTAAAACTTGCCAGCACTCTGAACTCAGGCAGAATAGGGGAAGTGGAAGTTAGTAGCTAGAGACCACGGATTTCAGGTCAGGATCAAGTAGAACCAGGAGTATGGCAGGGGAAGGATCCTGATCCCAAGTACAAAGTCTCAAATCAAGAACTGGGGCCTAAGATATGAGCAAACAGAAGAAAACACTGAACACTCTGAAGAAATACTTCAGATCAAGAGATGCCTGAGAAGTATTCTGAAGAGAAAAGTAATTCTACAGCAACTACAAATTGAGCGTCAGAGGGAAAAAAAAGACTTGGGCACAAGTATTATGAAAGTACCTGAAAGAAATGAAGCAAGAGATAGAACATGAAATTATAGGTGAAATAAGAACTCTGGAGGAAAAAATAGAATTTAAAAAATAGCTTAGGATAGAAGGTAGAAAAAAGTAACAGATTCTTTGAAGGTTAGAATGGAACAAAAAGAACTCAGTTACTCAAAATGAAAATAAATATTAGGAAAAACTCAGAAGATTAAAAAATAGGAAAAAAAATAAGGTATCTCCTCCCAACTACTCTTGAAAACAGATTTAGGAGAGATAATTTAAATCCATAACCAAACCAAACAAAACAAAACCCTGGATGCCATATTTCAGAAATCATAAATGAAAATTGTCCAGATCTATTAGAGCCAGGGGGGAAAGTTATAATAGAAACTGCTATTCACCTCCTGAGAGAAACTCCACAATGAAAACTATCAGTAATGTCATAGTCAAAACCCACAGCTTGCACATAAAAAAGTGGGGGGGGGGCGGGGTGTGAGAGAGAGAGAGAGAGAGGGAGGGAGGGAGGGAAAGATGGAGGGAAGGAGGAAAAGGGAGGGAGAGGGAGGGAAGGAGAGGGAGAGACAAACACTATAAATAGCCAAAAAGAGTTTAGGCAGCTAGAGACTAGAGGCAGGATCACACAAGACTTTGGAGCTATGAAGAGTAGGAAATCTTATAACAATATTCTGAAAGTCAAAAAGTAAGGACTTCTAAGTCTTTCATTGTAACTAAGAATAATTGACCCTGAAAGACTAATGTTCTGGGGAGAAAAATGCATTTTTAAGGAACAAGGGACTTTTATACATTTTTTTTTTAAGCAATCAGGGTTAAGTAACTTGCTCAAGGTTACACGGCTAGTCATTGTTTATGTGTGGGTGCTCATTTTCTGAGGCCGGATTTGATCTCAGGTCATCCCAACTCCGAGGCCGGCACTCTTACTCACTGCGCCACCTAGCCGCCCCTTTAGGGCAATTGGGCTTAAGTAACTTGCCCAAGGTTACACGGCTAGGTTTTTGTTTGTGTGGATTAAGTGTCTGAGGCCAGGCTGGCTCCGAATTCAGGTCCTTCTGACTCCAGGGCGGGCGCTCTATTCACTGCGCCACCTAGCCGCCCCACTTCTATACATTCTTGATGAAAAGACCAAAACTCAATAGAAACTCTGAAATTCAAAAGCAGGAGTCAAGAGAGAAACTTAGAAAGGTATTTTCTGGACATTTGGTAGGGGTTATACACTGATGAGGGGCAGGTAGGATGTGCAATGGATAGAGCTCCTGGCCTAGAATCAGGAAGACCTGAGTTCAAATCCAGATTTAGACACTTAATAGATTGTGACCTTGAGCAAATCACTTAACCCTATTTTCCTCAATTTCCTCATCTACAAAATGAGCTAGAGAAGGAAATAGTAAATCATTTCAGTATCTTTGCCAAGAAAGCCCCTAATGGGGTCATGAAGAGTCACAATTGAACAATGATTGCAACAAATACAATTATGAAATTTCAATATGGTGAGGAAGTGAGAAGAATCCTTTCCAAACCCTAATGTCATTACTCATTAAAGCAACTGCTAAATAACACAAATTAGAGACCTGGGAATGGTTCCATTCTGTTGTGATGTTCTTCAGAGAGGAAACAAAGGGGAGGGGAGCAAAGAAAAGAGAAAGGTGGTGGCAGGACTAGTTCTAATAATTGGACTACCGATTCTGGAAAGCAGTTTGGAATTATACCCCAAAGCCATTGAATTCTGCTTTTCCTTTGAATCAGAAATAAAAGTACAACATATATGCCCCAAAGAGATAAAAAGAAGGAAAGGACTCATAATACAAAACTATTCATAGAATCATTTTATTGGTATAACAAAGAACTGGAAACTAAGGGGGGAGGCACCTCAACAAAATATGATGAATGAAATGACTTATTAATTGCTCCATAAGTAATAATGAAAGGGAAAGATTCAGAGAAACTTGAGAAAACTTATAGAACTAATGCAGAGTAAAATGAGCTAAACAAGGTATATAATTTATCCAATGACTATAATATTGTCTTTAAAAAAAACTAAACCAAAAGAGTTAAGTGTTTTTGATCAATGAAAAGACTACCTAAGATAGTGAACTAGAAGTGTATGTTGAGGTTTAGGGGTGCTAGGACCCTAAAATAGCAACAAGTGGGTCCTGCCTGAATTCAATCCAAGCCTTCTTTCAGCTAAAGAAAAACAAAGTTTATTAAAGATCTGCTATATTGGCTAGTCTTTTAAGGAATGTAAGCATTTGCATTGCTAATGCAAGCTGGCCAGATTAAATCCAGGCATTTTTATGGAGGCAAGATGGATCTTATATACAGAAAGACTGTAAGAGAGATCAGAAGTGGGCTAGTAGTCTGGGTTGACTAGAGGAGGGGTCTAGGGAAATCTTGATGGGAGTGGCTGAGGTGAATGGAGGTTGACTGCCTGGACAAAGAAAATGGGGTCCAGAGAGTAACTGGGACAATCTGGAGGTAAAAGATAATGAAGGGCTGGGCTGGGTTAGGGGTAACAGAGAATTGGGAGACTGGACTTCAATAATAAAAGATCAGTTGAGAAGATTATAGTCAGGCTAACACCAGAGAATTGATCAAGTAGGAAAATTCAAGGAGAGTTCAAGAGGGCTTCCAGAGCCTATCCCTCATCAGATAGGATGAGACATATAATTTCAGACATGGCCAATATATGGATTTGTTTTATAGTACTATTTGTTACAAGGGACAGTGCTTTTGTAGAAGGAACTGAGAAATTGTGCTTCTCTCTCCCCAAAGAAAAGAAACAAAATTGTCATTGATATGATTTTTCATGAACATAAGAGAACAAAAGGCTTAAGTAAGACAGTTCTAGAAACTCATGTTAAATTTGTTACATACTTTTAAAAACTACAAGATATATATGATGTAGGCTCTCACAGTTTCAGATACAATTCTCTTTTCTCTGTTCTTTATGGAAATGTTTATGTTTGTTGCTTGTCAAGTGTAGAATAACAAAACATTTTTTGAAAGATATATAATCAGATTTATTTTTTGTGATGTTTGGTGCTTGCCATAGCAAGTGCCTCCTGCCTCTTTTCTTGCTGAGGTTTGTAGTCTTTGACTTCTGTCATTTCTCACTCCAGCCATGATTTTTTACTTTTAAATTTTTTTTACTAATCTGAATTATTTTACAATAATTGTTATATGAGTGATGTTTTTTATTTACATATTTCTCTACTTTTAGTTGCTGAATTGAGGCTTTATTCCAGGCTAGTCTTCACTCCCTACTGTACTTTTGGGTCTAGTAATCAGTCCTGGCTGGTCATGACTTTGGTCCCCTGGGCCCTAGTGCTAACTTGTACCTCCCAGAGTTACTAACCTTAATCTGTGAGACTCAAAAAGCTGGATCTTCAGGGTTTTTTTGGGTTTTTTTTTTGGCATCTATTAGGACAGACAATGGCAGAAATCTCAGGGCCTGGGTTGTCCTAGTGTGAGCATGGCATCACAATGGTAGTCAATGCCCAGTCCCCCAGCACCCCACCAGGCTTCCAAGATCTCCTTTCTGACCACCCTGACCCTTTCTGACAGCTTTCTTAAGTTCAGCCTCTATTTTTAATGTCTCTGGACACAGAGCCTTGCAGGCTATGCATGTTGGGTCTGGTCATGTTGGTGCTCACTTTTCTTGAAGGACCTCCTTTCCTATTGCCTTTGAGTTTCTGGTCAAATTTTTGTGCTGTTCTAGGTTGGAAGAAGTCATGTACTGTAGTTTCCCATTATATTTATTGAACATTATTTAGTCTAATACAAACTTCAGGGTTTAATTTTATTTTTCTCAGGCCTAGGTATAGTAGAGTTGTGTGACCTGTCCCCAATTCAGCAAGCCACCTTGGCAGGAAGCTCAATGCTTCTCTTTTCCTTCCTAAGAACCCGAAACTTTCCCTCCTTTTTGATGCACCTGCTTTTTATCTTCTCCTATAATAAGAATGTCAGGACTGACATAATATCATCCCCCCAGTTGTTGTGCTACTTTTTCAAGAATAGGCCAGGAGTTCACAGTGAGAATACCACCAGCTAATTTGATGTTTATGGATGCGGCTGGGTTGGAGCTCCTCCTTAAGAGGAGATTTTTCTAGGATCCTTCCTATCAGAAGGAAAGGCTGGTATTCATTTAGACTCCCATGAAATATTTGTGAACTATCAAATACTTGAGGGAGTGAAGGAGTTTATTCAGGTTTCCAAAGTAAACCATGTATGGGTTTATCAATCATGTCACACACTTAATTGCATGGACAGTATGCAAATTATGCATCAGAATACAGAATTTTGACACATAAAACTAGATTATTTTTAAAACCTTTTCAAAATGCAGGATCCAAGTTCCTCATGCATTTCATTAAAGCATTGCCCAGTTACCTTCCTGGCTTTAGATTCTAGTACCAGAGGGGCTATCTTTTCTTGCCCATTCAGGGTAAAGGAATAAAGCTTTTTGCCCAAGTTATCCAAAGTAGAGATAGAGGGTCGACAGAACACGTATGTAAAGCCTCCATTCATAGCATGTATACTAGCACTGTAAGTTCACCTCTTATCTACATATGTAAATACAGGAATCAGCCTCTGTGAGTTATTTTGAATTCCTTAGTGTGTAGCATCATAACTTACCATTATGATGACATCAGCATTCTTTCAGCAATATTATATGACTGAGAGTTGTGGAGTTACACACAAGACTAAGGAAAGGCACATGATGGGAAAGAGGGGGCTGGAATGTGTTTCCCAGAAAAACAACTCAGGATAAATAGCATTAAGGATATTATCAAAGAAATTCATAAGACTGGAAGAAAAAGTGGGTTGGTCAAGCACAGAACAGCCCAAATGCTTTGTTGATATCCATGCAATATAGAGTTACCTAAAAGGCCCCCAGCACCTCTGTGATCTTCTTCATAGATTTATACAATGACACAAAAGTCATACAGGATGAGAAGATTGTATGGGATGTGAGTTACACTTTTTGGGGGGAGTACCCCCATCAAGGAAATCACAGATCCATAGAAGTATAATTATTATACAGTGGAAAGTTAACTGTAGGTACACTTTCAGGATTATCAAAATTGTGACAACCATCAGTCAATTAATTAATAAAAATTCATTAAGTTTTTATTATATGCACCAAGCATGTTATGCCCTGGGGATACCAAACCAAAAAATTAAAGTCTCTGCCTTTAGTATAATAGCTTGTGTTGCCATGGAGATGAGAGGTGCTCAGGCAGATGTTATCCCAATTCCACCAGCCCACGCTGGCCCTTGCTGCAACCACAGACAGAGTAGGCACTGAAGAAGCCACCACTCCCAAACCTCCAGTACCTTGGAGGTCATAGGGTCAGCTACTGGAGGAAAGGAAATACAGAAAGAGGCAGGGGCTGCCAAGTACCCAGGTGCAAGCTCCTGATCAATGGGCAAGGCTGCCACGATAGTGAGGCAGAGAAAAACAATCCCGTCTTTCCCTGCCATTCACTGGAGTCATATCTTCCTGCCTGGAGAGCCACATCTAAGGGAGTACAGCCAGAAGCTGTCTCCCCTTTTAAAAGGTCATCAGCTCTTCCAACTCAGTAGCCAATGAGGGGATAGTTTAGCATTTCAAATTGCAAGCCCTTTAACTCATAAGACAGCTCCAGAGTTCCCATGTAAATGGATTGGAACCAGGCGGGAAATATCTGCACATACTCTGAGGGAGAGCTTGGATAAGTTCGTTGATTCCCATAAGTAAATATAACATATACAAGGTAAATTCAAAGCAATAGAGGCACTTATAGCTAGGGGCCTTAAAAGGCCTCATGAGGGGATAGCCCCTGAGCTGAGTTTTGAATGAAGGTAAGGATGCTAAAAAATTATAACTCCAGAGCTGGAAGGGACTTCAAAGTTCAAGTGCTTCCTTCATCAGCCAAGGAAACTTGACTTACCCAAATTGCACTAAGCTGCCAGAGGCAGGATCTGAACCCAGGCCTTCTGACTCCAAAGCTTTGGCTCTTTCCACTTAGACCATGTGGTCATTTATCAACTTATCTGAAATGGGCAGCAGAGGAATGGGAGATGACGCAATCGTGGATAAAATCTTCATTCATTCATTCACCTCCTGGATAATCCAGTGTTGGCTACATTGTGGCTTAAGGCCAGAGTAGCTTTTGACTTCAGTTCCTGTTTGAAGTGATGTCATAGGGGCCACATAGCAACAAGTGGACCTCCCACCCTAACAGTAACTCACCCCAGGTCCACTTCCCCAAGGAGTGGACCCAGAGGAGAGGTTTCTAAACCATGCTTCCAGTCTGAGGTTCATTTCTGTTTTTCAGAATCAACATCCCTCTTTGACTTTTTCTTTCCCATGATTTAAAAAGAGAGAGAAAGAGAAACAAATCATGGAGAAGGAGATAGTTCACAGGCGACACCGGCTCGTCCCAGGGGTCCTACCCACTGCCATGGCCCCTGGGCTTCACAAAATGGTTACTGAAGCGTCTGAACTTCAGAGGAGCAAGAGTGTTGGGGGATTTCCCCCCACGGGAGAACATGTGGTCCCCATTGAGAAGCTGCTGCAGGAACTCGGTGAGAGAGGGCCCTGGGGCCTGAGGCTTGCTTCAGGGAGAAGACTTTGGGGCCCTGTGTTAGGGATCAATATCACAAGGAAAGCTAGACGACTACTGTGTCTGAGGCTGTGTTACAGATGCTAGTTTGGGAAGGGTGGAAGATGGGAAGAAAAATGTGAAAATGGAAAAATAGATACTTTGTGGCGGTAGAAGTCAGCCCCATTTGAGGAAGAATCAGAGGATCTCTGATTTAGAACTTGAGACAGATCATCAAATCCACCCCGATAATGTTACAGATGAGGAAACTAAAGCCCATTTCACTTAACTGATGTTAAGTGACTTGTTCAAGGTCACACCAACCCTGGTTTTGACTGTACCATACTACTACCAGATGTTATTCTGAAAGAACAAAGAAGAAAAAAATGATTGTATTTAGCAAAGATGCTTGGCTGTCCCCAGAGACCCAAAGGTGTCTTTGACTTATAAGTAACAAATTGGGAGCTTATGCCACTTGAGGTGGGACCACCACCTCTGATTCAAAAGATGCTATAATCGAGCAATGCATGAGTTTTCCCAATTGGTTCTGGCTTGTAATTACACTTGAAACAAGTACAGTTTTTAGACTTTAAAGTAGACAGATCTATACTTTCAAGACCCTAAGTTTGTATTATCAACTGGAAGTCTTTCCAAAACAACTAGGTGACACCATTTTATATGTGAGGAAGTATTTGTATACAAGTTCCTGCACATATATGTTTATACACACACATGTATATATATATATATATATATAATTTATATTTAATATCTAAAACTATCTAGGAAATAGATAAAACATATGCATATATGCAAATATAACACATTTAAAACTCTATCTGGGGGGCAGCTACGTGGTGCAGTGAATAGAGCACCAGCCCTGGAGTCAGGAGGACCTAAGTTCAAATCCGGCCAAAGACACTTAACACTTACTAGCTGTATGACCTTGAGGAAGTCACTTAACCCCATTTGCCCTGCCTTTCCCCCTCCAGAAAAAAGAAAAAAAAAGAAAAAACTCTATCTGGTATATATGTACATCACAAATACCTATATGTGTATATTTACATATTATACACTGTATCTGAGATGTTAGTGAATTTTGAGGCCTTCCCACCTTTTCCCTTCCATCTAAGAATTTTTCCTCAAATTTCAGGGTCCACAAACTTGCAGAGAAAGAGAGGTGTAGAGATTCCCAATCAAGCAACTTGTCTTCCAGAGGTGCATTGTGTATGAATGGTTTTTAGGTTCAGAATTCCTTTTCTCACCTGCCGAGAACCTATAACTAACCCTGGGATATTGAATTGCTGGGACATTCCCATAAGCAATTTTGAATAAGGAGTTAAAAATAAAATTGGGGTAAATGGGAGTTATTGCTTGGACCTTTCAAACTGGGCACAAAACTGAGTGAGGAGGATTCAACTTTTCATCTATGTTTGAAAATCATCCACTCTATTACTGCATGAAAAGGAAGTGCACATGAGTTAGATGTTAAATTAGAACAATAATCCTTATTTGCATCAGTGTTTATTTTAATTAGGATCACAGATTTGGAGCCTGAAAGGACCTCAGAAGCAATCTGGCTCAACTCTTTCATTTTACAGGAGATAAAGTTGAGGCTTTCCACAGATAGTAAACATCAAAAGCAGGATCTGAACCCAGGTCCTCTGAGTCCAGAGCCAGTAAACTTCCCACCATTCCACATTCTTCGAGTGAGTTAAGTGGTGATAGAGTACTGAGTTGAGCATCAGGAAGATCTAATTCAAACCCAGTCTCAGACACTTATACTAGCCATCACAAGTCACTTAGCGTTTGTTTGCTTCAGTTCCCAGATCTCTAAAATGGGGATAATAAGGGCATCTACCTCCCAGGATTATTGTGAGGCTCAAATGAGATGATAATTGGAAAGCCTCTCCCATAGTGCCTAGCCGTCGTAGGCACATAATAAATGCAAGTGTTTCCTTCTTTCCTTGTTACAGTTACAGTTAGACTTTCCACCAACACCACAATCATGATTTCTCCAACTTTTTCAAGAGGCTTTATGAAAATTCTACAAACAGCAAATTTGCTTTACTGTTTAAAGTAAAGTTTACTTTTAAAAATATACCATACATAGAACACTTCACCCTCTGCGGAATCTATATCATGGCTGACTCAAAAGGAAATTGAAGAACAAAAGACTGAAAAGACATCCAGGAAATGTGTGATCAGAAAAGAAAGTGGGCTGATCACAAAACGGAGACTGAGAGAGGGAGGGACCATCCTCCATTGCTTTGGGTCACTCCTTTATGGGGACATGGACAAGTTTCACAGAGGCTTGGATGGGTTATGACCTGAATTTGGGGGGGGGGGGGAATGCCTACATTAATGAGCTCAGTTACCTACTGATTTTCAACGGTTCCTTGAAAGGAAGAGAAGAGCTGGAAATATCATTAAAAGCAAGTAACAATAGGGAATCATGGCTCTTGACAAGGATTGCTCTAGTGTGTAGGGAGGAACAGTCTGAATAATCTCCCTCCCCTTGTTCTCTAAGATAAACTGGGACATTGGCTGGATAACAAAAGATATAATCAAAATAGCTTAAGAAGTGCCAAAGGTATTTCTAAAAGAATGGCATTATTAAGACATCTCTAGAAAGTAAATGCTTCAAAATCATTGAGTGTCTTCCTCCCAGGGATAAAACTGCATTTAGTAGCATCTTGCCAATAGGATTAAGCCCAGTATCTTGTCTCTAAGGGAGATGATGAGAGCTGCATGGGTCAACGTGATTGCTCTAATCTGTTTGGCCCCACAAAGCAGACATAGGAGCTGTGGGTAGAAATTGAAGAGGAAGAATTTGACTTAATATAACATTAAGAGTTGTCCCAAAGTAGAAGCAGTCCGGCTTAGTTAATAGTGGATTCCCTGGAACAGGAGGCATTGAAGCAAAGACTGAAAGGGCTGAGGATTTTATAGAAAGGACACCTTGCCTTGACCAGACCAAGAGGCCAAGGGGATCTGGGTTTGAATCTCAGCTCTGCCACCTATTTCCTGTGTGATCTTGGGCAAATCCTTTCCTTCTTCTTTGGCCTCAGTTTTCCTCATCTGTAAAACAGGAGTGTTGGATACACCTTTCAGCTTATGATTTCTTCTAGCTTTCAGATACCTCTGAATGAAAACTATCTTTACATGTAACTGGAAAAAAAATAAAATACCATGAAGTTTTTTTTTTTTTTTTGCTTTTTGGAGGGCCATTGGGGTTAAGTGACTTGCCCAAGGTCACACGGCTAGGTTTCATGAAGATTTTTTTTTAAAAAAAGATACCTCTGAAGAAGACTTCATGGTTTAGTCTCTTCTAAACACAAAAACATTGTCTACATCCTTGTCTGAGAAAGAAGCATCAGAGACAGAAGAGCATCAGGGGCTCTCTCTGCTGTTTCTGACTCTGCCATCCCCTAGTGGGAATGGGGCATAGGGTAATAAAAAGAAAACCAGCATTCCTTAATTTGTAGGGAAGCCTGTTGGAAGAGAAAGTCTTTCTGTGAAGGTTCTCCATCTTTACAATGTCTTTTACCATTGGCTTGGCAGAGCCTGCCCCTCATGACTCTTTGGTGCCCCTTCTATGGCCTGGCCCATAGATGATTTTTAAAGAGTGCTCAAGGACAGAGAGGGCTCCAGTTGAAGGCAGAGGACCTGTGTTTAAATCCCAACTCTGCCAAGTGTTAGCTGAAAATAACTCTGAGTAAGTCATTCAACCTCTCTAGGTCTCAATTGCTTCGTCTGCAAAATAAGAGGGCTGAATGAGATCTCTTAGGTCCTTTCCAGCTCTGATCCTGTGATCTGAGGAAAGCATGAACCTTTTAGCAAATGCCATTTTCACTAGGGGTTTTGCTTTAGTGAAAAGAGTTCCTTGTCTGCACAGATGGCTCAAAGGAACTAATCTGGCTTCCATAAATTTCATTAAATAATAATAAAAAAAAATCTCATAGAGCAGATGCCTAGAGAAATTTCCTTCTTTTTTAACAGGCTTTGTATTCATCCAAAAACATTGCTTTGATTTGGTATGTCTTTTTATCCTGGAATCAGGGCAAGGGAACAAGGATATAGCAGTTAGAGAGGTAATTCTGGACAATAAAAGATATAAATGACTTTTCTATGTGCCCCACACTCTCCCAACCCAGGAGAAAAGAAATACCTCGAGGGGTCATTGTCGTATGTGCAGAGCAGAGAACAGTGCCCTACATATAATAGCTACTCAACAATCTGCTCATGTTTGTATATATGCATGAATTAATGAATGACTAAATGAGAGGGATGGACCTCACAGGAATGGAGGACTCAGGTGCAGCAACAGCAGAAGGCATTAATGCAGGAAAATACGGAACTAGGATTTTTTGCACCTGCTGCAAACTTTGCCAGGAACAAGTCACATGTAAAGTACCACAGTTGAAGAAATCATTGGGGAACATGGGGGGAGGGAGAATTTGGGGAGGACAGACACCAAAATGCTAGGATTGGTGGGACTTTTGTCCAAAGGAAGCAGGACACCTTGCAGTATCTTTATTTGGGGGGGGGGGGTTCGGGGCAAGGCAATTGGGAGTAAGTGACTTGCCCAAGGTCACACAGCTAATTAAGTGTCAAGTGTCTGAGGCCGGCTTTGAACGCAGGTCCTCCTGACTTCAGGGCTGGTGCTCTATTCACTGCACCACCTAGCCGCCCCTGGAAAGGGAACAAACTTTTATTATATTTATGATAATCATCATCGCTGGAATTTACATAGCACCTGCTATGTAACAGACAGGCACTGTGCTAAGGACTTTACAAAAACTACCTCAATTGGTACAACAACCCTGGGATTTTCCTCCTTATTTTGTAACTGAGGAAACTGAGGCAGACAGATAAAGCAACTTGCCCTGTCTCACAGTAAGTGGCTGCATTTGAGCCCAGGTCTTCCTGACTCCAGGCCTAGTGTTCTGTCCAAGGTGCTGGGTAGTCATTTCTTGGCATCCAAGAAACCTGATTATTGAAGAAAGAAGTGGGGGAAGTGGTTTAGTAGTAATCCTTGCAACAGACAAATAGGGGAGGTGTTTGAATGCAGGTTTCCCTCCCTGCCTAAAAAATCCCCAAAGTATCATGTTAGAACTTGACATGAACCTTAGGTACCATCTAGTCCAATTCCATTTTAAAGACGATACTGAAACTCTTCAAAAGGGACATGATTTGCCCAAAGTCATAGAGGATGGCTCATTCACTTTATGGAATTTGAGGCTTAGATGAGTATGGTGGTCAGATCCCATAAGGTCAGACTCTTAGATCTGGAAGGAACCTAAGAAAACTCCTAAATAAGAAACAAGGCTAAATAAGAAATGAGGAAGAAAATGATCTGCTTACCTAGTCCCCCCCCCAAAAAAAAAGAATCAGTCTGGGAGGGGAATACTCTCAGGGTTTCTGGAGAGTGTCCCACTGCATCCTGGGCCATCTCCAGCTATCCTCATCTATGTCTCACCACTGAAACCAGATGGCTCCAGAGGAGAAAGTGAGGCTAGCGGCTTAAATCCAATTCACCTGCATGTCATGGCATCACCTCCCTGATGTCATGGTCCTCTTTGAGAACAAAGGACATACAACAACAAGAGACCTCCTTGTTGGGCAGCTAGGTGGTGCAGTAAATAGAGCAGGGGCTGTGGAGTCAGGAGGACCTGAGTTCAAATCCAGTTAACACTTTAGTAGTAACTGGTCAAACACCGGTTAGCACACTAGCTATGTATCCTTGGGCAAGTCACTTAACCCTAACCCCAATTGCACTTCAAAAAGCAGAGAGAGAGACAGAGAGAGACAGAGAGACAGAGACAGAGAGAGAGACAGAGAGAGAGAGAGAGAGAGACCGAGACCTCCTTGTTCCAACCCCTCACTTTTTTAGAAGAAATAGCTACCGGAGGTTATATCAAAACAGAGATTTGAGTCCAGATTCCTGGTTCAGAGCTTTCCCCCTCAGTTTGATGAAATTTGTGAGGCAGGCTCTTTCAGAATAGTAGTGGCTGGTCTTATTATTTAACATTTACATCACATTTTCAGATGAGGAAGCCCAGGCTGAGAGAAGTCAAATAATTTCTCCAGGATCCCTCAACTATTAAGTAGATGGTACAGAGTTTTAGTTCTGGTCTTCCTATCCATAAATCCAGGGCTTTGTCTGTGATGTCATCTCCAGTCATTCTGATGAATATCTGGTCCGTGGATCCAGAAGGTTCAGAAGGAGAAAGTGAGGCTGGTGACCTTTCACAGTCCTCCCTCACTCAAATCAAAGTCAACTGCAAGTCATGTCATCATTTCCCTGATGCCGTGGTCCTCTTCAAAGATGAAGGAAAAACTGGGGCGGCTAGATGGTGCAGCGAATAGGGCATTGACCCTGGAGTCAGGAGGACCTGAGGTCGAATTTGACCTCAGACACTTAACACTTACTAGTCGTGTGACCTTGGGCAAGTCACATAATCCCAATTGCCCTGCCTTCACCCCTCAAAAAAAGGGAAAAAAAGATTGCATATGTTCTAAGCAGGGGTGCTGTGAAGCTCAAATGAGATAATAAATGTCAAACACTTTGTGAACCATAAAGCATTATATTAAATAAAGTTATTTATTATTGTTATTATGGATTATCCTTCAGTCACCAGGCTTCCAGTCTGGTGATGACTTCATTCATTGAACCTTCTACTGTATGCCTGCTGTTAAATACAGGTGTGTGCTGTTTAATTAACAACTGGGTAGGCAGGTGTGGGTGAGACACAGCCAAATGACCCTCCTTTTATTAGCAAAGGCAGGCACGCTTAAGTTTAATAAGCATTATTTACACTTTCTTAAGTCTGGACAATCAACAAAACAATAAATCGAGTCCTGCTCTTATAGCCCATTTGTGAAGTGGAAATACGATAAAAATTTAAAGATTGGCTTTGCAAGCCAATTAGAGCTGATCCCAGCCCACTCCTGGTTTTAAGCCTCTACTGAACAGGAGCAAATATCTCTTTGTAAATAATTTGGTTCAGAAGTTGAACTTAGGGTAGTCAAAAATGAGATTCTCTGTAGGGTCTCTGACTCCAGACTTTAGGTTATACTAGCCCCGTTGCATATTTATGTGCAATAGAATCAAGAATGTTACTGACAGGCAATATTTTTCTCTTAAGAAGGTGAAGATTTGGGAAAAGAATCAAAAAGTGAAGTTGAGGATATTAGCTGGTAAGTGAACAATTAATTTTCTATCAATTTAACTACAGGGATGAGAGAAATGATTATTAATTATTAATTCACAATTAATTATTATTAATAACTAACTATTGTATTGGGACCAAGGATTTTTTCCCTTGTCTACTTCCTCAGAAATCAATTAGTGTGGGAAATCTTTCTCAAACCTTTACCCAGGCCAATATCTAATCAAACAGTAAAAGAAATTCTAAGTTTGTGCTAATGGGAGGATTCCTGCTCATTGTGTTTACTCAGACAGGTCTGGGAAAATGTTGATTCTCCCTTTTGTAAGACAGGTAATATGGACATTGATAAGTCTCTTGGATGAAGATTTGGGCGATCCAAGTCTGGTGCCCCAAGACCATCATTGTAATATAGTCCAGCCTCTCACTGTAATATCCATTTTCTCATTAATTGTTAACCAATCAGAATTGATTGCCACCTTCAGGAGCACTATTCTTCCAAGAGCATATAAACTGTGAGTCCACCACCATCAGGGATCTTTGGTCTAAGAGAGACACAGCCAAATGACCCTCTTTTTATTAGTAAACATCCTGGCATTAATAATAAAATGATTAAATTACCCAGAAATCGTGTCTCTTGAACTTTTTAAACATCACAGGGAAATAAGGGTTGGTAAGCTTGCAGAGAACAGGGACCACATCTTGATACACAGCTTATACTCATTATATCTGGGTTATTGAATGAGGATTATTCATTCATTCAACAATCATTTATAGACTCTCTGCAAGTTCTTACCCACATGGCGCTTACAGTCCAGGGAAAGAGGCATCATGTTACATGATACCTGGGTTAGAGAGTGCCTAAACAAAAATATCACAGAAGGTCTCAAGTAAAATACCCAATCAGAAGAATCAAGGAAATTTTCATGGAGGAGATGGGCAATTAAGTTGGGTTTTCACAGCCAAGTAATTTTAGAACTAGAAGTGACCTTAAAGATCACTTAGTGTAGTCTCCTCATTTTATAGAAGAGGAAACTGAGACCCAAAGATGGGGAGTGATTAGTCGAAGATCACACAAATAATCTAAGTGGCAGAGCTGGAATTCAACTTGGATCCTCCTCAGCCTAATCCAACAGTCTTTCTTCTTTACCATTCTACCTCTTGGAAATAAGTAAGAATTTGAGGGTCAAAGAAGGAAATAAGAGGAATTTGCTGGTAACTGAAGTGGGGCTGGGGTGGGGTAGAACATGTGGGGAGAAATAGTTGGACCCAGGTAAGTATGTCAAAATCTAGATCTGGGACCCTAAAGAAACATGTATTTTATCTAAATTATTTCAAGACCATATCGAGTGTTTGAAAATGCTGTGAGAACTACTGTGGTGATAAGATTTTGGATAAAGGAATTGTTGTGGAAATATTTCCTTTTTTTCTCTATACCCACTGTACCTGCTTTATAATACCCAGCAAGTAATTTCATTTATACTTTCTAGTTGGGTAATAGCCAAAAGGCTTTAAAATTTAGGTCTGGATCATTTGCCTATCAGACTGTTCCATGTGGCAAACATTTGGACACTATCTTTTATTTTTAAAAAATGTAAAAATATTATTGGTATCTTTTCCTTTAATATTTTAATTTCCAAATATATCCCTCTGCCTGCCCTTACCTAGACATCTTTTATAACAAAGCATAAAAAATAAAGAAGGAAAAAAGCAGAAACAAACTAGACATCAGTTGAGTCTAGGAACATATGCAATCCATGTTCCATACCCATAGTCCCATCCCTGCTCTTCCCCCACATCTCTGCAAAGAAGAAAGGGAGATTCACTTTCTCATCTTTCCCTCAGGCCAAGCTTATTCATTATCATTATCATGTGGTGTTCAATTTGGGCTCTTGTTGTTTTCACAGTTCTTTCTATTTACATTTTGTAGTCATTGCAGTATATTGTTTTCCTGGTTCTTCTCATTCAACTTTGCATCAGTTCATGTAAGTCTTCCTTTGCTGCTTTAGGATATATTCTTTCACCTGAAAAAAAAGAGGTATCATCTTAGGGAATAAAAGTTTTACTTTATATAGAACTTTACATTGTTCTGATTTATAGGGAGACAAAATTGTTGTAAATGAATAATGGGATGTCAGGAGAAGGGAGAGTCTAGGCAAAGAAGGAATTACTAACTGGTTTCTTTCATCCTTGATTGTGAGCAAAGCCCAAACAAGATCCATTAATTACTTCATTATAAAGAGTAAATTGGAACAGAATAGAATCTATTTCCCAGGCCTCATTTAGGGGATAGTTTTGGGAAATGCCATGATGTCATTGGTCTAGGGGGCTATATCTGGTGAGAATGTCCCCCATCAAAGCTATTTACTATCTTAGAGAGTTGATTAGGAACACTGAGCAAATAAATGACTTGCCCAGGCTTACATAGATAGAAGATGTTAGAGATAGGTATTGAACACCAGGTCTTGCTGCTTTTGAGTCTCACTGCTTACACATACACACACACACACACACACACATATGTGTGTGTCTATACCAATACATGTATGTATACATAAATACCTATATGATATACACATATATGTATATAAAGTGTCGATGTTAATCCCATGACCTTGGAAGTGCCATTTTCTTCCTCAAAATAAACTAACATGCTCATAATTTTCTAGATTATATTTTCCAAGTCTAATAAGCAATCATTTACCAGGCAGTGTAAACAAAGAATGGGAAATCCTTATTTTTTCATGAGGGGCTCTTTTAGACCACAAATCAAAGAAGTCCTAAGAATTAGCATCCAGCAGTGAGCCCCAGAGACATAACTAGGAATTTCTATTATGCTCCATGTTAGTTCTGTGGGTGTTGCTCTCTCCACTTTCTGCACAAATTAATTGAAGAAATTCTCCTTCCTGTGGCCAAGACCTATCACCCCCAATTGCCAAAATTCTAATTAGATAATATGCAGAGATGGAAGAGGATCAGGGTGAAAATAAAAATATCAAATCTCTGCTTCTCCCAGGGTTTGAGGATGGGCAGGATTTCAAGAAAGGACCAAGGTTAAGGCCAAGAAGACTTTAAATACTGTGTTATTCTCTTTTAGGCAATTACTTCCATTGTTTGTTGTTTTGTAGTTCAGTTTAACTCTTTGTGATCCCATGTGGGGGTTTCTTGGCAAAGATACTGATTTGCCAAATCCTTCTCCAGCTCATTTTACAGATGAGGAAACTGAGGCAAACAGGGTGAAGTGACTTGCCCAGGGTCACGCAGAAGTAAAAGCCTAAGGTCACCTTTGAACTCAGATTTTCCTGTCTCCATGTCCCTAGTGCTCTACCCACTGTACCACCTAGCTGCCCACTCTCATTATACCTGGCTGTTTATACCACTTTAAACCCGATCTTGGTGCAGGGGCCAGCCTCCAGGCAATAAAGACAGGTGAAACAATATTCCAATTAAGGGCACAAAACGGCAATGCTTGAATGAATACAGGCCACAACTTAACCAGGTATGAAGTTTGATAACAAAAAGGAAACTGGTGTTTTTAAGGTGGGAAAGGGAGGAGTGCTTGAATTGTCCTGTCTTCTTCTTTGGACTACCAGCCTCCTGTCTACCCCATTTAGAGACCAGACCCTCATATTAATAATAATAGCTCAGATCTAGCATGGTGTACTGGATAGAGAACAGGTTTTCAAGTCTTGAAGACCTGTGTTCAAGTCCTACTCCTGATACATGCTTGCCTGGGCAAGTTAATTAACCTCCAGGAAACCTTCTAAGACAAGGTATTATGGAGGAATTCACTACACTGATGAAATCATGAGGCTAGTATTTTTTTTTTTTTTAGGCAATTGGGATTAAGTGACTTGCCCAGGGTCACCTAGCTAGTAAATGTCTGAGGCTAGATTTGAACTCAGGTCCTCCTGACTCCAGGGCCAGTGCTCTATCCACTGTGCCACTAGTATTTTTTAAGGTTCATGTTTGTATAGAATTTTAAAGTCTGACAAACAGTTTACATGTATTATTTCACTGAATCCTCACAATAGTCAGTCATTGATGATTTATAAAGTGCCTATTCTGTACTAAGAACTAGAAATGCAAAGAAAGGCAAAAATCAGTCCCTATTCTCAAGGAACTCATGTTCTTATGGAGGAAACAGCATATAGGAGTAAGTGGAAAGTAATTTCAGAAGGACGGTACTAGGGGGTGAATGCACCTAGGTGGCACAATGGATACAGTGCTGGGCGTAGAGTCAGGAGGACTCATCTTCTTGAGTCAGATCTGGCCTCAGACACTTACTAGCTGTGTGATCCTGGGTAAGTCATCTTACCCTGTTTGTCTCAGTTTCCTCATCTGTAAAATGAGTTTGAAAAGGAAATGGTAAACTGCTCCAGTGTCTTTGCTAAGAAAACCCCAAATGGGATTACAAAGAGTCAGACATAACTGCAAAATGACTCAAGAGAGTAAGTGAAGAGGATTGAAGTGTAAGAAGATTGGAAAGGTAGAAAGGAGTCAGGTCATGAAGTACTTTAAATGTCAAACAGATTTTATATATGATCTTGGGGTCATAGAGAGCCATTGAAGTTTATTGAGGGGGATAGGAAGAAGCAATGTGACATGATCAGACCTGCATTTTAGGAAGATCACTTTGGTAGCTGAGAGGAGGATGTTTTGGAGCAGGGAGATGTTTTAAACAGAAAAACAACTAGAAGGCTATGTCAATAGACATGTTGGTGATGAAGAGTGGAAGAGGGGACTTGACTTAGCGATGGATTGGATATGTGGAGTGTAAAAGAAAGGAATGACACTGAAGTTAAAAGTTGGGGTGACGAGTAGGATGGTGGTGCCCTCAACAGTAAAGGGGAAAGGGAAAGTAGAAAAAGAGATGGAGTAGAAGGAAGCAAAGCAGCTGAAATCCACTCCAAATAGATCCATAAAATGCACCAGAGCAAATCCTGAGGGAGAAATCCAGAAAAGGTCATTGTAACTCCTTGTCCCACCCAGATAGGCATAGTATATAAAGAGGTTGGCAGACACTGTGAATAGATTTGGGGCATGAGGTCTTGGCATCTTGAGCACTCTGGTGTCCAAGGAGAGGCCCTGCACACTGTTATAAAAAGGAGGTCCCAGACCCAAACCAGGGCACTGTGATGGGGACTGGTGCTGACTGGCAGCTTTGTCACCCACTCCCTGGTTCTAGGTTGTAGATTCAGAGTAAAGTGAGGACAGCATAGTACTCCACACAGCAGTGATATTGTCTTCCCTAGGTAGTGAGGCCTTGGGCTTATAGAAAAAAGGATATTCAGAAGCCAGAAGAGCAGCAGCAGCTGCCAATATCTTAGACCCCAAGCTCAGAGCAAGGTGTCACTTTCAGCATCTAGCCCAGCCTACAGAGAAACAACCAAAGCAGGAAACCCAAAACAAAGGGGAACCTATGGTTCCGCCATTTTGAACTAGCAGAGTTGTTCAGATGGTTTATAGGGGCCAAGTGTAGAAGAACTCTATGCTTGCACAGACCGACACCCAGATCAGGAATGTACAGAGCTCAGAAAAGGGAGAAGCAATCAGGCTGTTCCCTACATCAGACCCCTTTGAGAGCATTGAAAGGTTTCAAGTCCTCAAATTGTCCAGGAGATCCTAGAATAACACAATACTCAATACCCTAAGAAAGCAGCAATAGGACCTTCCCTCCAAAAATACATAGAGCCCAGCCTGAAAATCAAGTTCAAAGTCAAAAAGTAGGTTGGAAGAATGGGTAAACAAAAAAAAAATGAAAGCTTTTTTTAAAGTAGCTTATAAGTGAGCTATTAAGGTGGTAAGAACTCTTTCAAGACACAAACTCAGAAGAAGAGAATGACTCTGAAACATCTACAAGCTCCACCTCAGAGGAAAATACAACTTGGGCACAAGCTTAACTAGAATTCCTCAAAGAGATAAATCAAGAATAATTTTTTTACAAACAAAATGAAAGAGTCTAAGTGAAAAAATGAAAAAAGAATGGATCTACGGAAGAAAGAATTAGAAAGAAAATTAGCAGTTTAGCAAAAGAGATACAAAACTTTGCCCAAGCAACAAACTCACAGTAAATTAGAATGAACCAAATAGACTCCAATGACTTCACGAGGCAACCAGAAATATTACAACAAAGTAAAACGACTGAAAAAATGAAAGAAAATGTAAAGTATCTCAGAGTAAAAATGATTGACTTGGAAAATAAATTAAGGAGAAAAAAAATGAAGAATCATTGGACTATCTGAATACCACAACGAAAATAAGTCTAAAATACTATTTTAAGGAAACTTAAAATAAATTTGCCCGGTTCTCTTAGAATCAGAAGACAAAATGGAAATAGAAAGAATCCACTGGTCACCCCAAAATGCTCTAAAATGAAAACTCCTCTGAACATCATAGCCAAAATCCAGTTCCAGGTGAAAAGTGTCCAGAAAGAAAGAATTAAAGTACAAAAGAACCACAGTCAGGGTCACACATAATCACACCAGCATAAAGCAGTAAAGATCTTGGAATACAATATTCCAGAAGCAAAGGATATAGACTTACAGCTAAGAATAACTTACCCAGCAAAACTAAGTATAATGCTGGGGGAAGAGGGGCAGACTGGGGAGGAAGGGAGGAAATGGACTCAAGCATTCTTGACAAAAAGATCAGAGCTACAGAGACACTTTATTACAGGACTGAAACTCAAATACAGGGGTGAAATGAAGTATAAAAAGGTGATAAAGGATTAAACAAAGATAAATTACTTTCATTAAAATATTGGGAAAATGACACACGTGCCCCTTTAACCCCATCATCATCATCAGAGTTCATAAGAGTTCAATTAGACAAGGCCTAAGAGGGGCCTTGATGATCTTAAGAAAAGAATGGAAAGAGAAGGGAAGAGTAATACACTGGGGGATAAGGGGAAAGGAAGAAAAGGAAGATAAGGAGAAATCATATCATATTTGAGATATGGGTGCACAAGTAGACATCTGTGCAAACAAGGAGGGCTCTGGCAGTAAGTGTCTAACACTTAAACCTCACTGTCACCTGAACTGGTCAAAAGAAGGACAAACATGCACAGAGACACACAGAGACAAAGTTTAAAAAATAAATCCATTTCACTCAATAGAAAAATAAGATGGAAAAGGGAGAAGAGGAATTAGAAGGAGGGTAGATTAAGAGGGGGATGGCTCTTAGGCAAAACAAATTTGAGGATGTACAAAATATTTATAGCTCTTTTGAAGTGGCAAAGAATGAGAATGAGTGGGTGCCCATAAGTTGAGGGATGACTGAACAAATTATGATACATAAATGTGATGAAATTCTATTGTATCGGGTAGTGGCCAATCAGGATTCCAGAGAATTAATGATGAAACATCCTACTAATTTCCTGATAGAGAGGTGAAGGACTCTGAATGCTAAATGAGACAATTTTTCTTTTGATGTGACAAATATGGAAATTAATTTTGATTGACTCTATGTTTGTAATGGTTGACTCAATATGTTTGTAATGGGTTTTGTTTTTTTGTGTTGGGGGAAGAGTAAGAAGGTAGATCTTGGTTGATTAAAATAAAATATTGCTTTTAAATGGTAATAATGAAATTTGGTCTAGGGGAAGGTTTAGAGGGAAAGATAGTGAATTCTCTCTTGGACATGTTGGATTTAAAATGAATAAAAGACATCCAGTTCAAGATGTCTAAAAGGCAGTAAGTGACACAAGACAAACTCAGGAGACAGGTTAGAGCTAAATAAATAGATTGGACAATCATCTGGATGGAGATGATAATTGATCTCATGATAGCTGATGAAATTACCAAGCCAGATAGTATAGAGGAGAAAATAAAAGGTCCCAAGGCAGACCTTTGGGGGATGCTCAGGGTTAGTGTAGAACTAGCAAAGAAGAATGAAGAGTGCTTAGACATATAGGAAATAGCAATGTCACAAAAATCTACAAAGGGGAGTTTTCAAGAGGAGAGAGTGATCAATAGTGTCAAAGTTTACAGAGAAGTCAAGAAGGAGGAAGATTGAGGAAAGGCTATGAGATATGGCAATGTAAAGATTATTGGTGATTGTGGAGAGAGCAGTTTCATTTGGACAGTGAGACTGGAAGCCAGACTGATGAGGATTCCGAATCCAGGGAAGAGGAGAGGAAATTAATTTATTGATTAGAGATGGTTTTCTTAAATTTAGCAGTGCAGAGGCATGAGGATGCTAGCTAGCAGTGAGAGTTTGGGATTTTTTTGTTAAGGAGGGGGAGAGACATCAGTAAATTTGTAGGCAGCAGGGAATAAACTAGTGGAAAGGGAGAGATTGAAGATTAGAAAGAGTAGAGGGATTAACCTGATGGAGAAAGAGAAGAGCTACTTCCTAGGAAGCAGAAATGAAGGAGGAGATAATGGGAGAAGAACTGTGGTGTGAGATGAGGAAGAGGGAAGAAGAGGGAGTTAGCAAATAGTTTCAATGTATTTTAGTGAAGAATGAGGTGAGGTCCTCAGATGAGAGGGGTGGTGGACGGCTGCCATGAGAGTCTTGGGAACTTCTGGATTATGGGAATGTAGAAGGATTGATTGGCTGTAGTGAGGACCCAGTTTTTTTTTTATAACATAAATTTGTAAATCTGAAAAATGACTAGCAGGATGATTTCTGAAAAATCTGGAGAGACTTACATGAACTGATGCATACTGAAGTAAACAAAACCAGGAAAACATTGTACACAGTAACAGCAATATTGTGTGATGAAGAACTGTTAATTTCTTAGCTATTCTCAGAAATACCAAAGATCCAAAACAATCCTAAAGGACTAACGATGAAGTCTACTATCTGCCTCCAGAGAAAGAACTGATATTGTTTAAATACAGACTAAAGCCTGCTATTTTTCATTTTCTTTCATTCACTTTCTTTTATTTGAGTCTTTTTGTACAAAATGACTAATATGGAAATGTTTTACATGATTGCATATGTATAACCTAGATCTGCTTGCTTACCATCTCAGGGAGGCAGGAGAAGGGGGAAGGAAGGGATAGAATTTGGAGCTCAAAACTTTTTTTTTTGCTTTTTTTTTTGGAGGGGGGAAGGCAGGGCAATTGGGGTTAAGTGACTTGCTCAAGTTCACACGACTAGTAAGTAAGTGTCTGAGGCCAGATTGGAACTCAGGTCCTTCTGACTCTGGGGCTGGTGCTTTATTCACTGCACCACCTAACTGCCCCTAGGAACTCAAAACTTTTTAAAATATATTTTAAATTGTTTTAACATGTAATTGGTGGCGGTGGGAATAAAATATATGAAATCAGAAAAAGTAAATAAAATTGTAAATTTGACCCAGTTAGCACAGTTTCATAACTTTCTGAAGCTCTGTTCAATAGCAAGTGAATAAGAATGAAAGCAAAAAATAGGATAAGGTAGACAGGCAAGCTGGGCTGTGCAGGCGATAGTGCACTGGGCTTGCAATCAGGAACACTCATTTCCTGAGCTCAGATCAAGCCTCAGACCTTTACTAGCTATGTGATCCTGGGCACTCAACCCTATTTGCCTCAGTTTCTCATCTATAAAATGAATTGGGGAAGGAAATAGCAAACCCCTCCAGTATCTTTGCCAAAAAAGACCCCAAATGGTGTCACATAGAGTCTGACATGACTGAAAGGATTCAGCAAGATGCTATTACCATACCTATTTTACAGATTAGGAAAGTGAGGCTAAGAGAGGTTAGGTGATTTGCTCAGGGTAGCACAGCTAGGAAATTTCTGAGGCAGGACTAGAGTGCCAGTCTTCCTTTTTCCAAGTTCAGAAGTATCCACTGCACCACACTGCTTTTCACTGGAGGCCTTCTTTAGACAAGACACTTTGAGACATCCATCAGATCCTGATCTTAGTTTTCTATGGCATAGCCAAGACTCTGTTACTACCCGGCCAATAAATATCTTATCTGGTCATTATGAGGAGTGGGGAAGCTGCCAAAAGACATTTCTCCCATTTTGCTCTTGTTCTTGGACACAGTGAGCAAATTGGAGGCAAGGGAGGTGTATTTTCCTTCCAGGTGAAATGAAATACAGAAAATATCATCACACAGTCAGCCCAAACTCATGGATTCACACTGCTCCCTTTGGAATCCATTGTTATTTAATGGGATATGTGGTGCCTTATTCAATCAGTTATCAAATCTGAGACTGTTTTGGTCAGAAAATTAGCCACTAGCCTGGTATTGTGCAACATGATCTACCAACAATAGTAATATTAGCTAGCACTTATAATGGAAGGGCTAGGCTAAGTGCTTTACAAATATTCCGTTTGATCCTCACAATAACCCTGGGAAGTAAATATTATTATTATCCTCATTTCACAGTTGAAAAGACTAATACAAACAAAAGTTAAATGACTTGTTCAGGATTACATAGTTAGTAAATACCTGAGGTGGAGTTTAAAACTCATACCTATCTTGACTCCAGGCTCAGCATTCTACCCAATGTACCATGTAGTTACCTCAAAGACAGAAGAAAGCTCCTTCTATGTAGGGGAAATTAGGGCCATGAGTCTTGTCCACCAACAGGGAGAGTTTTCATCCAACCAAAGCTTCCTTGTCAGCAAGTGCCTATTCCTGAAAAATCAGTCAAGGAAAGTCATCACTATCAGGAATAGGAAGCAAAGTGAATTTCTTGATAGTCACTGTACTCCCAAGCACCATTGAATGGTCCATACCACAGTGAATATCTCAATAGTCACTGTGCTCCCAAGCACCATTGAATGGTCCAGACCATAGTGAATATCTCAATAGTCACTGTGCTCCCAAGCACCATTGAATGGTCCAGACCATAGTGAATATCTCAATAGTCACTGTGCGCCCAAGCACCATTGAATGGTCCATACCATAGTGAATATCTCAATAATCACTGTGCTCCCAAGCACCATTGAATGATCCGTCCCTTATGCTTCTCTTCTCCTTTAGCCAGATGATTCTAGAAGATGACAAGAATGACCAGGATCAGGGTGACCTAAAAAGAATGGACCAAGACAAAAATAAAGAAAAAGAAAAGGTGGAGCAAGAATGTGAAAAGGAGAAAGGGGAGCAAATTAAGACAGACCAGGATGAAGAAAATAGAGACATGGAGAGAGAAAACTGTGTTCTTGAACTAAAGACTACACAGTCCCTGGTCAGGAAGTGTTCAATTGAGAATAAGATACTTTTGATATCTAGGGTCAGCATTTTAGTCTTATGTATAGGTAATGACTCTTCTTTCTACTTATAGGAAAAGGAACTAGGATCATTAAAACTGGATGACTTTCTTCTGGAGACTGAGACAAATCTTTCCGTGAGTATCTTGGGGTGCCAGCATGCACTTTGGGTTGTCCACATTTTGGCACTCATACTTATGATACCTGCCCATCTCTTTTTCTAGTCATAAATGTCTCAACAATGTCTTTTATTCTTCTCTTCATACATGTTATATGTATGTGTTATCCATCTTTCCTGATTCATGACCTGCCAATCTCTTCTTCCAGCCATATTTATTTTCAGTAATGTCTTTTATGCCAATTTTTATATATATTACAATTGGTAACATACCCTACTTTCATCCTCCACCAGTCATCTTTCCATTTATTTCAGGATTGTTTGGAGATCATAATGTTTCATGATCACCCACTATACCACATCACTGGGTGATTGATTAGGTGAGCTCTTGCATCAGTAAGAGTAGAGAGAGATCATTGAAAAGACTATGCAAATGCAGTCTAGCCTAATATCAGCCTAGTCAGCCCAACTCATGGGTCCAAGACGGATGGATTAATCTAATAGTCTGCTCATTCAGTTGTATGTCATAGTTGAGGCAATATATGTTTTTGATCCACTTTTTACCTTGTAGTACAATGAAGGAAAGTCTTGGCTACTTAAGTAGCTGTATCCCCTTGGAGCCATTGTTCAACATTTCTGGCCTTGTCTTCTCCTCTATAAAACTGGAGGTTTGGACTAGATAACCCAGCTCTAAATCCTCTAATCTGGTGACCCTAAATCATTCTCATCTTAATGAAGGAAGCAAAATGAGGAGTGTTGTCTGGGAATAAGTTCAGGGAAGCAATAAGCTATTTATTCATGAAAAACTGGAACAAACAAATCCTCCTGCCCAGACAGGACCTTCATGCTAAGTTCTTTGCATCCATATGATGTCAGGATCCCTACTCAAATCAGAACAGGTTCTGGAGGGGTCTCCGCATGCTCATTTGTGGGGGTGATATGGACCTTGGTTTAGACTACTGAGGCATTTATAAAGTATCTAGCTTTATCTTGTGAAGATTCACAAGGCAGTTTTGAAAGGAGGAAGACTCCTATTCTTCACTCTAACGTGATATAGTAGGAAATAGAGATAGAGAGGTGGAAATCATTTATCTCAAAAAATGAGTATTTCTAGGAGGAACCTAGGAATGATACAAAATGTTTCCCCTGGCCTGCAATGGTGACCCAGACTCTACCATTATAAAGTCATTACTTTGAGCCTATGAATGGCAGCCATTTGAGGCATGGTAACTGATTATAGAGATTACCCGTCATTAGCTCTTTACTTTCTAAATCTTTTCCCTCTGAGAGGGAGCAGGGCCCTATAGAAATGGGCCATAAAGTCAATAGGTTTGGATAGGGGATGGGGAAGAGTTGTTGTTCAGTCATTCCAATTGTGTACAACTCTTTATGACCCCATTTGAGGTTTTCTTGGCAAAAGATATGAGACAAACCTGAAAAACCTGAGAGATTGTATTGGGTAATTAATAATCTATTAATTAGGCAATCAATAAGTTGATGGACAGTGGTTTCTCTTCATAACCAAAGACCCCCCAGTGGAGACCCCAAGAGCCTTAAATACCTTTTTGAAAGGGAATGCTCCTGATGAGTGAAAATCAATCCTAATTGGTGGACATTTAATGAGAAGGTGGGGTAGAAGTCCTCAGCTCCTCCTGCTGAGAACATGGCTTGATGATAAGACTGCAGCCTTTAGCACTCTGGACATGGGAATCTATCTCCATCCAGACCTCTGGTGTCTGGTTTCCTCCTTCATGAGCTGGGTCACCCTAAAGTCTAATGGAGGGGTACAAGGATAGAGGCTCCTTTCCCCATGGTAAGGACCCGCTTAATTTGCATTCTGTTTATACTCTAAACAGAAATTAGTCTCCCAGTTGGGTGGGGTCCCCGCTAAGATTGAGGAGAATGTTCCTTGAGGGCTAGGAGTAATCTCAACAATTAGTCATGTCCTTCAGAGACTGACTTTAACAAGAGTGGGCCTTAATGAGGAAATAGAAGGAGAAAAGCCTGGATCACAAATTAATAATTAGTTATTAACAATAAAGTATAATAATAATTTATATCAGATACCGGAGTGGTTTGCTGTTTCCTTCTCCAGCTCATTTTACAGATGAGGAAACTGAGTCAAATAGGGTTAAGTAACTTGCCCACAACTAGTAAATGTCTGAAATTGGACATGAACTCCAGTCTTCCTGACTCCAGGTCCAACACTCTATACACTGCACCAAGGTCCAAAAGATGAGAGACTTTGAGAAGAAGAAAGGTGAGAAGGGGAGAGCAGGGATGAGAAGAATATGGCAGAGGCATTTATCTGTTTTGAGGTTCAGTCTCATAAGTTAGGATATTGTAGTCTGGGTTTCATGCAGGGAGTGAGTCCCCTGAAGTTCCTCCGACTTGGGGGAACATTGGCAAGAGGGATGGGATGATGCTGCCCCTCTGATGTAATTTCCCTCCTTTCAAGCTTGGCTTCACACAAACCTGGCCATTAAATATGTTCATGTCTCTTGGATTTCTTTTCACAGAAACCACCTGTTGCCTTTGTAGAGATTGATTTGGAAGAATGCACTGAGGAGGTAAAACACACACACACACACACACACACACACACATCATCTCACCTAGGAAGGTAAAGCTATTGTGCTTTGAAAATTATACCCATCATATTTTTCTGGCTTAGCTAAGCATCACAGATTATTAGAATGAGAAAGAGCTCTGAGAGGTCATTACCATATGGAAGAAATCTCTACAATAACACGGTGTCCTAAACAGAGCACTGGCCTTGGATATAGAAAGACCTAAGTTCAAATCTTGCCCTTAGCTTCTTGCTAGCTGTGTGACCCTGGGCAAGTCATTCAACTGCTTTGTGCCTCATTTTCCTCATCTGTGAATTGGGAGGAGATTGCTTGGCCTTTGAGGTCTCTTGGAGCTTTGGTCTATGATCTCTGACAGATGCTGATCCAATACTGCCTGAAAACTTCCAGTGGAAAGGAACATATCATACCATAAAGTAGCCCATTTCATTGCTGGACATCCCTAATCGCTAGACTTCTTCCTCAAAATGAACCAAAATTTGCTTCTCTGTAGGTAGATGGAGCCTTTGTGAAATGCCAGGCACTGTCCTAAGTGGTAAGGGTACAATCAGAATCAAGCCAAGAGAGCCCTTCCCTCGAAGTCCCAGTTTGGATAGAATAAATACTTTACAGCGCTGATCCCATCTCCTTTCCACCCTCACACATTTTATAGGCTATGACTCCAGAGTCAAAGGAACCTGAGTTCAAATTCTGCCTCTAATGTTTATTCCCCACACCACCTTGGATAAACCACTCAACATACTTGCACCTTGACTTTCTTATTATTTTTAAATAAGAAAGGCTAAACTATAAGACCCCTGAGATTGCTTCCAACTTGTCTATGGATTCCCAAATTAACTTCTTCCATCCCTTCCTCAAACCTTATTACTTGCCCATGGTCTCAGATCACATACTTATTCAATGGTCACAAACATTCTGGCACATACCCCCAGTGACTTTGCACTAATCTACTGAGACACAAATGTCCAACCAGGCCTTGGTTTTATGATAATCATGGAGGAATGGAATGTACATTATACCAGGAATTAAGGAGTAGTGGGTTCTAGTCTTAGCTATGCCATTAGATATTTATAAAAATTGCTTAACCTCTGTGAGCCTCAATTTTCAAGTCTCTGTAAGTGATATCTGAACAGAATGATCTCTAAAGGCCCTCTCAGCTCTATTATTGTATGATTCTTCATTTAAGAAGGTGTGACAACATGATTGCTATAGTCACAGTCACAGAGTTGAGTGGGACCTTCAAGGCTTTTTTCCAACCTCATTGTAAAATGAGAGGGACCTCAGATTTTACAGAGGAAGGAACAGACTAGAGAGGGTAAGTGACTTTCCTATGATTGACGCTAAATAAGAGAAGCCTGACATGAATTTAGCTGCTCTGGATCCCAAACTGTATTATTGTTTTCCTTAGAACCACGCCTGCATCTTATTCTACATAAAACCTTTTCCATTCATAGAACAGTGGAAGCTAATTAAATGTTACTTGATTGGATACTTGGGGGTCATGAAATGGAGACCATAGATTATAACCATCTATGACTTAGGCTCAGAGGATCATTAAGATGCCCCTTTGTTTTTTTAATTAATGAACTTTTACAAACATACTTTATCTCTCCCTCCTACTGTTCCATATTGAATAGTATAAAAAACAAAAATGAAACAAAAACCAAAATCCTCATAACAAACATGTGTGGACCAGCAAAACAAATTTTTACATTCGCATGTTTACAAAGGTATGGCTCATTCTGAATGTAAGCCCATTAACTCTCTGGCATGGGGGTGGCATGATTCATTTTCAATCCTCTGGACTCATCATGCTACCCTTTATTTTTGATGTTAGGAAATTGAGACTCTGAGTTCAGTGGCTTGCCCACAAAGTTTTGTGACTCTTGAGGTCACAGTCTTCATCGGACCATGGCTTCATTGTGGTATGGTAGATAGAGGGCTGTTCTTAGGATTAGGAAGACCTGGGTCTTCCCTGACTCTTGACACTTTGTGACCCAAGATAAGATACTTAATTTCATTGATTCTCAGTTTCCTCATCTGAAAAATGAAGAGGTTGGATTAGATGGCATCTGTCCTCTAATGTAACTTCCAGTTCTAAATTCTTGCTCCTATGATCCCATGAACTTGTTGGCACATGGGAAGGCAGCAAAAGATGCCTTTTCCTCTAACCCTAAATGGTTTTCTGTGAAAACTATAAGGTTTGGTGAAGAAAGTGTGGTATAATGGATAGATTGCTGGGCTTGGAATCAGGAAGACTCAGATTCAAATCCTACCTATGACATGGTAGCTGTATGAGTGTGAACAAGTCAGTTTACCTATAAGCTTCAAGCAACTCTCTAAGATGGGTTGCAACCTACAATGGTGTCGGGGTTCCCACATGGACAAGATAAGATGTTCCTCCACACTTCACACTGAAAAATCAGCAAATTTCAGTTACAAGAATCAACTAAGCTCTGGCTGGATGTGTAACTCTGGCCACCCCCGTGTTTTCCTCAGCCTGTACCCTTGGAACCTCATCTTAGCGTGTGCTTCCTTGTGTGCCCTGGACCAAGGCTCAGAAATCAGGATCAACCCCGTCTGGAGCAGACACAGCTCTCGGCTTCCTGGCTCTTCCCTTGCCCCCACCCCCCTCATAACCTGTTCTTCAGCTTAAATAAAAAATGCCAACCTAAAAAAAAAATCAACTAAGCTAATGAGATTTAAGGGAATCTCGTGAGGAAAAACTGCTACCACTAGAGATCCATGACATTATGCAAAAAAAACAACTAGGTTGGGGGTGGGAGTGGAAAAGATGCTTTCCTAGTGTAGAAATATCCATTCCTTGTTGGTATATGGGAAGGGAGCAAAGATGCCACATTCAATGTGCACAGAGCGTATGTCATAGAGACCCTCATGGCCCTTATTAAAATAACAATAATCCTATCTAATGAGTGAACACTTCTTCCAAAGAGCTTCAAATACTTTCTTAGCTTGATTTCATATTTTTTTTGTCTAACTATACCATGAAGTAAAGAAAGGAAGCATTATCCTATCCCAAAGGAAATAAAGGACTAACTGAAATTCATATATCCAATCAATCAATCAAAAAGCATGTATTAAGTACTTACAGTATGCCAGGTCTTGCACCAGGCACTAGGGTACAAATACAAAGAATGAAATCATTTTTACTCACAAAGAGCAGTTAATGGCAGAAGTCCCTTAACTGGCAGCCCAAAGGCTTCACTTCCTAACTGAGGGGAAAAATGACCCAAGTAATGAGTCCCATGTCCAGGCTGCGGATTTATGGGGAAGGGGTCCCCAGACTTTAACAAATTACTCTAAATTGGTCTTTTCTGTGCCTGGTCAATTGTAATAATGTGCCACTTTGGAAAAATAACAGGAAAGAGTAGCTTATTCTGCAGGAAAGTAGTGGTGTAGGTGGCAATATAGTCACACCCATAACCTCTCCCTGTACTCATTCCTTTCCCACCCCCTACCCCTGGGCTCATGGGGCTTGAACCATACTGTTCTCTGTTGGATGTCACTAATTTCCTATCACACTCTCATTTCTCTTTGTGTTTATGAAATTTATCTTTTGTTGCTCAGAAAGTTGAAAGTACTTTGACAGAAGAGAAATCATCCAAAGTGGAAGGAGATACGTCTGAAGATGAGTAAGTGATGCTCTCCTTTATTTTTTTGTTTTGGGGAAAATGTTACTTAGAGAAGCTTCTTCTCATCCTCCTGGGGCTTCAGAAAGGGTGAGGACTTCCTACTCTACAATTAAGAGAATGGTTTGAGAGTAAGGGGAAAGAGTTTTCACAGTGACTATACTAGTAGAAGACCTAGGGCTGGGGAACAAGAAAACATTGCCAGCCTCTTCTGATTCTTTCCCTAAGACATAGCTGGTTGGTGCCTTCTTCATTGTTGCTAAGGGTCAGTGGGTAGAGCACTGTACCTGGAGTGAGGAAGACCTTAGTTCAAATCTAGCCTCAGACACTTATTAGCTGTGTGAGCCTAGACAAGTTACATATCTCCCTCTTTGCCTCAGTTTCCTCATCTGTAATATAGAAATAAAAAACCACCTATTTTACAAGTTTGTTGGGTGGAACAAATGAGATAATAATTGTAAAGCTCTTTATACAGTGCCTGGTGCACAATAAGCAATATAGATAGATAGATAGATATAGATATAGATAGTATATGTATATATAATATGTAATATACATATTATATGCATAATATGTATATTACATATTATATATACATATACAAATGCACACACATGTATGCATGTGTATATATGTATATGTGTGTGTGCTATGATTATTATTTCTGGTTTCCCTTCTCTATGAGCCCCATGGAGAGGAGGGTGGGGAAGAGATAACTGAATGTCCCTCATACCCTATCCCCTTTCCTTATACATCCTTGATAATAACATGTGAATGAACAAAGGAAGGAAAAAATAATTGACTTAAGAACTTAGCATTTGCCAAGTACTGGGCTAAGTTGCAAAGAATAAAAGAGAAAATTGATATTGTCTCCAGGATATCATACTGTAATAGGAGGAAACAAAATACATGAGGGTTCAGCTGGAAGATGAATAGAAACACCTGGAAATCCTAAGGATGCTTCAGCAAGACAGATGGCAAGCCCCAGAGGTTCTTAGGATACAAGTCAGGTTACTGAACATTTGGAGCATGTAGCAGTCAGGATAGACAGTAAGGATCATAGTTGATGACTCCAGAACAGAGGGCCTGGAGGGTTCCTGCATTATGGAACAGACTGTTGAGAAGGGGCCTGAGGGCCCTAGTGGAATGATAATTCTGGGTTCTCTGCCACAGGAGTTCGGGATGGATTGATTGGATAGAAGGTATCAGGATGCATGGGGGCTTGGGAGGTAACCAACCAGGAGTAGAGAAAGTGACATTGGCAAGAAGGTTTGGGAGAGAAAGACAATCTGAGGCACTTATGTCCTCCATCATACATATGGGTTTGGGGTCATTTGGGTGAGGAAGGGAGAAAAAGTCCTCATTTTCACCCATAACTATGCTCTATCCACCTCCCTCTTCCCCAAGTTGCCCTGGCTTGGCTCAAGGCAGGGCTGTAGGTGTCCTGGGGCTGAAAGGGGAGAAGGAATAGCAGCCTTTTAAGTACTTGGAGGCACTTAAATGGTGTATGAGAAGGAATATGGTTTACTAGATGGAATTCTGGATCTGGAGTCAGGGAAACCAGAATTCAAATCTGGCCTCAGACACTTAACTGGCTGTGTGACCCTGGGTTCAAATCATTTGGTTTATGCCTGCCTCAGTTTCCTTATCTGTGAAATGGGAGTGACAATGGCACCCACCTCCGAGGGTTGCTGTGAGCACAGGATGAGATATTTATAAAGAAATTTTTAAACTTTAAAATGCCATATAAATGCTCTCGTCATCATCACTATTATTTTCAAGAAACTTTAATATGAAGTACTACAGGGAAACATAAGGAAGGGGAAGGGAGAAAAGGAGAAATTGTTGCAAAATCAACAAAAAAAATAATGATAACATAATTTTCAGATTCTTACACAATAGTTTAATCCTGGTTCCCAGCACTACTAAAGTAATTAGTTCCCTTTACCTCGGACTCACTCCTGCCTAAATTAGCCTTGAAATGAACTCCGTTCTAGGTCCCCAGGTATGGGTTTGGCTAGTCAGGCGGCTGAGCCTCCATCCCTCCCTTATGAGGTGAGAGGGTGAGGGGCTAGGGCCAGGGTGGTTTCATTCCTCATACAGTCCCCCACAACATGGTGATTCCTGAGAATCAACACTGGTATCTGCTGCCCCTCTTCTTCCCCTGCTCAGTGAACAGCAGGAAAAGCCTTTCCCCTGTCTGGGTACCAAAGTTATCTCCTCCTCCCCATTGACTCACAAGGCTTTCTTTCACAACACCTGTCCTTGGTCTGAGGCGGAGAAGGGATTCTCCATAACTGAGATCTTGCAGAAGCTGCTCTCTATCTCACCTTGCATTCTCTATTGTAACTCTTTCCTGAACTTAATTGTGCTAGTCAGAATTTTGGGACTTAACTTGACTCGTTATTGTCCCAAGTTTTTCTTCTGCTAGAGCAAGATACCCAGACCTATATTCTTAAGTTCTTCCTTTCATTGACAATTTCCACATAGGTTAATTGGTTCTCCTGTTCTTAGGAGTCCTCAGGTGGCCCCACTCCTATTCCTTTTCTCTTGGTAGAGTTGAGGTATTAAATACAGCCTGGAACCAATAAAGACTGGGTATGTTTTTTCATTCTCAACAAGGGTCCTATATATTTTGTTTGAACATAGTTGCTTGCATGTTGTCTGCCCCATTAGACAGTGAGCTCCTTGAGAACTTTTCCTTCGGCCTTTCTTCAAATCCCCAGCACTTAGCACAATGCCTAGCAAACAGTAGGTGCTTAATAAATGCTTATTGACTGAACTCATCACTTAGCTACCTTCATTTGCTGTGTTTGGTTAGAATCAAGACTCTCCATCCTGAGTAGGGATCCTTAAAACTATATGGTATTAAAATAAGTGCAAATAACAGGAATGTCTTGGCATATAGCAATATCAGCATTTTATTCCTCTGTGTCCTTTCCTTCCCACCCCTTATTTGAGTAACTAGAAAGGGTGATTTAATCAGTCTTTCACATGACAAAAAAGCCTTTGTCAGTATAACCTGCTTATAACCTTCTGGAGCCATTATATGGAAGCAAGGGAAGAGTGCATGCTTTGGAGGAGGTGTCCTGGGTTTCAATCCGGACATAAAAGCTGACATTTGCCCTTGTTCTAGCCTAAGGGATATCATAGATCCTTGAGATCCAGAAAACTTACTGTAATTACCTGTTCCAATCTTCTCCGTGAGAACATCAGAATTGTCTCTCCCTGTACCAGCACAACTTCTGATGGAGAAATTAATAAGCTGTGAAGATGCCCAGCAGGTAGTGAGGAGGGAGGAAGAAAGGGAAGAAGTGGAGAAGGGGAATGGAAGAAGAGGGGGAAGAAAAGGAGTGAGGAAAAAAGTATAAAAGGAGAAAGAAGTAGGGTGGAGGACAGATAACAGGGAAGGGTGAATCAGCATCTTTATGAAGTGGAAAGTTAAAGAATGGGATTTGGAAAGATGGAAATTTCACTTAGCCTAGTTTAAGCCCTTGTTCTGGAGAGGACAGATTAACTTTGTAAACTGAGTCATCAACCTTGAGCCAAGTCCTTGGATTTGGTTATATTGGGAGTCTAGGTTTCATGTTCTGTCTCCTTTGTTGAGACAGGCCATCAATTTGGAGCTAGAGATTGAAATCTTAGATTGAATGTCATTGAATTCAACTCCTTCCTTCATTTTTACAGAAAAGGAAACTGAATCTTAAAGGAAGCCTACAGATAGTAATTCTCTGAAGCTGGATTCAAACCCAGGCTTTCCTGACTCAAAGTCCATTCCTTTATTTCCCAGGTCAAATCATATATGCACCTTCTCTATATATAGAGGTATATAGGGGTATTGAGAGATTGCCAGATGTGAACCCAGGTTTTCCTGATTTCAGATCCAATGCTCTGGTCACTATACCAACTAGCTGCCTTTTTGTAAGTAGATCCAGAAGTTCTGTGAATGACCACTTACCTCTATGATTCCCACAGTGCTGGACTAAATGTATACCTATTTGCCAGTATGAGTTGAAGGTGGGACTTGAACTCAGGTCATGGCTCAGAGGGCACCTCTATCCACTAAACTCTATTTACCACTTACTGAAGGTAAAAGAGGAACCTTCTCTTCAAACAATATAATAGCAAAGCAGCCCATCATGATGGCATGGTTGACAGATGAGAATTAAGAGCTGGGGAAATGTCTAAGGGGTAATGCATATTTGATTTCTGAGCTTCCTGTACTCCAATCAAGGGCAGAATTGGTGTGGGTAATGCAAAGGTTTAACACTTCCTCATTTCACCTGAATAAAATACCCTGAAAAGCATGAACATGAGGTAATACCTTTATAATGAAGGACTCAGGAGAGCCCTTCCATCATTGATTTTTACAGCAAAAATTCACTTTTTGCTTGTACTCAAAGACCAATTATCGTATCACTCTCTAGACTGAAGGGTTAAAACTAGGCTGTGTCAGACTAAGTGAAATGACTATTTTCTTCTGTTTTTGATGAGTCAAACAGTGAGGAACCTGCTCGTGGAAAACACCACGTGTTGGACGGGACAGGATGAGGCCTTATTGATTATTTAACTTTCCATCAAAGTGCCGGGCAATCCTAGCATTTTGAAATGTTATGCTCCCTTCAAGCCCCATGACTCACTCTTTTCATCTGAAACAAAGATTTCTCATTGTCAAGGAAGTCTGTGTATTCTCAGAAATGGAAAACAGGGAGGGGGGAAACCAAGGTCTTGGGACCTCTCATCATTGCCAGGGTGCAATTTAGCTCACAGCACGTCCATGCCTGAGCTGTCACATACCAGAGAGAGAATTCTAAGGGGAATCGAGCCAATTTCTCAGCAATATCCCCTGAGATCAGTCTGGTTCTGGTTCTGATCCCAACCAATGGCAGGGGAAAAAGTAGAGAAAACCTCATAGTCAACGTCCATGTCTGACCTTGCACCAGCTCTTCCCTGCCAACCTGTGAGGGCTCCCACACACTCTGCCCAATCTGCTTCCCAGAGAAGAGGGCCTAGCTGGTGCTTTAGGAAGGAGGGATATTTAACTTGAAGAAGGCTCAGAGGGAACATAGCAATTATCTTCAAGTACTTGGCTTGTTCTAGCTGGTAGTGGAAGGCAGAGGGGGAGCGATGGCTGGGAGTTTCAAAGAGGCATATTTAAGTTAAGTGTCAGGAAAAATCCTCCTAATAATTCACTGGGGCTGTACAAAAGTGGGATGAGCTGCTTCAGGAGGTGGTGAGCTCCACTTCCCTGGGGATCTTCATTCAAATTGAAGGGATACTCATTCGGTTATGGGTTAAACTAGATGGTATTCAAGGGCCCTTGGGACTCAGAGATTCTGTGACTATGCCTGGTCAGTCTTCCTGTCCACTTCCTGTTTTTAGGAAAAAGCTGGGAGCCTCTGCTTGGCCTCTTTTTAGCTTGGAGCTGCAATGACCCTATATTAGAGAAGCAAAAACAAATGCAAACAATGGGATCCTATAGGAACAAGCCTACTTCCTTTCCACTACTGCCCCCTGCCCCATCTCCCCTCCCACACATACCTAGGTTTGCTGGCCCTTCCTGGAAACGGTATTTCTTTCTAGGGCTGACAAGTAAATCTACTCCATTTCTTCAGTAATCATCACCACTAGCATTTATATAGTGCAATATATATTTATTTTTATATATTGAATTTATTTATATATATTTATAACATTTATATATTATATAGTGCAACTATATATAGTACAAATATAGTTTGCAAAGTACTTTACAAATATTATCTCACTTTATGCTTACAACAACCCTGGGAGATAGGTGCAATTATTATACCATTTGACAGATAAGGAAACTGAGGTTACACAGGGTTACACAGCTAGTGTCTGAGGTCAGACTGGAACTTGGGTTTTCCTGATACCGGGTCCACTGTTATAGCTGCCATACCAGTTGCTGCCTCCCTGTAAGCAGGCTGAGAAATTCTGTGAATTTCTCCACCTCTAAGATTCTCAAAGCCATTTCCACCGTGAGAGACTGCATTTTGAGACCTTGTAGCTGTAAACCCATTTATACTCTTTACCTCACATGGGCTTTAAGCTGCCACAGGTGCACTAGGGAAATTATTAGAAAGAAGTGTGGAACCAAGAGACAGAAATGGATGGGATAAGTTATTTGTGTTCCCTGGGTAATGTTTTAACAAAGAAGCTCCCTTGTATTACTGTTCATCAGAGGCTTTAAGCTTTCCCAGTAATGACTTCAACTCAACATCACACACACACACACACACACACACACACACACACACACACACACACACACACACATATACAATATGCACATACTTGCAAGCACACATATAATATTTATCTTTGTACCAAGGAAAGTGGAATTTGTAGGGTTTATATATGCATGTGTATTTTATATAAAAGCAAAATTTTTAAAGTGTCCTTCAATGCCCTGTCCTCCCTAGCATGTATTTTGCACTCTAGAAATTGCTTGAATTGCTTTCCCCCAACTCTTGGCTTTGCTAAGGGAACTTTTAAATCTGTGTTGCCTGACACTTTTGTCACCCTGGGGATCACAGTCTGAAGGGAGGGGAAGAGAGAAATGATCAGGTTCCTCCCTAATGATCCAGCTGACCTCTGGTTCTATATCCCATCCTGTATGGACTCTGTGGATCATTTGAAATGAAGTGCTTTTTTGGTTCAAAGGAACACCAGCATTTCCATGAGCCTTTCTCCTCTTAACCAAAGGCTTCACGTGATTGGATCATAAGCTCCCTATCTTTTCTCAGTGTTCTCTCAGAGTAAATGTAAATAGTAATTGTTTCTCTTTTGGCCAGAAACCATAAGGGTCTTCCCCTCCCAGTTTGATTTTTTTTTCATTAAATGGGCCATCCCTGAGTAATTTCTTAAACAGCCCTAATCAGTGAATGGACATTGCCTCAGTCAAAGTGAGACCTCCGAAAGACCTAGTTTAAAAAGACCAAGGTTCCCCAGTGCACCCTGGGCCATCTCTAGTTGTGCTGATCGATATCTGGCCACTGGACCCAGATGGCTCCAGGGGATAAAGTGAGACTAGTGACTTTGCACAGCCCTCCCTTACTTAAATACAATTTACTTGCAAGCTATGGCATCATCTTCCTGATGTCATGGTCCTCTTCAAGAATGAAGGACGAACCACAATCTGTAACCATTATGCAGGGGTACACTGGTAAAAGTTTAGTAACCAGCTCTTGTCGGGGGGGGGGGGGAGTACACAGGACAGATTTTAATGTTTCATTTGCATTATTAATGTTTTCTCTATCACTTTCCTAAGTCTAGACAAGGAACAAAGCAACAAACCAAGCTCTGATTTTGTAGTTATTGCTAATTCAGTGTAAATATTCACACTGAAAATTTAACAATGGAGACACCTGGGTTCAAGATGTTTCCAGTACCTTTGCTCTTATAGCAGAGATGCCCACAGAATAAAGGGCCTAGAGGATTTTGAAATTTGGTGGGGGGAAAGGGGAAGGGAAAGGTGGAAATCATAATTTCATCTGGGGCTTCCCCTCCAGAACTTGGGGAAAAATTATGCCTTCACTTGCAAGAATACTGGCTATTATCCATCCATCCATCCATCCATCCATCCATCCATCCATCCATCCATCTCTATCTATCTGTTTTTTTAAGGACTATTGTATATGTATATGTGTTTTATTAATAATGAATAATGTTTTATAGGGAAAGAATAATCAGAATGTTAAGTGCTCTCCAAGTGAATTATAATTCTCAGATAGATCTATGATCTTTTAAATTTGGAGTATTCATTCCAGAGATGCAAATCAAAACTCCTCTACGGCTGCCACACTGTGTAACCCTGTCTGTAAGTGTACCACAAGGGCCACCTAACCTGGTGGAGGCTTACCTTCCTTTCTATGTCTTCCGACATTGGGAGGACGTATGACCTGCTCATTTTCTCCTCTCATTGTATTCCCTGATGACGTCTTTTCCTCCATTCTTTGAGTTTATTTTTTATTTATTTATTGTTATATTGTATTATACGTAGTTATATTTATTGCTTATATTTTTTTATTGTTTCAGCCTGCTCAAATACTTGTGAGTATCTAGAGGATGGGGTGCTGAACTTGGAATCAGAAAAACTAGAATTTGAATCTTGCTCTTTCACTAACTAACCATTCGATTATGAAAAAGTCATTTAAAATAAGGGGATCGGACAAAATGAGCTCTATGGTCCCTCCTAGCTCTAAATATATAATAATCCAATGATTTATACTGTTCCAAAGTCCCAAAATGCTCCCCAGAGTTTCTGTCCCAATCCCAGGATGAGGGCTTTGGCAGTTAAGGGACCCATGCTTCTCTCTGGGTCTCCTTCATGCTTCCAGTAGACGTGAGCCAACGCAGTGTTTTTCCTGGAGGCAGCTAATTGGCACGGTGGATAGGGTACTGGTCCTGGAATCAGAAGGGATCTGAATTCAAATATGGCCTCAGCCTCTTACTAGCTGTGTGACCCTGGGCAAGTCACTAAACCACTGTTCACCCCAGCTTCCTCAGTTGTGAAATAGGGATAACAGAAGTACCTTCCTCAAAAAGTTGTTCTGAGGAACAAATGAGACACTATTTGTAAAGAGTTTAGCACATCACCTGGCACGTTGCTGCCGTGTAAACCCTTGTTCCTTTCCACCTTGCCTTCCCTGGTTTGGCTGTGATTATACTCATATAGGGCTGAAGATTTGAGAGGTTATCAGCCTAATGTTACATTGCTTATACATACATATATAAATATGACATGTATGTATATGTGTTATATATGTGTGTGTGTGTATGTCAGGATTTGAATCCGTATCTTCTGACTGCAAGTTTAGCACTCCTTCCAGTATACTCCATTGTACTAGTTACCTATCCTAGGTAAAAAACAAAACATGCATACACTTAGGCCTGCCCACAATGGTTCACTCAAAGTTGTTGGGGATGGGGAGAGCTCAGAATTCTCCCTCATCTTCAGGAGGGAGAAAGAAAACTCTAGACTAGACTAAACACTAGAAAACTCACGTCCATGGTCTCCTTTGGGCTTTCAGACCTGTTTTTTCAGTCTACACATCTGGTTTCAACACATAGCTGGGGTTTCTGGGGCTCCTGGATGAAACATATAGTTTGAGACCCTTCTCCATCAGACATTTCTAGTTGTTTCCATCATCAGGAATCCTAAGTCAGGAGATGCAGCATATCCTAAATCTCTAATCCTATTCATAAAACCCTATGATCCTATAAATTGTACTGTCTCAATGTCCAACACTGAATACTCTGCAGAGGTCCTGTCCCAGTCCCAGGATGAGAATTGTGGTTATTGAAACCAACCCGCAAGTCACATTCTTCCAGGGTCAACACACCAGTGCCGTGTGAACTTAAACCTCATGACACCCTCATTGGTAACGAAGACTGGATTGTTTGACTGCAGCAGTCAATCCCAGAATTTATTGATACATCTGTGGATTTTAAAAATGCAAAGGATTTTGCAGTTTAACACAAATGAGCAGTGACCTCTTCAGGTCCCTATTTTCAAGCTTTAGAAATGAATGCAACTAGGAGACTCTGAGCTTTCAATAGGCCAGTTCTGTATACAGATAGCCTTAACTCTGGATGGATGGCACTCAAGCCAGAAGGGATAGGCCAGTGCTGATTGGCATGGAGCCTCTCAGGAAGTAAGCCTTCTGCTGATGCATGATGGTTAGAGTCTGTTTTCCTGGCTCATTCATCCCACTCCCCTCTGTCCTCCCACCTTGTTCTTCCTCAGAGTTGGCAAACATTTTCCTTCCTTCCATTTTCCAAGAAAATCCTTCCTCTAGTTGTCAGGCTCCCTGGCCCTGACAAGCCAGCCAATTGTTCATTTCCTAGCCAAGAAATTAGCTTTGAAACTAAGCTCCTCTGAGGCCTAATCAAGGACAGTTTGGCCTTAAGGGTTGGTCAGTATGGTCAGTCAATACTAAAGTCGGTAGGTGTAAAAGAAAGGCGAACATGCTTCTGAATCCCTTTAGGTTAGTTTGATTGATCAATTTTATTTTGGGGGTAGAACTCTTCATGGTCCCTACTACCACAGATAGATGTTTATGTTTTCTCCAGCCTAGTGATATGGGCAGCAGTTAAAGTTGGTGAGGAAATCTAAACAGCAACATGAAAGAGAGAGACAGAGACAGAGTAGTGAGGAGGAGGAGAGTTGGAGAGATCACTTCAATGAGGAAAAATTCCTAAAAGTAGCTGATGTCCTGGGTACAGCCGGTGGGCAGAGCAGAAGACTGGTTACTGCTATTCACACTGTTTTCTTTCCTCCCTGTGGTGTCCAGATCAAAGACCATGTGGATATGCTGTTTTCCAGTCTCATCCAAGAAGTCAAAAGGAAAAGCATAGTAACCTCATTAGAAGGTAATTAGAACTCTGAAAGGGCATGTGATGCCGTTGTGAAGGAAGGGAAAGCTGAGGGACAAAGTAATTGAGAGAACTAGAAGTTATCATCAGCTTGGTCTTCACTCTTCTCCCCAATTTCCTTCTGCCAAGTTCCCATTTCCCCACCTAGAAAAGGCCTGTAGGCTTTGTGAGGGTTCCTGTTTCCTGTAGTTTGGCCAGTACCTGTCCTTTTCATTTGTCAACTTTTGGGAAGGCCAGACTCCATGGGTATGAAGAGCCCTGGCCAAAACAATATGGTGGCAGATCCTTCCCTCTTAAAGAAGGGCAGCCCTTAAGCTTAAGGTAGAATCTGGGTGTGGGAGGGGGTTCATGGTTCACAGGTAGTCCTTGAATAGAAGGGAAAAAAAGTTCAGCAAGTTCCGCTGTGTCCTATATGTCCACCTGAGCCTATTGGTGGACTAAGGATCAATGGGAGTATGGTGTGGAAAAAACTAGTATGAAAGTAGTCCTTTAAAAAAAAACAGCCTATTGATTCAGTGGTGAATGTGATGTTTTTTGTAGGGAAAGAAGAGAAAATGAGTTCAACTTTAGCTTCCCTCCTGCTCATCTCCAGCGATTACAGGAATCCCTCATTTTATATCAACTTGTTATATGGAATTGATATACCGAATTTTGAATTTATAGAAATGATAAAGTAGGGGACAAATTGATTGTGTGTAATTTGAAGAGTCAAGTTTGAGGTATTCTCAGTCTACCACATCATGCATTAGGTAATAGAACCTGTTGGTAAAACAAGATTTTATAACCCAGCTGGATTAGATTCTGGTCTCACTTGAGAGGACAAAACCTCTGTAGACTAAGGGAAAATTGAAATTTAGATGCAGTTCCCGTGGGGCTGAATGGTAGGGAAGTGATGGAAAAGGAGAAATTCTCAAATAGGGAAAGTGCTGCCAAACACTCCCAGTAGGCACAAAATTGCTATTGGGTGGCATATCTTCATCTCACCTCTCCTAAAGTGTTCAATCCATTCTATTTGAAGAGTCTTTGCTTGTGGGAAAAGATTTCAGAGTTTACAAAAGGAGCCAATGGAAATCTAGGATTTGCTTTGCAGTCAGTTTGGTTGCAACATATCTGTTCTGTGATGTGAGATACAGATGTTGTGACCACCTTTGATCTTAATTCTCCCCTTGGATATTAGGAGAGTGCAAACATATGATCTCATTGTGTATTCTCCAAGAGACTGTGCCCTCTGTCCCAGGAATATCACAACTGTCTCTGGCATTGCTTTCCTTGACATGCAGTAATTAAGGGAATTCCCTTACTCATGCCTGGAGTGGGAGAGTACTATGGCCAAATTACCACAGCTGCTCAGGGCTAGGATCCAAAGCAGGAATGTACAGCCTAGGATATAGGTCTAGGTGGCACTGTCATGTGCATTGGCTTGTGTGCACCAGCTCATCCAGCTTTGGGACATCCTCCAATGCAGGGTTGGCACACCACCTCCTCAAAAGTCAAAGAGCAAGAGAAACCCACTTCATCATGATGGGTAATCTATACTCAAGAATAGATTCAACTAAATCTTAGATGAACTTGGGATCATAGATTTAGAATTATAAGGGAACTTAGTGGCACAATGGATAAATAACTAGTTTTAGAGTCAGAGGACATGAGTTCAAATTTCAGATGCTTCTTACCTGGATGGTCTTGGGCAAGTCATTTAACTTCTCTGGTTTCAGTTTCCTTGTTTATAAAATGAGAGAGTTGGACTAGATGGACTTTGAGGCTTCTTCCAACTCTAGATCTATTATTCTTAGAGGTTATCTAGTTCAATGCCAACATTGTTGCTGAGTTGTTTCAGTCATGTCTGACCCTTCATGACTCCATTTGGGGTTTTCTTGGCAGAGAAATTGGAGTGGTTTGCCATTTCCTTCTCCAGTTCATTTTACAGATGTGGAAACCGAGGCAAAGAGGGTTAAGTAAGCTAGTAAGTGTCTGATGCTAGAGTTGAACTTAAAAAGATGAGTCTTTTTGACTCTTAAGTCCAGTCCTCCATCCACCACTGTGCCACCTAGCTGCCTCAATAAATTAAAGAGAGAGTGAAGAATCCGTAGAGGGACAGACTTGAATGCCTTGGCTAAGAGGTATTACACAGAGGAGGTGGGAAAGGGGTTGGGTCAGAATTTAGCTAGGCTAAAAGCTGGCACAAGCACATGCTAGGGACAGATGCTTGTTTTCTTTGTGTACAGGGAGCTGAATGTTGTCATTATCACAGAGAAGGGCTCTGATCAGGTGGACCAGGAGAGTTGCCCTGGGACAAGCCAAGACCAGCCTGGAGGGGCCACTTTTGCAGAAGATCAATTGGGGACCTCCCACAAAGAATTAAAATCTGAGAAAAAGAAAGCAGATGAAATGGGGAAATGTCTCTATTTGTGACCTGGGGAAAACCTAGCTCAATATATAGACTTGAATTTACATAGTTGAAAAAGTAGGGAACTAATCCTCTCCCTGTGATTTCAAGTCAAGCTTAAGATAATTGTGGGCTGTTGCAAAACATTAGATAGCAGCAAATATTGGTAAATTGCCTAGCTCTAGTAGACTCTGTAAATACCTAGAACAAAAGATGTTAGACCAAAATTTGACAAGCTCTTGTACATGTGGATTCCAGTGGTGGGTAAAGAACTACTCAGATGCTTTCAGGGAAATCAAAAGTGCCTGACATCAAGTCTACAACCTATACCTTTGCCAAGATGATTCTGATTTACTTATATCTGGTCATGCTAGGATGACCAGCCCTTCAATCAAAGAACAAAAATATATCAATCCAATCTCCCTTTGAGAACGCTTTGAGCATTTGAGTAAGTCAAATTCAGTATGCTTATCTGGGATGCATCCTCTATAAGTACAGTAAAGGGACCTAGAAGGAAGAGCCAAGAGTTTCTGAAAGAAGAAAATCTCAGAAAGACCCAGAAATGAGAGGGATTGCCATCTTTAAGGCAGAATGGATAGACACAGGAATCTAATGCACTCTGTGCAGAGGTAGGAAAAATAAAAACTAATAGGGAGGCCCTCATTAAGGGCTATTCTGTATGACTTTAAGGAGGTTTGAAAACTTTTAAGTTTCAATCTCAGGTTCTGATACAACAAAAAAGTAGAGGCCCATTCATAAAACATGTCTATTCATTTAAAAACAATTTCTGGTCTGCCACCCTCCTACCTGAATCCCTGGGCACTTTTCCTGATCATTCCAATGGGTATATCCTGGAACATTATGGCCCATGACCATTGTTCATGTGATCAACTTATTTTTATAAGAATAAGACATTTTAATTTCAAATACAGAAAATATTAATAGATATAACCAACATTAGCAAAATCTCTTTGGGGTCCTCAATAATTTTTAAGAGTGTAAAGGAATCCTGAGAACAAAAATTTTGAGAATCACTGTGCAATGGATACTGGGGTACCTTGAAGGTAGAAAGACCTAAATTCAAGCTCTATCCCTGGCACTTATGAGCTGTATGACTCTGGGCAGTTCATTCAACCTCTTAGTGCTTCGTCACCTTTTTCCCCCAACTCCTCCTGTAACTCTCCCTCTTTTTTTCTTTGCCCTTTTTTTTGGAGGGGGGAAGGCAAGGCAGTTGGGGTTAAGTGACTTGTCCAAGGTCACACAGTTAGTAAGTGTTTAAGTGTCTGAGGCTGGAATCCTGTAACTCTCAAGACTATAAATTATAGACCTTGGAGAGTCCCCATAATTCTAGGTACTATTGTTGGCTTAGTAACATTTTGGACTCTTGTGTTTGTCATTCAATAGCTACGGCTGCCTTGGAAAGCACTTGCCCTGAGTACAGATGTGCCCTGCTTTAAGTTAACCCAGTAATTGAAAATCCAAATTAAAAAAAAAACAAAAACTTCTATAAATTCAGGGGCCTGCATTTACTTTGCATAATAATCTAAGAATTCCTTTGAATAGAAATGTGTCTTGTTGTATTTATGATATGATTCAATTTTCAAATATTTTCTTTACTTAAACTTTTCCTGAGCACTGAAGAGGACAGTGGTAGCATGTGTTATGTGTGATGTATTCTAAGAGGTAAGCATCTTAGCGTGTATTTTCAAATTCCTTGGGTGGCAAAAAGTTTCAAGGTCAAATTCTGGAGAATCAGTTGACCAAAGATTATCATTATTTATCCAGGGTCTAGAAACTAGGTCTCTACTTGGTATCCAGAAGGACTTTGCTGGAATTACGTTTGCAGATTCTTTTCTGGGCAATTACCTGTATTTTCCAAGTGGCAATTGAGATAGAAGTCAGAGTGCTTCATTTCTCGTGGGAAGAGAAGCCTGATGCTTGCTTGATGCATCTTCCAAACCAAAGCTGGGAGGCACATACCCATCTGACTTCATGTATTAGTGCCAAGTGACCTACTCCCAGAGCTGGAGGTTCACCAAACTTTTCGACAGCAGGTGAGCAACTCTCTTCTTGTCCCTGGATGAGCTTTCCCTCTGCCACTCCTTTTCTCTCTCTCTCTTTTTTGCCTTCAAAATGGACATCTCGGGGCGGCTAGGTGGCGCAGTGAATAGAGCGCCAGCCCTGGAGTCAGAAGGACCTGAATTCGGAGCCGGCCTCCGACACTTAATCCACACAAACAAAAACCTAGCCATGTAACCTTGGGCAAGTTACTTAACCCCAATTGCCCTAAAGGGGCGGCTAGGTGGCGCAGTGAGTAAGAGCGCCGGCCTCGGAGTTGGGATGACCTGAGATCAAATCCGGCCTCAGAAAATGAGCACCCATGCATAAATCAAATGACTAGCCGTGTAACCTTGAGCAAGTTACTTAACCCCAATTGCTTTTAAAAAAAAAAATGGACATCTCCCAGAAGGGGAGATGAGAAGGGGAAAAGGTACAAATCTTTGAAAGAGTACAAACCATTAAATTCTTAGGGAAATATTTTTTTAAATTTTGCATCAAAAATAGTTACTCCAAGAAAATAAAGTGGAATGTTGTCCCTGACTCGGTTATTCACTGCAAGGGCCATAGTGGGCAGGTCGATGTGCTGGACATTTTGAACAAGGATATGACCTTCACAGCCAACCTATAAGTCGTGTTTGATATAGTTTACTGTTTGAAAAATTAGGGGCTTTTCCCCCCTTAAGAGTAAACTCAAGAAAATCATGGGAAACTAAGTTAAAAGCCAAGAGCTTCAGTGAGCTCAAATTAGAGCCATGAAAGAATTCTTCTTAAAGAAGAGTCAACACAGAATTTATCAGTATCATAATACTGTCTGGTATTTCAGAATGAAACTGGGGTAATCAGATGACTGTTTAAATTTAGTGAGTGAACTTAAACTAAAGTTGACACACAGGATGCATGTGAGTAATCTCATATCCTCCTCTGCTGTGGTGCTTATCATGTGCCAATGGTAGGCATTAAAAGCCCAAGTATTACACTGCATTAAATGAGCCAACATTCATTCCCAGGGGGTCACTCATGATTAGTCTCTAGAAAAAGGCCCTTGATTAATCTGTGGTCCTGGTGACGCACTCTGTTCTAACCTGTGGTTTTAATATGAAAATCCATCAGCAAGTCTTCAGTCTGGTCATGTGGTGTAATTTTTTCCCCAGGGCCATTGGGACCTGTGTCTGATGTCGTTTCCTCCATGGCTGATGATTGCATTCATCCTCTGTTCTCTGGAATGAAGCCATGTTGGCAGGGAGTGGAAGTGTCTCTTTTCATCCTGACCTCTCAAGCCTACTGTGTCATAAATTAAAGAGCCCAAAGCAAACGGTGGTCTATTAACATGATGGGACACTCTGTAGCTACTAAAAATGGCAGGAATATAGACTATAGTTGTGCATGGAAAAAAATATATTAAATATGAAGTGAAACATCACATGGCAATGCACACAATGAATATAACTAAATAAGTCCATAGGAACATGGTCTTATCAGTATATCCATAATTACATGGTTTTGGTATTATGAAGCTAGCAAAGAATTTAGAAGTCATCTGCTCCAACCCCTTCATTTTAATTTGTGAGGAAACAGGCTCATATAGGTTGAGTAATTTGGCTAGGATCACACAGATAACAAATAGAAAATCCAGGTTTGAAATCTATGCCTTTGACTCTAATTTCACAATTCTTTCCACTATACAATCCTACCCCTAATCATAGCTCTAGAGCTGGAGGGGACCTTGAAGATCATTGAACTCAATCCTTTTATTCTGCATATGAGTAATAGGCACTAACTAGCTGTGTGACCCTGGACAGGTCACTTCACCCTGTTTGCCTCAGTTTTCTCATCTGTAAAATGAATTGGAGAAGGAAATGGCAAACCATTACAGTATCTTTGCAAAGAAAATTCCAAATGTGGTCATGAACAGTCTAATACAACTGAAAAAAATGACTAAAAATTAATCAGGCACTCAGAGGTTAAATGAGCCAGGGTCACACTAATAAATGTTGGAGGAGGACTTTTAATCTAATGCCCTATTTACTATAATATGCTACCTCTCTAATGGCAGAGAAAAAGAATTTGGAGTTAATGGAAATAATTAATCTTATGTTTAGTGAAGCTCAATTCTGATTTTACATTGGATTCAGAGACCAGTAAAATGTAGTAGAAAAGAATGAATCTAGAGACAGAAGACCTGAGTTCAAATCCCAACACTCTCTCTTATTGCTTCTGAGATTTTAGTTTGCCATTTCCTTCTCCATCTCATTTTACAAATGAGGACACTGAGGCAAAAAAGGGTTGTGACTTGCTAAGGGTCACGGAGCTAGTGTCTAAGACTGGATCTGAATTCAGGTCTTCCTGACTCCAGGCCCAGCACCCTTATCACTATGCCACCTAGCTGCCTGAGACTTTGGGTAAGCAAACTCAATTCTCTTAGTCTCAGTTTCTTCATATGTGTAGCATGAGGAGTGGTCCCCAACTCAAATACTGAGTTTTCCATAAAAGGTTTCCCCAGAGTCAAAGTACTCTGTTGGTTGTAGCCAAGTTTATAAGGAAAGCAGAAACTGCCAAAACAAATTTCTTTTTGTAGTAAGTTTCTTTACAGTAAAGGCCTCATTTCTCAAATATATAGGGAACTGAGTAAAATTTATAAAAAAAAATTATAGTCATTTCCCAACTGATAATCAAAGGATATGAACAATTTTCAGGAGAAATCAAAGTAATCTATAGTCACATGAAAAAATGCTCTTAACATTTTCATACCTATCAGATTCATTAATGATATAAAAGGAAAATCACAAATATTGGAGGGGATATGGAAAAACTGAGAAACCAGTGCATTGCTGTTGGAGTTGTGAACTGCTCCATCCATTCTGGAGAACAATTTGGAATTATGCCCAAAGGGCTATAAAACTGTGCATATTCTTTGGCCTAGCAATATCAATATCAGGTCTATATCCCAAAGAGATCAAAGGAAAAGGACCTACATGTACAAAAAAGATTTATAGCGATTCTTTTTGTGGTTGTAAATAATTGGAAATTGAGAGGATGCCCCTCAGTTGATGAATGACTGACTGAGTTGTGGTATATGATTGTGATGGAATAGTATTGTGCTATAAGAAATGATGAGTGAATAGGATGGTTTCAGAAAAACCTAGGAAGACTCATATGAACTGATGCAACGTGAAGTGAGAAGCACCAGAAGAACATTGTACACAAACTGTAAAAGACTTAGATACTCTGATTGGTGTATTCATCCAGGATAATTCCAAAGGACTCATGATGAAAAATGCCATCCACCTGCAGAGAAAAAAACCAATGAACTCTTGAGTTCTGATTGAAGTATAATTTTTTTCAATTTATTTTTCTTGCTTTTTTCACAATATGACTAACATGGAAATATGTTTTACATTATTTCACATGTATAACTCTTATCATATTGCCGGCCTACTCAATGGATGAGGGAGGGACTAAAAGGAAGGAGAGAATTTGGAACTTAGATTTAAAGAAAAATGAATATTAAACATAAATTAGTTAGTTACATTTTTTAAAAGTACCCTATTGTTCCATATCCACTCAAAATCATAACTCACAAGTTCCTACTAGTCTTTTTACCTTTATTAATAATCCAGAGATCATAATTTGGGGTCATAAAGGCACTTAAAGAAATTGCATAATAAGAAAAGTAGCTTTGAATCTTTCCTCTTACAAGTTTGAAACATACCTACAAATACAAAATTCCTAGAAAGTTAATGTGTAGAGCGTGCCTTTTTGGTCAGGGCATATGTCAGGGCATATGTCTAGACAAGCAACTCATGTGTCCATATAGCACTGTTGTTACAGGTCCAAGAGTGTTGATGTCATGGGGTCCCTGCAGGGTTTTGCTCCCCTCTGCTTTCATGAGTTATGAATCCTTGCCTACGTATATAATATCTTCTAGATCAATGGGTATGGTGTACTTTCTCCTGGTCACACAATTGCTGTGAATCACAACCAGGTGCCTCTTCCCTGACCAAAGGTTTGTGGAACTTCTGTGCTTTTAGCTTTTAGAGTTTAGCTGGTAGAGTTTAGTTGAGATTCTACCTCTTCCTCATAGGAGGAGGGGTGGCCCTGCCATTGCTCTTGTAACTTAAAGCCCAGAGGCTTTCCTACTATAGCTCTTTTATTTTTTTAACATTTAAAAAAATTGAGTTTCTAATTCTTCCCCTTCGTTAAGCCCAACTCCCCCTGAGAAAGCAAGCAATATGCTATCAATTATCCATGTGAAATTATGCAAACATATTTTCAGATTAGTCATATCACAAAAAAGCAAGAAAATAAAGTGATTTTGCTCACTGCATTTTGCATCTGTTCATATAAGTCTTCCCGGGTCTTTCTGAAATTTTCCTGCTCATCATTTCTTATAGCATAATAGTATTCCATCACTATCGTATACCACAACTTGTTCAGTTGTTTCCCAATTGTCGGGCATACCCTCCTTTTCCAATTCTTTGCCACCACAAAAAAAAGCTGCTATAAATCTTTTTGTACATACAGGTCCTTTTTCTTTGATGCCTTTGGGGTACAGACTAGTAGTGGTATTGTACTATTATTTAAATCCAAGTTCTCTGACTCCAAATACAATGTTCTTGTCACCTGGGCTGGCATTAGGACTAGATCTGCTACAATTTCAGGAAAGGGTGCTACTTCCCCTCTTTGTTCCCTGAGGTTTCTTTTGCTAGAGACAAAGCTGTTTATTGCTCAGAAATTAAGTGTAATTTATAAAATTTATAGTAAAGTTTACTAGGTGGCACAGTGGATAGAGTGCCAGGCCTAGAGTCAGGAAGACCCGAATTCAAGATTTGTATTGTATTGTATTATATTACATTACATATCATATAATATTTTATATTTATTATATCATATCATGTCGTGTCATATCATGTTATTATATATCATGTCATATTATATCATATTATATTTTATATTATATTAATCATATTATATCACGCCATATCATATAATATCATACCAGTTCCAGAGGTGGTATAGTGAATAGGCTGCTGGGCCTGGATTCAGGAAGACTTATCTTCATAATTTCAAATTCAGCATCAGACATTTACTATGTGATCTCGGGCAAACCACTTAACTTTGTTTGCCTTGGTTTCCTCATTTGTAAAATGAGCTGGAGAAGGAAATGGCAAACCATTCCAGTATCTTTGCCAAGAAAACCCCAAATGGGGTCATAAAGAGTCGGACATGGCTGAAGCGAGCAAACACCAACAACATTAAAGTTTAAATGACTAGTATCAGAAAGATATTTGAACTGATGGAGGAAGAGGGAGAGAGCAAAGGGATGGGGATGCCAGAGAACTTAAAAAAAGAAAAATTTAACCTATTGCATAAATTTTTACTGAGAGCCATCTTATTTCCTGTCATCTGTGCAAATACCACCTCCTGAAGAATTATTTGGAAATCTCCAGATTATGAGGAAGTTGGTACTCACTCTTGCTAGAAAAACAACAGTTGCCAGAAATCAACTTGCCAGAAAACTAGACTTTGGTTGGAGAAGTCATAGGGCCCAGCATACTGCTTAGTACACAAAAAGTTCTATAACTATTTGTTGATGAATTAGGGCCATCAATTTAGCATTGAAAGGGACCTTAAAGGTCACAAAATCACAAATAATAGACTCACAGATTTAGAGGTGGAAGGGACCTCAGTGGACATCTAGTCCAATCCCTTCAGTTTGTAGATGAACTGAAGTCAATAGAGGTTTAGGGTCCTGCCTAAGATCATTCAGGTTCTAATTGGCAGAGATGGATTCTGAACAGTTTTTCTGACTCCAAATCCATTTAGTACAACTTTCTTTTCACAGATGGGATAACTGAGGCCCAGAGATATAAAATTACTTTTCTAAGGTCATGCAAGTATTAAGGAGAAGATTAAGGATTCCAGTCCCCCCCACTTCCCATCCCTCTTTTAAAAATTATTTTATTTTTAATTTATGGAATTAAGCAATAATTTCTATAATACAATACAATAAAAAAGATGGTTGCACATGCAACTGCAAATCTACTATGCACACCTTGCTATTCCTTTCAAATATACAACAAAATCATCATGTAAATCTCTGTTTTTTCCCTTTTCTTTTTTTCTCCACTCCTTTAATAAGTGAGTTCTCAGATCCTTTATTTGGAGAAAGTGCCCAGGCCAGCCATGTTCATTTTAGTCCTCTTCTGGCTCTGCTTCTGACTGTCTCCATGCCCCTTCCCTATTTCAGTTCCCTTTTATATATAGTCTTTTCCCATTAGAACATAAAGTTCTTGAGGGCAGGGACTGTCTTGTTTTACTTTGTTTTGTTTTTTGCTTTTATTTGTATTCATAGGGCTTAGCCTAGTGACTCCTACATAGTACTTAATAAACATTTATTGACTTGACTAACACCAGTGCCAGTATTCTTCCCATTTTATCAGTCTGAGTTTATTGAGGCTATTTCTCAAGTTGATTTGAAGCTATTGAGCTAGTTCTGAGATCAGAATTGGGATGATTCCACAAAGACAGATACTTGGTGGTTCAGTTTGAGCGACAGGGAACCTTAGTGCGATGACTCTTTGAACCCAGAAAATATTTGTTGTTTATGCTTGTTTTTAAAAGTTTGAAGTTTAAGGGTGGCTAGATGGTGCAGTGAGTAGAGTGTCGGCCCTGGAGTGAGAAGGACCTGAGTTCGGATCCAGCCTCAGACACTTAACACACACAAACAAAAACCTAGCCGTGTTACCTTGGGCAAGTTACTTAACCCCAATTTCCCTCCAAAAAAGCAAAAAAAAAAAAAGGTCTGAAGTTTTACAATTTTGACATCTGTTTAAAATATGATATGAATGTTTCTAATGTAGCAAATTTCCTTTTCTTTCCTGTATATTAATGCCTTGCACTTAATATATATTTAAGAAATATATTTGTTAAATAAAATGAAAAAAAAATCCTAACTGTGATTCTGGGCAAGTCCATTTTACATCTCTTGGCTTCTGAGGTCCTTTTCACCTCTAACCCTATGATCCTAGAACAAGGATTTATATGATGCTATGATAAATTGACAAACAGAGTCCTCTAGTGGTTAGATTACCATATTGCTGCTTATAAATAGATTCATATCTATTTTGTTTTTACAATAACATGATCAAAGGACCTTGCAAAGGAGGAAGAAGAAAGTTTGTGCCATGATGAATAGTTATTGATGAGTTTTAGTTCTTTATCTTGTTTCTAATGAAAAAGAAGATGATTTTTGGCCACCGGTTGGTGGGTGTAAAAGTACTGCTTTTAATTTCCCTCCTTCCCTCCGTCTTTCCTTTCTTCTTCCCAGTTAGAGCTATCCCAAAGTAGAATGGCTGCATAATCACTTATAGGCCACTCATGCTATGTGTAGGGGTAAAGGCTAGAGAATTATGGAGCTCCTTGTCAACCCCAAAATTCAGTGATTATAATGGTGGCTTCTGATGAATTGTGGTCTGAGAGGGGAATTGAACACATTTTCCCCTCCCTTCGTGTGGCCACATACATCTCTTTTGCTAGTCTGCTTGAAATTCCCTTTAGATTAATGAATCAGCTCCAGAAGGCCCATGTTAATTAATGCTTTGACAATTCAAGGCTTCCTATGAAAACAAAGAAAGGCTCACCTTTTTAAATGTCAATATTCTACCAATGTTCTTATATGGCAATAAGTCCACTATCTCCAAAGACTTAAAAATGAGTACCATACAAAGGGTAATGAGGAATTGCATGGTGGTTATGAGCAAGTCAAAGCATATAAATAGTAAGGAACTTTGTTTTTTTTTTTAATTAATTAAACAAATGCTTTATTAACTTCTGGTTTACATCATTCATTTCCACCAGATTATGAGTTACATTTTCCCCAATTTTTTCCCTACCCACCACCCCAGAATAGCAGTCCCATTAGATATCCCCTCATTTAATCTGCTCTCTCCCATATCTTCTCCCATATCCCCTTTGACTTTGCCATTAGGGCAAGGTGAATCTCTGAGCCCCAGTGCCTGGACATCTTATGAAACATTTAATTTTAAAAGGTCGATTTTCAGATCCATTCCCTTCCTCCCTTGTCACCCACTCCCTCTGAGAAGATAAGCAATTCAGTATGTGTTGTACATGTATAGCTATGCAAAACATTACCATAGTAGATATATTGTAAAAGACTGCTTATATTTCCCTCCCACCCGTCTCACCTCCCACCTGGTCCGTTCCCTACTTTGATCCTGTCCCGCTTTGATAGTGGGTACTTCCAACCTCTCCTCCCCCCAGAATGCCCTCCCCTCCATCATCCCCCTTCTCATCCCCCTTTCCCCTACTCAGGAGAGTGAGTGAGGGTAAGATATTCCATTTAGTATGCATGTGATTCTCTCCTTGAGCCAACTTCAATGAGAATATGCTTTTGCCTTTTTGCCTTCCTGTTCTTCCCCTCCTCTGCAACTACTTCCCCTTGCCTCTTCTACATGAGATAGTTTACCCTACCCTGTCTCTCTCCATCTCCTCTTGCCACTTTCCTCTCTCACCTCTTGACTTCACCCCTTAAGAATCATCCCTTCCTTGGGGTGGCTAGGTGGCGCATCGAGCAGAGCGCCGGCCCCGGAGCCAGAAGGACCCGAGCCCAGATCCGGCCCCAGACACCCAACACACAAACAAAAACCCAGCCATGTGACCCCGGGCAAGTCACCCAACCCCAATAAAAGGCATTATAAAGGAATTGTATGATGACAAAGGAAGATGGATCTTGTGTTAAGACTGAGGTCTTCCTTACTTTCTCCTCAATCAATGAAATTATAAATCCATTTGTGTATCTGGGTATGTTATAGTGTCTATTCTCCTGCAAACTCATTAGCATGGACTTCTCAGTAAACTAATCATTACCTACCAAAGCAGAGAAGACATCCCTGAGAATGGGACCTACTCCAGGTAGATCATCTCTTGAAGGGGGGTCAGATAGGGTTTGCTGTATGCGGAAAGAGTGAGATGGGCAGCGAGTTTTTGGTGCTTAGAGAATGGTGGTGGTGGCAGTAAAATCTTTGTTGAATTACTCCATCGCTCTGTTCAGGGAGAGCCCTGAAGGAATCTCATGATCTTGCTCTTCAATAACTATGGCTGCTCTAGTATTGAAGCGAGTTGTTAGACAATGAGGTGGCACAGTGGATAAAATGTTAGACATAGAGTGAGGAAGAGCTGAGTTGAAATCCTGCCTCAGACACTATGTGACTCCAGACAAATCACTTACCCTCTCTCTGTTTCAGTTTCCTTCTCTATAAAATAGGGATAATAATAACTCCTGCCTCACAGGTAATATTTGTAAATAATTTTGAAAACCTTTGGTATTAATATAAATGTTAGTTTTTTCATTGCTGTTCTTATTTTCTTTTACTCATTTCTTTCACTGATTATTTGGCACTTGCTATAATCCCATGAGGAAAGGTCTCAAGTAAATGCTTTTCACAATGGAGGGCACTATTCTGTAGATTCTAGGGACCTCTCTTTACTAACTTAGCCTATTTTTCTTCAATAAAACTTTGCCTAGAGTACCATTGAAGTGATACAGAGATGATGTGGTACAATAGAGGAATATCTATTCAAAATCCTAGGAATGGTTCTACAATTTGCTAATATATGTGCAAATCATATAATTTCTATATTCTTTCATTTCTCTGCTTAAGTAATGTCTCTGAGCATTATTTTATATCTGTAAAATAGAAATAACGAGACTAATTATTATAGCAATAATGCTGATAAATTGGAGACAATAAACAAAGAGAAGCCACTATCATAAACTGGGGAATCAGGAAAGGTCTCTCACAGAAGGTAAAATAGCTGAGATTTGAAGAAAGCCAAGAGGCAGGCATGAGGACGAAGATTATTTCAGACACATGAGAATATCTCACATTTCTTCTTGCTATTCTTTTTCCCCCTTGGGGAGGGTGAGAGTGAAAAGAATATTGTACAAAATTCTTGTGACTTATGGTTTTTGCAAGCTTTATAAAGGTTATTTATTGTTCCAAATAATTTTTGGCTGAATATGGAGTTTTCTAAGTATATAAGTATATCATCTGCAAAAAGTGATCATTTTGTTTCTTCTTTATCTACACTTATTCATTCAATTTACTTTCTGTTTTGTTACTTTAAAAAAATAGCCCCTAGTTTTTAATTGCATTTTGCTTTCAAATTTGTTTATCTCTTCCTTCATCTTCAGAATTTTCATTTTGTTGCTCAATTAATGTTTTCAAATTTGTGTATTTTCTATTTTTTAATTATATGCCCAGTTGTTTGATATATTTATTCTTTTGTGGATAAAGGCATACCCACATACAAATTTTCTCTCTAAGGACAGATTTGTCTACCTCCACAGATTTTTGTATGTTACCTCATTGTTTAATTTTCCTTGATGAAATTATGTATTGTTTCTAGACTCTGTTCTATGGATCTCCAAATGCCTTAGGATCCAATGAATTTTTTTTTTTTTGCTTTTTTTTGGAGGGCAACTGGGGTTAAGTAACTTGCCCAAGGTCACACGGCTAGGTTTTTGTTTGTGTGTGCGTTAAGTGTCTGAGGCCGGATCCGAACTCAGGTCCTTCTGACTCCAGGGCCGACGCTCTACTCACTACACTACCTAGCTGCCCCAGGATCCAATTAATTTTAATCCTTTTTGTGGTGGTTCTTTGTTGAATAGAATTTTATTGCATGGTGGTGAGGAAAGGATATGTTGGATATTTCTGTTTTTCTGAATTTTTTGTGAAGTTTTATGTCCTAATTCACGGTTAATGCTTGTGGCCACGTAGTGTAAAGAATATGTATACTCCTTTGTATTCCCATTTAGTGGTCATCAGATCATATTTAACTTCTATAGACCTCTTTGTTTCCTTTGTTGTTGTTATATTTGCCTAGGTCTGAAAGAGGCACACTGAGGTCCTCAGCTATTATACTTCTACTGTCTACTTTTTCCTCCAACTTCAGCTTTTCCTGTATCAAGATGCTATGCCATTAGGTGCATATATGTTAAATGTATATACTGATTTATTGTCTGTGATACCTTTTAGCTTTATGTGGTTTCCCTGTTTATCTCTTTCAATCAAGTCTCTCTTTTTCTGTTGCCTCATATTAGATAACAATCGATACCCCTGTTTTCTTGAGTGCAAATGAAGCAAAATATACGTAGCTTCACCACCCCCATATCAAACTGTGTCAGTCTTTAAGTTTTAAGTGTGTTTCTTGTAAACAACATGTTATTTGGGCTCTGTTTTTTTTAATGTATTCTGTTCTCCTCTCCATTGTATAAGTTTATCCCATTCATATTTAGTTTTGTCTTTTAATTGTGTATTTCCTTCTGTCTTATTTTCTTATACATTTTTTTCTTCTTTTACTTTCACTCCTTGCTTTTGAGAGAGAGAAAGAGAGAGTAGTGTGCAGCACCAACAATCTATGACTGAGGCAATCTGCTTCTCCTTGACCATACCCCAATTAGATTCACTTTATGCTCCACCCTCTAAAGTATGAATTTATTTTTCTTACAACTAATCTTTCCCAGAATCTACCTTCCTCATTTTCCTTCTATTCTCCCCTCTCCCCATTCCCTCCTGTTTCCCTATGAAGTTGAATGTATTTCCATATCAAATCCTCTGTGTATGTGTGTTCTGTTCTTCTTTGACTGGTTCATATCAAAACAAGGTCCACATGATAGCTGATCTCTCTGTCCCTATCCTTTTATGCATATTCTATTATGATTACCGGTTTTTTACTTGTACACTATGATTATGCGAGATAGTATGCTTCCCTACCCTTGCATCCTCTTTCTTCCTGAATGTATTCCCTTTTCCCTCCATATCCTTTCTCTATTAACATCACCAAAAAATGTCATATCCATTCCCAGACCCAATGTCTTATTTAACTCCTTTCATAACCCCTGATGTCACCAGGGCTCTGAAACAACACATATATGTCAGAATATAGAAGTTCATTTTTATATAGTTCTGTATGATTGTTAACCTGTGTTACATTTATGTGTAACTTGATTCCCATATTTGTATTTCAAAATCTGTCTTGGCTTGTTTTTAAATCTGGAATTCCTAAAGATCTTCTACTTTATTAAAGATGCATGCTTCTCCTCTGTAGAATTCTAAAGTTTTTTACTTGACCCCAATTGCCCTCCAAAAGGCAAAAAAAAAAAAAATTCTAAAGTTTTGCTAAGAAAACTAGCTTAGGTTTAAACCTATAGCCTTTTCCTTTTGGAATACCATATTCTAAATTCTCTACTCTTTTATAATGGTAGCTATCAACTCATCTGTGATCTTAATTATAGTTCCTTGATAGCTTCCTTCTAGCTGCCTATGTTGTTTTTTCTTTGAACTGGAAGCTCTCAAATTTGGCCTTGACATTCCTGGGAGTTTTTTTGGTATTTCCTTTAGGAGGAGATCAGAGGATATTCATGTTGCCATCTGGTACTAAGAGATCTGTCAGTTTTCATTTATAATTTATTGAAAATTTTATAAAAAGGTTTTTTTTTTTTATTCTTTCCAGGAAACCTAATGATGCTTAAATTATTTCTTCTTGATCTTTTCCCCAGGTCAACTGTTTTTCAAATTAGGCATCTTACATTTTCTCTTATTTTTCCAGTCTCTTAACTTTATTTGAATATTTCTGACTATCTCATAGAGTCATTAACTTCAATTTGGTCTATTCTAATTTTTATTAAGTCTATTATTTGGGTAAGATTTTATACCTCTTGTACTAAGTCATTAATTGTCTTTCCCAGTCTTTCCTTCAGAGCTCTCATTTAATTTATAATATCTTTTGAATTTAAAAATTTTTTAAATTTCTTTGAGAAATTCTACTTGGCCATATAGTCAAGCTGTTTTGGGAGCTGTTATGGAGATGTTAGGCTTACAACAACAAGAAGATATTATGGAGTTATTCTCTTCTTCTGGTTTTTTGTCTTAAATATCGATTGTTCCATAATAGCTCTTTATCATTAGTGTCTTTTTTTGTTAATTTGTTTGTTATTCATTCCTCCAGTTGCACTTCCTGAACTGGGAAGTTAAATAAGCTAAACCAGATAATAAGTTAAGATCAAGTTCTGCTCACTTCTAGAGAGAATGATGATCTATGTTATCGAGTGTCCCTCCACTATCTTTTCTGGATATTGAGTACTGTGTTTCTCAACAATCTTAGGGGCAGCTCAGATCAGGAAACAAAACTTTCAGCAAACCGTAAGCAGTTTAATCTAAGGTGCAGTTTAATTGTTTTCCTCCTGTTATGAGCTTTGCAAGCTTCTGATGCTTGTTTAGATCTGGGCAATGTCTCTGCAGGCTTGCCCTTTTTGGTAGTTCCAATAGATAGTTTCTGGGCTTGACCCCTGTCAACTAACTAGAAGGCTTTATAAATTTGGAGTGATATAGCACACAACATATGATTCCTCACCCTCATCCCTTGCTTTGGACACTTGCCCTGGACCAAGTCTGAGGTCATTCTCTGGGATCAAAGAGACAGTGATGCAGGCTCTTGGTCATTTGACTGTGGGTTAAATATTATATCTTGAGCTAGAAATACAATCCATTCTGGTTTCTCCTTGGATTTACCAATCACTTTGGAGTACTTATGGGAGAAAACTGGACTGTAGTGCTTCTTCCTACTATCCCGTCTTTGCCAGTCCCTATATATATATCTTCTTCTTTTGTGCCCAATTATGAGAAATAGTGAGTACCCTTTCCCCTACCTCCTTTCTTTCCTAGTATGTACATTTCCCCTTTTCTTTTCCTTCCTTTCTTATCGCCATCAGAACTAAATGTCTTCTGTTTGTCAATGAACTCTATGACTCTTCAAGATATTAAATTTCTGAGGTGACACTTGTTCATCTATTAAAATGGAAGTACTATATCATTATTTAGCACTTTTGCTTATTCCGTTGTATTTACTTTCTTGGGGATTTTCTTGATTCCTGTGTTTAAATATCAAAGGTTCTATTTAGGGAGCCAAGATGGAGTAGAAGGAGGAACTAATTTGAGCTCCTTCATGAATTCTGTCAATAACCTCTAAAAAGTGAATCTGAAAGAATTTTAGAGTGAAAGAATCCATTGGGAGATGGAGTGTGACAGATTCCCAGTCTAGGAAAGTATGCACATAGGACTGGGCAGGGGGACCACAGAGTGTGAGGGTTGCACCAACTCGGACCTGAGACCAGATCACAGCAAAGCAAGAGTGAGCCCCAGCTTCACAGACCGCTCACCACTGGACAGAGAACTGGTTGGAGCTGGGTAAGAGAAAATGCAGGGCCTGTAGCAGGGACAGCAGCTTCTCCTGGGACTATCAGCCCACAGCCTGGTTGTATAAAAATCACCTACCTGAACTTCCTAGAGTCAAGATGGCAGAGTAAACCCTAGCTGCTCTAATCCCCCTCCCTGATCCTGAAAACCTAGAGATTATTCCCCCAGTCTAAAATCCTGAAATAGTGGAACCAGCAGCAGGCTTGGGAGTCCCAGAGAAAGGGTGTGACTGAGGCTGTACCAAGCCTGAAGTGAAGGGAGGGAAGCATCTCAACAAGCCCCATCTCAGCTGACCAGTGGCAGATCCCAAAGCCCGGGGCAGGGGGGAGGGAGTAGAGCCAACAAGCACTAACACCAGAAGCCCAGGTGTGCCTTAGCACAATCAGGGGAATCAGCAGACACCAGAGCAGACAGGAGGTGCTTACTAAAAAGAGAATCTACCACTCGAGGGGCGGAGCCAAGATGGCGGAAAGGAAGCAGTAACCTCGCTGAGCTCCTCTGTCACTAAGTCCAAAAGGGTAAATCTGAGCGGATTCCGGAGTGACGGAGCCCAGTGGAAGACAGAGTGTGGCAGAATCCAGCACAGGAGGTTGCCCAGAGTGCCCGCACAGGTCGAGCGCAGAGCGCGTGGGGTCTGCACAGCTCAGACCTAAGAGCAGGCAAGCAGAATACACCAGAGAGAGAAAAAGCCCCAGCCTGCAGACTTACCAAGGACGAATCGCAGTCATCTCGCAGAGGGAACGGATCATTGGAGCCAGGTAGGAGAGTCGGGCCCCCAGTGGAGAGAGTGGCTTCTCAGGCTGCATTCAGCCCCCAGCCTGGAAATTTAGAAACTGCCTGCCTGTATGATACAGGGGCTGGAATGGCAAAGTAAATTCTAGCTGCTCCGATCCTCCCATCCCTCCTTCATGAAGCAGAAAACCCAAAGATAAGTCTCCCACCCAGACTGAAACCCCAAGTTAATGGAAATAGCCTCAGGCTTGAGAATCTCCAAGAAAGGGTGTAACTGAGACAGCCAGGAATCTGAAGAGAAGAGAGGGAGGGGACCCAACTAGCCCCACCTCACCTCACCAACAAAAGCCTACTTATAGCCCAGGGGTATAGAGGCAGAAATCTGAAGTGGTCAGACTCAACCCCACCTACACATCTACATTCCTCACTGACTTCCCTGACTTAGCCATAAACTAGCCACCCAGAGGTATTCAAAGTCAAGGATCAGGCCCCAAACTCATAGCCTGAGACACTAAGAAACAGGAAGTCACAATGGGAAGGAAGGAAGCTGAAAAGGAGAAGGGGAAGGCAAGAAAGTCTATTCGAGCATACTATGCAGGGCAAGAACAACAAAACACACAGGACAATATAGACTCTCTGCCCACACCAGAGACCACAGAAGGAAACATGATCTGGTCTCAAGCCCAAATAGCATTCCTGGAGGAGCTTAAGAAAAATTTTAAAGACCAAATCAGGGAGGCAATGACCAACTTGGAAAAAGAAAATACCTCCCTAAAAAAGGAACTTCAAAAACTTATTGAAGACCATAATTCACTAAAAATTAGATACAACCAAACTGAAACTCAGAACTCTATGATGCAGCAGGAGTCAATCGAAAAAAACAAGATGATCGAAAAATTGCAAGAAAATGTAAAATATCTCACTGGAAAAATAACTGACCTAGAGAACAGATCCAGGAGAGACAACCTAAGAATTATTGGTCTACCAGAAAGCCATGATGAGAAAAGCAGTCTAGACAACATCCTCCAAGAGATTGTCAAAGAAAACTGTCCTGAGGTCCTGGAATCAGAAGATAAAATAGCTATTGATAGAATTCACCGGACTCCTCCTGAAAGAGATCCCAAACTGAAAACTCCAAGAAATATAGTAGCCAAATTCCAGAATTATAAGATTAAAGAAAAAATTCTACAAGCAGCCAAAAAGAAACAATTCAAATATCGAGGAACTACAGTTAGGATCACACAGGACCTAGCAGCTTCTACATTAAAAGAGCGGAGGGACTGGAATTTGATATTTCGTAGGGCAAGAGAGCTAGGACTACAACCAAGGATTAACTACCCGGCAAAACTGAGCATAATCTTTCAGGCAAGGAGATGGACGTTTAATGAAGTAAGGGACTTCCAGACTTTCCTAATGAAAAAGCCAGAGCTCAATGGAAAATTTGATCTCCAATTACAAGACTCCAGAAGAACATAAAAAGGTAAACAAGGGTAACATAGACTCACACATGCAGAAGTGCACATACCCACACCCACAAACACAAGCTCATTACTTGGGATGCAACAAGAGCAAAATGTTCACATCCCTATATGTGGAGCTGATAACTGTCAATATTTGAAATCTCTATGATTATCATGACCTGCAAAAGGGTTATACTTAGAGGGTGTGGGTATGAATGCACTAACATGGAGTCTAAAAAAAAAAGACTATTAAGGGGATCAATGGTACTGTAATGGGAAAAAGGAAAGGATGAGCTAGGAAAAGGTAAAATATGCCATCTGAAGAGGCATCAAAACACACTATAGAAGAAGGGAAAGTAAGAGGGAGAGGAACATCATTTAAACACTATTCTCACTGGTTCTGGTTCAAAGAAGGATCAAATTAATCAGTGAAGTTTAAGAATCTAACGTGAATAGACACATAAATTCATTAAATAGAGGAATTGGAGGGAGGGAGAGGAGCATTGTTTGAAATTTACTCTCATTGGTTTGGAATCAAATGGGGAGTAATTTACTCTGATAAGTATAAAAATTTGTTGTGTCCTATAGATAGTGGGAGGGTAAGGGGGGGGTGAAAAGGAGGAGACTAAAGGGAGGGATTATAAGGGAGGGAAATAGTAGTAAGGGGAGAGGGTAGGTTAAGAAGGGGGGTCACTGGGTGGGAACACTGAGGGAGGGGGCGGTCAAAAGGGAAAACTTCAAGGAGGGGAAGGGAGAAGGAAGAAACAAAAACATAAACAGGGGAGGGAATAGGATGGAAGGGAAGAGACAGATAGTCATCATTACTGTGAATGTGAATGGGATGAACTCTCCCATAAAACAGAGGCGGATAGCAGAATGGATTAAAAACCATAATCCTACAATATGCTGTCTTCAAGAAACACATTTGAAACAAAGGGATACCCACAGGGTAAAGGTAAAAGGTTGGAGTAAAATTTATTATGCCTCAGCTAAAGTAAAAAAAGCAGGGGTAGCAATACTTATCTCAGATAAAGCAAAAGCAAAAATAGATCTAATTAAAAGAGATAAGGAAGGAAACTATATCCTACTAAAAGGCACCATTGAGAATGAAGCAATATCACTACTTAATATATATGCACCAAGTGGTATAGCATCCAAATTCCTAGAGGAGAAGTTAAAGGAATTAGAGGAAGAAATAGATAGCAAAACTATACTAGTGGGGGACCTTAATCTCCCCCTCTCTGAACTCGATAAATCTAACCTCAAAATAAACAAGAAAGAAGTTAAGGAGGTGAATAGAATCTTAGAGAGACTAGATATGATGGATCTCTGGAGAAAACTGAATGGGGATAAAAAGGAATTTACTTTCTTCTCAGCAGTGCATGGTACATACTCAAAAATAGACCATGTACTAGGGCATAAAAACCTCACAATCCAGTGCAGAAAGGCAGAAATAGTAAGCGCATCATTCTCAGATCATGATGCAATAAAAATTATATGCAATAAAGGGCCATGGAAAGATAGACTAAAAACTAATTGGAAACTAAACAATTTAATCCTAAAAAATTGGTGGGTCAAAGAAGAAATTATAGAAACAATCAATAATTTCATTCAAGAGAATGATAATAATGAAACAACATACCAAAATTTGTGGGATGCACTAAAGGCAGTTCTCAGGGGAAGTTTTATATCCCTGAGTGCATACTTAATTAAAGCAGAGAGAAGGGAGGTCAGTGAATTGGACATGCAATTGAAAAAGCTAGAAAAAGAACAAATTGAAAATCCCCAATTTAGTACTAAATTAGAAATACTGAAAACCAAAGGTGAGATTAATAAAATTGAAATTAAGAAAACCATTGAATTAATAAATAAAACCAAGAGCTGGTTTTATGAAAAAATCAACAAAATTGATAGACCCTTAGTCAATATGATAAAAAAAAAGAAAGAAGAAAACCAAATTATGAGTATCAAAAATAAAAAGGGTGAATCTACCTCCAATGAAGAGGAAATCAAAAATAATGAGGAATTATTTTTCCCAATTGTATGCACATAAATATGACAATCTTAGTGAAATGGATGAATATTTACAAAATCACAAATTGCCCAGATTAACTGAAGAGGAAGTGAATTACCTAAATAACCCCATCTCAGAAAAAGAAATCAAACAAGCCATCAATGAACTCCCTAGGAAAAAATCTCCAGGGCCAGATGGGTTCACTAGTGAATTCTATCAAACATTTAAAGAACAATTGATTCCAATACTCTACAAACTATTTGGGAAAATTAGTGAAGAAGGAGTCCTACCAAACTCTTTCTATGATACAAATATGGTACTGATTCCTAAATCAGGAAGAGATAAAACAGAGAAAGAAAATTATAGACCAATCTCCCTCATGAATTTAGACGCAAAAATTCTAAATAAAATATTAGCCAAAAGACTCCAACAACTTATCACAAAAATAATACACCCTGATCAGGTAGGATTCATTCCAGGAATGCAAGGATGGTTTAATATTAGGAAAACCATCAATATAATTGAGCATATCAACAACAAAACTAGCAAAAACCACATGATCATCTCAATAGATGCAGAAAAGGCTTTTGACAAAGTACAACATCCATTCCTATTAAAACACTAGAAAGTATAGGAATAAATGGAGCCTTCCTTAAAATAGTTGCTAGCATCTATCTAAAACCATCAGCAAGTATTATATGCAATGGGGATAAACTAGAAGCCTTTCCAATAAGATCAGGAGTGAAACAAGGGTGTCCACTATCACCCCTCTTATTCAATCTGGTACTTGAAACGTTAGCAGTAGCAATTAGAGAAGAAAAAGAAATCAAAGGAATCAAATTAGGCAAAGAAGTGACCAAGCTGTCACTCTTTGCAGATGATATGATGATATACTTAGAGAATCCTAGAGAATCAAGTAAAAAATTACTTGAGACAATAAATAAATTTGGCAAAGTTGCAGGATATAAAATAAACCCACATAAATCCTCAGCATTCCTGTACATCTCTAATAAAACTCAACAGCAAGAGATAGAAAGAGAAATCCCATTTAAAGTCACTGTAGACATTATAAAATATTTGGGAATCTACTTGCCAAAACAAACCCAGAATCTATATGATCACAACTACAAAACACTTCTCACAGAAATAAAATCAGATCTAAATAGTTGGAAAAATATCAATTGCTCGTGGCTGGGTCGAGCTAATATAATAAAAATGACAATTTTACCCAAACTAAATTATATATTTAGTGCCATTCCAATCAATTTACCAAAAAACTACTTTGTAGAGTTAGACAAAATAATAACAAAATTTATTTGGAAAAACAAAAGGTCTAGAATATCAAGGGAATTAATGAAAAGAAATGCTAGGGAAGGTGGACTAGCTATGCCAGATCTTCATCTGTATTATACAGCAGCAGTCATCAAAACTGCTTGGTACTGGCAGAGGTGTAGAGTAGTGGATCAATGGAATAGATTAGGTGCAGGAGACCCAGCAGTTAATGAATATAGCAATCTATTGTTCGATAAACCCAAAGACCCCAGTTTTTGGGATAAGAATGCACTATTTGACAAAAACTGCTGGGAAAACTGGAATACAGTATGGCAGAAACTGGGCATAGATCACTATCTAACACCATATACCAAAATCAAGTCTAAATGGGTGCATGATCTAGGTGTAAAGGATGATACTGTAAGCAATTTGGGAAAGCAAGGAATAGTTTACCTGACAGATCTGTGGAGAGGGGAAGATTTTAGGACCAAACAAGAATTAGAGAGCATTATAAAATGCAAAATGGATAATTTTGATTACATTAAATTGAAAAGCTTCTGCACAAACAAAGCCAATGTAACCAAGATCAAGAGGGAGGTGGGGAATTGGGAAAGAATTTTTACAACTTGTGTCTCTGATAAAGGACTCATTTCTAAAATTTATAGAGAATTGAGCCAAATCTATATGAATACAAGTCATTCCCCAATTGAGAAATGGTCAAAGGATATGAATAGGAAGTTTTCAGAGAAAGAAATTAAAGATATCTATAAGCATATGAAGAAATGCTCTAAATCACTATTAATTAGAGAAATGCAAATCAAAACAACTCTGAGATACCACATCTCTCCAGTCAGATTGGCTAAGATGACAAAACAAGAAAGTGACAAATGCTGGAGAGGATGTGGACAAATTGGAACACTAATACATTGCTGGTGGAGTTGTGAACTTATCCAACCATTCTGGAGAGCAATCTGGAATTATGCCCAAAGGATTATAAATAATTTCATACCCTTTGACCCAGCCATACCACTCCTAGGGTTATATCCCAAAGAGATCATAGTAGTGGGAGGAAGAACCATATGTACAAAAATATTTTTAGCAGCCCTTTTTGTGGTTGCAAAGAATTGGAAACTAAAGGAGTGCCCATCAATTGGGGAATGGCTAAACAAGTTGTGGTATATGAATGTAATGGAATTTTATTGTGCTATAAGAAACGAGGAGGTGACGGATTTCATAATTACCTGGAGAGACTTATACAAACTGATGCTGAGCGAGAAGAGTAGAATCAGAAGAAATTTGTATACAATCACAGACATACCATATCTGTGACGACCAACTATGACAGACTGGACTCTTTTCAGCAATGCAGTGATATAAGTTAATCCCGAATGACTCAAGAAAGTGAGAAATGTGCCATCCAGAGATATAACTAGAAAGAACTGAGCCTGAATCCTGATGGAAGCAAACTAAATGATCTTGTTCTTCTCATTGTTTGGTTGTACTTCTTCCTTACCATCTTTCATCCCACCTAGTACAATATGCCTTTGTAATTGGAATAATGTTTAATATGAATGCATTTGCAGACCCTATACTGTACTATATGATGTCATGAGGGGAGGGGGGAGGGAAGTAAAGGAAATTTGAAAATCAAGGAACTAAGGAATTGAATCTTGTCAACTGAAACTAAACTAATAAATTAATTAAAAAAAAATATGGGCTTTCAGACTTGAAAAAAAAATAAATAAATCTGTCACTCAACAATTAAAAAAAAAAAAAAAGAGAATCTACAACTATGCTCCAGAACTGTGCTCCCAAGGAAAACAATACATTCACAATTAGAAAACCAAGATTTGATTCATCCACATCCTGACTACAGCAGTATAGTTTTCTCTCTTCTTTGATTCCCTTCCCCATTCCTTTATTGTACATAAAGTAACCGGAGTATGTGCACAGGTATAATGCGTATTATTTTTAACTAAATGGCCAATGGTGTGTTTTGATCAACATCAAATGGAGATGGGGAGGGGGAAAAGCAAACTGGTTCTGTGAAAATATCCCTTTTCTCCATTAGTGGCATGCTCATTCAACTTTTATCTTTATATTCCAGTAAGTTATTTTGCTCACACTGTTTAACAAAAAAAACAACAACAACAAAAAACCCCACAAATCCTTGCATACCTTGTTTGATTGGATAATTTCAAAGTTTTTCTTTTATTTTTTTTAAACAAATACTTTATTAACTTCTGTTTTACATCATTCATTTCCGCCAGATTTTGAGTTACAATCATTTTCCCCCCATTATTCCCCTACCCAACCTCCCAGAATAGCAGTCCCACAAGATATCGCTTCCTCCAATCTGCTCTCTCCCATACCTTCTCCCATACCCTCTTTGACTTTTCCATTAGAGGAAGGTGAAGCTTTGTGTCCCAATGCCTGCACATCTTGTCTCCCAATTATAAGCAAAAGAGTATTAATAATAGTATTTATATATATATATATATGAAACATTTAATAATAGTATTTATATATATTTGAAACATCTAATGTTACGACCTCGAATTTCAGATCCATTTCCTTCCTCCCTTGTCACCCATTCCTTCTTGGGATATAAGTAATTCAGTATATGTTGTACATGTCTAGCTATGCAAAACATTATCATAGTAGATATATTGTACAAGGCTGCTTATAATTCCTCCCACTCATCCCACCCCCCACCTGGTCCATTCCCTACATGATCCTGTCCCTCTTCTATAGTGGGTACTTCCAACCTCCCCTCACCCAAGGATGCCCTCCCATCCATCATCCCTCCTCTCATCCCCCTTCCCCCTATCCTGCTGTAGGTTGAGATATCCCATTTAGTATGTATTACATTTTCTCCCGGAACCAAATTCAATGTGAATGTGGTTTTGCCTTTTTAGCCTTCCTTATTCTCCTCCTCCTTTGCAACCACTTCCCCTTGCTTCTTCTACAGGGGATAGTTTACCCTACCCTGTCTCTCCCCATCTCCTCTTGCCACTTTCCTCTCTCACCTC